>OU342746.1:321984488-322584488 GCA_910589775.1 Avena eriantha
CACATGGATCCACCGGAGTCATTGCATGTGTGTTCTTCTCACAAACAACACATGGATCCACCCAGTGTCATCGCATGTGTGTTCTTCCCATGAACCACACATGGATCCACTAGTGTCATTGCATGTCTGCTCTTTTCATGAACCACAGCTAGAGTCATTGGATGTGTGTTCTTTTCATAGACCACACATGGATCCGGTGTCATTGCATGTGTATTCTTCCCAAAGACAACACATGGATCCACTAGTGTGATTGCATGTGTGTTCTTCTCACAAACCATATCATGGACCACACCCAGTGTCATTGCATGTGTGTTCTTCTCACAGACCACACATGGATCCACCAGTGTCATTGCATGTGTGTTCTTCTCACATACCATATCATGAACCACACCCAGTGTCATTGCATGTGTGTTCTTCCCATGAACCACACATGGATCCACCAGTGTCATTGCATGTCTGCTCTTTTCATGAACCACAACTAGAGTCATTGGATGTGTGTTCTTCTCACAGACCACATATCACCAGTGTCATTGCATGTGTGTTCTTCCCAAAGACCACACATGGATCCACCAGTGTCATTGCATGTCTGCTCTTCTCATTAACCACATCTAGATCCACCCGTGTCATTGGATGCATGTTCTTTTCATAAACCGCATATGGATACTAATTAACCTTAGGAGAGCCCTAACCTTAGCGTTAGACCGAGTCTCCTAGAAGGCACGCCCTAACATAGTTGTTCTGCTTGTCGATTGTTACATACCGTCCGATCGGGGCGCTTGGACGATTGGGATAGTTTTCGTGAGATTGATCCGCGAGTAGTCTGTTCTGCGGCATGATTGGCCACGCTTGCTCTGGACAAACTGGCAACACCGGAGCCCCAACACTGGGGGCTCCCCTGTTGCGAGTGTCACGACTCACCAGTTGAGCGGGCCATATCCCAGTGTCACGTCCCATTACTTCTCTTCCTCCCCATACTTCTCTTCCTTCCCCTCGAAGCCACATTCCCCACTTCACTCACATCTTGCCGTAGCCGCAAGACGATGGCGCCGCCATCCCAATCCCCTCTCCGACAGCCACCACCCCCCCTCTCGCCATGGGTTCAAGAGGAGACGACGAGGAAACGCGTCGTGACGATAGGGACCGTGATTTTGATGTGAGTCGTCTCATCTCTATCTCTATCATCCGTGGCCAGTTATCTATTTTTTGAGCCAGATCTACTCCGTTTACTCATGCGCGTATGATGTGTTAGGCCAACCAGATGATGTATGACGCCGACTATCACGGTTTAGCGGATGAAGACAGTCCTCTGCTATGTAAACATGGATATGTGCCCGCTAAATTTGTAGTGTTCGAAGGACGAAACGCAGGCATGAGGTTTCTACGGTGTCAAGGACATCGTGCAATGATGCGAGGCAGAAGTTGCGGTGTTGTCAAATGAGTAGATCCAGAGTGGCCCAAATCGATGCAGAAAACGCTGGACAAACTATGGGAAATGACTGTTGAGTTGAAAGGATCCGCATTCAGCTCACTTCTTGACAGCGTTGAGATGAAGCTATGGGAACCAGTTGACACGACCAAGCATAAGTGAGATCTCATGGGGGTGGAAGACAAGGTTAGCAAAGTCGAGAAGGAGAGGGACGCGGCGTTGGCCCTGAAGGCTAAAGCAGAGCAAGAACTAACTCAAGAAAGGAAGGATCTTCACCAGGCCAAAGTCCTGCAGTTCACAACTACGAGTATTGACAAGTGCATGAGGAAAGATGCAGAGAAACAATTGAAGCTGTGCAAGGAAGATGCTAAAAGGAAGGAGCAGATGATTCGATCCTTGCTCTCGCAGGAAGATGTGCATAAGGATAAGATTAGGAAGATCAAGGAGATGTGTGTTAACTAGTTCTATTTAGCTTAAGCCCCGTGCCTTTCTTAAGTTCTAATAGTTGTACTTGTTGACCTAGCGGTCTGAACTATTGGCCCCGGAGTCCTGGGAGTAAAAAAATTGGTCGCCCTTTAATCTGTCTTAACGCTGCACTACTTCCTTTTGTCTGACCAATGCCCCTTGGATATTCCGCCCGTCGCTTCGTCGTCCTCGTGTACAAATAGGAGGCGCCACAGCTTGTCGCTTCGTCGCCCATCCCCTCGCCCTCTCCAATCTCCACCGCGCCGTACACCCCTCGCTCCCTCTCCAATCTCCACCGCGCCGCCATGGAGATGCCCTCGCTAAACTTCTACGAGGCGGTGATGTTCTCGCACTTCGACATCCTCGCGCCGCCGGCCGCGACAGTGCCCCACGGATGGCGCATCAGCTATGCAGGGGTGCCGGTGGCTCCGCTCCTATTCCACGGCGGAGCCGTGGTGGAGAGCGAAATCGCGGCGCGCCGCCTCCAGATGCCCGCATGGAAGAGGGCGCTGCCACGGTACGCGGAGGCCAGCCCGTACTGGCCGGTGCTGTTCAAGAAGGAGCGGAAGGCCAAGATTGGCAACCGCATCGTTCACGGGCGCGTGGTGCATCGGGATCTCCACAACCGAGAAGGGCGGGAGAGGTTCTGGTCCGTCCCTGGACGGACCAAGTTCACCGTCATCGCCGCCGCTCTCCGCGAAGAGGTGCTCCGTCTCGCGTACAATGCGGAAATCGTGGAGGTTCCTTCCGACGAAGACGAGGAAGCCGACGACTCAGAGGACAGTGGCAGCGGAAGTGAAATTTTTGACTACTTGGTTGAATTAATGTAGGATGTGAAACCGCACCTTTGTTTAGAAGAATTTGTGGTTGAATTAATGAAATGCCTCGATTTAGATCTCTGTCTCGATTAATTTGTGGAAGAATTTGTGATTTAGATCAATTTTTGCCTCGATTTAGATCTCTGTCCCGGATTGGGAACGTAACCGTGGACCAAAGACACCTTTTCTACTAGTGTATTCTGACACGGGTGGTTTGTTTAAACGTAATCTACGTGGATTGTGCCGCATGCAAATGGCACAACCACAATTTATAAAGTGGAAGCACGTACACCCGGTTACTGGAGATCCAGGAGCTTCGCCAGATGCAGGGGATGCAGGAGCAGAGAGGCGGTGAGATAGACGGGCTCAAGATTAAGCCAGAAAGTGGCACCCATTTCCTCCTCATCTGGGCATTATCGGTGAGAACATTGCTGTTTATGTTGCCACGTCGTTGTGTAGCATCTGAAATAAGTTGCTGCTTCGTGGAGTGTGGCAGCTTAAATAATTTATTTATATGTCACTTACATTCCATCGTATTTGGAGACCTCCTGCTCCTCAGCAATCGTGGAACCGGTGGATCATTGTTTTCAGATAGTAGTGGCACAATCACAATTTTGGATTCAACTACTGACTCGGGCGTTTCCAAACCCTAAGTCGCGGTACATTTTACTTAGAGAACGTGGGTAGATTGTTTCGCCCAGCAACGTGCCACACACAGAGCAATCAGAATTTAACAGAACTACATAAATATGTTCAAGTTCAACACATTACTATGCATCTTCATTGCTAGCAGCCTTCTTTCGCAGCCTGGGTGCCAAGCCTTCACGTCCACTGGCTTCTTCATTTCCTGTCTTCTTCCTCTTCCTCGGTGCCAATTTTCTTAACTTCACGTACTCTGCATCGCCGGGACAATGGGAACCAGAATAGTGTCCAACATCATTTTTTCACTCGTTTTTTATTTCTTCGGGCAGCAAAATCACTGACCCGGAAGTCATGTTTCTAACCTTGCGGCGCTTCCTGTCAAAGAAACAAGACTGTTGCATAACTACCTAATATCTACAGAGTAAATAAAACAAAAATTGCAATTCAGCACAAACATGCGAACCCAAAGCGACCTTTGCTTACCAGGAGCTAATTGGGTTCGAGCAACCACCCTGTCCAAGAATAGAAGGGCGACTCCCAGTTGCAACAGCTTCCACATCCAGTACATGATATTTCAGGTCAAACATGGCAGCCGAAGCATACCTTTTCATCAACCCAATTAGCTGACTGTCACACGTTATAGGAACCATGACGCCACGTTCATCCATGAAGCTAAACTTTGTTGTCTGCTTCGGCCATAATTCAACATGATTACGCAGAGCAAAAACCATACTAGATATAGTGCAGATCTGTGCAGGCGCTTCTTCCATCGTGAAACAATGGCTTCCATACCACTTGCCATTAGAGTCGTACCTGTAGAGGACTACCATAACCAGGTAAGGGGGGGTCCATGCAGATCACACTTGATAGAAAACTGTGGACAAAATATGTTTGTCAGCGTTGGGCTAACAAACAATTTGAGGTTCAGTAGCCAGCTAGCAGTTGTAATTAGTGCGAATAGCAAAGAGAAGGGTAGGTCACCCGCTTGTAGACAGAACTTCTTCTTTCTTGATAGTAGGATCTGCCATCCTCCGAGCTGCTCGGCTCGTCGGCGGCGGAGGCGGGCTAGAGCCTCGCAACGGCGGCTACGGCATGCGCCATTGGAGCTCGGGATCAGCGACTGGGCGTAGCAACTGGCCGCAGCAACTTGGCGCCAGAAGTCAAATGTCCGAAGGGATCGTCCTGCCTGGAGGGTGGATTCCGACGCCGCCGGTGCTAGGGGAAAGCTGGGAATGGATTTGTGAAATTGGTCAACGCATCCAATCCACTTAGCTGCTCGATTTGCCTAAAAGGTTGCCGCGTTGGCGCCTGTGTCACGGACAGATAACCGACATGTGGGTCCCGACCCTCTACTTCACGGGGCGGTTTAACAGAATGTTTGTATTTGGCAGGGGTGAGATGAGTTTGCCTCGAAATGGCCCCTCTCAGTAGTTGGCGGCCCAACTTTTCGAAACACGGTGATTTCAGGCAACTTAGGTACCGCCATGCGCTGGCTTGCCAACTTTGGTACCGCAGACGAACAAGCCCAGTCTGGCCGCCCTAGGCACCCCCTCGATCTCCCTCTTCGCCTATAAGTTGCCTTTTGACCTAAAAACTCAGGGGGGTTCGACGTTTTTCCAGAAAGAGTTTCGCTCCACCGTCACCACCAGATTCCGCGATTCGAAACCAGAAACTCTGTGCTAGCACCCTGCCGAGACGGGGAATTGGAGGAGATCATCGCCATCATCATCACCATCGCTTCTCCATCGACCATCCATGTTTCCCCCATCTATGAGTGAGTAATCCCCCGCTGTAGGCTATGGGGATGGTAGGGATTGGATAAGATCGTTCATGTAATGGCATCGGATTGTTAGGGCATGGTGCCTAGTATCTTTTGTTTGTGCCTTTTGACTTTGTTGCAACTTGTTATGCTTAATGCTTGTCACTAGGGCCCGAGTGCCATGATTTCAGATCTGAACATGTTATTGATTCATTATGATAGTATTGTTTCTGGTCTTATCTGCAAGTTGTATACACACGTTGTTATCTAGAACCAATGGCCCCGAAGTGACAGAAATCGGGATAATCGGAGGGAATGGCTTTGATGTGAGGATCACATGTGTTCACGGAGTGTTAATGCTTTGCTCCGGTGCTCTATTAAAAGGAGCACCTTAATTGCCAGTAGTTCTCTTGAGGCCCCGCTGCAAACGGGCTGGCAGGACAAAAGATGTTGTGCAAGTTCTCATTGCGAGCACATATGACTATATATGGAACACATGCCTATGATTATCTAGTAGTTGGATGTTTTATCTTATTTATCTGCAAATGCCCTATGACTTGATTGCTATATGAATTGTCTTGTCCATGCAACGCCCGTCCATCCATCCCTGTGTCTACCGCGTTTTAATCCTACTGCTTACTGCAATTGTTACTACTGTCTTTACTCTTACTACTGCTATTACTTTACTACTCCTACTACAAAACTGTTGCTACTGATAAACTGCTGTGAGCAAGATTGTTTCCAGGTGCAGTTGAATTGACAACTCAGTTGTTAAGGCTTATAAATATTCTATGGCTCCCCGTGTGTCGAATCAATAAATTGGGTTTCACTTCCCTCGAAAATACTGCAATACACCCCCTATACTTGTGGGTCATCACCCGGCAGGGTGCCAGAACGGAGGTTCTGGTGCCGAAATGCGGTATCTGGTGGTGGCGGCGTAGCGGAACTCTATCTAGAAAAACGTCGAACCCCCCTTTGGTTTTAGGTCAAGAGGCATCTTATAGGCGAAGAGGGAGGCCGAGGGGGTGACCGAGGCGGCCACACCACCCCTGGCACGGCCAGGCCTGGCCCGCGCGACCAGGTGGTGTGGGCCCCTCGTGGCTCTCCTCTGTCCCGTCTTCTGGCTCCGTGAGTCTTCTAGTAAAATAGGATTTTTGGCATATTTTCCGGAATTTTTCCTGATAGTTGAGTTTCTGCACAAAAACTAGACACCAAGCAATTCTGCTGAAAACAGCGTCAGTTCGTGTTAGTCTTATTCAAATGACACAAGTTTAGAGGAAAAACAATAAAAAAAGTGTTCGGAAAAGTAGATACGTATTGGACGTATCAGGGTGCTATATTTATCAATTGATATCTGAACTCTAGGATCGGCAATGACATTTGCTAAGTCAAAACTTTCAATAACATTTTCCTACAACATTAAAAACGAATACGAATCATGAGCTTTTGTAACACTGTTGAATACTAATCACTAGACAAAAAGACAACAAATCTGAGAACAGTGATTTTTTTTCCTGGAGGGCAGGAGGAGAGGCTCAGAGAGGAGGGTGCCGTGGCTACAATATTTTCGTGAGGCCTGCGGGAGAGGCACATCGACCGGGCCTGCAGGGGAGCGATGACAGTGCTTTTTTTTCCTCGCTCGCGTAGAGTCACGTGCGTGCGTGTCGACTTGGATTTTTCCTTGTTGCGCCTGTCGCTACTCGAGGCTGATTTTTTTCCCGCTCGGTTGGGAGAGCCGGGTCGATCGACCCTCCTCGACCCCCTTCTGGCGTCGCCGATGGTTGTCAGGAGCGGAGCCGGAAATGGCCTGGCCTATGTTGCTAATTGCCTAGGATTATCATAGTCCCTCCGTGGCGGTTTAAAGGACTACACGTATATCAAGGTCTTTAAATTGACGGATAAAATATAAATTATTTAACGTAAAAATTACACCATTAGAAAGTATATAGCATCTAAAGTTTCCAATGATACAATTTTTATGTTAACTAATTTATATTTTAGTAGTCAAATTAACGATCTAGGTATACACGTATGCCCTTTAAACCGAGACGGGGAAGTATTTGTAGCCTTGAAATTTAATGCATGCTCTAGCTCGTAGGCGGTACTACCAGGACGCGTTTGGTAGCATGCATACCCTCCAAACATGCTCGATGGGTAAGAATTTGAACCGTTTGATCGCTCAGAGGAGGTATGCGTCCTGCCCGCATCATTAGTAAAGCACCTCGGGGCAGGCTTAGCGATAACGCCCAAATCGGCCATTTCTGTGGAGCCATGTCCTAGAGATGCAAAATGGGGGCACTCGCATGCGGGAAACGAGAGATTGTCGCCCCTGTTTTGCACCAAGAGTAGCCTCACTTGCTCTAGTCGCTCACCTCTCTGCATCCCCCTTCCAAAAAATCCCCTTCTTCCTCTTGCTACACTAGTTGTTGCAGCGGCTGAGACGCAGAACTACCAGATCGGTTGATTCCTCCGACTTTGGCACCTGGGTGACGATAAGGAGAGTCGTCGCGCATCTCCCTCCCTCTCCCCGGTCATGTACTCCCTCGACTTCCATGACGGAGGTAAATCACCGGTAATCCAGCTTCCGTGTTGTTTCGAGTTGGCCTGCAATCTTGATTTAGGAAAAACTCATGGTAGAACTGCCTCATTAGGTCGACATGATGACACTTATCCATCATGCGGCTGCACTTATAGCTGTAATTCAGGCATGGATCTTACTGTTGCACAAGAGAGTTGTTAGGCGCGTTGCCTTTCCTCGATTGATGTACGGTCCTATGCTGGCCCGAGATCAGGAGGGGATGGCAAATCTGAACTACATCTTCAACTTCAACGATGTAGAGGCTCTCCAAATGCTCCTTGCCATAAGGTTACATGGGAGTGATTTGTTGGAAGACAACATCCACACCTCTTTCAAAAAGCAACTTTGTATGTTCCTTCATATGGTAGGTAATAACCAGAGGTTTAGGGTCATTCATAACACATTCAAAAGAAGCATGAAGACATTATCACGCTATTTCAAGCAAGTGTTGAATGGAATTGGGGAGCTCAAAGTAGGGATGATTAAGTCCTAGCGGGTCAAACCCCTCTTGACATGGGTATGACCCGCATGGTCTCCATTGTTGGTATACTTGGTACGGATTCAGGACAAGGACCATAAGGCTCATAAAGAGCCGAAGGTTTGTAGAGGTTGTCCAAAAAAAGGAGCCGAATGTTCTAGGGGAACCTGAAGCCCAGGAACCAGACGTGATGATCACGATAGAAGCCCAAGGTGCAACCGACATAATCATAGAGTTATCTTTCAAATTGTAAATCAGCCCAGACTAGACTCCGAGACCCGTCCTCTCATATAAAGGCTGGGAGGAGCCAGCGGGGAGGGCACTGTAACATTTTCATAGCAATCTGATGTAAGATAGATCGCATCTAGCAACCTGACGACTTTGTACTCTCTATCAATAAAGATCGGACATACAAGAGTAGGGTTTCCTCTACGAGGGCCTAAACTCGAGTAAATCTCGTCTCCCTTTGTTTGTCTGATAAGCTGACAAAATCACCAGCTCACCTCTTTCCATGAAACCCAAGTCCATAACAATCGACATTGTCGAGGTTACCCCTCGCCACCTCCCAAGATACATAGCCCTAGGTGGTGGCCATATTTCAAGGTAATCACTACTACTGTATTTTCATTGCATCGCAAGTCTCTATTGGCGAGAAACATGATTTGATTTTGTTCCTATAACAGGATTGTATTGGTGCAATCGATGGTACTTATATCAATGCTAGAGTTCCGGGATCATAAGCTGCAGCTTACATGGGAAGCACTTCACAAGCTAGAATGTGCTTTCTGCTTGTGATTTCGAGATGACATTCACATATGTGCTAGTTGGTTGGGAAGGATCATCCTATGATGCAAACCATCCTAGATGACAGCATATCTAGACCTAATGGGATCAATATCCCTGGTGGTACCTAGGAGATGTTGGGTACCTTTGTCACCCTAGGATTCTTCCACCATTCAGGTCAACCAGGTACCATCTGAGCGAGTTCACTAAAAAGAACATGCCAATGAATGCCAAAGAGTTGTTCAATCTCAGGAACTCTAGACTTAGGGTCACCATTGAGAGGACATTCACTGCTTTCAAGATCCTTGATCAGAATCCATTCCACCCTTTTCCCAACCAGGTAAAGCTAGTGCTTATATGTTGCATTCTCCACAACTAGATCTTGGGGTATGGCCTTGATGAATTTTTGTCGGATGAGGCAAGTGTAATTCTTGACAACAATGACATTTCCCATGGCGTCGAGCCATATGACAATGAAGGTTGGAATAAGGATCTTAGAAGAAGAGAAGAAGAAGAACACCTACCCTCCCCTCTCCCCTTCATGCAGAAGATTCATGATCCTGCAGACCGTAAAGATGTAGAACTTTTTATTTATTCGTAGTAGCTAGGGGTGAACTGATTAATTGCCATTCATAATATCTAGGGTTATGATGATGAACTACTTGAAATGATGAGAACTACCTTACGTGGTCATAGAAGTGTAAAGTCACCCATGGAGAGAAGAGGTAAGCACAAACCTATGCTAGAGACAACCAAACACGCATGCTTGTTTCACCATACACATTTCAGCTTGCAAGCACGTTACCAAATAGGCTGCATAAACTGCTAAGTGATGCGACTAGGGTACCAAACAGACTGCAGGACATGGCCCAAAGGTTGTTTTTGACTGGCCCTACTGTCCTTAGCGTTGCCTAGCTGAGCCGAAATTCGGTTGCAAGCTACCAAACGCGTCCTAGTAGTACTAGGCCTGGCTCCGCCCCCGGTGGTCGAGATGATAACATACGCATATCGGAAGGACGAGAAATCTAAATTGTAAATTAGCACTAGAGAAAGCAGGCCAGAGAAGGGGACAAGAGGGGATATTGATTGGTAAAGTTGAAGAGGTGTTGTAGAGTTACATGAGAAAATTCAAGAGCTCAAAATGGAGGAAGAACGAGAAACCTACATCATGAATGTCTGATAGCATGGACGAGAGAGACCGAACAAAGAGAAAGTTGAAAGGTAACTTTGAAGTGCCATGTAAACTTACGTGCATTAGCGAGCTAATTCTACAAGTCAAGCTAACGGAAAAAAGTGAGCATTGTACCTGCACATTAACACTCTCACATGCATATGAGGCTCACTCGTCTTGAAGTCAATAACTCTTTGGCTTTTAGCAAGAGTGTGAGGAACAATGCTATCAATATCTTCGGGCTTTTAATAGTATGGTTCAAACACATTATAACAGAAGTCTATCCACTCGTCAGTGCAAAGCTTTGATCTTTAGCTTTCCTCCGGTAGTCTTCAATTCTTTACATGTTGAAAACACTTGCGAATACTATACACCAACCAGATTACGTAGAACTTCGAACCTACGGAGATAAGTAGGTAATGCAGTTGTAATTCCAACAAGTAAGAGATGACTTGCCATGATGTTGGACTGATACAGTGAGGAGGAAAATGGTAGGGAAGAGGGGAAGTGAGGACGAGCGGCATTAGTAGTAGAGGTGGACACGTGAGGTTGAAAAAGAGTGGTCAGTGAGGAATCTCTAGGAAGATATAGCACGAGGACACTGAAAGTGGGTGCGGACGGAAGAAGAAGGTGTCACACATCACGGAAACCTGCTCTTGGAACTACAAACAAATAATAGTAATAAATTCAGATCATAAACATAGCCCAACTCTAAGATCTTGCTTGGAGCACACGAACATGAACGTAGGTAGGGTTGCAGAAATAGTGGGATCCCGCGTATCCCGCAAAACACGCGGATTAGTACACATTATACTAGAGGCCTTCATCCTCATTTGACACTACATCCAAGTAAATTGTAGTAGAGACTAGTCCCGCATCCCGCCCCGCTCGCAACCCTAAACGTAGGTGTAGAAAACCGCAAGAATTGAGATGACATGTTTCCTAGATTTTCGAAGGAAGCCAAACTACACAATACACGAGTATTTCAAGATTTAGATACCACATAGAAAATCACAAATAAATTATATACATAAAAAAGAAGCATCTAGCTCGTGATTGTTTTTTCTCGAAAAATCGTACGAATTCAAGTAGAAATACAGCCACGGGCGCACATGAGCCTGAAAATGGAAGACAACCCTGGCGTGGAGGATCAGGATAACAAGTGGATACACGACGCCATCACCCTAATCATCTGTGTACTAAATTGGTACTACTACGCTGTTTGCACATGGCCTCACGCTGGGGGTATACTGTCTGGTTCGCATTTGTTCCCCCGGACGATGAAGCGCCAACCACTACCGCTTAATTTGCCATGTCGCATCCATGGACAGCGAAAGGATCCGCTTAATTATTTGCTGTGCTGTCTCTCTTGGTCGGTTCGGTTTATGCTCCAGAGATTGCGTTGGTTTCATTCCGTGATGATGGCATATGCTCCTCTCGTATCATGTGTTCCGTGTCTGCCCCGTTGTGACACGGCGCAACGGTTGGATTTGGGCCGGTGGGGCACTTTGCCGTCTTTTGGAACATTTGTTCGCTCAAAACAATAGACGAGGACTTCGGGAGTTTTGGAAGCTTTTGGTGGTGTGAACAACGCAAATTTTTCCACCTAGCCGCTAGGGGTGGATCATTGCGGTGTCACAAGCAGTTTGAAATAACCTTCTCCAAGGTGGGGCACCTAGGTCAAATTAGCGATCCCAAAAAGACTATGAAAATGAGGTTGCTCTTCTCGAATTAGGATTTCACCCACTTTATTATAAATAAAGCACACACGTGAGACCGCTGTTGGACCAGACAACACAACACCCAAAGACAGATGAGGTTGCTTTCACACTTGTTTTTCTTAAAGAACTCTTTGGAGAACGCATCCACTGAACTCTTGCACCTGCTGCACCTACCCGTTACGAGCCATTTGATCGGAAAGGCAGGGACATGATGCCCCTAAGGCAAGGAATGGTGGCACGTTTGCGAAACGAGCCCCCAATCCACTGAATTGCACTGATCGTCCCTCCAAGCCTGAATACACATCGTCTCTCTCCATCCTCTCCTATACGGCAGTCGGCAACACCATGGGAGACTGGGAGCTAGGGTTAGGGAACTTGTCCATGCGCCCCTCTCCTTTCACGATACCACCCGAGACTCTTCAACTCTCATGTACATAGTCGTTGATCTCTAGAACTGAAACTCTATCAGCTATGCGATCCTCTTAAGGTGCGGTGCGAGCACGCGCTTCGAAATCGTGTGTGGTAGCGGCGCCTCGCTGGCGTTGTGCTATACCTCCAGGACGTCGACGCTAATGCGGCATGAGAATCGAAGATCTGCTGCATCTAGAGGATCGAGGGTTTGTTTTATTCTTCCCTTATTCATGTATTGTGGCCGTATTTTGGTCTTCAGATTTGGGCGTATTTTTCCCCATGGTTCATGAAATCGGTGGCATTATGAATATGAATAGTACGTGCATTATATTGATATTAATCATGGAGTATAATAGTTCAATTTTATCATCACTGTAACATTGGAAAATTTCATAATGGAAATACTCCCTGGTTTTCAATTTTTGTGTACCTTTGAGCAATACCTGGTCATACTATCTGTATTCATATTCATATTCATATTCATATTCATAATGTCACTGTGCCCGTACTATTTGTATTATATAGAAAATGCCAGTCCCGTTATGTTCTCGAGATATATATAAGATTGGTCACATACCATGGATGAATTAATGTTCCTGCATCTAATGTGGTGTGATTATATTTGCACTAGGAACTAGGAAGTCATGGATCCAATGGAAAAATTGCAAGACAACCAATGCAGAAAACATAGGAGAAAAAAAGACAAGACTTGAGCAAGAACACACAAGTATCTTGGAGATAACCCGTGCTATCTGTTTTTTATCACTATGAGCACATGGAGTACTAGAACTGAATATCGCATTGTGTTCCGATGGTTTTGTGACATGGTTGATCCTATAAAAAAACAGATGTTCACTCCTTTGGTTCTTTCTACCACTAGATTCAAGCTTCATTCGATTTGGAACGGGGTAGAGATGTTCGAGTGGAAGAGTACACTTCAGGGCATTGTGCCTACTGAGAAATATGAAGACAGGAGGATGAAATAGTTAATTGGGTGACTAGAAAGTGTTCCTGAGTTCTGCAAATTTACATTCTTTATCCTTTTTTACTACATGATAATTTGCACTTAAGCTTTAGCTTGTATTAGAGTAGTTTTCATTTCATGCTTCGTCCAGCATATGTATTGTACAACGGAGAGAGACATTTGTTTGGATAAGATCTGAGATCAGTTCCCCATGTTTGTTGGATTCAGAAACTCTAGGAGGATCGTTTTGCAAATATGCATCTGGTCCATCTTGTAACAGGATCCTACCTCTCAATTCCCAATCCAAAGTACACTAAATCTGGCATTTTTTCCTCACTTAGACTGAGTGATGAGATGGATAAACCTAAATGGAAGTACACTAAACCTGACATTTTTTCTGTTAAATCCTTGTAGAACAAATTGGCTAACGTTGGCCCAGATAGATCCTTTAGGCATCCGTGGAAAGCTAAATTGCCTTTGAAAATCAAAATTTGGCTATGGCTGATCTGGCATAATGCAATTTTCACTAAGGATAACATGAAGAAAAGAAAGTGGGTGGTTAGTTATGTTTGTCATTTTTGCCCCCTAGATGAAACTATTAATCACTTATTATTCACTTGCCCTGCTACTGTCTATATGTGGAGTTCTATTGCCAGTGTTATAGGACCGCAATCCAGACCATCTTGTTTTACTCAATACTTTTGGTGGATTGTGAAATTTCTTCCCTTTGGATTTAATTTTCACATTGTATGCATTGCTGCTCTCTGCTGGGCGTTATGGAAATCTAGAAATCGTGCATGTTTTGAAGGAAAGTTACCTTCGTACCTTTTGGGATTAATATGTTACATGTGTGATTTCCTTCGCTACTAGGCAGGTCTTCAGAATGAGAGGGGTTGTAGCTTGATGGTTGATGGTGCTGATCGTCTGTAAAACATGGCCACCTAGGTGCATGAGATGAGCCGCCACGCTTCAATGCTGAGAGTGCAAAGTGACAATGAGGAGGAAGATGTGGATGTCACTGGGGACTAAAACACAAAAAAGGAGAGATGAAGAGCTGATACGACTGGATGAGGGGTTCTTAGATCCAGTCTCTATGTGGTTTAGTACTCTTTTGGTGGTTTGTAGTTATTATCTATGCCGTGCTGACTGTGGTGCTCCCTTTTGGTGTTTCTGTGACTTTAGTTTTTGTGAACCTGGTTTATTTCTGTCATTGTAAAAAGGCTATTGTTCTGTTATCTGATGGTAATGGAACACGGCTCATGAGAATCGTATGGAAAAAATTCCCAATCCAAAGGCCCATATTCTTGGGGTGCAACTGGTGCGAGTTCACTCATTTCACCAGACACGTTCTTCTCTTTGTTTCATCACAAAAGTTGTTGATGTTCAATCCTAACCATCCACCTAGAGAAAGTTCCATTAGATCGTTTCCCACAGAGAGTACCCACCGACGGTAAAACCAAAGTAACATGGCAATGGTACCACGTGAAACACTGAACATGTACTCGTTGTCCCTAAATCCTTTCATAACAGAGGGAATATAAAATCGCCGTTTTCGGTACCCTATTTTCTTTCAAGCAAACAATAGTATATTCAACAATAGTGGATGAGAAAAAAATAGCGGATGGTACAATTATAGTGTCCCAAGGCTCAACGAGTCAAACAAATCAACGGCCATCTAGTGACAAAGCACTTCTAAGTTTTAACCACACTATGAGCATCCAAAATTGATGCTCGGCCTTCGTGAACAAAGAGTGTATCTTCAAACTCCCCTGTCAGCGACCTCATTAAGGACCGAACTATGAACACAATTGCTCGCGTCATTCACTACCTATACCGCTGCCAAGGCATCAGAAGCAACATACTCCCTTCGTCCAGAAGTAAGTGACTCGGATTTATTTAGATTCGCAGGAAAATCCAAGTTACTTATTTTTGGACGGAGGAAATATATAGTAGAATTATTGAATATTGAGCTTTTTGGATTTTTCAAACATTTAAAAGACCCGTGTGCTTATTTACTAATGCCAGCGGGCATCCCATGATGTTTCTCCTCCAACTATTCATTAGGTACTTGCAAAGCTTGTTCCATCTATTACAACAAAGTCGAAGAGGCTACGATCTGCATACTGCAGGTTCTGAATATATATCTAACACCAAGATGGATTGCACAGTACAGGATCACCAAGAACATTTACTAAAAAAGCTTATAAAATTATAATACCGAGAGAATTGCACAGTATAGAATCACCAATAACATTGACTAAAATAAACCGAAAATATTGTAAAAGGTAAATAACATGATACCGAGAGAAATACGAAGTGCTTTGCATACTCCGGCTGGACAATATCCTCTAAAAAAAGCTAGTGAATGACCGGATGAGGTAATTAAATCCATTGTATAAAATAGATTAAATTGATTCTGGAGAAAAATCCATATAGCAATGAGAACGGCCTGCATGTGACTTGAAAGGGCCAAGGAGCATATGCAGAAACCAGCTATATTTGAAGTGAACCTTCAGCTGCAAAGGCCAATGTAAATTATTATCGATCAGAGTTACCCGGCATTTCCTCAAACACTTAGCGTGCATCCATGAAAAATAATGCCTTTCCTGCTATGATTGTAGCACACACCATGGATAGTCAAATAAGAATATTCCATTCTACAATCCAATGGTTTAGAATGGGCTTTGACAAGAGATGGGTAAAGCTGATCATGGAATGTGTGACTTCTGTTGCCTCCTCCGTCAGAATAAATGGTGAGCTTACTGAAAAGTTTTATCCCACAGGAGGGCTAAGACGGTGCCAATATTGAAGCAATTACATTGAACTTAGCATCTTATTTTATGAAAAAATGATTCTTTTTACCAGACGAGGAAGTAGTAGTAGGGCAGCTCAAAATCAAAAGTTCACATGTGTGGCGGCGACCAATTTTTTTTTTAAACGAGGCAAAAAAGCTTTGCTTTTATATTGATAAAGTAGGAGCAAACATTGGTGGCCTAAGCCAAAAGAGAAACCCCATAAAAGGGGACAAAACACACTAGCTTATAATCTCCTAAAGATGTTTGGCACCAGCCAAAACCTAGCTTTTGCTCTCGTCTTTTTTCTTCTGGAAGAGCATCGCAGGCATTGCAAACTTGTTGTTAAAAACCCTGGCATTCCTCTCTTTCCAAATTTCCCAGGTGATGAGCGTGACCGCTGAATTCAGACCAAGTGGACATGCAGATGGTGCCTGAGTGGCGGCCTTCCAATATTGAATAACTGTGGAGCGGCCGTTCAGCTAGGAAGCCGCGGCCTGCCAAATTCTTCTGGAGTAGCGGCATTCAAACAGGATGTGTCTGGCAGCCTCAGCATGACACTTACATATCTAGCAAGTCGGCTGGTGCGGCCAGCCCGCTTAGCCAGACGATCCGAGGTCCAAAGCCTATTCTGCACGTCAAGCCAAGAGAAGAAACGACACATGGGAGGGGCCCAAGCCTTCCATACCATCCTGTCAAAGGAGCATGGAATGGAACCAATGAACTGGGCTTTATAGGAAGAGGCCGATGTGTATGATCCAGAGGCCGTGAGGGTCCAGGTGATAGTGTCTTTGATGCCTAGCAAAAGCATAGTGTCTTGCAACATATCCCAAAGGGTGACGTACTGGGACATGTGCTCAATAGTGAAGTTGTCCACGTGAATATCGGCGATCCATTTGGAGTTCTGCAGGGCGTCATGCACTAGGCGTTTTTTCATTTTGATGCCAAGAAAATAAGGGGGACCAGAGACCGCGGTGAGGATCAATTGAGCCAAGAGGAATTCCAGAAAGAAGCTTTCTTACCATCGCACATGCTAACTCTCGTGGCCGCATTGAAGAGCTCTCTATCAATGTCATCATTTGGGGTTTCCATTCCAACCTAGTGCTTCTCCGGCGCTGTCCACTCAAGCCAAAGCCACCGCAATCTAAGGGCCCTGGCGAATTTCTCTAGATCTAGAATTCCCAATCCTCCAAGCTTGTTTGGACGACAAACCTTTGCCTAGCTCACCTTGCACTTTCCACCGCTAATCGAGGCCTGATACATTGCAAATGTATCTATAATTTTTGATGTTCCATGCTTGGTTTTATCTACTTTCTTGTGTTTTGTCCACACTTTGGAGTACTTTTCATATGATTTCTTGTACTAACCTATTAACAAGAGCCACAATGCCAGCTGCCTATTTTCTGCTGTTTTTGGTTCCAGGAAAGTCAGAAAATGAATATTCTCGGAATTGGACAGGACAAAAGCCAAAGTGCCTACTTTACCGGAAGTCATCTGGAGCCAGAATACGAGACGGAGAGGAGCCAGGGGGCCATCACACCACCTGGTCGCGCAGGCCAGGCCTGGCCGCGCCAGGGGGTGGTGTGGTCAGCCCAGGCACCCCCTTGGTCTCCCTCTTCGCCTATAAGATGCCTTCTGACCTAAAAAATCAGGGGGGTCGACATTTTTCCAGAAGGAGTTCCGCTCCGCCACACCACCACATTCCACGAAACAGCACCAGAAACTCTGTCCTGGCACCCTACCGGGACTGGGAATTGGAGGAGATCATCGCCATCATCATCACCATCGCTTCTCCATCGACCATCCATGTTTCCCCCATCTATGAGTGAGTAATCCCCCGCTGTAGGCTATGGGGATGGTTGAGATTGGATGAGATCGTTCATGTAATGGCATCAGATTGTTAGGGCATGGTGCCTAGTATCTTTTATTAGTGCTTTATGAGTTTGTTGCAACTTGTTATGCTTAATGCCTGTCACTAGGGCCCGAGTGCCATGATTTCAGATCTGAACATGTTATTGATTCATTATGATAGTGTTGTTTCTGGTCTTATTTGCAAGTTGCACACACACATTATTGTCCGAAACCAATGGCCCCAAAGTGACAGAAATCGGGATAACCAGAGGGAATGGCTTTGATGTGAGGATCACATGTGTTCACAGAGTGTTAATGCTTTGCTCCGGTGCTCTATTAAAAGGAGCACCTTAATTGCCAGTATTTCCCTTGAGGCCCCGCTACAAACGGGCTGGCAGGACAAAAGATGTTGTGCAAGTTCTCATTACGAGCACGTATGACTATATATGGAACATATGCCTAGGATTATCTAGTACTTGGATGCTTTATCTTATTTATATGCAATTACCCTATGTTCTGATTGCTTTGTGAATTGTCTTGTCCATGCAATGCCCGTCCATCCATCCCTATGCCTACCACACTCGAATCCTACTGTTTACTGCTATTGTTACTGCTGTCTTTACTTTACTACTGCTCCTACTTTACTATTGTTACTATAAAACTGTTGCTACTGATAAACTGTTGTGAGCAAGATTGTTTCCAGGTGCAGCTGAATTGATAACTCAGTTGTTAAGGCTTATAAATATTCTTTGGCTCCCCTTGTGTCGAACCAATAAATTGGGTTTCACTTCCCTCGAAAATACTGTGATACACCCCCTATACTTGTGGGTCATCAAGACTATTTTCTGGTGCCGTTGTCGGGGATCATAGCTTTATTTATCAAGTCCACTTGGAATCACTATTGTTCAAGCTTAGTTTATTTCTGCCTTGTTTGCCTATTTCTTTATCAAAAATACAAAAAAATAGTTCCTACTCTAGTTGTTATTTTCATTGGTCTATTATTGTCTTGCTTTATCATGCTTGCTGTCAATGGTTGGTTTCTTTGAAACTGAATCTTATTGGCAAGGTGGGTTCACGGAAGATCAAAAATACTACTATAAGGAACACCGCTTGTCACAAAAAGGGAAACACTTATGGGAACAAATTGATAAATTTTATACCATTGCTAGAAACGTGTGCTCTACTTATAATGTTACTTATTGCTTTGATAAATCTTGTTGCTGTAAGAGGTATAAACACCTCCCTTTTCAATGTGAGTCTAATGATAATGTTACCATATCTTCTTATGTTAAAGGAAATTATGACTTTTATGATGTGGAACAAATTGAGGAATTTATTGCTTGGAAGGGTGCATTTGAACTTGCTAGTTTGCTTGAAAATATTGATGATTCACCTTATAAATATGAGGTTTATGGTATACTTAAATTTTGCTTTGATAATTACAAGGAAGAAAATGGCTATATTCTTGAATATATAAATAGATGCTTTTCACAAATGGAAGAGACTAATGCCTTGCAGGATCCTATGGAAGAAGAAATTGATGAACCTAAAATCTCATTAGATGAAAACGAGGAAGAAAATGATGAAAAAAGGAGGAAGAATGGATTATCTACCCATGCCTACCTTCTAATGGGAGTAACTCTTTATCCCTTACATTATTTGATTATCCCCCATGCTTACTAAAGGAGGATGAATGTTATGTTCCTAAGGATTATTTTGAAAATGTTTATAATAAAGCTCTAGTGCTTGTAGATCATCAAAAGCATGCTTTATGTGATAGTTATATTGTTGAGTTTATTCATGAGGCTACTGAAAATTATTATGAGAGAGAAAAATATGGTTGTAGAAGTTTTCATGGTATTGAAACATCTCTCTATGTGCTGAAAGTTTTGAAGTTACTCTTGTTTTATCTTCCTATGCCTGTCACTTTGTTCTTTGCGAATTTATTTGCATACAAGATTCCTATGCATAGGAAGTGGGTTAGACTTAAATGTGTTTTGAATTTGCTTCTTGATGCTCTCTTTTACTTCAACTCATATTTCTTATGTGAGCATCCTCTCAAACTATCATGCCTGAAGATTATAATATGTCTATTATTCTTGGGAGACCTTTTCTTAAATACTGCAGGAGCTGTTATTAATTGTAATCAAGGGAAGGTGACATTCAATGTTAATGACAAGGAACATACTGTCTATTTCCCCAAGAAGAGTGATAGGACTTATGGTTTTGAATTTAATTGAACATGTTGAGGGCATTCAAGTTGGAGAAATATATTGTCCCATACCAAGAGAAAAATTTGAAACTATTATGATTGGGACCATTGCTATCAAGGTTGAGGTAACATAATCATTAGTGGAATACAAAGTTTTGTCTCATATGGAATTGTTTTGGTAACAAGACCTGATCAACCTTGTTAACAAAAGGATTTCATTGAACAAAACAATGTTTTCACCATGGTTATCTCCGCTTACTTTTATTGTATCCATTTTAGTTTTTGCTTATGCCTAACTTAAATGCGTTAAAGAAAAGTACTTATTGGGAGATAACCCAAAAGTTTTAGATGAGTCTTGGAAGTTATTACTTCAGTAATAACCGCTCCTTATCCTTTTTATTTGCTTTTTGTGCCAAAAGTAACCTCTAATGAGAGAGAAGTAATGATTGGAAAAGTTGCTGTCCCGAAACAGATTTCTGTGCTTCACCGTAAAAATTCATGTAAAATTTCCGGACGTCTTTTTGAGGCGTGATTTTTTGTGATTATGCCCCATGTCGTTATCTAACTTTAGTTAGTTCAACACTTTTTGATTTGAGCAACAGAAGGTCTTCGAAAAAATTCGTCTTTACCTGCTGGTCTGTTTTGACTGATTTCTGCCATTTTCTGCATTTGCTTCTTGTTGGTTCCTTTTTGAGTTCTTTTGGGGAATTGAGATTTTTGAGGGTAGTGCTACAGAAGGTTGTGTTTTAATGGAAGTTTTATTGGTGTTGTAACTGAACCTAAACACTTATTATCTTGAGTGCACTAATGTTGCTAATAAAGATTGTGTGAAGTTTTGTATGAAGGAAAAATTTCAGGTGTATGGAAGAAATAAGTAATGAGATGAAGGATGGACTAAAGCTCAAGCTTGGGGATGCCACGCGTGTCACCCCAAGAAATATCCAAGAAGTACAAGCGTCAAAGATTGGGGATGCCCAAGGCATCCCCTTCTTCATCAATAAAAATCCCAGGTTTCTTCCAAACGCTTCATTTTTATTGTTTCATGGATGGTTGTGTTGTTCTTGGAGTGTCTTCTTTTTTGTTTTCGTTTTGGTTTTTCGTTTTATTTTGTTTGCTTAGTTTTCTGAATAAATTGGTTGGACCTCCTCTTTCATGCATTGGTTTTCAAATAGTTCGGTTTGGTTTCAAAAAGAGTAGGAAAGCTCATGCTTAAGTGGTAAAAAGAGTTTGTTTTTGACTGTGGCCTATGCTTTGTCATGCCATGCTTGATATTGTTTTGGCTTTATTCTTAGTATTATTTGCTGTAGCATGACTTGTTATAAACAATTGAGATTGCTTAATGTGCCTTGGATGAATCATGCGTTGTTTTAGCATATTAAAGCATAGTATAGTGGTATTCTCCTTTGATGCTTTATTTGGGTTGACTTGGCGCATGCTTACACCATGTTATGACTATCTCAAGTCACCATAAGCCTTTATGATCCTTTAGTTCTCAACTTGTAGTATCACTTTATGCTTTGATCAATGATGTTTTGTCGCTCTGCATGATTATGGCCATTATTGCTCTCTTAGTTTGTCGATCCCAATCTTTTGCTAGCCTCCACAACCAAGTATGAGTTCCACTCATGCATCCAACTCCCTAAACCAAGTTATTCCAAAGAGTCCACCATACCTACGTACTAGCATATGCTATTCCAAGTAGATGCATGCTTTTGTTTACCTTCCAAATTAAACTTGTTATGAGAAAACTAGTGATTAAAGCTCTCATGAACTTGATGGCACACTTTACTTTACTTGCATCTAATAAACTTGAACCATTGGGTCCTTCTTTGTTGCGTATATGCTTGCGCTTTATAAGTTGAAATTAGCAGAACCATGTACCATGGGGAACGCTTTCAACATTGCACTTGTACTTTGTACCCCGTTGATATCATGTTCTTTTGCTTACGGATCCCGGTGGTGTGAAATAAAAGTGGAACTTGTAAGATCAGGGAGTTTGTATGTGTGTTAGAGAAACGCCTGGGCCGCTAGCCTAAGCCATGCCTAATCATGGTGGAAACTTGCAGCATCACCATAATGAGCACTCTATGAAGCATCCTCAATAAAAACCTATGCAAATAGCAAATAAAAAGATCGCTGAGATGCTCATTGTCTGCTTGCCTTGTCATTTTGATTATGGGAAAGCTCCCGTATCATGTGCAAGGGGTACCCCGTTGGCGGTTCTTAATGATACACATGTACTTACAATGACAAGAGCTTACTCGTGACTGAAGTTGAGTAGCATGAGGATCGGTCTTCGTAAGTAAGAGGCATGAGGTTTCGGTTTATAACTTGTCAAGCATATCCTCTTAGTTGTGTCACTTTAACCTTAATCACTTCAAGATGCTTATGATAGGGGCAATGAGAGCTGAAAGCTATAAGTACCATAATTTTTGGAAGCTCTTTATGAGACTTGAATCCCTACTCCCTTCTATGAAGGCCCTTCTTTCACTATATATATTGAGTCTCCACCTTCTACCTTTATGCACTTACTTTGAGAGCATAGTGGCTATTCTTAGTTCTATGTGCGTTGTCCCAAGACTTATTGATTGATGCATATCTTGATATTGCTTGTTTTAAACTATTTGTATCTAGTCACTCTTACGAACTTTGAAGGTGTCCTATGCATTTATGTTTGCTACTCTATGAGGGACAAGCTGAATGCCACTATGCTATGTTTTCTTTATGTGAAACAAACAAACGTCTTGCAAAGCATTGTTATTCATGAATCTTTTGTTTGTGCCTTTTCATGTTGCAGCATAGTTTCTTTGTTTTATTGCTAGAACTTTGTCTTTCATGCTATGATTGAAGTACTATGATCCCAGCTTTGAATGTTTTACAAATACTTTGATCAAGTTTATGATGGTGCATGTCTAGTATCTTTTATTAGTGCTTTATGACTTTGTTGCAACTTGTTATGCTTAATGCTTGTCACTAGGGCCCGAGTGCCATGCTTTCAGATCTGAACATGTTATTGATTCATTATGATAGTATTGTTTCTGGTCTTATCTGCAAGTTGTATACACACGTTGTTATCCGGAACCAATGGCCCCGAAGTGACAGAAATCGGGATAACCAGAGGGAATGGCTTTGATGTGAGGATCACATGTGTTCATGGAGTGTTAATGCTTTGCTCCGGTGCTCTATTAAAAGGAGCACCTTAATTGCCAGTAGTTCCCTTGAGGCCCCGCTGCAAACGGGCTGGCAGGACAAAAGATGTTGTGCAAGTTCTCATTGTGAGCACGTATGACTATATATGGAACACATGCCTAGGATTATCTAGTACTTGGATGCTTTATCTTATTTATCTGCAATTGCCCTATGTTCTGATTGCTTTGTGAATTGTCTTGTCCATGCAATACCCGTCCATCCATCCCTATGCCTACCGCACTCGAATACTGCTATTGTTACTTCTGTCTTTACTTTACTACTACTGTTACTTTACTATTGTTACTACAAAACTGTTGCTACTAATAAACTGCTGTGAGCAAGATTGTTTCTAGGTGCAGCTGAATTGACAACTCAGTTGTTAAGGCTTATAAATATTCTTTGGCTCCCCTTGTGTCGAATCAATAAATTGGGTTTCACTTCCCTCGAAAATACTGCGATACACCCCCTATACTTGTGGGTCATCAATGCCTCGCAAGCCTAGAGAATTCCCCTTCTGATCTTGTCCAGAGCTTTTATTACCTTATCTGCTTTGATAGCAGTGAGCAGAAAAATCGGGAGTGTCGTGTGATGGCTCAATGCATGGCGCCCAGAAAATTGCTTGATGGCGGTGTTGATGTAGAGCTCATTGGGAACCCCAAGTGGAAGGTATGATGAGCACAGCAGCAAGTTTTCCTCAGTTATGAAACCAAGGTTTAATCGAACCAGTAGGAGCAAGGAAACATCTCAAAGGTGTTACGAGCTGAGCTTTGGCAGGGCGCACTACCGGTGCTAGTAGCAACATGGAGACATGCACAACACAACCACATAACTTTATCCCCAACTTGCGACGAGGTTGTCAATCTCACCGTGTTTTGCGGAAAACAAAGGATTAAACGTATCGAATGGAAAGAAGTAAAAATTTGTAGAAAGTAATCACAAAGTACTAAAAGATTGTAGATTGTATGTAAAATAAAGGACCGGGATCCATAGTTCACTAGAGGTGGCTCTCTTTAAGATAGATAACATGCTGGGTGAACAAATTACAGCGGGGCAATTGACAAACACCGAGAAAGCAATACATGCATATACTAATCATCTTGACTCCTTTGAGACTTGATTGGGCATTACAACATAATACATAGACCGCCATCCAACTGCATCTATGACTAATAATCCACCTTCAGGTTATCATCCGAACCCTCTCCAGTATTAAGTTGCAAGCAACAGATTACTGCTTTACGAACTGCGTGTAAAGTAAACAATACGATTGTTCTATGAACAAAAGATTGTTGTTTTCTCCCTAGTAGCAACGACACATCTACTTGGCCAAGATAGCTACTAACAGCGGAAAGCATGCAAGATATCAAATAACAAAGACATGATAGAATCAATAATCAATCTGAAATAGCATCTCAATATCCATCGGATCCCCACAAACACAACATGCAGAATTACAAATAGATGATCTTGATCATGAATGGAGCTCACAAGATCTAGACATGAAAGCACAAAGGAGGAGAACCAGCCATCTAGCTACTACATGGATCCGTAGTCCAAGGATGAACTACTCACGCATCACACCGGAGGCTTGCATGGTGATGAAGAAGGCCTCCAGGGTGAATTCCCCTCTCCTGCAGGGTGCCGGGAAGAGCTTCAGATCCCTCCCGATCTAGGGATGGAGATGATGGCGGCTACAGACTCTTTCGTGGATTTTTGATCGGGTACTTAGGGTTTTCGTCCCGAGGGCAATATATAGGCGGAAGGAGAGGCCGAGGGGGTGCCGGGAGCGGCCACACCACCCCCTGGCACGGGCCAGGCCTAGCCGCGCGGCCAGGTGGTGTGGTGGCTCCCTGGCCCTTCTCCGTCTCGTATTCTGGCACTTGATCACTTCCGGAAAAATAGGCACTTTGGCTTTTGTCCCGTCCAATTCCGAGAATATTCATTTTCTGACTTTCCTGGAACCAAAAACAGCAGAAAACAGGCAGCTGACACTATGGCTCTTGTTAATAGGTTAGTCCAAGAAATCATATGAAAAGTACTCCAAAGTTGGAACAAAACACAAGAAAGTGGATAAAACCAAGCATGGAACATCAAAAATTATAGATACATTTGCAATGTATCAACATCCCCAAGCTTAACTCCTGCTCGTCCTCGAGTAGGTAAGTGATAAAAAGAAAGAATAATTTTTGAGGTGACATGCACCATCAAAGACTTGATCAAAGTATTTCTAGAACATTCAAAGCTGGGATCATAGTACTTCAATCATAGCATGAAAGACAAAGTTCTAGCAATAAGACAAAGAAACTATGATGCAACATGAAAAGGCACAAACAAAAGATTCATGAATAACAATGCTTTGCAAGACGTTTGTTTGTTTCACATAAAGAAAACATAGCATAATAGTATTCAGCTTGTCCCTCAATAGAGTAGCAAATATAAATGCATAGGACACCTTCAAAGTTCATAAGAGTGACTAGATACAATAGTTTAAAACAAGCAATATCAAAGTATGCATTAATCAACTAGTTTTGGGACAATGCACATAGAACTAAGAATGGCCACTATGCTCTCAAAGTAGGTGCATAATGATAGAAGGTGGAGACTCAATATAATGGTGAAAGAAAGGCCTTTTTAAAAGGAAGTAGGGATTCAAGTCTCAGAAAGAGCTTCCAAAAAATATGGTACTTATAGCTTTCAGCTCTCATTGCTCCTATCATAAGCATCTTGAAGTGATTAAGGTTAAAGTGAACAAACTATGGTGTACATGTTTGACGAAGTATAAGTCAGAAATCTCATGTCCCTTGTATACGAGGGCCGCTCCTCATGCTACTCAAGTTTAGTCACCGGTTGTAACATCCCAAATTTCGCAATTTCAGATGTTACTAGAAGCATGCATCATATCATTGCATCATGGCATCACATATCAAAAACTGCAACAGGTATTTTCTTAAACCCCATAGTCGAATTATAGACAAAAGGGGGTAAATCCTTTTGAACCACCAAAACCTTTGCAAATGGGTTATTTTATAATCCTATCTTAATCCTCTTCTTTTTACAAAATTTTAGAAACGAGTTTCGTCTAATTCGAAGTCCGTTTGCAAAAGTTATTAAACAAATAACAAATCAGAAAATAATAAATGAATAAAAAAAACCTAACCTAACCTAACCGGGCCGGCCGAGCCAGCCCGGGGCCTATCTACTGCGCGCGCCAGCCAGCAAGCAGCGCGTAGCACGTGGGCTGGCCCAGCAGCCGCGCCAGCAGCCACGCCAGCCCGCTCCCACGCCGCAGCCGCCGGCAGGCGGGCCCCGCCCGTCAGCCACCCACCCCGAGTCCGGCTCGAGCACGGCCGCCGCCGTGCCAGCTCCAACCGCCGCCGGCGATTCCGGGGCGGACTCCGCGACCCCCGCGCCAAGTTTTCGCCCCTATATAAGCCCTCGGCACGCCTCCCCAAAACCCTAACTTCTTTCCGCCGCCACCGCCACCGAGCGCCGCCGATTCCTCGCCGGAACCCCGCCGCCGTCCGCCGCCTCCGGCCACCGTTCGCTGTCGCCTCGGAGAAGGAGGGCCGACGCTGCCCTCGGGAACGGGACCGCGAGGAGGAGCACCGCCGCCCGCCGCTGACCATCGCCGGAGCTCCGCCGCCGTCCGCCGCCTCCAGTCGCCGCCGCCACGGTAAGCCGCCGCCCCACCCCCTCTCCGATCGTCAGATCGGGATCCAACGGATCCGATCGGTCAACGCCCCCGGCCAACCACGCCGCGCCACGGGGCAGCTGCCGCGTCGACGTCACGCGCGCCCGGCGGACTAATCACGAGCCGCCACGTGTCGCCGCCTCACTGGTCGCCCTTTTCTTTTTCTTTTAAATAGACTAAAATTGCTCCAAACTTGTAAAATCCATAGTAATTCGAGTTTTAGTCCAAAAATTGCGTATAATATACCGTTGGATTCATATTTTCGAGTAGAACACAGATATACAATAATATTACTGTTTTGCCATAGCAATCTTGCAGTAGGATTTAAAATTTAGATTACAGTATTTTAATTCTAGAAATTTATCCATAGCTCCATTTTAGTTGATTCTTGTTGCGTTGGCTTTGTTTCGACAAGACCTTCTGTAGAAAATTATCTTATCATGCTTAGGGTGTTCAGATCTATCTCGAGGAAGATTAGAGTTGTAGATCTAGTATTGAGCTTGGTTATTTAGGGTTTAACCCAAAATACTTAAAATCTGCGGGGAATCGATTCTAATGACATCCCCAACTTAACAACACCCCTGGTTAAAACCCTTGGTCGAAATCAAATCCATCCTTGCATATTACCATGTTGCATGCATGCATATTTGACTTCATGACTTGTTTTGTGCAAATGGTGATTGAGTCCATGTTTGTTTCGTTAGATTGCTCGGAGTGCGCTGAGGAGTATTATTATGTAGATTGCTGCTCGGATCAAGGCAAGTTACACCACTTATTCATGTTTATGTCCCAGTTTTGACTATGCATGTTTTACTCTTCAAATTCTGTAGTATGCATGTGTAGGATTTTGGTAGATTTACTTAGTACTATTTTGCAAGTTCGGTTTTGTAGTATGCCATGAGTAGCTCTATGCTTAGGATTTTTCCATCCCAATAGGATATCCTGTTTTTCTAAGTTATGCTTGCTATGCTATATACTTATATATATCAAGTACCGTTGGGAGGGTTCGAAAGACTCAAACATTTTCTAAGTACGAGAGCTCTCACGAGCGAACTTTTCTTCTCCAAAACCCCCTTCAAAATAAAACTAAGTTTTCTTCTGGGCGGAATGGTTGTCGGGACAACGAGTGGATTTTTGGTGGAGGACGGCCGCCCAGGAATCAAAGAAGTCTGCCATGTTTCAGAATTCAGAAGCTTCCCGTGCAACCACAATACATATGGGCTCTGTCTTGGCTTAGTACTTAGTGGGAAACCTCACCGGGGTACCAACATTTGGAGGTTCTTGGCACGGTTGGATCCAGCTGGTAGAGGGGCTACTAAGGGAAGGCTTCGCCATGGTCTTGTCTGTAGAAGGACTTGACCGTGGATTGTGGGGAAAGTGTACAACCTTTCGAGAGTATTGCAATCTGATCGATCAGCCGTATTCACGGAAAAAGAACAATATTGAGCATCTAAAGGATGGAGCCTCTAGAAGATCTTCCTCTCTCTTTTCCAAACTTAATGTTTTATAAACCCCAGGGCGTGAGTAATATCGCCATTGGGTGGGATTTTGGGAACTTGGTGCGTAATATCCAAGTGCTAGGTTGATTTGGGCACTTGGTGAGTAATATCCACGTGTTCCATTCAACCCTATACTATTTATCAAAGTTTACAAAGTAGGGAAAACTTTCTTCCTCTTTTCTTATTACACTAATAAAATTGGCTTTACGCAAATGAACCCAGAGCCTACTCTTAGCCTTACATGTAGAGTTAGTCTTACTCTTTCCTTGGTGTAATTTGCCAATACATTCAAAGTATTGACCCAACTTGTTGGCTGCACGTCTTATGTGCAGAATCCGAAGATTGAAAGGTGCGTAGGGATCGCGGGTCTTCACGCAGCTAGCCTGAGGCGTTGATGGACTCAAGTTTTATTTAGTTTCCGCTGTTTTATTTGAGCTAGCTATAAGCTATGCAAGTTGTAATAATTATACTCTGGATTATTCGTGTAATAATGATTTGTGTTTTACATGATATTCATCGACTGTGAAGTGCTAGCTATTGATCTAGGGACTAGCATGTTAATCACAGGGACTTAGGATCCTTAACGATCCGAGGTCTCAACACCGGTAAGTTCTTGTCATTGTAAGTATATGTGTATCATAGAAAACCGCCAACGGGGTACCCCTCGCCCGATGATACGGAAGAATCCCCATATAAAAATGACAAGGCAAGCAGACAATGAGCATCTCAGCATTCTTCTTATTTATCATGGGAATATGGTGCTTTTTTCTCTCTTTCCTCTTTTCATAATCTCTTTTTTTCTTTTCTCTTTTTTTTCTCAATATAGGACTCTTTTTTTATAAGAAGAATGCTTCATAGACAGCTCATTATGGTTACGCTGTAGGTTTCCACCATGTCAGCATGGATTAGACCAGCGGCCCTGGTGTTTCTCTAACACATATACATAACTTCATGGACTTACAAGCTCCCCTTTCATTTCACACCGACGACATTGATACGTCCATTTTGCATCACTATTCTATGTCTTAATTCACTATTATTCATTGATATATTTCGTATCAAGAGGTGATACTTATGTTATTTCATCTGTTTTTGCATGGTTGATGACTTTTGGAGCATGGATCGCTGCAGTCAGGATTCTGATGGAAAAGGTGATGTTTGGAGGCAAAATTCGCGAAGATCAGAAAATCCGGGAAAATATACGGAAAATTCTATTTTTCCAGAAGACTCAGGATGCCAGAAGATGGAGTGGAGGTGGGCCACAGGGGGCCCACACCACCCCATGGCGCGGGCAGGCCTAGGACGCGCCTGGGAGTGGTGTGGCCGCCCTGGCCCACTCCAGCCTCTCTCCTCTAGCGTATATCATCCCCATGAAACCCTAAGACTCGGGGAGCGACCACAGAAAGATTCCGCCGCCTCTGTGGGACGGAAAACACCGAGAGAGAAAGATCTCTCCGGCAGACAGATTTCTGCCGGGGGAATTCCTTCCCGGAGAGGGAAGATCGTCGCCATCAACACCACCATCAAGCTAGGCTTCATCGGGATCATCATCATCATCATCATCATCACCATCATCATCACCATCAGCACCCTCATCACCATCTCCATATTGCTGTAACAATTGGTTGAATCTTGCTATAGTTCATAGGGGAAACTTTCCCGGTGTTGATTACTCTTTGTAGTTGATGCTATTGAGTGAACCATTGAATTATTGTTTATGTTCAGATTGTTATACATCATTATTTCATCTCTGATCATGATCCATATGATGTCTTGTGAGTAGTTCGTTTTGTTCTTGAGGACATGGGATAAGTCTTGTTGTTAGTACTGGAGTTGCGTTGAGAAAGATTCAATAGATTGTCATTTAAGTTGTGGTGTACTTCTTCTAGTGGTGTCATGTGAACGTCGACTACATGACACTTCACCTATAAGGGCCTAGGGGAATGCATTGTGTATTTGGCTACTAATCGTAGGGGTTGCCGGAGTGACAGAAACCTGAACCCCCGTTAGGAAACCATTGCACAAGGGACGTAAGGGTCTTAGAGTTTAAAGCTGTGGTTAGGTTTTTACCTTAATTACTTTCTTGTACTTACGGATGTTTGCAAGGGGTATAATCACAAGTATGTATTAGTCTTGGATGGGGCGGAACATTAGCACAGGTTGACCCACACAACAGTTAGCAAGCTAAAGAAGATTAATCGACTATATGAAGCGAAAACACTTGACAGTCTTCCCATGTGTCCTCAAGAATGTTTGGTCATCTATAGAAATACAACCGGCTTGTCCTTTGCTGCATAAAGGATTGGGCCACCTGTTGCATTCATTCTTACTGTCTTTTATTTACTCGTATTTTGTTTACTTGCTTTATCGAAAACCCCTAAAAATCCGTTTGCTAAGTATTTGCAGAGAATTCCTGATCCATACCACTAGCCAGCACCTTCTGCTCCTCGTTGGGTTTGACACTCTTACTTATCGAAAATACTGCGATACACCCCCTATACTTGTGGGTCATCAGACATCCATATACAAAAGAGCATGATATCAACTAGGTACAAGTACCAAGTGCAATATTGAAAGCGTTCCCCATGAAAGCATGGTTCTGCTAATTCCCGATAAATAAGTGCAAGCATATACAACATAGAAGACACAATGGTTCAAGTTTATTAAGGGCAAGAAAAGTAAAGTGTGCCATCAAGTTCGTGAGAGCTTTAATCACTAGTTTTCTCATAACAAGTTTAATTTGGAAGGTAAACAAAAGCATGAATATACTTGGAATAGCATAAGCTAATAGGTAGGTATGATGGACTCTTTGGAATAACTTGGTTTAGGGAGTTGGATGCACGAGTGGAACTCATACTTGGTTGTGGAGGCTAGCAAAAGACTGGGAGCGACAAACTAAGAGAGCAATAATGGCCATAATCATGTAGAGCGACAAAACATCATTGATCAAAGCATAAAGTGATACTACAAGTTGAAGACTAAAGGATCATAAAGGCTATGGTGACTTGAGATAGTCATAACATGGTGTGAGCATGCGCCAAGTCAACCCAAATAAAGCATCAAAGGAGAATACCACTATACTATGCTTTAATATGCTAAAACAACGCATGATTCATCCAAGGCACATTAAGCAATCTCAATTGTTTATAACAAGTCATGCTACAGCAAATAATACTAAGCATAAAGCCAAAACAATATCAAGCATGGCATGACAAAGCATAGGCCACAGTCAAAAACGAGCTCTTTTTACCACATAAGCATGAACTTTCCTACTCTTTTCCAAACCAAACCAAACTATTTGCAAACCAATGTATGAAAGAGGGGGTACAACCAATTTATTCAGGAAACTAAGCAAAAAAAAGCAAACGAAAAACCAAAACAAAAACGAAAAAGAAGACGCTCCAAGAAAAACACAACTATGCATGAAACAATAAAAATGAAGCGTTTGGAAGAAACCTGGGATTTTTATTGATGAAGAAGGGGATGCCTTGGGCATCCCCAAGCTTTGACGCTTGTACTTCTTGGATATTTCTTGGAGTGACACGCGTGGCATCCTCAAGCTTGAGCTTTAGTCCATCCTTTATCTCATTACTCATTCCTTCCATACACCTGAAATTTTTCCTTCATACAAAACTTCACACTATCTCATTAGCAACATTAGTGCACTTAAGATAAATAAGTCTTAAGGTTCAGTTCTAACACCAAATAAACTTCCATTAGAACACTAGCTACTGTAGCACTTCCCTCAAAAAGCTCAATTCCCCAAAAGAACTCAAGAAGGAACTAACAAGAAGCAAATGCAGAAAATGGCAGAAATCTGTCAAAACAGACCAGCAGGTAAAGAAGAAAATTTTCGAAGACCTTCTGTTGCTCAAATCAAAAATTGTTGAACTAAGTAAAGTTAGATAACAACCTGGGGCATAAGCACAAACAATTACAGCTCAATCCGAAATACATTGCTCTCTCATGAATTTTTACGGTGAAGCACCGAAATCTGTTTCGGGACAGCAACTTTCCCAATCATTACTTCTCTCACATTAGAGGTTACTCTTGGCACAAAAAGCAAATAAAAAGGATAAGGATAGATTAATACAGAGGTAATAAATTCCAAGACTTATCTAAAACTTTTGGGTTATCTCCCAATAAGTACTTTTCTTTAACGCCTTTAAGTTAGGCACAAGCAGCAAGAGAAAGGATCAAGTATTCTCAAATGAAGAAGCATTAAGATCAATACCAGAAATATTTTCAACAAGGCAAGGTATATCATCCAAGTAAGTTTTAGAGTATCCTCTCTCAATGCTATTAGGTTCACTATTCTTATCAAAAGGGTTTGCAGGAACAATCCAATCAAGATTCTTTTCTATGGCATCATGTATTGCTACTAGTTTAAAGGGTATTGGTATCTTAGGTTCCTCCCCATTAGGTTCGGTTTTGTTCATCTTTTCTTGTGTACCAACAACATATACACATGAGCCTATCATATTGAAACGTTCAAAAACTTTTCTAGCTTCCTTGGCAACATCATAGAACTCCTTAAACAAAGTTTCTAGAATAAAATCCCTCTTTTCAGGGTCCTCAATTTCTTTAAGCTTAAGAAACATTACTTGCATTAAGGGGTTGAGGTTAACAAACCTAGCTTCTAACATGTGAATTAAAGAAGCTGCATCAATCTCATAGTTTGGAGCAAGTTCTACAAGGGGCCTATCCTCAGTATCTTCATGCTTACTAACATGATTAAAGAATTCTTCAATGTTATCTTTCCCAACTATAGAACCACTACCAACTGGAAGGTCTTTCAGGATGAATGTAGGGATCAACATGGTGAGCTAAGGGAGAAGTGACTACTGAAGGAGACTTAATTTTTGTGTGTTTTTGAATAACAAAGCAAACTTGTAAAACTAATTTTTTTTGTATTTTTCGAAGAACAAAACAAGCAAACAAAACAAAAAGAAACTAAGCAAAACAAAAACAACAAAGTAAAGAGATTGGTTATGAGGGAAACCCCTTGTGAAGATGTCCTTGACTCCCTGGCAACGGCGCCCGAAAATCGCTTGATGGCTCAATGCATGGCGCCCAGAAAATTGCTTGATGGCGGTGTTGATGTAGAGCTCGTTGGGAACCCCAAGAGGAAGGTATGATGAGCACATCAGCAAGTTTCCCTCAGGTATGAAACCAAGGTTTAATCGAACCAGTAGGAGCAAGGAAACACCTCAAAGGTGTTACTAGCTGAGATTTGGTAGGGCGCACTACCGGTGCTAGTACCAACGTGGAAACCTGCACAACACAACCACAGAACTTTGTCCCCAACTTGTGATGAGGTTTTCAATCTCACCATGTTTTGCGGAAAACAAAGGATTCAACGTATCGAATGGAAAGAAGTAAAAGTTTGCAGAAAGTAAACACAAAGCAGTAAAAGATTGTAGATTGTATGTAAAATAAAGGACCGGGATCCATAGTTCACTAGAGGTGGCTCTCCTTAAGATAGATAACATGCTGGGTGAACAAATTACAGCGGGGCAATTGACAAACACCGAGAAAGCAATACATGCATATACTAATCATCTTGACTCCTTTGAGACTTGATTGGGCATTACAACATAATACATAGACCGCCATCCAACTGCATCTATGACTAATAATCCACCTTCAGGTTATCATCTGAACCCTCTCCAGTATTAAGTTGCAAGCAACAGATTACTGCTTTACGAACTGCGTGTAAAGTAAACAATACGATTGTTCTATGAACAAAAGATTGTTGTTTTCTCCCTAGTAGCAACAACACATCTAGTACCTTAGAGATTTCTGTCACTTCCCCAGATTACCAGAGGCATGAACCCACTATCGAGCATAAATACTAACTCTTGGAGTTGCTAGCATCTACTTGGCCAAGATAGCTACTAACAACGGAAAACATGCAAGATCTCAAATAACAAAGACATGATAGAATCAATAATCAATCTGAAATAGCATCTCAATATCCATCGGATCCCCACAAACACAACATGCAGAATTACAAATAGATGATCTTGATCATGAACGGAGCTCACAAGATCTAGACATGAAAGCACAAAGGAGGAGAACCAGCCATCTAGCTACTACATGGATCCGTAGTCCAAGGATGAACTACTCATGCATCAGACCGGAGGCTTGCATGGTGATGAAGAAGGCCTCCAGGGTGCTGGGAAGAGCTTCAGATCCCTCCGGATCTAGGGATGGAGATGACGGCGGCTACAGACTCTTTCGTGGATTTTTGATTGGGTACTTAGGGTTTTCGTCCCGAGGGCAATATATAGGCGGAAGGAGAGGCCGAGGGGGTGCCGGGAGCGGCCACACCACCCCCTGGCGCGGGCCAGGCCTGGCTGCGCGGCCAGGTGGTGTGGTGGCTCCCTAGCCCTTCTCCGTCTCGTATTCTGGCACTTGATCACTTCCGGAAAAATAGGCACTTTGGCTTTTGTCCCGTCCAATTCCGAGAATATTCATTTTCTGACTTTCCTGGAACCAAAAACAGCAGAAACAGGCAGCTGGCACTGTGGCTCTTGTTAATAGGTTAGTCCAAGAAATCATATGAAAAGTACTCCAAAGTTGGAACAAAACACAAGAAAGTGGATAAAACCAAGTATGGAACATCAAAAATTATAGATACATTTGCAATGTATCACTGTGAGAACATATTTTAACAGTGTCGAACAACCCGCAACGTTTAGAAATCTTGCTTTCTAGGGGTTGAGCCTGGATGTGGCCTTGTCAATTAGGGGCTGAAGGTCGATGCGCCGCAACCTTCCGAGGACCAGAGGCAGTCCCAGGTACTTGATTGGGAACTAAGATAAGGTTGCTGGGAAATCCGACATAATAGCGTTTATGTTGATTTCCTCGCAGCGAATAGGCACCAGCGAGCTTTTCGCCACATTAGTCACTAACCCGGTGATCTCCCCAAAATTCTGCAAGATCAACAGCATGTTTGAGATATCTTGGGCCACGGGGGCTAAGAAGATCATAATGTCATCAGCGTATAACGAAATGCGGGACTTCATAAAATCCCCCGGCAGAGCCTGAAGAATGCCAGCCAATTGGTGTTGGGAAGCCAATCATGTTGTGTGACGCAAATTGCTACACCTGGATGATGCATGCCCTCTCTGTGATCAAGAATCGAGTTCATCTCCCATTTATTTTGCTGTTGAAATGTCTCTTCTTAATGCATGATTATGTGTTGTTTCTATGAAACACGAGAGGTGTATGGGTTATCAAGCAACATGGTCATATCATAATGTAGTATGTAGCAGGGATGGGATACATTGGAGAGAATTTGCACGTCTGCTACCCTACACCTAGCTATCAATCTCGTGCACGCTGCAATTGGAAGAAGAGAGGAGAGAGAAGACAACGAACACACGAGGGTTTTTGTGCAGTGCTTCTATGTTTCTTTCTCACTTTTATTCATAAGGAAAACGTGCATGCTGTGGCGATCGCAACACCCCCTACCAAATCGTGCCATCCCACGACACAGGACATGCCCACGAGGATCCTATCTTGCTGGATATGAACACATAGATCGCTCGTTATCCAGCTCAAACAAAAACTAAAAGAACTACCAATTGGCGAAACTGAAACTTCGATAGTTCAACACTAGGTTCTGATGAAACTAAACTTAATACGTAAAACCCTACGATCGGCTAGGTTATTCCAACATCCCTAAGGAGCACTAAGCTCCCTAGAAACAAGGAACCCTGAGCCATTCGAGTGTTGCTTTCGATGTGGTCCCCACTGTCGTCTAGGCCCACTAGTCGGGGCTCAATGTCGGTTCTTCACGCCGCTGGACATATCGGGGAAGAAAGGAAAACGAGAGTTGCCTCTTCCTCTTTGTGTGTCTCTCTCTCTCTTCTGAAAATCGCCGCTGCAGCCTAGGATTATTGCCGCCTCTACTATGGTGTCGCTGATCCCGCCGATGCCTCTGCCACTCCGACACGCACCCCCGCAGCAAACCCTAATCGAGGATCGATTAGCCAGCGTGTCAGTCCAAAGGCTGTTCGCGTCGCCTCATGCAGCTTATCCGACCTGCAGAAATCCCCTCCTCGCGACCTCCGTGCCACCTCATATTCCTGCACCGTCTCTTTGATTCCTAGGCTAAGGGCCTGCGGCGGCGGCTGCAAGGCCTGGTCGTGCGGCATGCCACAACCATCGTCGTTGGCGACACATGTAGCGGCAGGTACACACGGATTCCTCTGTATGTTCTTCAGGTTCCTTTTTTTCTCGAACTTCCAGTAGGTCTCTACATACTTTGGGAATTTTTTGTGCTCTGTCAGGGATGAGGCATTTGACCGAGCAGCTGATGTGCATGTGCGTGTCAACTGCTCAATCCACCGCATCAATCATTGATGTTCTTTGGTTGTTGCTTGCTTCCCTTTGGAACTAACACATCATATTTACTATGCTGAGTTTTCAAACATACAAGAAACAATTTGGAGCAAATCATACATGAATTGCTAAGTTTTCTTCTTGTTTATTGTTCTGATGATAGCCACGAATTTAATCAATCAAAGCATCACTTATTTGTAGTCTATCAAGTGACTTATGCAATCAGCTGATATGGCATCATAACTTACCGAAAGTTGTTGGGATGAGAATAGAGTAGGCAATTTTTGCTTTTCTTTTAAGTTTACCAAATTGTCTCATCATATTTTAGTTCCTGGCTCCCTGCTCTAAACAAATGAGAGGTATTAGAAATTAGCTGGGGGAGAAATATTAGTACAGATATAAGAATCTAGGTTCCCAAGTCGGATGATTGAGTAATTCCTTGCAGAAGGCATAATATAATATTATGGTTGACTCTCTTTAAAAAATAGTGTATCCAAATGGTTTGAGGCTTCAAGTGACCTTAATCTAAAGTTTGATTTTGTCTTATTTTATCTCTTATCTGTATCTATCATGGGACAAATCTTAGTGGCTTTGATTATCAACTATTGTCCCTGTTATTTCAGTGCAGTCAACTCGAGAGACATTTATTCTTAATTTCCCCTTCCTCCTGTCTCCACTACATTTTTCAAGATCATTGTATGAATTGCAAAGAGGTGCTTACAAGTTTTATTGACAATAGGATAGTTCAAACCTCGATGCTTGCATGGTCACAATTAGGATTATACTATGTTTGATTACTGTGCATTTGCGTTGATTTTTCAGGTCATAAACATTAGTAAAAGCCTTGAGATGGCAAGATAGTTTAAGGGATGATTTATTCTAGACATGCATGGTGAAGCTGTTTGTTTTCTATGATTTATCATGGTGTAATATGTTTGATATCCTCCAAGAGCTTGCAAGTTCGAATTGTACTTTGATAAATAAAAATTGGTCCATAGTAGTTTTGTTTAGTTAATAGACTACATTTGAGTTTGTGTATTGGACGGCTCCAACCTCCAACTAATATTATGTCATTGTAGCAATTTTTGTTTATCATCAAATAGAACTGAATGCGGATATTTTATATGCAGTCTAGAAACAAGGTTTTTTCAAATAATGTATGCAAGCATGATGCTTGTTCTTTTGTGGTAGGGTGCTTGTTGTTATGCTCACTCCAGAAAGTAGAATATAACGGTTATTGGAACACCTTGTTTATTGGTACTTCCATTTTAGGATTGTCCATGTTACATCTAGGCGCTTATGTGCTAAGGTTCTTATCTGGAGTACATTTCTATTAGCATATATTTATACTTTTGGTTGAAACTCGGAGAGACAGAGAGTGTCCTCTATCATACTTGCTAGTTCGAAGGCTAGCTAATCACCAAGGCTTTAGTATCTATACATGTAAGGTCTCTATCCTTTTTCATTCTCTATCTCTGAACCCGTGCATGTTTTTATGAAGGCGCTTAGGCTTTGAGACATACTATAGCTACTCAATCTAGATCAGGGAAGTGACATCTTTAGGATATATCCTAATTATTATTATTGGTTATGTGGCATTAGTGTGTATAGTCAATACATGTTAATTTTATGAAGCTTTTGGCATTAGAAACTTTTGTAACATAGCTACATGTTAGCAAAACTGATCTGTACTTATTTGGTTTTTTCCTTCGGTTTACTCCTGATTCAAAAGTGTACTTACTCTTTGCTAATTGCAGGTTTGTATTCTGCCATCGTTGTTTGACATTAATTTTTCCATAGCCCATAGGCATTTGGAAAGAAGGAAACTGTGGTTGTTTCTGTCTGTGACTTGCCAAAAATTACCAAGCAAACAGGAAAACAACCAGAGGCATCTAAGACCGTACGTGCACCAACTCCCTTCTACATGTACTTATGTGAGATTTAGAGCTATCTACTCTTTGGTTATTATCTGAATATAATATAGTTATGAAAGTTCCTGTTTTATTTGCAGAATGGTTTACCAAGTGAAAATATTTGCTATTAGCTTCTAAAGATTCTTTGCTAATACTCTAAATCATTTAACCAGTTGCCCATCTTTCAGTTATAATCTTACTCACTTATGATCGATTATCTAGTGATACATACTCTGCTTCCGCTACACTGCTAGAGTAGTTAGGTATGAGATCGAAATTCAAAGTCAAAGTGTCACCGATATGTTAGTAGCATGCTATCTTTTGTTCAGTATGTGTCTCTTCCATATAAAGGATATCATAACTCTTTGAAACTACTACTATTAACCCTATTCCCTGCCAGAGATACAAGTTACTCTCACCACCGAGAATCTTTTCCTTAGATTTCTTTTGAGCAATAGAATTTTGCAAATCGAGCCAAATGAGTTGTTAGTCCTTTGAGATGAATGAAACATACATATGCATGGATGAAACATACATATGCATGGATGATGTTCTCAGTGGTTCATCAATTGGCATAGGTCATATTTCCATGGTCTGGTTTGCATTTCCCCTATATAGCATCGTTCATCTATTCCAAGTTTCAAAGACTCAAGCTAGCTTATACTCAATAATTTTCTAAGCATGCATACTTTTGAAACCTTCACATGAATGGTATGGAGCTTGCTTTTTACGTCCATGGCCCTATAGTTTTTTGCTCTGTTGTAAGTGTATTACTATTTCTCCATTCTTCATTTGTGTAGAAGATAAGATGGGTACAAAGCAATATGCTGGATCATTCTTAGTAGCCACCGAATCACCGAAAGCAAAGGCAGAAAACTCTCCTTCTGGTAAGTGCATTGTTGTTAAGATTAATTTGATGCATGCGGATATTACCAGCAGGGAGCCTCAAGTAACTGCCAAGCCTCACCAGTAGGATAGCAAGCGGCTGATACATTGCAAATGTATCTATAATTTTTGATGTTCCATGCTTGGTTTTATCCACTTTCTTGTGTTTTGTCCACACTTTGGAGTACTTTTCATATGATTTTTTGGACTAACCTATTAACAAAAGCCACAGTACCAGCTGCCTGTTTTCTGCTGTTTTTGGTTCCAGAAAAGTCAAAAAATGAATAGATTAGAATGTGTGGGTATTGGAGGACGGGAGATAATATGCCCTAGATGGCACTGGGAGTGCAATGAACCGAAGAAGAGATCATCCATCAACTGTCCAGAACGAAATTGAAACAGAGGACTAACCTTTTCCACTTGATGAGCCTTTTCCACTTGATGAGATTGGTTTAGGAAAAGCTACGGTTTAGGAAAAACTGAGCTGCCAAACGGAGCCTAACGCTCGACAGTAATTAAAATCGAACAGCCACCGGTCAAATCCATCAAACATTCCAAAAGCATAATCATCACAAGCATTGTTTGACAGGAGCTCATCAAGCGCATGGATCACTCTGTTCACCATCTTCATTACTCCCAGCATGCTGATGATCATTTCCTCGAAGGACAGCAGAGTCAGTAGCTGAGTTAGCCAGGATTAAGTAGTGCATCACCACTAGCTCGCATTACCGTTTGGTCAAAAGGTCTGTGTTACCCTGCCCGGTATTTCGTAAAGACAGAAGCATGGCATATTAGTTCCAACAGAGATGAGATCAATTTACCATAAAAAACAAGCCATATTTCTAATTTTCTAAATCTCCCAGCAAAAAGCAGCAATGCCAGTAATTTGTACACTTCCACGGGCCTTTAGGTATTGAGGAAACCACCAGAATTGGGAAAAATAAGCAGGATGGGCTGTAGCACCAATAAAATGGACCGCACGGCTCCATACATATTTGGCAGCAGAGCATTAAAATAGAAGATGATAGATACTTTTATCCTGATCGCAGAACTGACATTTTGCAGTCCCCACACCGTTTTTTCTGATCATGTTGTCCTTAGTAGATATAGCATTGTGCCATATCAGCCACGGCCAGACCTTTATTTCAGTGGGATTTCATCTTACATAAATGATTGAAGTATCTATCTCTATCCCGAGCGTCTCTGGTGACGCCCACCCCCACCAAACCCTAGGCGGCGCTCCCATCTCCCCCCCCCCCCGGCTGCCCCCGCTACCCTCCCTGGCGGCGGTAGCGGCCCCCTTCGCATCGAAGACTGCGGCAGGGATGGAGAGGTGCCTCTGCTGTTTTTCCTCAGGACTTGGAGGATCACCGGCGGAGACACAGGGCGGCGCGGCTGTTCGGGCCGGGGCCTGAGGCCCTCCGGCAGGGCGGCAGGGAGGAGGCGATGGTGTGCCCTCAACTCGTCTCCAGCGATCTTGGCGGCGCGCTGGCTCGTTGGGCCAAGATCTGGGAGAGGCCGATCTAGCCAGATGGGTCCAGCCATGGACGGGGCAGAGGGATCTGGCGGTTCCTTGGATCGCCGGTACCGGCAGCCTTGCGCTTGGACTGCTTCTTTCCTTTCTTGTCTCCGACATGGAGGTGACTGGCGGCGTGGGGGCCTGATAGGCTTGCGAATAATGGCGGCGGTCCTAGGATTCCTTATGTTGCCAAGATGATGATATGCCGGCGCTTGTCCCCATCGATCTAGTGGAAGTGGCGTGTTCCGGAAGGCTCCACCGACGAACTCCCATGGGCGAATAATGCTTGGAGATTGCTGAATTGGAGGGATTTGGTCGTGTGCACCCATGTTTTATTCTGACTGTTTGGGCTCAGAGGGAGCGCTTCGAAGCTCTCTTGGTTGTTAATATCATGGGGCATGTTCTCGTTCCATGGTGCTGAGGGAGAATGTCATGGAGACCGAGATCTGAGGATTGATAATGGTGGTTCGATTCTGGGTGGTGATGAGAAATTGGCTTGGTGACTCGTGACTTGGTGCAGTGGCATGCAAGTGGGCCGACTGCACATGAGAGGTTCTCAGTCCTACCTTTCAGGGTGAAAACCTAGGGTCTGGCCTTAATTGGTTGTGCCTGGCAATGGTCTTGTTGAAGGTATTGTTTGAGAGCGTGGACTTTCTTCAGGGTGGAAACCTAAGATCTATGATCGGGCGATGACGGTGTTGGTGCACTGTTCCCTTGTTGGAGGCGTCGCTTTTGGAGAAGCTGGACTTCTGGTGTTGTCTTGGTGGTGCTAGTACCGTTGTTTCAACGAATGGGTCACTGCAGCGGGAATTTTCTTTTTTGTAATTCTTCTTTCTTTTTTGGTTGTGTGCATCTGTACGGCCATTAGGGCAATGCGTTGTTGCAGAGGCTGGGTGTAATTGGTATCTTCTGATATTAATACATGCTCCTTTCCAAACAAAAAAATCTATCTCTTTCCCGTTACTGCATAGTTTCATGTACATGGATTGTACACTGGTCTGTCTTCTTCATCATTCACAACCATCAAAACCAGTAAATCCTGCAACTCCCACATTTTTCTCATGAAAGCCATCTTCTAAGAGAAAATCTCCATCTGTTTTGAGCAGAAGGGAAACACATAATACATATATCACATAAGAATAAAAATGCATATAGCTGAAGACGGCGCGGCAAAGTGCGCGAGGTCCATCTAGTACTCCCCTAAGCTTGTTGATCTTACTTGGTGTCCACCATGCCGATGCGTGTGTAGGAGTATTTTGCAGTGCTCATATCTCGAAAGAGAGCAGATACATCGAAAGTTAAATAGATTAGCAAAACATCAAATTAAGCATTATAGTTTTTTCTCACTTTATTATTGGAGCATACAGTACCTTGTATGCGTCTGACATGGGTGCACAAGCTAGCACGCACACAGTCAGGCATGGCAATGAGATGTCAAAACGTGAGACGAGAACCCCTGAGCTTCTCCTCGACTATGTCATCCAGCTTCTTCGCCATCTCTTGGGTCAAGTGGTTCGTCCAGTCACCAACCTTCCCAGCCCTAAAGAAGGAAGAATTCTCCATCGGCACCCCACCAATCCTATCAGACACCCCAGAGGAATTGACCGGCATGCTCTTGAGTTTGTCGAAGCTGCACAGATGCACGACGTCCTCCACGACGCCGCTGCTCACCTCCTCCTCGGTGAACGGCACATGGAGGAACTCCGCGAGCATCTTGACATGCTCGACCGGCTGGGCCATCATCTCGTCGTACTTCAGGAAGAGAACCCTGTCGCTCTCCGACACGCTCTTCTTCCAGAACCCGAGGTTGTGCTCCCAGATGGGTCCGTACGGGGACTCCCCCTGGGAGAAGAGCTCGAAGGCTTTATCTATGGTGTAGTCCTCGTTTACCTTGTTGATGAAGTGCCAGAGAGACACGAGCACGTCCTTGGGGTTGCGGCACAGGTACACGACTCGGCAGCCGAGGCTGGACACGGACGGAGGTAGCAGCTGGACGGGCAGATGAGTGGAGAGGAGCCTGGGGGAGGCGAGCTCCTCGAGCTCGGCGACGGGGTGCTGGAGCTGTCGGTAGGGCATCTCGAGGAACGGCACGAGGTCCTGAGGGTGGCTGGTGAGGAGCGGGTGGTCGTCGTCGCCGGCGGCGGGGTGGAGGAGGCGGTTGGTGACGGTGAAGGAGAGGGCCTTGAGCCAGGTGGTGCCGCACTTGGGGTACGTGACGAGGAGGACGTCGTCGGGGCGCGCCTGGAACTGCTCCTGCACCAGCTTGACGCTCTCCACGGCCACGGGCCTCAGCCAGCAGCCCTGGTAAAGCACCCAGAATCCTTCCTTCTTTGGAGCAAAGCCCTCGTCTCCGACGCCGTTATGGTTGCTCTCGCCTTGAGTTTCGGCCATGGCCGGCGAACCTTTCGATCGAGCTAAGCTGAGGTTGGTGTGTGTATGAGCAGGTCGAGGTACTACCTAGGATGGGCTTTTCTATACGAGGGGTTAAAGATAAGGAGACCTAATCCTTATCAAAATCTAGTAGTGATAAGTTGTACTCCCTCCGTTCCACAATATAAGATGTTTTAGCTTTGTGTATCTAGACCACTTTTTCCGTTGCATAATATAAGATGTTTTAGCTTTGTGAAATGAGTGTATCTAGACCATTTTTAGTGTGTAGATACAAACGGAGGGAGTATTAAACTATGTACCACGAGCTGTACTACTTAACTGGAAAAAAATGGAGCACCGAAACTCCACGCAATTATGAAAAACAAGGCGACAATTGAGCGGCTGAGCACTGAGCTGTAAATAATTTGTCTTCCACTATAATGCGAGGCACGAACTTGACGCTCAGTTTGAAGTTTGAACTAGGATGCATGTGGACAGTCCAGCGGATGAGGCGGCACAGTCTGATGGCCGGATGCCTGGATGAGTGTGCATGTATAAGTTAAGAAACGAATTGGCTTTATATTAGTGAGTACGTGAGTAGAAGACAAACTGGATTAGGCCAACGTCGTTTGATCGAACGATGTTGCATACTCGAATTTAGGGAGTCGTCAATTTGTTTGTCGACCACACCTAAGATATGGGTTACCCGCTGCATCCAGGGGATGCGCCACAACTCATGCTGCAGAGGCCGGCCGGCTTAAAGCGCGATAAGAGCATCTCCACTCGTCCTTTCATACGCGTCCGGCACCGTCTGATTTTGAGCCGTGTGGGGGGCGTCGGATGCGTGCATGATTTGGGGGACGCTGGCTCTCAGCCGTGCCCCTCTTACAATATATTTAAACTTTTAAAAATATGAAGACACGTCGATTCAAACTGCAGTTCAAACATGTTTATACTATTTTTTTAAGAAAACCGCGGCCGCCCAGTCCAAGGTGGCGGTACATCGCTGCCGCGTGATCGCCATCCTCATCGTCGCTAGGCTCCTGCTTCAGCGGCGGCATGTTGCTGCAGCCCTGGCCCGGATCGCCGCCCCAGCTCGAACCGCCTGTCCCGTCGATGTCGCCCTCCAGGTTGACGAACAGGCTGAGGCGGCGCTCCCGTCTGCCTGCTCGCGACGGTACTCCTCCACGGACCATGCTTCCGCGAAGTCATCTGTCGATGGCGGCACGACCTCGTAGAAGGCGCGCTTGGCGACACGCTGGCCCGAAAACTCTTCCGAGTCCTTGTCAATCTTGAGCTGGAAGGCGTCCACCTTGTACTCCGGCGGCGGCGGCCACTTCTTCTTCACGGGGCGCTGGGGCGCGGCGAGGCGCAGGCGACCATGGGGAGGTGATCGCTCGCGCCGGCCCCTAACTGCCGCGCCGCGAGGCCCCTGTGAAGGAGTCCCCCCGTACTCGTCCTTCACCGGCACTAGGACAGCCGAGAAGCACGGCGATGGCGTGGACTACGGGGAGTAGCGGGTCGATGGAGACAATGACCTCAACGAACAAGACGTTGATGAAGACCGAGCGGCGTGGCGTGGCGCCCACCTCTGGTCCGGGCGTCGTGGCGGGGCTGGCCAAGGAGGCATCGTCAACGACGGGTAGTTCCCGGCGGCGATGTATTCCAGGACCCAGGCCAGTGTTTGACCTGGGGCGCTCCACCACCGGGTACGTCCATCGACGTTGCTGTCCTCCGGCGGGGGCCCGTTGCCTTCGTAGGTGGCGAGGCGGTCTTGGTGCTGGGCCTCGAAGAACACGGTCCACGACTCCGTGTTGTTGAGGTCCTAGGGCGGGTTGTTCCTCTCCTCCGGCGAGAGGATCTCCCAGTAATGGCGGTAGATCACCGCCTGCCACGTGTGTCCTCGGGGGACCGGCGGGACGGGCTGCCCACCGGCACTGAGGACCCAGCCGTGCGGGCGCCTCACATCCGACGGCGCTGGGTACCCCTCCTCCCACAACGTGCGCGCCTCGTGCACGCGCAGGGAGCGGCGCCCGAACCCGTTCGCGGCTCCGTCATTGGGGTATCTCTCCATGCTTGGTGGCTTCGGTGATCGGGGAAGGCGGGATCGGATGAGAGGGTGGAACTGGGCTATGGAGGAGCCACGGGGAAGGGGAGGGGGGTTTTATGCTCGGCGCGGTGGCGATGCCATTGAAAGCGGGCGGTGGCGCGGCAGGCCGCGTGGCCGACGGGACATATCGCCTGCAAATGGCTGATCAGCGGGCAGCAACACCATTACTGGGGCGTGGAAGGCGAGGAGGAAGTCGGACCGATCGCAGACTGAAAGCGTCGGCCGCTGACGCTGACAGGGCTAGCCCGCGACGACCAGCAGTTTCACGCGTCAGCTTCTCCGCGCCTTCCCACTAAAAACGCGCATCCGGTGCCCCCGCTAGCCCCCCCCCCCCACCCGTGGGTTGTGTTCGGCCTGGGGGCGCCGGACAACAAATCGGACCGCGTCGGCGCCAAAACTAATTTAGGGGGTGGGTTGGATGTCAATTTGGCCACCGACACCTCCATAGCCCTTTAGGGGGTCCTAAGACCCCCAAGTGGAGATGCTCTAAGCAAATAGTGGAGATGCTCTAAGCAAATCGGTAAGCCCGTGCGACCTGAAACCCCAGTTTATCGGGAGGGACCATGCCGGACGTTCCGACGGATATGGGCTGAGCTAGATAGGTTTGACTGCTCCGTAGCTCGGTTTTTGGTTCGTCGGATGAAATTCAGGTGATATCTGTAAAGTGTCCGTGCTTCGTTTTAATCCGTCGCCACCTCTCATATATACTCCCTCCCTTTTAAAATATAAGATGTTTTTAACTTTGTGAAATAAGTGCATCTAGACTCCTTTTAGTGTGCTGCACATTAAAAGGAGTATTGATACACTAAGCTAAACATTTTATATTTTAAAATAGAGGCAGTATATGAGACCGTTCTAATCTCACTCTAGCTCTAAACTTACGTAAGGAATCCTTTTTGTGTTGAAGGTGAACTCACATTTGTCATCGTGCTCTAGTCGGCCAGGTTCTGGTCTGTAGGGGGTAAGCCGGCTCCTTATTTACCTTTACTGCTTGGATTCTTCTGGGTGTATCTCTTTCCGCACCTAAGCCGGATCGCCATTCTGCTCGTTTCAAATCCCTCACGATCCCATCGAGGCCCCGACGCCTTTCTCCATGGAAAACGATACAATCCCCCCGAGGATAGCTCGCGTTCCATCGTCCTGGTCCAGCGCGTGACACGCATCCCACGCGTGGTGGAAAGAGAGAGAGAGCAGCGTGCGGATCCTACCACGACTTCCTTCCACCAGATTCCCGTTTATTCTTATTGCTCCCTCCTCTCGCTCGGTCTCCCATCGCTCACGCGCATTGACCTGTTGATTCCACACAAACCATGTTTCCTCCTCTGTCTCTCCCAGCAAGACCACGCCTCTCCCCACAAGCCGCCATGCCGCCCCAGCCTCACTCCTTTGCCTCCGTCACTATCCTTCTCCCCCATGCTCTCCTCCTCGCCACCTCCGTTCCATGACCATGGGGACTGGGAAGCTCGGGCTGCCCATGGGAGATGTGTTGCTCGCGCCGGTGGCGGTGCTGCTCACACATGTGTTGTGCTGGTGGTGACGCCTGCACTAGAGGCGCTGCTCCCTGCGGAAGCCCTTGTTGCTCCCTACGGAGGCCGTAGTTGCTCCAAGTATGACGTTGCTACATGTGGCAAGTGACGCTGCTATATACAGCTTCCAGTGCTGCTACCAGCTGCGAGAGGAACTGCTACATACAGTGGATGGTGCTGCTACCGGTGGCGAGCGGTGCTGCTACATAAGGCGGTCAGCGCTGCTACCATGGGTATGGGGGTTTGCTACCTCGGCGGACGGCGTTTCTGCGGCTAGCCCTCATCGGAACTAGGCGGCGAACCTGCTGACATGGGAGGGTGGGGCTGCTACCAATGGTGTAGGCCTTTTGCTACCACTGGCAGATGGCAGTGCTTCGACTGGCGCTTGTGGAATAGCTCTCTCTCACCTGGACTACGATTCAGAAAAACGAGAGAGAAAAGACAGGTGTTTTTGCCGGTTGTGCAACCGAGCCGATTTTCTATTTCTTCCTTGCCTTTTATTACAGAGGGAGATTGATCGTGCTGGCGAACACGATGCCCACGAGCGGACGTGCCATCCCACGCCCGAGCTATCGGATCATAGCGATCTGATCCTAACTTGACCAAAACAACGGTCCTAACTAACACCAAGAAGATAGCTGAACCAAAAACTACCTGACGATACTGACAGACTCTGAACTTTATTCAGCTAGACACTAGATTAACTGACAGACTCCCCCTAATCTAGATGTTCTTCACCTCAACGATGCCGATGCGGCGGCGCAGGTCCTGGAACTGCACACGACCGAGTGCCTTCGTCATGATATCGGAGGGCTGATCCTCAGTGCGCACAAACTGGACATCGATGTGGCCCTTGTCGATGCACTGACGGATGTAGTGGTATTTCGTTTCGATGTGTTTGCTCCGGTCGTGGAAGACCGGGTTCCTCATTAGCGCAATTGCTGACTTATTGTCGACACGCAGCTCCATTGCGCCGCCATCGTGCCCAAGCAACTCACCGAGGAGCCGCCTGAGCCAAACACCCTGGCACGCCGCAGCCGTCGCAGCAATGTATTCTGCTTCGCATGAAGAGAGCGCCACGACCTTCTGCTTCGTGGACTGCCAGGAGACAGGGCTCTGACCGAGGCAGCAGAGCACTCCGGAGGTGCTCTTACGGTCGTCGATGTCGCCTGCCATGTCTGCGTCGCTGAAGCCCATGAGCTTGCTCGACGCGTCCTGGTGCGCAAGCGTGCACCCCAGATTCCTTGTTCCGGCGACATAGCGCAGCAGGTGTTTCACCGCGCTCCAGTGATCACTCGTCGGAGCCTCCATGAACCTGCTCAGGTAACCTACCGCGAAACAGATGCCGGGGCGTGTGTGGACGAGGTAGCGGAGGCCGCCCACGACGCTGCGGTAGAGAGAAGCATCCACCGCCGCATCGCTCCCCTTCTTGCTGAGCTTCAGCCTTGGCTCCATGGGCACAGCTGCAGCGTTGCAGTCACCCATGCCCATTCTATCGAGCAGCTTGTCAGCGTAGGCCGCCTGCCCAATCTTGATGCACCCAGGTTGCTGGATTACCTCGATTCCAAGGTAATAGGACAGCAAACCCAGATCACTCATCTTGAACAGCGAGGTCATCTCCTTCTTGAACTCGACGATTGCTGCAGCCGTCGTGCCGATGATGATGAGGTCGTCAACGTACACGCCGAGCAGCAGTTGCGCGCCGTCCTTGCCCCTGGTGTACACCGCGTGATCGGATGGACACTTGACGAAGCCGAGCGCGACGAGGCTCTTGTCCAGCTTCGTGTTCCACGCACGTGGTGCTTGCCGGAGACCATACAGAGCCTTGTGGAGGCGTAGCACCTTCCCCTCCGTTCCTGCCTTGATGAACCCTGGAGGCTGCGCCATGTACACCTCCTCCTCCAGCTCCGTGTTGAGGAATGTGGATTTGATGTCGAGGTGGTGAAACTCCCACCGTTCTTGCGCAGCGACAGCGAGAAGGAGGCGGACGGAGTCGAGGCGAGCGACAGGGGCGAAGACTTCGTCGAAGTCAACCCCCTCACGCTGGACATATCCCTTGGCGACGAGGCGGGCCTTGTATTTGACGATCGCGTCCGTCTTGTCCCTTTTGACCTTGTAGACCCATTTCAGCCCAATGGGCCTGTGTCCCAGCGGTGGATCCACCAAGGACCAGGTCTTGTTTTCTTCAATGGAGGACAACTCCTCTTCCATAGCTCTGCACCAGCTTGGATCCTGTTGTGCCTCAGCGATGCCGCTAGGCTCTTTGGCGGTGGTGAGCAGCAACCGCTGTGCTAGCCTTGGTGGCCCGATGTCTGAACCCAGCAGCGCGGAGACACGGCGGAAACGGTGCTGGTCCCCGTCGTCTGCACCGTCGAGGAGTTCTGGATCCACGACGGAGGGTGGGGTGGCGAACTCAGCTACCTGGGCTAACGGAGGTGTCGCGGCAGCATGGTGCGGTGATCCCAGGTCCATGCTGCCAGGTTCCACTCCTGAAACTTCTCTAGCAGGTACATTCTCTGAATCTGTCCCTGCTGCTTCTGGTTTAGGAGTGCTCATGGGTTGCTGTCGATGGGTGGCGGTGGGCACCGCCGTGTACTCCACGACGAATTCCTCCCTAGCTTGTTCACCAGCGACGGCATCCTTCTCCCAGTCCCAGCTGGCCGTCTCGTCAAAGACAGCGTCACGTGTGAAATGTACGCGCCGCGTCACTAGGTCGAACACCCTGTAGGCTTTGCATCCTGGCTCGTAGCCGATGAACACCATCGGTGTGCTTATGTCGTCGAGCTTGCGGAGGAGAGGCCGGGATGCCTTGACATGGACGATGCACCCAACATGCGCAGGTGCTCAACGGAGGGCTTCTTCCCGTACCAAGCCTCGTAAGGTTTCCGTCCGTCCACACTGCGGGTGTAGGCACGGTTGAGCACGTACACGGCCATGGTCACCGCCTCCCCCCAAAAGTAGCTTGGCATCTTTCTTGCCTTCAGCATGCACCTTGCCATTCCGACCACCGTTTGGTTTCGACGCTCCACGATGCCGTTTTGCTGTGGCGAGTACGGCACCGTCAAGTGCCGCTTGACACCAGTGTCCGAGAAGTGCGCGGCGAGCTCGTTGGAGGTGAACTCGCCGCCTCTGTCCGTGCGCAGCGTCCTGAGCTTGCGATGTGTCTCAGTCTGCGCCTCTGCCTAGGACCGCTTGAGCGCCGCGGCTGCCTCATCCTTGGAGGTGAGCAGCACAAGCCACATAAAGCGGCTGTAGTCATCGACTAGTAGCAGGAAGTAGCGGCGGCCGCCGGGCGTGGCCGACGTGATCGCCCCGCACAGGTCTGCGTGCACAAGCTCGAGCGGCTCCTCCGCTCGAAACTTGGCCTGCTATGGGAATAGCGTGCGGCGCTGCTTCCCTGCCAGGCACGCGTCGCACAGCTCTCCGGGCGGCTCGACGTTCGGCATGCCTCGCACCATCTCCCCACGCCCCATATTCTGTAGGGCCTCGAAGTGGAAGTGCCCAAAACGGCCGTGCCAACGCCATGGCACGGAGTCGTGCTAAGCTGCGAGACACATAGGCTGTACAGGCCTCATGGTCAGCTTGTAGAGACGATTCGGCGAACGTTTTACCTTGATCAACAGGTTGTCATGCCTGTCGAGGATGGTTAGCACGCCGCGCCGGATGCGGATGTCGCAACAGTGCTCATCGAGTTGCCCCAGGCTGACGACACTGCTCTTGAGCCGCGGGATGAAGAAGACTTGAGTGAATGCTCTTTGTGGGCCGCCATCGATGCTGAAAGCAATGGTGCCACGGCCCTTGATCTACACGACGGAGCCATCGCCGAAGCGAACTTGCCCAGTGACCCTCTCGTCGAGCTCGGTGAAGGCGGTGCGATCCCCGGTCATGTGGTTAGACGCACCAGTGTCGAGGTACCACGTGGTGTCGACATGACTAGGCACCACTTTGGCGCGCTCCTCGTTCAGGAAGACCACCGCCCGCTCCGTGGCGTGGCCCACGGCGGGCGGCACTGCCGCAGGAGGAGCTAGTGCCCCTGTCTCCCAGTTGAAGGCGCTGGGCGCCTCATCCAGCTCGATCTCCGTGAACAGCAGAGCTGGATCGGCTTTCTTGTCGATCTTGGCGAGGTGAGCTTCTCCGTCTCTCTTCTTCTTCCTGCACTCCCTGGCCCAGTGGCCTTTCTTGCCGCAGTAGCGGCATGCATCGTCTTTCTTGGAGCCACCGGAGGCATTGAAGCCATTCTTGGTTCCCCGCTTGTCCTCGCGGCTCTTGCCGCGGTTCTTGTTCTGGCGACGCTCGCCGCCAGATCTGCTGCTCCCATCGTGTGCGCCGCGCTGCTCACACGCACGCCACTCATCGCGGGTGAGCAGCAGCTTCCCAGGGTCCTCCTCGTCGAGGCTCTTTTCCTCCTCCACGATGGTAAGATGCCCTGTCAGCTCCTCGATCGACATCTCCTTGAGGTTGAGTAGGGACTCGATCGAGGAGGCCATCTCTTGATATTTGCGAGGAACAACACGCAGAAATTTTTTAACTGCTTTGTACTCACCGACAGGATCTCCTAGCGTGTCTAGATCATTGACGATTGTGGACAGCCGCAGCGCAAATTCCTCCAGGGACTCGCTGTCCTTGAAGGAGAGATTATCAAAATCTCGGCAGCGCGTTTGCGCCTTTGCTTCGCGCACCCGCTCGTCGCCGATCCGCAGCACCTTCAGCGTGTCCCAGGCAACCTTGGCTTTATCCTTGGCTGCGAGGGTATGCACCAGCTCTGACGGCACCGCGCGGAGCAGAGCGGCGAGCGCCGCACGGTCATCGCGTTCGTCGGCGTCGTCCTTGCTCACGACGTCCCAGAGGCCATGCACCTGCAGTTGCACGCGCATGATCACCGCCCAGTCTGCATAGTTCGTCTTTGTCAACATCGGCCACTGTGCGCTCCCGGAGCTCTCCCTGATGTCCCTCTCCCTCACCACCATCTCGCGCCCATGGTGTCTCACCGGACTACGACCACGACGATCTAGGGAAAGAGAGGGACGACGTCGAGGGGAACGGGAGGCAGCGGCGGCCGATGGACGCAACGGCGTCCTGGACTGCCGTGATCCAGCCATTGATCTCTTTGATCTCAGTCTCTGATACCACTTGTGGAATAGCTCTCTCTCTCACCTGGACTACAATTCAGAAAAACGAGAGAGAAAAGACAGGTGTTTTTGTTGGCTGTGCAACTGAGCCGATTTTCTATTTCTTCCTTGCCTTTTATTATAGAGGGAGATCGATCGTGCTGGCGAACACGATGCCCACGAGCGGACGTGTCATCCCACGCCCGAGCTATCGGATCACAGCGATCTGATCCTAACTTGACCAAAACAACGGTCCTAACTAACACCAAGAAGATAGCTGAACCAAAAACTACCTGACGATACTGACAGACTCTGAACTTTATTCAGCTAGACACTAGATTAACTGATAGCGCTCGCTAGATCTGGACGGCAGGGCTGCTACTATCCCTCGCAGGAGTTTGACGGCGATCCTCTCCGGTGCTACAATCAGCCACCGGTGTTGCTACAGCTAGCAACCGGTGCTTCTACAAGGGGCTAGCGGTGGTGCTACAACCAACCGCCAGCTTTGCTATGATGGGCTAGTGATGTTGCCAATAGGGGCCACCGGTGGTGCTACAACCAGCCACCAGCGCTACTACTAGGGAGCGTGGTGCTGCTACAACCAGCTATCGGAGTTTGTTGCGAGGCCGCTGCTGGCGTGTTCTTTGGCGATGACGACGGTGATAGTGCCACCATAGGAGGTGACGGTGTTACGAGCGTTCCTAGGGGAGGTAGGTGATGTTGCTTTTTTCTAGAGTGGCGGAGGGGATTTGTGTGTGTTCATGACTAGTCCCAAGGACACGTGTTGCCCTCTCGACCAGGATGATGGTGGCATTCCCATCATCCAGGGAACACTTAGCATGCGCCTTTCTCCATCCCTAATCAGAGCCCAACCTCGCCTTGTTCCTCTCCCAATGCCGCCACCTCCCTCTCTCCCCATCGGCCTACCCTTCTTCTCTAGTTCGGCCAGCGACCAAGCACTACCACCTCTGGCCTAGGTTCTCCCCGCCTCCGCCTAGATCCCGTGAACGTTGTCATCGCCAGCATGTCCCTGACATGCGTCTTTCTACACCACCAGCTGGTCACTCCCTGGCTCTTCTCCTATTCCGGCCCGCCTCTTGTATATCTCGTTGGCCTTCCTCCTCCAACTCCCTCACGCTACCTAGTGGCGTCCCAAGTGTCGACACCCTCCACGGTTCTTCTTCGACACACCGCCGGATCCCGTGCCCCCAAGATCGCCTCCTCAGAAGCCACATGCACTGCTCCTTCCTCACGCGTGCCTCGTCGCCCTACTCGTCTTCCATGTTGACATGCAGTCCTGCTTGTTCCCGTCTCCCACACATGTCGCTCTGTGTTAGAATTGTATTTAGACTAACCCCACTTGTCGTATATCAAGTATACATTTTGTATACATATGTAGCTTGTATGTGGTCATTTCTATATAAGTGGAGCATGTGCAACTCTTTAGACCCACGCACAAAACCCTAAATCCTCTTTTCGATCTTGGTATCAGAGCCGCAGCCGCCGCGAGTCTCGTCCGCTGCCTCTGTGCGATCCATCTGCCGCCGCCGCCAAGAGACCTCTCCTCCACGACCATGATGACATTGTCTTCCCTTCAGCTCTCCACGATCATTGGGGCCATTGCTTCCTCCTCGACCGCAACCGTCTTTGCCGGGTCGTTCCCATGATCTCGGTTCGCTTGGAGGCAGGCAAGTTCAACCTTTGGAAGGGCATCCTTCTCCCCAACCTCTCCAGCACCGGTCTCCATGTTCACCTGTAACACCCTCAAATCGACCCTATGCAAGTTTTAACGATTCCCGTCAAACTCGCATATAAACGATTCAAAGATGCCCACCAGGCACTTGCGTGCGGGTGGAAAACAAAGTAATACCATTACACAATAGTTCACGATGGAACCCACAGAACATATACATATACAACAACGACTCAACGAGTCAAGAATATAGATATACAATACAAAGATCCAAATCATCTTGAAAACGATACAACATCCGAGTACGGATAAGAAGCGAATTGGGCTAAGAGCCCTAAAGAATAACCAATGGCATCCATAACCCTGCCTAGGCCAAGCCGAAAGGTTAACCCTGCTAACGACGTCGAACCTATACCTGTTAAACAAAAGGGGTGCCGACAGAGGCAAAGGAAAAAGGGGAGCGGTCAGTACTGAGGCCAGTACACGGCGAGGCTAGAATTCGGCGGCTCTCGCCTACATAGGTATGATGGACTGAAGCGGCAGCGAAGCATGCACTAAACAACCTATAGAGACTCGATAAACTGTTGGCTATTAGAGATAGAAAAGAAAGACCTATTCGAAACCAACCTGATACTAACACCAAACATACCCATCCTGGTATTTCCCCCTCGAGACCACACAAGGAAGTCAAACCGAGGAACTCACACAGTTGGTAGTTTTATTCATTCCATTATAGTTGTGGCACTTACTAGTCAGATACACTTAGCATAATACATTCCAAATCCAGCAGTTGTTGGCACTTTTATTTACTCATTCCATTGTAGTGAAACCGATTACTAGATATGTCAAAGTCAAATTTATAGCACTACTTTAGTTATAGTTGTCTATGATCGAGATACTATGCTCCAAGTTGTCCATAACCGCAGACACGGCTTTCAGAAAGTTTTACCCTACAGGGGTGCACAAATAGCAACACATACACGATCAACCTCGGGAAGAACCAAATAAAACGCAACGAGGCCTCACGATAAAGCATTCACAAGATTCATAAATCATTTCAGGGGCCCACCCCACTAAGCTACCCGCAACGAAGTTGGCCGGCTCCGAGACGGACCCAGGATTTGTGTCGATGGCTGTAAACAACTAGGAACCCAAAAGTGTGACTGGGCTTGTCGATACCGCGAAAACATTCCATGTTCCAAAATAGTATAGGTGCTCCACGCACAATGGTAAACAAAGCATTAAAGCATGGCATAAGTACAGGATAGTAATAAAGCCCCAAACTACTTTGTGGCCCCAAGAAATAAAGTATGAATCAAGCTCAGGCAAAGGGGGATTCATAAGGTCTCCCGTATGTGGATAGTGTGAATAGTCAAGGAACAATTATCAAGTACTCGGGGCCTACGGGACACAAGTGAGCGTGGAAGAACCAAATATTAGCTATTGCCCACCGGTGCCTCTGCATTAGTTATATCTATTCCCAGCATTTTAATTATCAGTTGAAATTAAAGTCATGATCATCTCCACCATTAAGCATGTGTCAACCTTCCAACAACGGTGGAACAACAACGACGCGAAGCAGCACCTGAGCAAGCAACTACGACTCGCAAGGCCAACTATCTATCAAACAACAGGCAATAGGATGTGTCCAAGGCAATATAGAGGTTGCAAGGAATATAAATGGTGTACGGAAACTAAAGCATCGCAATACGGATAGCAATAGATCAACAGGAGGAAGTAAAGACTATAAAAGAAAAATAGGTAGAAAGGGGGGAATGCTCGCCTGGGAAACATAGTCGACGATTCATATCCGAAGAACTTGTCGATACTCGCATCAATTCAACGGCCTAATCCGTGAAGAAGCAAAGCACTAAAACAAACACCAGATGCACTATTTAATACTACAGCAGAAGATTAGGCATGATGCATGGTATGATGCATGACATGGCAAGGATGCGATCTAACTAGGCAATATTAAGCGGAACCGGGGTCCTGACAATTAATTAGAAGGTTCAAGTTATTTAGGTACCCCGCAATTTAAATGTTGTATTAACAAGGCCTAACATGGCATCGGTTCGCTGCACAAATTTAATGGAGTCAATATAAGACTAGAATATCCCGCATATAGTCTCCATATTTAATTATGAGGTGAATCGACTATACAACCCAGACCCGCGAAATATATATGCAAGTATGTACAATTGATATGCAACAATTCATATAGATATCAATTTATAAAATAGGGCTCGGATAAAGGGGTCACACATTGGGAACACTACGATCTTGGTTCCAAAGGGGTTCGGGTTTGGTCTTCGGACACCGGGATCGGGCTTCGGATCCGAGGACAGGGTCTTGCCGTCCGAGAAGGAGAACTTGGCTTTCGGCCTCGATTCTTGACAATGCACTTGGCTCCGGTGTCAGGACGGTTCATTCAACCCAGGAAGGAGAACTTGATGCCCATGGTTCTCGTCCAACTTGTCCTCTAGGAGGTATCTACAGTAGACTGGCAGCCGATGGTAGTATCCTCGAGAATGCTGCCCGGCGCCACATCTTCATTGTTCCCATGTTGCATTAGAACAAAACCAACATGATGCACCCATCGCATGCCTGCAGACGAGGTAGTACTAGCAGCAATAGAAATGCATGTACTAACATGTCTACTCGCGCGTGGAGTCACAAGAGGCAGAGCATACACCTGATCTTGGGGCACATGGAACTGAAACTGAGCAGCGGAGAGAGAGCAGGGGCGGGGGACAGCGGACGAGCGGCTCGGCGGTGGCCGGGCGCACAGGGCTCGGGCCTACAGAGCACAAAGGTAGAGGAGCTCGCCGCGGTGTCAGGGACGACAACGTGGTTGGGGACGGATCCGGCGGCGCTGAGCCTGAGGTCCTAGACGCACGGCAGCGGAGTGGCGGAACGAGGAGGCTCGGGCAGTGCTGCGAGGAGGTCGACCCGAGCCGACGGCCGGAGGTTGTTGGCGAGCACGGAGGGCGATGGGAGGCAGGCTCGCTGATGGCGGCAGGCGCGGAGGAGAGAAGGGCCGGGGCTGATGCAGGAGGGGCCGGCAACGAGGAGGCATGGGGGACGTCGGAGCTCAAGAAGAGATGAGGGCGGCACGACCAAGCTCGAGCGACTAGCGGGCACGATCGAGGAGAGAGCGACGCTGGGCGACGGGGCTCGGTTCCGGGATCGCGTGCAGGATCGGGATCCCGTGCGCGTGCGGGCGGGTGTGAGGTGGCCAGGCGGGGAGAGGACGGGGTCACGCGTCAGGGTGGGTGGGGATTTGACCAGGCGAGGTTGGTAGGGTGGGTCCCACGTGCAGGGAGAAAGACAGGGTGAGGGGCGCTGGGAACGGTAGCGTGTCGACGGGTGGGGCTGGCTCGCGCGATGTGTGGTTTGCACGCTAGGGCGAGGCTGCGGTGCACCGCGGTGGTTAGCTGGTTGCACGCGCGCGTGTGTGTTGCGTGGCATGTACGCGCACGCGGGTGTGTGCTCTGGTGGTTGGTGGCGACGGTTGGGGACTAGGATTAGGGCAGGGGATCTAGGGTTTGGTTGGTCTGGGGTTGTAGGCCAGCTGTTGGCTGGTCCTTTTGGGCCGGGCCGGCGGCTGCCTCCCCCGATTTTGACAAAACATTTATATTATATAATTTATTTATAAAACCTTTTGTAAATAGTTTTTAGGCAAATAAAAGATCCGGAAGAAGCCAAGGTTTTAATTTGAAATAAAGAGGGGGCATTTAGAAAACAAAGGTAGGCTTTTGAAAAATAGTTTTAGGCAAAATATGCATGATGACATGACGATGCTCAAATACAATGTGGCATGATGATATGAGCATGCGGTCATGATGATACACAAAGGTAAAACATAGCGATTTTCTAGTACTGGTTTTACCGGGGTGCTACATCACCTCGATGAAATCATCACGGCACCCAAGAAGACTGTCACGAGGGAGAGGGTGACAAGGCCGTTACTGTGGTCAACCCGGAGTACGCTCGCTGGTGGTCTTAGGACCAAGTGGTCGTCAGACTCCTCCTCGGCTCCATGGAGCCCAACCAATTAGCTCATCGGTTGCAAAACCGTTGTTGTGGTGTGGAATAGTGTCCATGCGCTATATGGTGCACAGAGTCATGCTAATGTCCGCCACATCCGTTGTCATCTGACATCTAGGTGCAAGGAGGATCTCTCCGCCGCCGCGTACATGCACAAGATGAAGTCCTTCGTAGATGTCATGGCCGCCGCCAGATTTCCCGTATCCATCGACGAACTCATCTACTATATCATCACCGGCCTCTGCTCTACGTATAACTCCATTGCTGCGTCGGTCACCGTTAGCGACCAGTCGATCTCCTACTCCAACTTCTACTCGCATATCCTCTCCTTCGAGACTCTCCAAGCGCAGCAGGTGCATGCCAATAGGTTGTCTTCCTCGATAAATGCGGCAACGCGTCCTAACCCCGCCTACCAACACGGTGGATCCTCCTACCGCCCCTACGGTAATGATGGCCAGCAAGGGAAGGCCCGCAATAGCGAGAATGGTGGCTACAACCACAACGACGGTGGTCTACAGGATGGCGGCGGCTACGGTCGCAACAACGGCGGCTATGTCCACAATGACGGAGGATACTCTGGTGGTGGCAACGACAGTTCCAGTTGCAATTGTGGAGGCCGCAATGGTGGCTATAACGATGGACGCAATGACGGTGGTCGCAACAACAATGGCTGCAATGGCGGCGGGAACGGCGGCCAGCGCCACTGGAGACCATGTTGCCATATTTACGGCAACTGGGGGCATGAAGCCAAGGACTGCCGCAACCTCTACGATCCCAACTATTAGCCTCCACAACAACGTGCCAGCAATGCTGCTACGACAACCTACAAAAACAACCCTTGGATCATGGATTTGGGGACGACAGATCACCTGACGAGCGAGCTGACACGTCTTAAGCCTTACGAGCGATACGACGGAAAGGATTAGGTGCAAGTGGCCAGCGGTGCAGGTTTGTCAATTTTTCATATTGGTCATTCAATTTTAGCTGTTTCATCACTTCATCTCAAAAATATTCTTTATGTGCCCAATGCTTGTCTAAGTCTTCTTTCTGTTTATCATGTTTGTTTGTGACAATGACGTGTTTGTTAAATTTCACCAGCACCTTTTATGTGTAAAGAAAAAAACCATGAGGAGGGTCCTTCTTCTCAGTAGGAGTCAAGGTGGTATGTATCCCATACCATTCATGAATGCTTCGTCTTTGTCATGTCATGCATCAGTTGGTGCCACTTCCCTATAGTGGCTTCAACGCCTTGGTCATCCATCAAATAATGTAGTTCAAAATATTGGTAGAACCAATGAGATTTCATGTTCTCCTTCAAACAATAATTATTTTGTATGTGATGTTTTTGAATGATCCAAAAGTCGTCAGTTACCTTATACATTGTCTTCTCTTGTTTCTACTGTACCTCTTGAATTTATTCACTCTGATGTTTGGGGGCCGACCAGTGTTTCCTCTAGGGGTATAAGTTATGTTAGCTTTGTGGATGATTATTCTCGTTTTTGCTAGATATATCTTTTAAAACACAAGTTTGATTTTGAGCAAGTCTTTTATGCATTTCGGGCTCATGTTGAACGTCTTTTGAACACCAAGATCAAGACAGTTCAATCCAATTGGGGTGGGGAATATCATCGACTTCATCACTATTTTGAGCACACATGCATAGTTCATCGTGTCTCATTCCCCCACACCTCTCAACAAAACGGGATTGTTGAGCGCAAACACCGTCACTTGGTCGAGACACATCTTTCCCTTCTTGCACACTCGCATCTCCCTCTATGTTAGTGGGATGAGGCTTTCCTTACTGCATGTTTTCTCATTAACCGTATGCCTACTCTTGTCATCAACAAGGAAACACCTCTTTATAGACTCATGCATATTCATCGTGACTACTTCTTTCTTCGTATTTTTGGGTGTGCTTGTTGGCCTAGTTTTCGTAAATATAACTCCCACAAATTAGAATTTCATTCTAAGATGTGTGCTTTTCTGGGGTATAACCCTATGCATAAGGGGTACAAGTGCTTGGATAGATCCATGGGGAGAATTTACATCTCACGTGACGTTGTGTTTGATGAGTCCGTGTTTATGTTTGCCATTCCCGGTGTCTCTGTTGATGTGTCCACTCTTGAACAAGCTATTTTTTTAGTTATGACATGTCCTATTCGTCTACTGATCCACTTGTGCAAGGTGATGGTGTTATGCAGATGTCAATGCTCCCTTCCAATTGCTCCCTAGAGCCTGTGATTGGCGTACACGGGGAGCATGTGATCGATGTGCATGAGCTGCCGTGTTCGCCTGATGTTGCCCCGGATCCGCCTGCATCGGCCCATGGGCCGGTGTTTATCTGCTCCTGCCAGTTAGTGTCATCCACTATCGTGCCATCGGCTACGATGCCCCGGCTGGCCCACCTATAGAGCCTCATCATACGATGATCACTCGTCATCATGGTCATACCCATCGCGAGAAGGTATACACCGATGACACGGTCCGTTATGATCCGTGTCGCCGCGTGTTCTTTGCTGCTCCAACATCACATCGATAGGCGCTTATCGAGCCGACATGGATTGCTGCCATGTCGGATGAGTTTGTCGCTTTGTAGCAGACTGGCACATGGACCCTGGTTCCTTAGCCACTTGTCGTCAATATCGTTGGCAGCAGGTGGATCTTCAAACCAAGCACCGTCATAATGGGTCTATCGACAAGCACAAAGCATGGTTAGTAGCTCGTGGTTTTACTCAGCAGCATGGGATTGACTATGGTGATACTTGTAGTCCTGTCATGAAGCTATCCACAGTTTTCTCGCAGTCTCTCGTCTCTCGCAGCTGGAGTCTTCAACAGGTTGATGTCAGCAATGTTTTCTTGCATGGGTTCCTGGCTGAGGATGTCTATATGCGACAACCGCTAGGCTTTGAATATGTGAGGTATCATTCTCATGTATGCAAGCTTCGGCGGTCTATTTATGGCCTGAAACAGACTCCAAGGGCTTGGTTTGCACGACTGAGTCAGCTTCTCCATCAGCTTGGGTTTGTTTCCTCCAAGGTTGATACGTCGCTCTTCATTTTCTCACATGATGGGGTGTAGATATTCATGCTCGTCTATGTAGATGATATTGTTATTGCTGGCTCTACTCAGGAGGTTGTGGATTGTCTGGTTCGTTCTCTCTCTGATAGTTTTCCTATTAAGGATTTGGGATGACTAGAGTACTTCCTTAGATTGGTGGCATCATACAATTTAGGGGGATGCCATTGACTCAACGGAAGTATGCTCTTGATCTTCTCCATCGAGTCAACATGGAGAATTGTAATCCTTCCACCACTCATCTTGCGGCGTCTCAGGCCTTGGACCGGGATTCAGGCACACTGCTCAGTGCAGATGATTCATTCCGGTATCGTAGTGTTGTCGGTGGACTGTAGTATTTGAATCTCACTTGTCCGGATATTTCTTTTGTGGTAAACAAGGTTTGCTAGTTTCTGTCACAGTCCACTGATATACACTAGGAGTCGGTGAAGCGAATTTTGTGATATGTCAAAGTAAATTGCAGATTGTCTTGAGTATTCGCAAGTCATCATCTATTATCAGTATTTTTACGGATGTGGATTGGGCAGGATGTGTGGATGACAGATGATCCACGAGTGGATTTTCCGTGTTTGTTGGTTCGAACCTCATCGCTTGGAATTCGAAGAAGCAACCCACAGTCTCGAGATCCAGTACTGAGCCAGACTATAAGGCATTGGCTAATGGTGCTTCTGAAGCTATACGGGTAGAATATCTACTTAAAGAGCTTGGTGTAACTCGGCAGCGTACCCCCATATTGTGGTGTGATAATCTTAGAGCTACTTACCTGACGGCGAATCCAGTCTTTCATAAACTAAGAACATTGAGATTGATTTCCATTTGTGTAAGAACAAGTAGCATTCGATGAACTGGATGTCAGGTTCATCTCCACTCATGACCAGTTGGCTAATGTATTCACTAAACCAGCCACACGATAGATGTTATATAGATTTAAGTTCAATCTTAACCTTGTAAGTAGCGGTTTAGATTGAGGTGGAGTGTTGGAATTGTTTTCAGACTAACCCCACCTATCATGTATCGCGTATATGTGTTGTATACGTATGTAACTTGTATGTGGGCATGTCTATATAAGTGGACCACGTGCGGAGATTTAGACCCATGCACAAAACCCTAAATCCTCTTTTCGGTCTCTCTGCATGGATGCCTTGTCCCCGGTGGCTCCCTACAGCCGAGAACTCTCCTTTGCACCGTCTGTAGGAACCCCGACCTCCATCCACATGTCTCCACCAAGCTAGCCTCCAGTGCGTGTTGGTGCTCACTATTTCCTGCTAACACTTGACCGTAGGCGGTGTTCGGTTGAAGTGTGTTTTTTCCCGGTGTTCTAGTGCTACCGTCGAGTGCAAGTCACACGCTCTACATCATTTGTTCTGTGTGTGCTGATCACCGACATGGTCGTGCCATGTCCCCTCCAAAGGGTCACCCTGTCAATTCCATAATCCTATTCGTCACATGCTAGAAGAACAAGATCATCTCAAGCAACGTTCTACCTCCTGTTGTTGCATTCTTGCCATAGTCGCCAAGATCAACTGACACCGAGAACCTCTATTCATATCATCGGCAAGAGTCACCAAGATCGTCACCAATAATCAAAGCAAAACACCCAAGTCCGTCACCTACCATTGAAGATGGAACCCCAAGACCTCCAACATGGAACCACGTTCTACTTCACGGACCCGAAGATACCGATCCTGATCCCGGAATCCCAAGACCTCTGAACCCCAACATGTGCACACAAATTGCCTCTATTTTTATAATATGATATAATCTTGTTGGATTAAATCATTCATGCTTGCATACATTTCATATTGTGGTTTGGGTTAAATAGTCGATCCATCTAAATTAAATATGGAGTGTTTATGCGGGATATTCTTGTCTTATTCCGAACTCCATTTAAATTATGTAACTCATCGATGACAAGTTTTGCCTTGTAAATTCAACATTAATTGTGGGGTACCTAAATAATTTGAACCTTCTATTTAATTGTCGGAATTCCAATTCTTCTTAACATTGCTAAGTTGCATCGCATCTTGCCATGCCATCTATCATATCATGATCATGCAGGATCTTCTGCCGTAGTATTAAATATTGCATCAGGTGTTTCTTGCTAGTGCTTTGCTTTTTCTCAGATAGGCCGTTGAGTTGATACGAGCTTCGATAAGTTCTCGGTCTATCGTCGGCAATATTTTCCCAAGCGAGCACTCATCTTATGCTACCTAATTTTGTTTATGGCTTTACTTCTCTCTATTGCTATCGGTGTTATGATTCTTTATTTTTTATACCAGTTATATTCCGTGCGGACCATATTTTATTAGTCACTTCCTATTGCTCGTTGTTTGGTAGATAGTTGGAATTGCGAGTCGTAGTTACTTGCTCAGGTGTGGTTCGAGTTGTCGAGTTCCACGGTCGTTGTAATATTGTCACATGCTTCATATTGGGGATAATCATGCTTCACTCCCATTGAATAATTAACTATGGCAACTGGATCTAGTGATAGTAAACCACCTTTTGGTATCTTCTTGTGTCGTCCTAGGACCTGGGTTCTTGATACTTGTTTCGAGCCTGAGTGCGCTAACCACATGTGGGGTGTAATAGCGCCCCTATTAGCTTATTAATTGATTTTAGGTTTGTTTTGGAGCACGGTGCCGACTTCGTAACCGGTAGATAAGTTGTGTGGCCCCCATGTGCTTGTTTTGGTTCTAGGAAACGTCATGACTGATGCCCAGCCAACATAGCGATGGGTATATGTTAAATGATCTAGAAAATGTTGGATTAAAGTGTGTGTGGATACTTTGGTAAATCCCTGCACGGTTAGATCTTTTCGAAAAGCTGTGTATATGGTTATGGACGACTTGGAGCATAGTTTCTTGATTATAGACAACTTACACTAAAGCAATACTAATAATATGACTTGAATCTAACATGCCTAGTAAGTTTACAACTCTAGTGGAATGAAATAATAACATTGTCAATTGTGTGAGTATTCCTAGGAAGGATTTCCTCAATTGATTTCGAGGGTAAATCTCAGGATGGGTTATGTTTGGTGTTAGTATCAGGTTGGCTCTGAATAGATCTCTCTTACCCCTATCTAATAGTTAACAGTTGTAGGGAGTCTCTATAGCTTGTTTAGTTCATGTATTGTTGCCTCTAAGCTCACCATACATTTGTAGACGAGAGTTGTCGAATTGTAAAAATCGTCGTGTACTGGCCTTAGTACTAACCGCTTTTTTTTCATTTGCCCTTTGTCGACACCCTTTAACTTTGACAAATATATGATTGACTATGTTAGCAATGTTATCCTTCCGGCTTGGCCTAGGCAGAGTTATGGACGCTATTAGTTATTTTTCAGGACTCTTAGTCCTATTTGCATTCTTATCCGTACTCGGATGTTGTATCGCTTTCATGCAGATTTGAATCTTTATAATGTATATTTGTATTCTTGACTCGATGAGTCGTTGTTGTATATATATATATATTTCTTGTGGATGCAATCATGAGCTATTGTGTTGTGTAATGGTATTACTTCGTTCTCCAGCCGCACGAAAGTGCTAGGTGGATGTCATCAAATCGTTTCTATACGGATTCAATGGGAGTCCCTGAAATCTGCATAGAGTCAATTCGAGGACATTACATAGTTTCCCACCGAAAGTTTTATCAGAAAGTGAAATCATGCGAGATGGCAGCATTACCACGTGAAATACATAGAACAGATCAAGGCCTCAGGCAGTAGTTAATGAAGGACTCGAGGAGTATCAACCAGTGAGAGAAATGATATCTACCAGGTATACATGTTTGTGTGTTTGTTTTAAGATTATACACATGATTCTGTAAGGCAAGTCTGCTCTATAGCATTACTACACTTTCTCACTGTATCATAACCTCAAGGTGGAATGGTTATGGTGCTATAAGATCAACAAAAAAGAAGGGGACAAAAATGTTAGTGTCTACCAGTAAATAAATCGCCGTGGATTTAGTCTCATGGTGTTAAGCTGGACTCCTGACACGCACAAGGAATGACTAGCATGTCTTCGTCATGAACCAAATGATGCCGATTGAGACATCGACACGATATATATATGTGATAGTATGTACACGATTCACCAGTCCTCACCACCAGTCTGGAATTTTCAATCTCCTGTTCCTGTGGATCGCGAGATTAACTGCAGGGATTTTGTGCTTCACCTGGCGCCATATCATGTTCACAGCATCGCCCTTCCTAGGGGGATACTGGAACTCATAGTGACTAGAAATATTTTTTAGCTTTGACCACATCTCAACCCACTTCTCTTTAGGCATCTGTCTGAGCTGGTTGAGCAAGTAATCAGGTCTTAGAGCCTCTTCAACTGTGAAGAAAAGTGAGAACTCGCTGTAATCGATCTCATCCTCAAATGGGAGCTCAATCCTGCTGCTGATAATCACAGGAATACAATGACTGACAATGGCATCAAACAGGCGGCATGATGAAGGAGTGTCCCCGGCAGGATGGAGACAAAACTTTGATGACCGCATACCTTCTGTAGACTGCAAGTAGTTAACAAATTTCAAAATATAAGTGCTGATTATCAAGCCCAAGAGAAAATAAAATCACGTTAACATACTCCCTCCGGTCTATATTATTGTTCTCAACTTTTTCTAAATTCGGATGTACCTAGTTAATGATTTAGACTAGATTCATCTGAATCTAGACAAAGTTGAGAATATTAATATGGACCGGAGGGGTACTGAAACCCTAAACGAAAAACACTATAGACTTATTACGAGGCACTAGTAAGTTAAGGGCAAGTACATCTAATTTTATATCACTAAATAAAGAATGATAAGAATGAGCGATATTCTTACTGTTTTAATGCCATTGCCCCTGGCACGACCATCCTCAAAGCGCACACCATCTTTGTCTTCTAATATCTTGGAGAGTTCTGCACGGATTTTCCCTTCCTGAAAAAGAAGAACCCCTAAATTGCCATACTCGATCTCAAGAGAAACTCGAGTACAATAAATGCTGGACAGAATAGTAAAATTAGGATGGGTTTCTTCAGAAAGCAAGTCCATACATCTTTCCTGACTGTACGCCCCCGAAAGAAAAGCAGTGTAGGGCGAGCCTCAAATGGATCAGATGGATCATCGTTAAGGAAGGAATCAACAACATGCACGTAAGGTGCTACAACATCTTTTCTCAGGGAAGCCAGTTCCTTTGTATATCTCCCAAAGTCTGAAACTATAAGAACAGACGCATTCACCATATCTCTCAGAAATCTAAAAGCATTTGGGTGCTGCATCGGAATCACATGGTCACGTCCCGCAGATCTTTGCCAATATTTAGACTTCCATAGAATGTCCGTAAGTTCCACCTGCAAGAACAAGATAGAAGAACGTTTAAATGATTGCTCGATGAAATATCTTCTTAGGATTACACAGATCTAGGACAAATGACACTTTTATCGGGGAGCAAGCAATGGAATAACAATCAACTGAGTTTGCAAGAAACGGAATATTCTTTGCTTCAAGATTAGTTTTATTATCATAGATCTCTGAAGGAACCATTAATGGTAGTGTACTGAGGATAGGACTGAAGCATGTAAAGCCAGCCTCAGTTGTTATGGTCAGGGAATACTGGTCACTGTGTTATCATCCTAATGAACTCTAACCTCACATGTTTGCAAAGTATGAGTCCACAGCGATGAATGATGCACAAACACTATGTGCATCAAGTCAACTTGTGGCCATACTACCCACAAGAAGCCTTCCCTATAGGGTCTAGGGATCATCACGCACCATATTCAATAGAGAATTTCTCATGACAGTTCAAACCATATGAACATAACATTAACACCTAAACAACTATAGCTGCTAATGCTTAGACATTATCCTCTTAAAAAGGCACATTGTATTACTGAGAATAGGAGACAGAGGTCTATCTGGTCCAACACGATTTGGTGAGACCACTACTGCTAAATAGTGTGGTTGACAGTTGTTATAAACGCGACAAGCAAATAGAATGAAGAACGAATAAACCACACGCAAGGGAACACAAGATTTAACGTGGAAAACCTCAACAAAGAGAGGAAAAAACCACCAGCGACAGCCAAGTGTTTACACAACGCCGAGGATCAGACGCGACGTATCTCAGCCGGCGGCTTACAAGAGGTAAACATAATGGTGCAGACCTAGTCATCTACGATCAATACCTGGATCATCAACAGTCCAAGCCTACTGGTGACGGCTTCGCTTCGCTCCATCTTTAGCCTTCTTAGTGAATATGGATCACAATATAACAATAGTGATGGAACACCAAGCACATGAGCGCATTGCTGAAACCACGAGGTTTTATCTCTGGATGAGCTTATCGTGTTCAATGGATCACTGTTTTTTCTTTATCTTTTGTCCCTTTAGTGTGTTCTGGTACTGTTTTTACTAGGTAGTAATTGTGGCTGCTTGTTCCTATCACCAATCTCGGTACCGGAACGATTTTCCACAATAGACAACACAATTTTGTGCAAAGCCGTCTCAGCCTGAGCCCGAGGGTTCTGGTCAGACCGAGGGAGGGACAGGGAGCTGTTGTACGCGGGCGCTAGACGAGGTTAGGAGGCTACACAGTACATGAAGGGAATATGCCCGAGAGGCAATAATAAAGTGGTTATTATCTTATTTCATGTTTATGATAAATGTTTATTTTACATGCTATAATTGTATTAATTTGGAAACGTTAATACATGTGTGTTTAATAAAAAAAGGAAAGTTCCTAGTTATGCCTCTCTTATAAACTAGCTCGTTGATTAACAAGATGATCAAGGTTTCCTGATCATGGACATTGGATGTCGTTAATAATGAGGTCACAACATTGGTGGAATGATGTGATGAACATTCATCCGAAGTATAGCATTACGATCAGAGTCATTATGTTTATATTGCTATAACATCATACGAAGTAATCTTAGTCCTTAGACCATGAGATCATGTTAATTGCTAACACCGGAAGAGTATCTTGATAACATCAAACGTCACACCATAACAGGGTGACTATAAAGGTGGGTTCAGTGCTACGAAGGTATTATGTTGAGGCTCATGGATCAAGAGTGGGATTTGTCCATCCCGATGACGGATAGATATACTCTGGGCCCTCTCGGTGATATCACATTGAAATAGCTTGCAAGCAAGTGATGTGATCACTAGAATGTTATATGACGGGAACGAGAAAAGACTGCATGTCGGTAACGAGATCAAACTAGGTATTTGGATATCGATGATCGAATCTCGGACATGTAATATATCGCGAGACAAAGGGATTTAGTTACGACGTTAAAGGTTCACACGATCACAAGAGTCATCGTTGAATATGTGGGAGTCAGTACGAATCTCCAGGTCCCGCTACTGATTATTGATCGGAGAGGGGTCTCGATCATGTCTGCATTATTCACGAACCGTAGGGTGACACACTTAAGGGATACCGACACCATTTAAGAGCAAATATGTTTCAGATAAAGATTTAAGAAAGCGCTGGAATCATTTTGATGGAAACCGGAATCGTTTCAGGTGAAATTGCAGAAACTGGTTCTGCATGTGATATTGAAATGTTGCAGGGGGTTTTATGTGAATGTTTGTTAATTATTGTAATTGACAAAATTCTGAATAAAATAAATAAAAGTGTTTTATTTAATGAGAACTTGCATTAAATTTGGTGGAAATTTAATGGAGGTGAGTGGAATTTTGAGTGGGTGGCTAATTATGTGAGTGGGAGCTCCACCCACATGAATATGGAAGAGGTGGGGGCACCTCCCTTGGCCGCCGGCCATGGTGAGGGGCTGCCCCCCCCTCTCCCTATAAAAGGCCCCCCACTCCCTCCTCTCATCTCGCACCACCTCCTCGTGAAGGTTCTCTTCTCCCTCTAGTTATTCCCCATGGTCTCGGATTAGCGAGATACATGTTCCCGGTGGCTTTATCTGGAAAGGAGTTGCTGCTTCCGCTGCATCGCTGGAGCGAGGAGGCGGAGGTTGTTCGGTGGACCGAACGTGTGTGCGATCACGGATGCACCGCTACTTTGCGGTGCTGGACTTGATGGTGCTGGACCTGATGGGGCTGGAGCTGCTGGACCTGTCGGACTTCCACACGATCTTGAGATCGGCAAGCGTACGACTACATCAACCACGAGTTCCTACTCGTTAACAAAACTCGTTGTCTTCGAGGGTAAGTTCTCCATGGATGTATGTCCACCCGTTGCTCTGTATCTAGTAGATAGATCTTGGCGTATATTTCTCATCGTAGGAAATTTTTTGTTTTCTATGCTGCGGAACCAACAGTGGTATCAGAGCCTGATCTATGCGTAGGTGCTTTGCACGGGTAGTACACATATGTTTATATGTGGGCGATGATGATCATGTTATTGCATCTTCTATGTACTTTGGATATTGGTGGCATAGTGGGATGAAGCGGCCCAGACCAACCTTAGATGTCATCGTACATGAGACCGGTTCCACGACTGACATGCAACTATTTTTGCATAAGTGGCTAGCGGGTGTCTGTCTCTCCTACTATAGTCAATATCTGATTTACAACGAGTTGCTAATAACTTGGTTATCCTTGTTGTGGTTCATGTTCGTAGGTAAGACCGGTTCTATCTCCGAAAGCCCTAAGCCACGTAAAACTTGCAATTGATAAATTAGAGGCGTCTAGTTTAGATCATTGCTGGGCTAGTGTCTTGATATGGTATTGTTGTAAGTAGATGTATGATAGATACTCTTACAACTCACTTAACGTGTAAGTTCCATAGACCTTGGCCTTACACATAAAGGAATGATAGAGACCATACCACAATGCAAATGATAGAGATCAAATGCATGGACCATATCACCTCACTTCACACATTAGATGTTAGCATCTTATATTGCTAGTTTGGCGCTTTCTGTAGCATTGTAAGATGATCCCTCATTTAAATATCAAGATAAAATATGTTCTTCCTTAAGTATGCACCATTCTATGGATCGTGTTTTGAGGCATCACGTGATGATCGGGTGTTCTCAACTCTACGCTTTCATACAGCGGGTGTTAGACAGTTTTACACACGCGAATACTAAGGTTCTTACTTGACGAGCCTAGCATGTACAGACATGGCCTCGGAACACGGACCGAAAGGTTAAGCATGAGTCATATAGTTGATATGATGCCCATATAGATGCTCGACTTTGAAGCTACACCGACTCACGTGATGATCGGACTTGGTGTAGTGGATTTGGTTCATGTAATCACCAAAAGGACACGAGGGATGTCGTTTTTGAGTGGGAGTTCATTTCTAATTTGGATTAGTCGAACTCTATTTGTCATAAACTAAATCGAAGTGAATTTGCATAATTTGTTGTAGTCATTGGCATCTGTTCACTACCTTATACTTAGTTTTATTTGAGATAATAGAACTATAGAATTCTGGATATTTACTTTACGAACTGGTATCGTATTGTTTTGAATGTCAATTTAAAGTTTATAAGTCCTATTGCAAACTTTCAGCAAACTCTATTTACTCCATGAAGTTTAATAAGTAGTATTAAATAAAGAGTAAGAATTCCAATGTTAGTATCTAAAGTATCATGTTTGCCTCCATGATTATTGATATTCAAAAATTGTTTTAATATCAAGGTTATCTAGGAGCTGAAAGAATTGTTTCAGGAACCATCATGTGTGGAAGATATTGTGATATCTGAAACAATGTTTTTGGTTGCATTATGATAGAGTATAATTTAGCAAAATACATGTTCTCGTATTGTATGAGAATTTGTGAAGGATGGAGATGCTAGGCATCTGGATCTCCCAAAAGGTGTTGGGAACTAACATTATACTCGCGATTCTTCCTTATAGGCTATAGTAGCTTGATCATGAAAGTTGTCATGATAAGGATGAATAGAAGATGTAAGTAAAATGTTTACTACACTAATAGATTACTAAAGAATGGATTTTTGAAAGAACACCAAACATTTGATGATGGTGATCCACTTCAAAGTGCAAGTCCAAAGGTATTAGTATTTGACTATATACACTTTATACCATGTGTCATGTTGATGACACCACTATTGATGTTGATAGATTCTTTTAAAAGAAAAGGAATTGCTGAAAGAGAATCTATAAAATATTTGGCAGAAAATAAAAGGTTAGAGATGTCCAACTTAGGTATATAGAAGATATACATGTTATGGCTATATTCCTTGCTTGTTAAACAATGTGGTTCTTAGGTATTGGATACCGGTATTGGATACCGAATTGTTTGGTATGAAGTGTCATATAGGACAACGCAATTCATGAACTGCAATGGCCTAAGCAACTAGCAAGAGAATAAGTGATGATGATCATCGAAAACAAATAAAGTGTTATTGTGCTTTTTCGTTGTCGTCAAACCTAGCCTTCAAGATTTGTTTTAATAATTGTTATTTTGTTTCGGTATTATGAGAACAATGGCTGTTCAAATAATTACTGTATTCCATAAAGGATGGATGAACTTTTACAAGTCTAGTTGGAGAAATCACATCCATAAACACTATTGCTAAAATGTCACAAGACAAATGATTGAAAGATCACTTATGAAGTGACATCGCTGTTTAAATTATATTGGAAAGAAAACATGAAGAAACTCCATGTTGATGGATTTTTGGAGTCTTTGATTTTGATCAATTGACGCATGTGAGACTTTTCTCGAGATAATTGAAACTCCGTCCATAGGCCAGAGAGGAACGGATGACTAGATTATTGGAAATTGTGCATGCTGATGTGCATAGTTCATTATGTGTAGCCATATGCGATGGATCTTTTTGCTTCATATGCTTTCTTCGAAAATTTGAGTGAATATATCTGTATATTTACTTAATAAGGAAGAAGTATGAAACATTTGAAAATTGTTCAAAGACTTTCAAGATGAAGTGAAAAATCATTGTAACAAGAAAATAAAAGAGTTTATGATTTGATCATAAAGGAAAATATTTGAGTTACAGGTTTAGCAAAACACCTAAGATTTCAGGAATTGTTCCATGAATTTGCATTTTCCGATAAACCACAGGAGTATGGTATGTTCGAGAGATCAAATCAAACCTTGTTTCACATGGTAAGATCAAAGGTGTCATTTATAAAACTGCCATTATGTTTTAAAGATTAAAGCTTTAGAGATTGCCACTTTTACACTGAAAAGAGCACCATCGTGATCCGTTGAAATGACACCATATGAGTTATGTTTTGGGATAAAACCCGAATTGTCTTTTCTTAAATTTTGGTATGCTATGCATAAGTAAAATGTTTACAACCAAAGTCGGATAAGCACGTTTTTGTAGGTTATCCCAAAGAATTTGTTGAGAATTCCTCCATAACACCGAGGACAAAAGAGTTTGTCGCTTGGAACGTCAAGTTTCTTGAGAAGGAATTTTTCGTGAAAATTTATGTGGGAGGACAATAGAACTTTGATAAGGTTGTTGAACCTTAGCTATATGTGCTGAGTAGCGCAGCGCCGGAAAGTGTCCCGGTGGCGGCCACAATGCTCATGGCTCCCGTGATTACAAAGGGTGTAATCTTGGAGATTAGAGTTCTTATTGAACCATGTGTGTCGGTAAGAATCAAATAGTAAGATTTGAAACAGAAGTCGTTATTGTTTTGACAATGATGAACCGACTGCATGCAAAGAAGTGATGATGGGCCCTAACTCCATAAAATGACTAGAAGTCATAGAATCCGTGATAGTATCCATACACGAGAAATCAAGTTTCTGAACTTGGAAGACCCTCCAAAAGGCGTGAAGCCTATTGGTCGTGTTTGGATCTATAAAGAAATAAGACATGGATGTTTAACATCTATGAAATAGTCGACATGTCGGAAAGAAGTTTACGACAATGTTCAAGGAGTTGACTATGACAAGATTTGATCTTTCATAGCGATATATAGTCTTGACGGATTAATGTAGCAACCACTACATATAATTTGGTATATGGTAGTTGAATAAACAAAACAAGGTTCTTCTAATAGAACGGTAACCTAGGACATGTACATGACATGGTCCGAAGGGTTTTGTTAATTCAAAGGGTGCTAAAATGGCATGTAAACTTCAATAGTTGAAGTAAGCATAGCGGAGTTGGAATCTTCACCATGATGAAACTATTAAAAGAGTTTAAATTCATCGGAGATGATGAAGATGCTTGCATTTGCAAGAAATTAAGTGGGAGCGCTGAGACATATTTCTAATACATTATGTAGAGGACATATTGTTGATTGGAAATGATGTATCTTGAATTGACACAAGTTAAGGATTTCATTAAAATAAGATTTTGATGAAAGACTTGGGCAAACCCAGAATATTAGGCATCAATATCTATATGGATAGATTAAGGCGCTAATATGGTTGTGCCAGACATACATATATGAGATATTGAAAGGGTTCAATATGGAAACAACAAGAAAGGTTCTTACTGCATGGAAAGGATTGTATCAAAATTCAAGTGTTTCGACACTTGGTGAGTAAAATCACATGAAGTTTTTGATCGATTATACCATGATATGTATATATCCATAATGTCCTATGCTCTAAATGTTATAAGCATATACCAGAATGATTCATAAGATGATCATTGGACAATAGTAAAGATATTCTTATGAGCTTTGGAAGAACTAAGAATATATCATGTATAAGTGACAAATAGTTAAAAGTAGTTCATTGTAAAGTGTTACATTGATACTAGTTTTGTCACAAGATACAAATTAAATTTATCTCAATTTAGACTATGGGTGGCACAATGTAATGGAAAAGATGTTCCATGATGGATTTGGATGAGTTCCAAAGTTGAGACATTATGACGGATACTACAACAAAAGGCTAAGTATATAACTGCTATAGTAGCAGCAAAGGAGGGCATTTGTGTTAAGTAGTTTGTTATCAAACTAGGTGTGGTTCAAAGTGGGCTAATACTATGAAGATATATTGTGTGACAATAGTATCAACATATTTTAACCCGAACGAACTAAAGGTCTACCAAAGGACCAAATTTATACAATGCCATCTCATTTGAGAATGAGTGATGTGTAGAGACGCAAAGACATGCAAATACACACGGACCTGAAACTGTCAGAGTCGGAGATTATGTTAACCACTAGCAATCGCGTATATGCAACACCAGAAAGCCATAGGTGTTCAATACGCAAAGTTTTTCAAACTAGATTATTGACTCTAGTGCAAGTGGGAGACTGAAGGGAATATGCCCGAGAGGCAATAATAAAGTGGTTATTATCTTATTCCATGTTTATGATAAATGTTTATTTTACATGCTATAATTGTATTAATTTAGAAACGTTAATACATGTGTGTTTAATAAACAAAAGGAAAGTTCCTAGTTATGCATCTCTTATAAACTAGCTCGTTGATTAACAAGATGATCAAGGTTTCCTGATCATGGACATTGGATGTCGTTAATAACGAGGTCACAATATTGGTGAAATGATGTGATAAACATTCATCCGAAGTATAGCATTACGATCAGAGTCATTATGTTTATATTGCTATAATATCATACGAAGTAATCTTAGTCCTTAGACCATGAGATCATGTTAATTGCTAACACCGGAAGAGTATCTTGATAACATCAAACGTCACACCGTAACAGGGTGACTATAAAGGTGGGTTCAGTGCTACGAAGGTGTTATGTTGAGGCTCATGGATCAAGAGTGGGATTTGTCCATCCCGATGACGGATAGATATACTCTGGGCCCTCTCGGTGATATCACATTGAAATAGCTTGCAAGCAAGTGATGTGATCACTAGAATGTTATATCACGGGAACGAGAAAAGAGTGCATGTCGGTAACGAGATCAAACTAGGTATTTGGATACCGATGATCGAATCTCGGACATGTAATATATCGCGAGACAAAGGGATTTAGTTACGACGTTAAAGGTTCACACGATCACAAGAGTCATCGTTGAATATGTGGGAGTCAGTACGGATCTCCAGGTCCCGCTGCTGATTATTGATCGGAGAGGGGTCTCGATCATGTCTGCATTATTCACGAACCGTAGGGTGACACACTTAAGGGATACCGACACCATTTAAGAGCAAATATGTTTCAGATAAAGATTTAAGAAAGCGCTGGAATCATTTCGATGGAAACCGGAATCGTTTCGGGTGAAATTGCAGAAACTGGTTCTGCATGTGAAATTAAAATGTTGCAGGGAGTTTTATGTGAATGTTTGTTAATTAATGTAATTGACAAAATTCTGAATAAAATAAATAAAAGTGTTTTATTTAATGAGAACTTGCATTAAATTTGGTGGAAATTTAATGGAGGTGAGTGAAATTTTGAGTGGGTGGCTAATTATGTGAGTGGGAGCTCCACCCACATGAATATGGAAGAGGTGGGGGCACCTCCCTTGGCCGCCGGCCATGGTGAGGGGCTGCCCCCCTCTCCCTATAAAAGGGCCCCCACTCCCTCCTCTCATCTCGCACCACCTCCTCGTGAAGGTTCTCTTCTCCCTCTAGTTATTCCCCATGGTCTCGGATTAGCGAGATACATGTTCTCGGTGGCTTTATCTGGAAAGGAGTTGCTGCTTCCGCTGCATCGCTGGAGCGAGGAGGCGGAGGTTGTTCGGTGGACCGAACGTGTGTGCGATCACGGATACACCGCTACTTTGCGGGGCTGGACTTGATGGTGCTGGACCTGATGGGGCTGGAGCTGCTGGACCTGTCGGACTTCCACACGATCTTGAGATCGGCAAACGTATGACTACATCAACCACGAGTTTCTACTCGTTAGCAAAACTCGTTGTCTTCGAGGGTAAGTTCTCCATGGACGTATGTCCACCCGTTGCTCTGTATCTAGTAGATAGATCTTGGCGTATATTTCTCATCGTAGGAAATTTTTTGTTTTCTATGCTGCGGAACCAACAGTACACACGAGAACGAGGGCCTGAAGATAGGTCGTGTAGGCCTTCGAAGCTGTGGAGTAATATTTAGGGTTAATTGGATCTATGCCATTGCAACTTTCACTCTTTGGAGAAATGCCATTAAAAAAACCAAAGTTAGAAATATGCCACTCTAACTCTCTTGTACCTCGCTCTACCTATGCCATTATCTCTAATGTCAGACCATATATAAACTTTATACTTTCGTATATACCTGTGTACAAACGTACGGACACGTAAAAAAGAAAGAAAACACTTTTGAGTTACGAGCCACTCAGAGCACGAACTGCATCAAAATTCCCCTCGACCCTGCACGACGGTGGCGGTCGGAATTCCCCTCGACCCTGCCGACAGCGGCGGTCGGAATCGGCCAGAATTCCCCTCGACCCTGCGCAAAGGCGGCCGTCGGGATCGGCTGGGATCCTGGGACTGGAGACGCTGTAGAGGAGGGACGGCCGGAGGCGGGCTGGGTTGGACGCGGCCGCTGCCGGAGGACGTCGCCGCAGGGGTTGGAGGCACGCGCGGCAGCACCAGACTTCCGTGTGCTTCTCCAGCCTCGTATGTTGCTCCTCGTTCTCGTTGCTGGAAGCCAAATCGTAACCGTTCGGCCACCGGCGCCACGCACCAGGACGTCATCCGAACAAGCCTTTAGTGTGGTTCGAGTTTTAAATGGATACACTGTGATGATTAGCTAATTGAAGATCCAATCGGGTATGTATTCTTCCCGAGCTGAGATCTATTGATTTGTTGCTTATTTCTCCTAATTCTGCACTGGCCGCACGCAAGCCAGTCTGCCTTTCAACCACACACGCCTTCCTCCAGCAATCAAGTCGCGCGAGCAGGCCCTCCCACCGCGGCGGCGGGCGTGCGCCTCCTTCCCAGGCCTACTCCGATTCAATATGTCGTCGCTCCGTCCGGACCGGCGAGTGCGAGCAGGGAATTTTGACGCCCGTCGAGTCTTCTAGCTACCCGAGTCGGTATGCTGGTAAAGTTAAATACAGTATGATTTTTATAAGTGTCCGGTATATACAGAAGTATAAGATCTGTATCTGGTTTGATATTAGAGAGAATGGCATAGATAGAGGTATTGGAAAGTTAGAGTGGCATATTTCCAACTTTGATTTTTGTAATGGCATTTCTCCAAAGAGTGAAAGTTGCAGTGGCATAGATACAATTAACCCTAATATTTATGGATGCTTTCTCCCAGTACTCCTTGTAGTGTCCATGCCTCCATGGGTGTGTGTTTGATCCCCGGAAGGATCTGAACTATGTGTGTGTTGTATGCTCTGAACTCTATTGGCTTTATATATAAAGCTGGGCCATTGGCCCTATGTTTATACTATGAGCCCGCGCATGACCGACTGTTCGACTTATATCAGCAAAAACAGAAGATATGGAGGGAGCGGCACCTGGAGGAGGCGGTCGTAAGGATCGGTCTTGTGGCAGCCGTGGACGTTGTAGCTGAGCGAGGAGAAGAAGGGCACGAAGAAGGCCTCTGCCGCCTCCGGATCCCGCACCCTGACGGCCTCCCTCGCCCCTCCTCCGCCGTCCTGCAGCTGCAGGGACGCCATCATCCAGTACTCTGCGCTATGCTGGCGCCTGATCCCGCTCGCGTAGGGCGGCCACGTGGGGGACGGCGGCAACCCCTCGGCACTGGAGCCGTTCACGGGCGCCGACGCCGCCGAATTCGTGGACAACATGGCGACGTTGAAGCGGGCGGGGAGGTCGTACATGAAGACGCGAAGCGGCGGGGCGGGCGTGCACCTGGCGGCGAAGGGCCGGAGGTTGGGGAGGATGCTGCTGGGGGATGCGGCGGCGGGAGCCGAGGAGGAGACGAGGTAGATGAAGGTGGAGGAGAGCGCGAAGACGAGGAGCAGGAGGCCGAAGACGGAGGCCACCGGGCGGATGCTCGGCGCGGCCATGGGGGTACTACGGGGTTTCCCCTCCCCCAGTCGTCGGTAGCCTGCCGCGTCGGGGTGTTGTAATATGCTTGGGCACGGTGGTTTCTGCTGGATTTGGTCGCAACTCCAACCGTTTTTGTTTCTCGAGACCCAAATTGGACTCTTTTTTGCCGGATTTGACAAGTTGTGTCGGATTGAAAGCAGGGGGGATTGATTCAACACACTTTCCATTAAATACCCAGCGCAGATAGCGATCATGGAGATGGTGTGCCAGGACGTGGGGTGTACTAGCTATACTAGGTCGCGCGCGTTAGAACGTGTACAACTCAGACAGCGATCATGCAGGTGCTGTGCCAGGACGTGGGGTGCACTAGGTCGCCTCTTTACGCTACATTTAAATTTATACACTTAATTAAACGGGTCTTGTCAATGAAGAATCTCCTTGCCTTTCTTCATTCTGATTTTGACCATTTAGTGAACTAACTATGTTAATTCGATCTCACGTTAATTGGATTGCGATGTCCTCGAGATTCAACGATTGCTAAGATTTCTTTCTACATTTATTTGTGGCACATAGAATTTTGCCATAGATGAAGCTTGAATTTCATTCCAATAACCCTTGGTTGTTCACTTAGGCCTCGTTCGTTTACGCCCAAACCCAGCGGGGTCGGCATGGATTGCATCCCGATCCAGGCTATCCAGGCCAGCGAGGTAATTTTTCCAGCCCAGTTAATTTTTGTTCTTCGTTTACCTCATGTCTGGATTATGGCCCATTATGATCCATGCACTTTTCTCTGTCTGGGTCTGGAAAACATTACTCACCACTTGACGTGTGGAAAATTTTCCACGACGGAAGACAAGCTGTGGCCGTGTTGTTTCCAAGGCAGTGTTTCTGCCGGGCCTGGGTTAATCGAAGGGAAACTTCAGCGTGGATTATGGCTAATTAATTCCCAAAGGGATTGGGTGGAGTATGTGGATCAACCAAATCCAAGTGCGGCTCGGTTCAATGCTATGGATTCGTTCCCACACAACCAAACGAGCCCAGTGAGCAACACATTGTTGGACCTAGGGACCATCACCTCTCTCTCCCTCCCTCCCTCCCTCTCTCCCTCCCTCTCTCTCTCTCTCTCTCTCTCTCTCTCTCTCTCTCTCTGGTAGTCCCTACAATACTGCTGCACAGGTCATGTTGGTCCCTACCCTCGCATGCTTGGTACTAGCAACATCGGTATGTCCCTTCGTCCTCGACCTATCCCCGAGGTTGGCAAGCTCGGACGGATGCCTCGTCTTCATCCGCTTCAACAACGTCTTCTTCGGCATTGACTCATCTACGAGTGCCTCAACCATGTCACCGACTTCATCTTTGCGTACTCGGTTCTGGCAAAACTAGAGTATGCCTTTGTCCCTGACCTGCGCCAAGTTCTGGCCAAACTATGGCTACACCTCGACCTCGACCACTGGGGCTACATCGCCTTCGACATCGACATCCTCGATGAGTGCCTCGACGCATCTCCTCCTCGCGCACTATGCGCATGCGGGTTCATGTGCGGCTACCTCGATATCGGCAACCCAAGCACGACATCGACCACAGCGACCCCTAGCACGAATATTTAGACCAAGGTTGCAGCGCCCAACACGCCCAACGCGCTCGGCTACATCAACACCGGCACAAAGGGCTACCACCTCACATGAGCACCTCACATCTTCCTCTATAGTCCAAGCACCCACACCGTGACACCGTACAAGACCCTTCCTCTATGATTCTGGGGGAATATCATCATACTAGGATGTACTTTAGTTTCTGTCTAGTCTATACGTCTGAGACGTTCTAGTTATTCATGACGATACCGCTACGATTGCAGGAGAGTGTTATAGATATATTCCATGTACTAGTATTTGGTAGTTTAGTATTTGTAACCCATATCCTATCTTATCTCTAGGGGAGTCTTCTTGCCCTCGAAATATCTAATCCTATATATACTCACCCATGGGACTCAATACAACATCCAACATATTCATGAACTTTTCATCAACATATGTAGCCCCAAGGTCCACCATGGTGACACATAGGGCCTTGAGCCGGTGATACATTTCTTTGGGAGTCTCATCATCTAGCATAGCAAAGCCATCAGACTCATTGTTGATCTTGTCGAACTTGGAGCTTTGAATTCTTGTATTCCCCATGAATATCTCAGTAAGTTAATCCCAAGCTTCTTTGGTGGTGGAGAGTGGGCGAATGTGAGCGAAGTCCTTGGGGTCAATCCCTTTTAAACCATGGACAATGCGGTAGCATTTAGTTTCTTGTCTACCACCTATCCTCGCGTTAAGTCATTTGGATCAACCGTCTTGAACCCTTCATTGAAGATTCTCATCAAGTCGTTGGATGAGCTACTATTATGATATTTCATAAGAAATTGTCAATTAGTTAAACTTGATGCATCTAGAATGGGTGGGGTCCTTGTGGAATTATATGAGTCATAGGAATGGGTGGATCCTGGTTATATTGCAACACTGGGGGAACCATCGAGTTAACACCCGGGGCATTCTTTCTTTTGAAAAGAGGAATTATGTTCGCTCTCCTCTCAACTTCCGAGGGGCTTACCTGATTGAGAAACAAACCGCGTAAGAGGGGATGTCATATGGTGACGTAGCACTCCACTACATGTTGTAGATCACAAGCCTTTGGCATAACACTCACGGAACACTATTCCATTAACATTACACCTACCATAGTAGTACAAGAGAAACAACACAGGTCCAAGGTATAACTATATTATTCAGATCATAGATCTTCATAGAAGATCCTTGGAACTTCCATGACACAATGAGCTCGCCAGGTAAGTTCATGTTCAAATCAAGATCCAGAAGAAGCACCTTATAATCTAGTCTAACACTAGTCTACCTCTAGTCCTATCTCAATAACTAATGGTTGTCTATTTTCCTTGATAGTGTATTCTAATGGTATGGTTCTTATCTTTGGAAATTGATTCCCGTATATGTTTAACGAGATCTCCACTATCTCAGTTTGAAGTATTTGACATCGTTGACTACTTTATCCTTGGTTCTCCATAATTGTCCTCCTTTGTCGTCTTCTTGGTTTGGGATATCGTTAATTACTATCGCGGTCTAGCAAGGGATAAGAAGATAGATTGAGTACATCATACTCAGCAAATTCTAAATGTGTAGGTGTTTGATGAATAGTAGTTGATTAGACATCCTAGGCTTATGCAAGTATCGAAAATGGTTTTTTTTAAGGTAAGTTTTAGTTTATAAAATTCTATGTCTGTCAGTTTTCATAGGTTGTACAGAACTTCATGGAGTTCCTTTCCACGCGGCGTTCATAGTTCTTTCCTAGAACAGGGAGTATCATGACACATTCTATACACTCTCGAGAGGTGTGCTACTTTACCCACAAACATCTCTAGCCTTGTTGCACAGTCAGCCTAGTCTAAAGATTATTCAATCACTAGCCTTCGCCACGACCCCGCAGTCCACCCATTGTAATGATTTTCGGTCAAGAGACCTAGTCTCAATTACCCTCCCTTCTAATATGCTAAGTCCTCACCCATAAGCACATGATAGGAACATCACAGGCTCCCACTTGTTGATATCCTCTCTAGAGTCAGTCTGACTTAGGATATAAGGACATACGAAAGGAAAAAGGTCTAGTTGACTTGCCCTTCCCATTCTAGGATAAGTGGTTAGCATGGTTTATAGTGCGTTTTTGAATCACTGACTGCATTGGTTATTAAGTCCTAACTTTCCAGGTACAATGGAATCTCCACCACATGGCTTCCCAACCATGTATCTTAACCATGATTCCATTTCCTACCATTTCACATTTCATTTCATTTATAAAACGTTATTTTTGCTATTAATGCATGTGATTAATTTTTTGAAAAAGGGTTTTATAAAATAATTTAAAGGACATGTAAGACTACACTTGTAATGGCATGGAAGCTTGGTCTCACAATATTTTTACAAGGATGAAATTGCATACTGATTGCAGGTTATGCAATTAGCGTCTTCTACCATCATAAGATCCAACTGGAAGTGTAGCATAATCGGACCGGTAAGGACTAATGTCTGAAGATATAAATATGCTAGGATGCATAATATATAAAATGCAAGCATTATAATCCCTCGGTATTAGTTCCCTAGTAATTTTGTTTACAGGTTGTATTAGCATTTGGTTTGTGATTTTTAGTGATTTGATTTAGGTTTAAGTTTACTTCACCGAGTAAAGCAGGTTTGGGCATTTAATGATCTTAATAAAAGTTCTATAGCTCATTCATTTGGGATAAGTCAAGGCATATTTATTTGTATTTAGCATTCCAATCTTACTCAGGCATGTTATTATGTGTTTTAATCCTTTTTGAAAATAGAGTAATTTACGTCCTTTCTTTTTAGCAAAAAGAATAACTTTTAAGGAAAATGCTCTTATGAGATCTTTTGAATATTCATTTCCTTTTACTTTTTACTAGCATGGGTTCAAGGTATAACATCTTAGTTGATTTTATTTTATTTTCACTTTGTATCTTGTTACCATAAATATTAAAGTAAAGGATATTCCATTTTATTTAAGGAGGGCATGGCATTTACAATTATTTTTGTGTTAAACCATATTTTAACCAATTATCTTAAAGTTTAAGAGATATTTCTTATAAAATGATTTCTAGGTGATAAATATTATTTCTAAACATTTATCAATTTCTATTGGACTTTTTCCTAATTGTTGTTTTTTAATTAATATATTCAATATATCACTATGGTATAATTGATATGTGATTTATTTTTATTCAAAGAATAAAATGGTGTTTGATTTTATTCATGAATATAAGACTTAGTTTATTCCATTTTTTAATTGCTAATATTGTCTTTTGAATTTCATTTTAAAAGTGTTTTATTAAAGTATATGGGAAGGTTTTTATATTTTTATATTTTTATTCTACATAAGTGCTTTGTTTTCTGATGTAGATGGTTAGATATTATTTTTATGAATATTTTGATATATTGTTTGTATTTTTATGAGTTAGGATGAATTAGTTATGATTTTTCTAAGATTTAATGATTTTATGGAAATTCCTAAGTGGATAGTGTGATGTACACATGTGTCACTGACAGGTGGGTCCAGGTGACACGTTGTCTATCTGAAATGTTTTTCACCGAGAGAGTTCTAGCTAGATAGAATGATAGGTGGGGTCAAAGCCACATCGACTGCCAAGTGGGCATGGACTAGTCAACGCTGACGAGGGAGTCCCACCCTCATCGTAGACTGGGTCAACAGAATGACGGAAGGCGATAGTAGACGGTGGCTCTACCCGATTTAGGTCGCCCTAGGATGTGTGGTTACTACCGTGTGAACAAGAAGATCATGAAGCATCGAATGTGGTACTTCACACACCAAGGGGTCATCATCTCTGACCATGTTGACGGCCTAGCCGCACGGCGACGCTAGACAAAAACTATACTACTGTAGTGATGCGCAAGAACACGAGGATGCTAATGGTATGGCCAATTCTACCTAAGCTCGTCGAAGATGAGCTCTAGCTCGCAGATTCCAGCGAACTCTTGCCAGCCTAAGTCCTAAAATTCTAACTACTAGTACCTCGCCTAGGTGTTTCCTAGGGTTGGGCTAAAGCTGACATTTCTATGGTTCTCCTCGACTACTTTCCGATGCCGGAGAAGATGCTTTCCGCGGTGGCACTCCAAGCTTGCTCCGATGAGCTCTCGGGCGGCACGAGCAAGACATGGCTCAAGGGGAAGTGAGAGGTGTGAGGGTATTGGGATGATCGAGGGTATTTATAGGCATGGGGAGGTCGAAGGCAACAGAGAGGATCTCTCCTCCAAGTCAGTTCACGGCGGTGAATGGCACGGATGCGCTGCAATTCCGAAAGGCTCGGGCATGTTAGGACATGGGGGCTTCTCATAGCAGTGAGGCCCACGTAGCGACACGCATGTAGGTGATAACTCGACAGCGACATGTCGATGGTGGGGACGACGACACTGGTCACATGACCATTTTGTGGAAAACCCCTAGGAGGGCTTGAAGTGCAAATGCGGGATTTGTGTGGGTTTGGTTTGCTAGTTGGAATGGGTTAGTGGGTTTCAGCCCAGGTAAGCGTCCATGTCATTTTTTCTTCTGTTTTCTTTTTCTATTTTCAGTTTTGAATTCCTCATTTGAATTCTGTTTGGATTATGGCTTAGGTTTGAAAAGGTGTTTGAATATTTTAAATGTGTGGATCTTTGTAGATGCCACAAAGTTGTATTTTGGTATATGCCAAAATAATTTTAGAGAATGGTTTTTAAATCATATTTCCTCACATATAAGTATATGATTTTCATATTTGATTCACCATTTTCTTAAACTTAAATGTTTTTAACTCAGACATTGGAATGGTTATGAGTAAGGTAGAGAGGTATTTGTAATCTCTCAAAATGGTTCAGAAAATGATTTCAAATTATTATTTACCACATATTAATATGTTGTATTAACATAACTCTTAATCACTTCAAATGATTTATTCATAAGAAATTTTTTGGGAGGTCAAAATATTCTTATGGGTTGATCCATTGCATTTAAGCAATTTCCTTGTACCAATGGCTTTTAAAATGAAATGGTTTTGATGGATACTTTCTTCATATAACAATATGTGAGGTCCATCATTATTTCACCATTTTAAGTGGGAGAGTGCATAAGAACTATTTTGAGAAGTCAAGATGTTATTATGGATCCTTATGAAGGTTTTGTATCATAACCTTTAAAATATAATGGTAAGGATTACTTACCTATTCAGGAACGAATTTTCATATGAGAAGTAGTTCGAAACCTTAAATGAAATATTGTTCAAAATAATTATTTTGAACTCTCAGTGATTCCATGATCTCATTATTTTATCTCTATCTATTCCTTGATTATTTATAAAGGATTTATTTAATCATTTCTTGAGATGATGATGCAGAATAGCCACTAGGGTTTTCCATTTGAGAGAAATCTTAAATGGATTCCTTAGTGTTTTAAAAGGACCTCATAAGATCTTGTATCACTCAAATTTGGTTTAAGATACTTATAATGAATTTGATAAGTGATTTTAGTGGATTCACTACTAACAAATAGGAGTGAGTGGTTGTATGTGTTCTTAGATGTGTTCTTGATGATCTTAAGAGTATCTAGTTGTATAGGATGGTATTTAGATCAAATATATGATCTAGAAAATGATTTGGGTAATAAGGGAGTGTGTAGATGACACAAAGATGCATTCCTAGACAGAGTTGTGTTGTTGTCCAGATTTGCTTCATGAACTATGCATAATCACTCTCCTAATCTATCACTAATCATTCTCTCTATCCACTAATCTACTACTATTTGATCCTAGTGACTAGAGTATAACTTGTATAGATTCCTAAGTTTGCTTGCTGAAGATCTATAGATATTCCTCCTCCTTGTTCTTCATGTTCTTCAAGTTGTTCTTCAAGTTCTTGCTTCATTTCTCCTTCAAGATCTCTCTCTAAAGTGAGTGTGTGTGTTTTTGGTCCAAGCTAGGTTGGTGAGTTGTGAGGCTTAGGTCTTGGGTGAATGGCTATTTATAGTGTCATGGGATGCATAGGATGGTGACACCTCACTATTTTGCATTGGTGACTCGTGCTTTAATAACTGTGTAATTGTCCTTGTAGTTTGGCTTTACGTATAGTTTCACCCCCCTTCATGGTAGGATGACACCTCATGTGGTGACTTATAATTTACATGGGTGACTAGGCTAATAGGTGTCAAGCTCTCATGAGATACCTTGGTGGCTGAGGTTCCTAAGGAAGCTTGTGCTAGAAGGAACTTGGAAGCCAAGTTTCCTATTTGGGATTTATTTTTGGATCAGGACGAGTGACATTTTTTAATAGATGGACCTTGGGCTGAATTATACATGTGGGATGATTTGCATCTCAAGTGAAAACTTAATTTTCAAATTCAACTGATAATTGTATGCCCCCATCTTAATTAAGTGAAAACTTAATTAGCAATTGATGTCTGCGAGTGCATAGATCTATTGTAGTTAGTTTCGAAGTGATGAGGAAAGATGTCTCCCACGTCTCCCACATCTCCGACAGGGACGAGATCATCAGCGGCGATTGAGCGGCAGCAGGTGCTTTTCAGATGTGCTGAGATTGGTGTCTTAGAACCTCGTAGATCAGGGACGATCGAGGTTTTTGGCGCGAGGACTATTTCGCTTTTCGATGAGGTTGGGTGATGCCTTTCGGATCGGATCCAGGTTGCGGCAGATGTCACGTACGGGGCTCGTGTCCGCTGTGATACTTGGCACGTCCTGGTCGGTCCGCAGGGGAACGTGTGTGGGCGCCGACAGGGTCACGCCGGTGCGCCGCCCTACGTGTGGGCGTGTCGGACGATTTTAATCGGCGGTTCTGCGAGGCGTACCAACCCAGACGATGGACCGAATCCAAGCGAGGGACACACATCATGGGGAGACGTGGGTACTTTAGCGGATGAGAAACGTAGATCGAGCGGGGGATATAGATCGACGGGTGGTTCCTCGGTTTTGATTAACCCTAGATCGGGAGAGGTGGGCAGGGTAGTTTTCGTTCGCACTCCCCCTACTCCTCCTTCATCCCCACGAGTTGCAGAGCCGGTGAGGTGGAGAGGAACCAGATCAGGCGACGGAAGATCCTTCGTGCAGGTGCTCACCATGGCGGCGCCCGTGATGGAGCGCAGGTTTTCTAGTAATCGTTGTTTGCCACCTCGACAGCCATCCCGACCTGGTCCCTATGCGAGCAGGTCGAGGTTTGGATCTGCTCCGCACAGACAGACTGAAGATCGAAGGTTCCCGGATGATCAGCGTCGAGATAGTGGCTGGATCCGTGAGTAGGATCGTTGGAGAGATGAGGAGCGCTGGTGGGAGGAGTATCGCCTTGCAAAAAACCGTAGACGAATGGAAGAGGAGGCAAGGGAAGAAAATTGTAGGAGAGATGAACTAGCTAGGGAATCGAGGGCTGCCGCACATAGGTGAGAAGATCTTGCTCGAGAGAGGGCTCTGGTAGAAGCTCGGATGAGAGATGAAGATCAAGCAAGGCAAAGGGACAGGTGGAGCCACTGACTAGAGATGCAAAGAGATTCACACTCTAGAGCATCAGATTCTTTGTTTCCTGGCAGAACAGGTAACTCTGCGAATACCTCATCTCGGCGTGATGCCCCGTTGTTTACACGCACAGTTGAACAACCTGTCGTTGTCAGAAATGTTAGTACTTCTGGCAATCCTTTGGGTAGATCCAATCTGCCTGGTACTGGGCCCGTTGCTAATGTCTCGGATAGTATTCCCACTTCAGTTTCTGTGAGTGTTACATCTGCTGCAATTTCTCAGCCATTGCCAGCTACGGTGGTCAGCTAGATGCGTGTTGTGGCTACAACATTGGTGGGGTCCTCTGTACCTGCACCAATTGTTGGTGTGCCCGTGAATGGTAATCCAAATGTGCAGATTGAGGGATTCCAGCAGACAGCAGATTTGGAGGTGGGGAGACAAGAATGTGATAATTGTGGACATAATCATAGTATTTTGGTCTGTCAAGAGAGGAAGCCCTGGGAATATGTCCCTCTGTTTTTTGGTAGCACAGATTTTGATCAAGGATTTCACTCGATCCTAGTGACTGAATATTATTTTCAGTTAATGGAGAATTGCAATTATGCTCATATTATGGTGGTCAGGGGAGATGTGTTAGGGAAAGGCTTGGAGAAGGAATTCCAGTTATGGGCAGATGTTGTTGGTTCTAGGTGGAGATTCAATGCCAGGCCAATCAGTGATGTTGAATTCTTGATGAGATTTCCTTCTGCAAAATCCATTGAAGATTTTCATTTTGGCAAAGTTATTATGAATACAATCCCTGATGTTGTGATTCAGATTTCTAAGTGGAATGGCGATCTGGAACCTGTTGAATGGCTGGAGGAAGCATGGTTTCGAATTAGTTTTTTATGTTGCATCTTTAATTGGGAAACCTTTGGCAATGGATAGGAATAGTCTGAGAAATCTGGCTTATGTGAGGGTTAAGGTGGCTTGTCAAGATGTGACTCTAGTGCCAAATACAAGAAGAGGGGAAATGAAAGGGGGGTTTTTATGAATTAAAGTATACAAGAGAAATTTTTGCTCCAGATGCTACACCAAACATACATGTCTCTATTGATGTGGGAGGTGGGAATATTCCAACTGATCAAGCCAGACAAGATGTCAGTAGCAGAAGACCTGTGTTAACCTTGGTTACTACTAGGAGGAATGAAACTGAGGTTGGTGTAGAACAGAGTACACAGAATGAAAGTGTCAGAAATAATTGCTCCAATGGAGGATCCCCCATAGTGTGCTGCTTGGGAGAAAGGGAAAGGACCTAGAGTTGAGGGTGAAAGCTCTGGAAATACTGATAATATGTCTTTTGGTGCTCGAGTGGCTCAACTTTGGCCAAGTGGAGGACCTAATGGTGGCATTTCAATTCGTGAACCAGTTTAATAATGTTGGCAATGTATCTGAGGGTAATGTGGTTGATACATGCAATACCAGGCAGCAAAGTGTCGTTGTTGGACAGGTTCAGGACCAGGTGATGGGGGAGGTACATATGGAGGTGGCACAGGATCTCGCTCCAAAGGAAATTGGTGTTGTGGTGAACCCAGACGATCCAAATGGTGGTGGACAGACCTTTCAGGAGTTTGTGTAGGATTTGCTCCAAAACAAGAAAAGTGATAAGTATTATGAACACAGGAGACAATATGATCATTTGCTAGAGCAAATTGAATAAGCGCAAGGGGTGCTGGGGATGAAAGTGATGGGGAATAAAGGGAGTCTGGTAACACAAATAGCTCCTATACTGAGAGTGGTGCTGATGAGGAGAGCAATCCTCCTGTGGAACATCCTATGGTTGGGATTGAGGCTCCTATTTGAGATCAGGAACAAGTGGTTGTTCAGGTTGGATCTTCTCAGCCAGAGAAGTTATCCTAGGAGAGCCAAGGTTCACAACAAGAGAGGCAGGAACAAGTTGCTGCTTAGGAGGATACATTACATCGCGCTCCTCATACCAGGGTAAGTGAATGATTGTCTCATCAAGGGGGGGCTAATATGAATGAAAGAACCATGGGACAAAATACACCAAGGAACCTGTTAGGTACTAATCTAACTTCTTATAACTCTTTTGTTGCATTAGATGATGATGATATTATGAATAGGGCCTTGGAAATGGGTGTGGATCCTTCCCCTTTATCTCTTGAGTTTATTAGCTCCTTAAAAGACCTAGAAATTGCCAGACATAATTTAGCTGGGAAAAAAGTGAGAGCGCACAAGAAATGGTAGAACGGGAAATGCAGGTTGAGTTCCTGGGATGGAAGAGTGATCATGAAGACGAAGAGGAGTTTACTCCAATGATATCTAGAAAACAAAAGAAAAGGAAGAAGTTGGTTGGTTTTGCTGGAGGCAGTCAATGTAAGTTAAAGGTTGTTGATGTGAAAGTTAACAACTACCACCCTATGAGTGGAGTTGTAACTGGAACAAGAGAAAGAAAAAAGTGCTATGATAGGTGGTATTCTAAACTGTAGAGGGGTTGGTAAGAAAGGAATGAGTTCTTATTTGATAAATTTGATGCAACAGGAGCAATTGGATTTTATAGGGTTGCAGGAAACTATGAAGAAAGATTTTTCTGCTGAGTTTTTCAGGAAAATTGATCCTATGAATCAATTTTCCTGGAGTTGATTGCCATCTGTTGGAAAATATGGAGGTATTCTAGGGGGCTAAGATCCTCCAGATTGGATAATTGTGGATCATTTGTGGGAAGATTTCATGTCAAGTTAAAAGTGTATGATATAAAATTACAGATACATTGGCATTTGGTGCTGGTTTATGGTTCAGCATAGGAAGAGCACAAGGAAGTTTTTTTAATAGAGTTGGCTGACATTTGTAGGGATCAATCTCTTCCCCTGCTATTAGGAGGGGATTTCAATATCATGAGATTTTCTTCTGAGAAAAACAGGAACCATGTCCTAGGCACATGGAGCCATGTTTTTAATAATATCATTAATACCAATGGTTTGAGAGAAATACAGATGTCAGGGGGACAATATACCTGGTCAAATAACCAGAAAATTCCCACCTTGGAAAAACTAGACAAGATTCTCATTTGTAAAAATGGGAATCTATTTTTCCTTTGGTTACTATACACAAGCTAACTAGGGAGGTTTCTGACAATAGCCCTTTGATTATTGATACTATGGAAGGACAAAGTGGGGGTAAAAAAGAGTTCAGTTTTGAAAAAGGGTGGTTGACAAACCCTGAATTTGTACATAGGGTTGAAAAAGTTTGGAATAAACCTGTTAGATGCAGAAACAGTTTGGACAGGATACAGAAGAAATTGAAAAATGTCAGGAATGATCTTAAAGGTTGGGGTGCTCATATCAGGGGGCAGGAGAAGAAAATGAGAAAACAGCTAACTGATGAATTGCAGGAACTTGAAAGCATTGAGGAGTTGATCTTGCTTAATAAAACACAACAAATTCACAAAGCCCAGATCCAGCAGCAACTCTTTGAAATTTATGAAAAATAGGAACAATATTGGCAACAGAGATCCAGGGATTCGTGGCTACTTAAAGGAGATAGTAATACTAAATATTTTCATAGGGTGGCTAATGGTGTCAGAAGGAAGAAATTGATTTATTCTTGACAAAGTGAAGATGGTGAGATCAAATGGACCTATGATCTCTTGATTCATGCCACTGTTTTTTACAAAAAATTATTTGGCCATGCTGATGGTTTTGCCATCAGGCTGTCTGATGATAAGTGGGAAAATTGGGAAACTGAATGATTATGATATAGAAGAAATGAGCAGGCCTTTCACGGAGGAGGAAATTAGAGTGGTTGTGAGCCAGATGGAAAAGAACAAAGTTGCTGGTCCTGATGGGATGCCAGTAGAGTTCTATCAACTTTGCTGGCATGTTATCAGGGATGATGTTATGGAAGATTTTGCTGATTTTAACTCACACAAAATTGATCTGAGCAGTATCAACTATGGCACAATTACTTTGATACCAAAAAGTGAGGATGCTGATGTAATACAGAAATTCAGGCTTATTTGCCTATTGTAGGTGCTTTTCAAAATCTTTACAAAAACTCTCACTATCAGATCTGAGCTTGTAATGATTAAGTTGATAGATACATGTCAAACTGCTTTCATCAAAGGGCGATATTTTTCAGATGGGGTCACCCTTTTGCATGAGATTCTGAAAGAATCCAAGGTACAGAAACAACAGGGGGTAGTCCTAACGTTTGATTTTGAGAAGGCATATGACAAAGTCAACTGGGATTTCTTGTTTCATTGTTGTAAACAGAAAGGCTTCAGTGAAGATTGGTTGATTTGGTTGAAGGGTGTTGTTACAATGGGGACCTTAAATGTGAAGGTGAATGGTGAAATGGGTCCTTATTTTGGGAGTCATAAAGGAGTCAGGCAGGGGGACCCTTTTTCTCCTTTCCTGTTCAATATGGCAGGAGATTGCTTGGCTAAAATGGTGTTGAATTCCCAGGCAGGTGGACTCATAACTGGTTTGGCTAACAATATGTTTGACAAAGGCATTGCTATTCTATAGTATGCTGATGACACTATTTTTTTCATCAAGGATGATGTAGAGAGGGCTAGAAATCTGAAATTACTTTTGTATCTCTTTGAAGCTATGTATGGTCTGAAAATCAATTTTGAAAAAAGTGAGGTGCTGATGATTTTAGAAGATGATGTAAAACTGGAGATGTATGCAGACCTGTTTAACTGTCAAACTGGGGAATGGCCAATCAAATACCTAGGCTTACCTGCTTGTAGTAGAAAGTGTTCTGTGGCTGAGTTAAAGTTCATTGGAGAGAGATTGTGTAAGAAGATGGATGGTTGGATGGGAGGTGCCCTTTCTGTTGGAGGGAGATATGTTAAGATCACTCCTTGTGTGTCAAGTGTAGCGGTTTATCCTATGTCTATATTTCTTCTCCACAAAACAAATGTGGAGGAAATAGAGAAACCCACTAGAGCTTTCTTTTGGTATGGAAAATCAGGCGGGAAAAAGTATCAAATGGTGAAATGGAAATATATCTGTAGGCCTAAAGAAAAAGGTGGTTTGGGTATAAAAAAATACAAGGATTTTTAATGTCAGCTTGCTATGCAAATGGTGGTGGAGACTAGAAGCTGAGGAAGGACCTTGGCAAGTTTTCGTGAGAAGAAAATACCTAGGTAGTGGGGGAATCTTTCTGTGAGGCATAAACAGTTTGAATCTGCTTACTGGTCTGACTTGCTGAAGGTAAAAGACATATACCTATCAGGTAGAAGAATGATTGTTGGAAATGGCATGAGAACACATTTTTGGGGTGATGCTTCGTGTATGGATGCTCATTTGAAAATCATTTTCAAGGGAACTGTTTGATATTTGCTGTGATCAGAACGTATCAGTTGCTATAATGGCTGTGAGAAATTGGCATTGATCTTTTAGAAGGTGGTTAAGTAGTGACAAGCAGGAACAGTATAACAGGTTACAGGTGGTTTTAAACGAGGTTCCCTTGTCATCTGATGTGGATAGACCCAGGTGGTTGTGGAATAAAAGTGGCATTTTCACTGTAAAATCAACTTATAATCATATTTCCAATAGAGGTGTGGATAGGAGTTTCAAACATTTGTGGAAGGCTAAGATTCCGTTGAAAATCAAAATATGGTTGTGGCTTATCTGGCACAATGCCATACCCACAAAAGACAATATGAAAAAACAAAAGTGGAATGGGGATACAAGCTGCAGGTTCTGTGATCAGGAGGAATATATTGGCCATCTTTTCTTTACCTATGGGGCTGCAAAATATGTGTGGGGGTAGTTGCGAAATCAGTAGGTGTTGTGGATAGGCCTGGGTACTTTTCGCAGTACTTCTGGTGGATTCCGAGACATCTTGGTGTTAGTCGTAATATTTAGATTACGGCCTTAGCATTTATCTGTTGGCCCATTTGGAAACTCAGGAACGTGGCCTGCTTTGAGAAAAAACGGATTAACTCTCATGTTTATCTAATTATGTTTGCCTGTGTTTTTATCAAATATTGGGTAGGCCTTCACAATGAAGATGAGAGGGAGGCACTAAGGAGTGGTGCTAAAGTTCTGCAAAGGAATGCTCTGGCTGATGCTGAGGCCATGGATACAGCCCAAGTTCCGCTTTTGGGATTGCCGTCTACCAGTAGGAAACGTGCAAGATCACCAGAAGATGGTGAGAAGGAAGAATGATGATCTTCTCCAAGGTGTGAGAATTAGGAGGATGAAGGAGGAGCAAACAACGAGTTTATGGATGTCTTCTGAGTTGCTATGCCTGGTGATGCTTGGGATGTCATTTTGTGGGAAGTGATTGATACTTGTTCTTTTTCCGATCTTTGCTTGTTTGGTTGAAACACTAGCGTGATGCGGTGGTTCTTGTGTCTCTCTCTCCATCCCCCTGATCTTTGCTAACTTCTTGCATAGATCTGTCTGTATATAGTGGTTAGTTTCTAGGAGCTTGAAAACCTATTGATTTTGTGTGGTGGACGTGTGTGTGGTGTTCCATTATCTGATGATAGTGGAACCCGATCCCTATGTTATGGGGATTGTATGGAAAAAAAGCTAGTTTCGAAGTGAAGATATCAAACCCACAGAGAGCTATTGGTAAAGGTCTTTATGAACCTTGTTACTATTCACTATAGAGTACTTGTAAGTTATCTCTAATTCCAAGTAATGGTGTATAAAGAGTGTGTTTGAATAAGTGCTAAAGTAAACAAGAACAAAGTAAATAACAAAAGTAAACTAAAACAAGAGAGTATCTACGAAGTGTTGTGTGATGTGGTTAAGGAGTATAGGATTCACCACTAGCATGGAATAATTATGAATGATTAGAATAACCTATTTCTTATGTCATGATATGTGTGGAGAGAGCTCCATAATAAGATGTTCACTACAAGGCTCGTAGGAAGCCACTTTGTTGAGCCAAGAGTGAGGTCACCTCTAAATAACCACTGCGATGTCCGAGAGCAGTCACCCATACAGACCACCGCAATTAAGGGATCCCCCGTGGATATCTTAATTAGCTTAGGGAGTCCCTCTTTAATCCATCTTTGACCGTGGAGGTTATGAGCCGACGCCAATCTGTCACGGGGCATTCCGGGTATGCTTCCAAGAAACGTCCAAATGATTTCTCCCTCCCTTTACTCCCGAGGGCAAATGATATGTGGTCGAATTTTACATATCATCTAAAGAGAGAGATCTAACACAATTCATAGATCAATGGATCTTTGTACACAAGTACTAGATCATCTTTATTTCAATGCATCATAATACTAGGGTTTCACCATCTCTCCCCAAGAACAAGGCAACTACTCATACATGAAGGGGATCAACATCATGGCAATTGTATGGATGCAATATGAAGGAACAGTTGAATACAAGTGCAAAGCCACAATAGAGATTGGACTAAAACAAAGTAAACAAAGGGGATTGATGTGAAGACGATGTTGATGAAGATGGTGATGAAGATCGATGCGTAGCCCTTCAAGATGCAAGCCTCCTCTCTCCCTTGAGTGCTATGGTGGTGTAGATCTCGTGGGCGGCGGCTATGGAGGCGACGGAGTGGCAGGGCTCCGCCCCTATGGCGTGGATGGACTCTCCTCCCTTCATTAGGGTTTTCCCCTCTTTAATAGGCATCTGGAGGTCTGTTTCGTGACCCGACGGAGCTGGGGGCTGAATATACCCATTGGTCCTTCACAAATATTGTTCCGTTTGACAAAGCGAAGCCGTCGGATGGTGGTATGGCCGTACGGTACGGGCGGGGTCAGCCCATACCAGTGGTCGTTACACGCGCAGTACTCCACGGTGTTTTGGCCGCCATTTCTTCATACGGACTCTAATTGGCGTGTTATTTGGCTCATTGGATTCGTATGGACGAGGTATACAACACCATGGCCTTGGATATTCATTTGGAGTTGATGGAAAACTCACTTCTTCCTCCCCTCAAATGGCTAAGTCTGGTGCCTGCAACTCCTCCATATTGAATCCTCATCGCTCCTTTTATCCATGATTCTCCATAGAACCTACACACAAATCAAAGATAATAAAAAGGTAATAATATCCTAATAAAACTAATATTGTGCAAAGCCCATATGGAAATGAATGAAAACTAATAATCATACACAATAGGCATAGTTATAAATAGATGTAACATGTAATGAGTGAAAATATGAATAATTTATATACTTAAATATGCATCAGTTTTGGACTCATCAACAATATAGATGATTTGATCTCATCAAGGCATGACTCTATGAGCTGTAAAACACACTCATAGGCGATTTGATTCAAATAGTTAGATCTATTTGATGGAATGCAAATGATTTTAGTCTTATTAGATCCCATATATTTATTAAGTTATGATTTGATTAAGAAGGATAGATTTGGAATATCAAGATTTGGTCAATAGGCTTAAAAAATTACTTGTTACTTGACTCTTGTTAATCACAAGTGTTGGTAGAATTAATGATGTTTAAGATAAGATAGAGTATGATAAGATAAGAATAGATTTGATCTTGTTTTGGTGGATTGATCATGTGTTAAGAGTTTCTCAAAACATGTATTAAATGAGGTTTAGAGAAATGAGTTAAGCATTAAGTTTTACTTGTTCTTTAAGTATGTGGGGTGTGTTGAGTTACTTTTATTCATGAAACTTACTTCTACCCTTCGTAACATAGAAGTTTACCAAAGATTATTTCAAAGTCTGAACACTCGGCATGATGAACTAGTCCTAAATCATAAGCTCAAGTGGAACTTAAATCACTTTGGCAAGTTCTATCAAAAAGTTTTTTTGTTGGCCCGGATTTTCTATGCATGGATGCAATGCACACAGCTATCCTCTACCCATTTTCGTGTATCAAAATCTACGGGATATTACATGTCACTTGGGTAGTAACTTGAGGAGAAGCTTCGGTTCGGGTAATGGGAGTTACAGTACTATTGTTAAGACACAACTTGATCAACATTTCTTCCATCTTGGCCATCATGGATGATTCCAAATTCTTGAGATCATCCATAGTGACAGTGACTTTGGATGAGGTTTCACCAATCTCTGCCTCTTTGTCGGCCATACTCACCAAGGCAGTTAAGGCTGAAATAAGAAACCTCCTCTGATACCAATTAAAATGATTAGTATGGTCGACTAGAGGATGGAGTAAATAGATGATGACTAACAATTTTAACTTTCTTTATCAATTTAGGCTTAATAAGAAGATATATTTTCTAGATATTCAACTAGGTGACGATCTATATGACAAGGCAAAAGCAAGCAAACAAGATACAATAAGTAAAGGTTAAGGTAATGAAATAACTGCAAAGTAGACTCGGAGATGATTCCCATAGTTCCTTCCTTTTGAGGGGAAGTATGTATATGTTGGAGGGGTTTTTAAAGGGCATGTATGCCCCCATGTGTGGTTTTGGTAATTAATGACAATCTCTATGGACTAATGTTTGAATTGAGTTTCACTTGTAGGAATTGTCCATTGACATCGCTTGGGCCACGGGTTGGATTCAAGGTTGAAAGATAAAGAAATGAAGAAGAATAAGAAATGTCCAAGGGCTTTGGGCCTATTGCAATCATGTTGAAAAATAAGAAGGAGAAGGATAAGAATAAAGAAAAGAAGACCAATAGTGTCTTGAAGAAGAAGATGGAGTTTATCATGTGTATCTTCAAGACATCATCCTAATGGAGTTAGAACAAATGAAGTGCAAGGTCAAGATGCGCTATCTATAGAAGATCACATGGTTGAATCTTGCCATCCTCGGTGATCATGGATTCATGAAGACAAGTTCAAAGAAGAGGTTTCTCCATGGTGTTTAGGGGAGCAATTTGCAAGTCTTCATCAAGAAAGCAAGAGCAATCAAGAAATGTGTTCCATCTTGAGGAGGACAAGATCGTCTACATTAATATCAAGTGGAATTATCAAGGCTAAGGTATGATATTGATATGTTTTTTCTTCTGCCGATCTCATGTTGTTAGTTGGGAGACCGGGTTTAGGATAGATAATCATTATATCAAGAGGGGCACTCAAGTGAGTAGCTCGGTTGTTTTCTTCAGAGAGATCTCAAACCTTTCTTGGTTGTTGTTTGGATCTTATCCATGTGAGTATACAGAGCTTGTGATTATGTTCATAACAAGCTCTACTTCATCAAAAAACGGAGTTCCAATGAATATCTTATTGCATTTTTATTGTTGGAGGTTTTACCGGCTCTTCACCTTGGGAGGTTCACCTCTTCCTACTTGATTTTTTATCCCTTTTTGTATTATACTTGGTTTAACCTTTCCAACAAATTTGGTTTCATCCCAATCGGACTTTCCAAGCTTAGCTTCTTGCGTTTTGGATTTTGGAGGTTTTACCAGTTAATCGCTTCTAGAGAGTTCATACCTTTATCCATTTTGTTTGTATACTCCCATGTTGTACTATGATGTTTCTATGCATGAAGTTGTAGAGCTCGTCGTTGTGATTCCAGTGAGCCCAGTATCATCGAAATCGGACTCCGGATACAAAAATTATCGAAGTTTTTGTAACTTGTTATCCACTGTTGTTACCTTGGGCGGTAGTACCGAACAAATTCTGCCCTACTTCCGTCGAAAGGTGGTTTCCCTTGCAGTAACTTGCGTTTCCGCTACACTGTAAGTTTTGGTAAAGCGTGAAACTGACCCAAACAAGCAGATTTCTCTTACCCTATTTAAGGGCCCCTTCTTCCCTAATGTTTCCTAAACTTTGGAGGCCCTTTTTGCTAGCTATTCCACTCCCTCTCCTACATTGTTGACCTTTGATGACCCACAAATATAGGGGGTGTATCGCAGTATTTTCGAGGGAAGTGAAACCCAATTTATTGATTCGACACAAGCGGAGCCAAAGAATATTTATAAGTCTTAACAACTGAGTTGTCAATTCAGCTGCACCTGGAAACAATCTTGCTCACAGCAGTTTATCAGTAGCAACAGTTTTGTAGTAGCAATAGCAAAGTAATAGCAGTAGTAAAAGTAAAGACAGTAGTAACAATTGTAGTAAACAGTAGGATTAAATCACGGTAGGCATAGGGATGGATGGACGGGCGTTGCATGGACAAGACAATTCACGTAGCAATCAAGATATAGGGCATTTGTAGATAAATAAGGTAAATCATCCAAGTACTAAATAATCATAGGCATGTGTTCCATATATAGTCATACGTGCTCGCAATGAGAACTTGCACAACATCTTTTATCCTGCCAGCCCGTTTGCAGCGGGGCCTCAAGGGAACTACTGGCAATTAAGGTGCTCCTTTTAATAGAGCACCGAAGCAAAGCATTAACACTCCCTGAACACAGGTGACCCTCACATCAAAGCCATTCCCTCTGGTTATCCCGATTATTGTCACTTCGGGTCCTTTGGTTGCGGACAACAATATGTGTATACAACTTGCAGGTAAGATCATAAACAATACTATCATCATGAATCAATAACATGTTCAGATCTAAAATCATGGCACTCGGGCCCTAGTGACAAGAATTAAACCTAACAAGTTGCAAAAAAGTCAAAAGCACTAATAATAGATACTAGGCACCATGCCCTAACAATCTGACGCCATTACATGAACGATCTCATCCAATCCCTACCATCCCCATAGCCTACAGCGGGGGATTACTCACTCATGGATGGGGGAATCATGGATGGTTGATGGAGAAGCAATGATGATGGCGATGATCTCCTCCAATTCCCCGTCCCGGCAGGGTGCCAGAACGGAGTTTCTGGTTCCGTTTCGCGGAATCTGATGGTAGCGGTGCAGCGGAACTCTATCTGGAAAAACGTTGAACCCCCTTGGGTTTTAGGTCAAGAGGCATCTTATAGGCGAAGAGGAAGGCCTAGGGGGTGACCGAGGCAGCCACACCACCCCCAGGCGCGGCCTGGGCTGGCCCGCGCGGCTAGGTGGTGTGCGCCCCTCGTGGCCCTCCTCCGTCTCGTCTTCTGGCTCCGTGAGTCTTCTGTTGAAATGGGATTTTTGGCATATTTTCTGGGATTTTTCCTGATAGTTGGTTTTCTGCACAAAAACTAGACACCAAGGTAATTCTTCTGAAAACAGCGTCAGTCCATGTTAGTTGTATCCAAATCACACAAGTTTAGAGGAGAAACAATAGCAAAAGTGTTCGGGAAAGTAGATACGTTTTGGACGTATCAACCTTCAAAATCTTGACCTCTCCCCTTGTCCCTCCCATGATTCTTGCATATTTTTGAGGGATTTGGAAGAGGAGATCTAAATCTACAATCTTACCAACTCAAATCCTCTTTTTTCTGAGGGAGTCCTTGAGATCTAGATCTTGGATAATTTGTTCTTCTCTTCTTATGTTCTTCCTCTCTTATTCCCCAATAGCTTTTTGTAGCTTTGGTGGAATTTGAGAGGGGAGACACTTGCCATTACATTTGGTGCATTGGTTTGAGTTCTCTATGGAGATTCGGTTGGTGAAATCTCTTGAGATTGTTACTCTTGGATTCTTGTAACCCTAGATGGTTGTGGTCTTAGTGGTGATACTTGGGACCTATAATTAATTTGTGGAGCTTCCTCAAGCTAGTGGCCTTTTGTGGTGATTCTTGGGAGCCTCCAATTGAGTAGTGGAGATTGCCCCAAACTTGTACGGATTCAGTGACCACCCTCAAGTGTCCCATAGTGGATCATGAGTAGGCCTTTGTGGTGAGCTCACGAGAGAATAAGATGTGCCTTTTGTCACATCGGTGTGTAGTCTACCTCCACAACTTTGGGGTGAGGCCTTGTGTAGCGTTGGGTGAGCATTGAGCCACCACACCTTAAGTTGAGCCATTTGTGGTGTTCGGGGAGCATTACACCATCACACCTCTCCAACGGAGACGTGGCTTCTTTGGAAGTGAACTTCGGAATAAAATCATCGTATCCACGTATGTCGGTTATCTCTATACCTGAGCCCTTTACTTATGCAATTTGCATTGTGATAGTCATCATGCTTGAAGTAATCTATCTTGATATCGCCCCTTTGCTTGTCTTGCTTAGCATAGGTTGTTGTTGCACTTAGTTGAACCTAGTGAATTTAGGTTTTTTGCTTGATAAAGTAAATGCTAGTTTTATTATGCATTTATTATATCCTAAACCACAATTGTTTTTAAATGCCTATTCACCCCCCCCCCTAGGTGATATCCTTTGTACTTTCAGGTGTGGAACCACAAAAGCCTCACTCTATTCACCTGTGGTCACGCCACCAAGGCGGGCACATGATCCACTAAGAGGTGGCTTTAATGCGGTGATCGAAACCTTTACAAATTTGTTGGGGAAACCTACAACTTGGAGTCTCCCAACACAAACACTGAGCTATAAAACACCAAGATCGATATCCAAGGATGACCACTTCCATCTAGGGTTCCAAGAAACCAAAAGTAACAAAATCCACAAAAGGGTTGCAAGGAGGAAATAAGTTTTCTTTGTTGGGGATGTAGATCTAGGTCTTCTCTCCCAAATCTTAAAGAATCAAGGAGTTTTGGTGGCTAGGGAGAGAGATCTAGCAATTAATATATTTCATTAATGGTGCAGAGAGAGAGTATGAGTGGTAGCTAGCTTTGGGAAGAATGGATCCTTTTATAGGGGGCTCTTTTTCTAGTCGTTGGAGCACTTAATCCTGCCACACTGGTAGTACCGGTACCTGGGCGGTACTACCACCCGGGCTGAACGGGAAATGGACGTCGCCTAGAGGGGGGTGAATAGGCATTTCAAATTTATTACGGTTTAGGCTCTAATAAATGCGGAATAAAACTTAACGTTTAATTTATCAAGCCAAAACCTATATCCACTAGGTTCACCCAATGCCACACAAGGCATCACCCCAAGATGCAAAGGCACGCAACTCACCGATGCCACAAAAGGCTCACCCCATTCTCCCGTGAGCTTTCCACAAAGGCCTACTCACGTTCCACTATGGGACACTTGAGGGCGGTCACCAAACCTGTACAAGGCTTGGGGAAAACTCCACAGCTGAATTGGAGGGCTCCCAAGAAATGCCACAAAGGCTACAAGCTTGAGGAAACTCCACAACAATTGGAGCCCCCAAGAACAATGCCACAACAGGCCACAAGCTTTAGGAATCTCCACAACTCAATTGGAGGCCCCAATAACACACCACAACCCCACACAACTGTCTAGGGTTCCAAGAACCCAAGATAAACAAGCCCAAGAGCTTGAACCCACTGAATCTCCAAGGAGAACTCAAACTATGCACCAAATGCAAGAGGCAAGTCCTTCACTCTCAAATTACACCAAAGCTACAAAACCTATTGGGGGAATGAGAGAGTAAGAACACAAGAGGAGAACACAAAACTCTCCAAGATCTAGATCCCAAGGATTCCTTCACAAAGAAGGGATTTGGTTTGGTGGAGGTTGTAGATCTAGATCTCCTCTCACAAATCCCTCAAAAAGATGCAAGAATCATAGGAGGGGGAAGGGTAGAGGGCAAGCTCTTCAAGGTTAATAATGGAGGAGAGAGAGAAAGCCAAAAACCAAGAAAAGAGCTATATCCACGAAGGGGATGAGGAGCCCCTTTTAAAGGGCTCCTAGATCTGGCCGTTATGCACAGATTCGTGCATAGCCGCCGGTAGTACCGCTGGTGGGCGGTACTACCACTGGTGCCCTTTCAGCGGTCAGAAACAGTGGTGCGAGGGGCAAAGAAGCGATCCTGGACAGTACTACCGCCGCCCACCGGAACTTTCGTTGGGGACCGTACAACCGCCAGAAATTCCGATCGAAGTTCCGTCAAATAGCACACTCCAAAACAGAGACGGTACTGAACCGAAAACGAGGTGAGTGGAAGTGGCTCCGGCACTTCCACCGGTACTACCGGTGGTAAAAATGCCCTAGCGGTACTACCGGTGACTCGCCGGAACTACTGGTCACGCAAAAACTCTAGAACAAAAACTGCCACAACTTTTGCATCCGAACTCCAAATGAGATGAAACCAATTTTGTTCGAAATATTGGGTATCACCAAGGGAGAAAATATCATGAATATATATGTGAGATATCTCCCGAGGTGTGGAACCAGCAAACCCGCAAGATCAAAAATGCAATAAGATATGCAAGGGAAATCTGTTTTTGACGAACTAGAGCTTGTTATGAAGATAACCACAAGCTCTAGATCCTCACATGGACAAGAACCAAACAATAACCAATAACGGTGATGCTAATGTATGCAAAGGTTTGATCTATCTCCGAAAGATACGAACAAGTCACCCACTCGAGAGCCCCTCTTGATAGTACGGCTATCTATCCTAAACCTGGTCTCCCAACACAACAAGAGACTGGTAAAATAGAAAACCTATCAAGATCATACCTTTTCCTTGAGCATTTCACTTGATATTGATGTAGATCATCTTGTCCTTCTCAAGATGGGTCATCTTTCTTGATTGCTCTTGCTTGATGAAGACTTGTGAAATTCTCTCGCATACTCCATGGGGAAACCTCTTCTTTTAACTTTTCTTCGTCACTCTATGATCACCGAGGATGTCAAGCTTCAAGCATGAGATCTTCTAGAGATGGTGCATCTTGAGCTTGCACTTCATTTCTTGATGATGTCTTGAAGATGGCCATAAGGAACTCCATATTCTTCTTCAAGACATACTTGATATTCTTCTTCTTCTTCAACAAGATTCCACTAGGCACAAAGCCCTTGGGCATTGCTTCTTCTTTTTCAACCTTGAGACCAACACATGGTCCAAGAGATGCCAATGGACAAACCTACAAGTGAAACTCAATTTACACATTAATCCATAGAGATTGTCATTAATTACCAAAACCACACGTGGGGGCATACATGCCCTTTCATGGGATATATCAATGATATTTCTAGCTTGCTAGTAAGGTGGTAGTATAGACCGTTATTATTGCCTGATCCGAGCAGTACTTGTGGCTGGTACTGCCACCGTACTGCTTGAGCTAGTTCCGATAAAACATTATACAGGTACTAGCCCTGGTAGTACTGGTCCAAAAATCCCCTTGTGGTACTACCACTAGGAGCACCCCCAAAACTACGGACTCTATTGGAATATGCGCTAGAGGCAATAATAATATTGTTATTATCATATTTCATGTTCATGACAAATGTTTATACTCCATGCTAGAACTTTATTAACCAAAAATATAATACGTGTATGGTCTCATAAAGAACACTAAGTCCCTAGAAAGCCTCTACTAGGCAAGCTCGTTGATTAATCATGGTTATGATTTCCTGACCATTAACATGTGTTGTCAATTATAACGAGATCATGCCATTAGGATAATGACATGATGGATATACCCTAGTCACAAAGTTGAAATTGCCAAAGTTATTTTATGTCAAGTATCCCCATCCTTCGATCACGAGATTATGTTACTCACTTGTACTAGAAGAATGTTTTGGCAGAATCAATCATTACGTTCTAACAGGGTGACTGTAAATGTTTATTTCGAATACTTTGGAAAGTACTTGTTGAGTTGCATGAATCAAGACTAGGATTTGTACCTCCGTGTGTTAGAAAGATATACTCTATGCTCACTCGGTAATACCTATCATATATCACATGCAAGTGTGTGACCAATGAGTTTGGAAACAGGGTAAGTTGTATTGCGATACGAGTAAAGAGTACTTGCCAGTGATGAGGTAGAACTAGGTATAGTAATCAAGGACTTGATTACGGAGTACCGACGATTAGGTCCCGGGGAAGTAAATTAAAGTATCATGAGACAAAGGGAATGGAGTACGAGATTGATTCAATCCTCGACATCATGGTTCAAACTGATAAAGATCTCTGTTGAATATGTGTGAGTGGCATTTAGGCCCCGTTGGTGATTATGTTGGAAATATGCCCTAGATACAAATAGTAGTAAGGACTATTAACATATTTCATATAGTTTATGATTAAGTTTTATATCATGCTATAACTGTGTTGAGTGGAAACATCAATACACGTGTGATATACAAACAACCAGGGGTTCCCAGTGAAACTCTAGTCACTAGTTCATTGGTCAACGGATGATCATTTTTCCTGACAACCAGGGGTTCCCAGTGAAACCAATACCCAACCTAAACATCGTGACCCGATCATGTCATGAAGTTCAAGTTACGATGATTAGAAATGGATCCTCGTAGACTATTCCTTAGACCGTGAGGCGATATCAATCATTGTCTCCCGAGAGTGCTTAGATAGCATCAAACGCCATCTGGTAATACGGTGGTTATAAAGGTGTGTTTAGGTACTCGGAGGAAACCGTAGAGGCAATATATGTCAAGAGCGGGATTTGTCCGTCCATGTGACGGGAAGATACTCAAGGGCCCACTCGGAGAAGTTATATCTAATAGTTGCGTAGCGTGTGATTTGATCACGGGGATATCACTTGTCGGAACGAGTCAAGTAGCGTTGTAAAGTAACCAGATTGAACACGACATGGTGATGTCATTTATCAGATCTCGAGCAATGCAAGTATCAAGTGACAAAGGGAATAAGACACGACTGTCCCGGTTCAAACGACGAAAGATCTTCGTGGAACGCACAGGGGTCACATGGCCATCTAGGTCCCTCTGTTGATCATTGGTGCGGGAGTGTCCCGACCATGTCTGGAGTGTTCCTGAACCGTGGGGTATCACTCTTAAGGGCTTGATGATGCTTAGAGAGTGTTTATAGGATCGGTGGAATCGTCAAAGATTTGTAGAGAGAAAACCGAAAGGGTTTCGGTAAGTCCGGAGGATGTCCAGAGTAGAGGTGGAAGGTGTTCCATAGATACGGAGATTGAATAATGTGTGAATGAATGGTAAATGTTGATTTAATCATTTATTCATAATTATTTAATAAAGAGAAAAATCAACTTAATGGCCAAAGTCTTAATGGGCCAATTTCCGGAGGAAGAGGACCCATTAGGGAAAGGAGAGAGGGAGAAGAGGCCAAGGGGGTGGACGACCTCCTAGTGGGCTAGCCCCCCCCCCCCCCCCCCCCCCCCGCGCGGGGCCCATGGGGGTGGCCGGCGGCCACCCCTCCCCCTTCCTCTCCTTTAGTCCCACCCTGGGACTTTGAGGGAGGGTGTACCCCCTCCTCCCCCTATATATAGTGGGGTATTTGGCCAAGATAAATACACCAATAATCAATAAAGGTATCCCCACTTTTGGGAGGACCTATAATTGATATTTTCTCTCTCCCCCTCTCTCTCTCTCTCTCGTGACCGTGGTCCCAAGTCTGGACTGCGCGAGCGAGAGACATCTTCACCGCGGAGCGCCGTCGTGCTATGGGATTCGGATCCGGGAGCTCTACTTCCGCAACTGCTGCTGGATCGGGGAAGCGGGAGTCATCGTTAGGCACCGGACGTGTGTAACTCCCCGCGAGGTGTCGCACTTGAGGCACTCAAGTCGTTGGAGCCAAGGAGCGCAAGGACTTCATCACGACCTTGAGGTCGGCTTCGACTCGTCTACATCAACCACGCTCTCCTGGGCGTCGACAACGCTATTCGGTCTTCAAGGGTAAGTTCGCGAAAAGCCCCTCCTGTTACTGTATTACTAATAGATAGGTCCTGGCAGCTTCAGGGGTTCAGGGGCATAGGGTAAAATTTATTATTTTCATACGCGGAACCCCAACAGTGGTATCAGAGCTAGATCTATGCGTAGTAATGCTAGTATGGGTAGAACACACGAGATGTAGTGTGTGGGTGTTGATCTTTTAGTTGTTACCCTCCCACGTGTACTTGTGTATACCGCAGTAATGCTTGATGAAGTGGCCCCCAACCAACTTTACGCGTTCATTCGTGAGACTAGTCCACGCTTGACATACGGCTTGCACCGTATAAAGTGGCTTAGGGGGGTGTCTGTCTCTCTCGCATTAGTTGGTATGCCATTTGCAACGGAGGGCCCCGAAAGGGGTGTAGTAGAGACAACTACTTGATCAGCCTTGTGCTGAAAGTTCGTAGGTAAGAACGGTTCTTGTGCGAAAGCCCATTCAGTCATGTAAAACATGCAAAGATAAAGTAGAGGCGTCTAACTTTGTTTTGCAGGGGGGCGTTGCTTTGTGATATGGTTGTGGCAAAGGTAAAGTGATTACCTTTTGTTACGTAGTATTAGATAGTCACGGAGGTGACGAACTACCACGCCGGAATGACACCGGTACCCTGGTGTCTACGGCGCCGGAACCCTGGCGCAGGAACCCAGTGACGGCGGATGGAGATCACGACGTGAAGGACCATATCACATAGCATTTACATTCAATGTTATTGTTTGTATGTATTATTGTGTGCTAGTATTAGATACTCGACGGTAGCCTAATAAGATGATCCCTGTTAAAATTACCAACGATTGTGTTCCCCCTTAGTGTGCACCACCAAGAAAGTTCTTCGGTATGAGGCGATCCAGGGTTATAGGCATGGGTGTCAGACATATCTACGTTCGCATACAGTGGGTGTAAGCCATGTTGCACAGCGAATACACTAAGGTTGAGTTGGCGAGCCTAGCACGCCACAGAAGCGTGGCCTCGGAACACGGATGGCCGAAAGATCGAGCACGAGTCACATGAATGATGTGACCGACGTTTAGCGTCCACCTTTGAACCCACATCGATGGCCTTGATCAATCAGGGGAGATGTGGCTGATAGGGGTCGTGTTATCACTAGGAACCCTTTTGGGGATAGGTGTTTCTGAGTAGAGTTATCATTAACTCATTTAATTATAAACTTAGTCTAAATTCCTTTTGCAATTATAAATGTAGATGGCTCACCGTGAAGCTTACTTCCTCATTGAGGATTGGGTAAAGGGTGAGAAACTTAGACTTGATGCATTCAACTTCCCTAGTTGGCTTGTGCGCCTAAATGATCTCCTTACTAGGAATCATGTGGTATACTACATACGACGCACGATGGATTTGACTGAGCCAGACTACTATGAGACCCCACAAGAGTTGTCAGACCGCTACTATCATCAAGAGATGTCCACCTACATTCAGATAATAATGCTTTACGGGATGGTGGATGAACTACATCCGCTCATGGGTGATCTTGACCCATATTCGATGGTGGATCAGCTGAGAGCAGAGTTCATAGGCCATGTGCACATGTGGAAGCACAAGCTGCTTGGAGAGCTCCTTTCCATACAGATGGAGGAGCATACATGTCTGATGGGTCACTTGGAGCACATGTTTGATGCACACACGAGACTGGTTCACTTCATGGATTACTGGATGGCTGATCCATTTGCGATAGATGTACTGCTTCGGTTGTTGCCTCCCAGCTACGAAGGACATGTCCGGAGTAGCATCATGAGTGGTGATACGGAAGCAATGGATTTCCATGAGTTCATATTACGTTTTAGGAACGTAAAGGTTGAACCAATCACAGGAGAGGTCATCGATGACAAAGGTATATATTTGGTATACAGTTTTATAAATGTCATAATCTTGCAAACACATTTGCAGTGTTAAGTATATCTGATACTTGTTCTATTTTGCAGAAAACATGTCCTTCTGCATGAGAGGTGCTTGCTGGAGAGGAGGTGACGTTGCGTGTTGATGGAGAGCATGATGATGATGGCCGACGACACTCTCCCTCGACATTTTATCATTTAGTTTATGTTTAGGATGATTATTGTAATCAAGAGATTGTGAACTTATTTAGTTTGTCTCACACTTTGTGAGATGGTTATTTATATGAGTTTGTAACAAACAGTTGTTCCACTTTTATGAATGATTTCTATTCGTGTTCATATCTTGTTTGATTATGTGTGAATTATCCTTGTTGTTTGAAACTAATTGATAATGCATGAACATTTGTAAAATATTAAAATGCCTTGAAAATACCCAACTTAATGATAATTCATTATTGAATGAAAACCATGGTTTAAATTCAAAGTTATAATGATAATATGTGAAAGTCATTAGATTTCTTATCACATATAAATCATGCCTAAGTTCAGCAAATTAACTTGAACACCGTGTATTACTTGAATACAAAGTGTTTAATGAATTTTTAAAAAGTAAATACATATTCGATGTATTGTGTTTAACGAAAATGGTAATTATAATTATATGATTGTTTAAATGTGTAAAGTAGTTTACCAAAGGAAACATGAATATGAAATTATTTGATATGATCAAAATGTTTCATCAACAAAGGGTATAAATATAAAAGAGAATCTAATTACTATGATTTGATCAATAGTAATGAAATTCAACTTTATAAGAATGGCATAAAAGAAATTATGGAATGCAATGCGTTTTTGAAACGTCAAAGTGCAAAGCATCACAGTGTGATATTAGATATCAAAGGGGTTGAATAGAAGGCACCAAATAAATCGTTGTAGTGTAGATGTAGAGACCATTAGTTAGAAATAGTTAGCACTCAATTAGAATATATAGTGAACCATTTGAATTTGTGAAAGTTTTCGGGTTATTCGATATAACTAAAACAATAGCGAATAAGTCCTTGTAACGTATTTATTGGAAAACTTTAAATACGAAATCCATAGCTGAAACCAAAAGGAAAGCAAGATTTGTACTGCTTGGATTTTGGTGCATTCTTGAGAAAGCTCACTTTTAGTGATATTTTCTCAATTATGAAGCAAATGTAAATTAGTGTAAAACACGATGAGGATTCAAAACCCTGCATCAGAGTGTTGAGAAGCGCAATGGACAACGTTCTTGAACGATTCTCTTCACAGAAGGAAAGAATTAATGATATTGATCATTGTATTTTCTCCACTAGTGTTTTCACTACATGAAGTAGGATTCAAAATGTAAATCCATATCTAGTATGGAGACATTTGTGAATCATTTGTCATGATTCTTGGAATGTGACATACCTAAGAACTACTAAGGAAATAATGGTAAACTAAATTATGAGAAATCCTAGAAGCAAACTTCCCTTGAGATTAGAAAGCAATTCATTGCTGAATCTCACAAGTAAAAGGGATTACTTGAATTTTCCCAATGACTGCAAAGCCATAGTGGAAAAGGGGGTGAATGACAAAAGCACAATTTATCAAGTTTTGGACAAATTCAAAATGAATTTTATTCAAGTGTGCTAAATGTCTAGTGGATTTAAAACTAGTAAAGTACTAATATCTCATAGTAAATCTCCAAATTTGATTTTTTTGATCAAAGGATTCTGAAGTTGTTCAAAATAGTGAGTAGATGTGCAATTTGCATAAAATTGAGTGGGAGCTATGCTAGTCTTCCCAAAACGATATGTTGGTAACATATTTTTGAGTGGGAGCCTATACAGGGATTCTTAAGGGTGTTAAGAATGAAAGCGCAAATACTTATAAATAATGATTTATAAGATGTAAAAGTTGATAATAAGTGCATTATGATATTATGTAGTATTCCTTAAGGGATTCTGAAAAGGGTTTAGGAATAGAAGTTAATTAAGGAACTGGTCCTTAATGACTTAAATTAGGAATAGTATTAAGTTGAACATCAGTGGTTGAAAGAAAGAAAAGGATGATTGTCATCCACTATGTTGAGACATAGTTTCTATCTTAGTAAACCATGATGATAACTTAGCATAATATGTGATCCAAATAAGGAACGTTTAAAAGTGATTAAGTTCGAATCACAGAACGTTGTGCTGAGTTTTGTCCGCAGTGTCTAGTAGAGAACTGTAGACATGTTTTCCAAATCCATAAAGGATGACATATCCTAAAACATAAAGGGTTATGTTATAAGGGAATATGTTGGAAACTCCTGTAAATACCGGTTAAAGTCAAGTAGGAAGCGAGGTGAACTAAAACATCGAAAGTTGCACAGAGTGTACTAGTGTTTTCAATGAATACATTTATAATAATAGATAAGGGTACCATCTAAAGTGTTGTATAATGTTATGGCGGGGCTAGTTTGCTTTTAACATAGAATGGTGTGTCCTAGGGCACAGTGCCCATGAGAAAGCCCTCGAGGTTGATCTAATGTCACTGTAGGCTCCTGGAATCAGGCCTCGTTCTGCTGCCATAGCGACGATGCATACACACAGATGCTATCATGTGATGATAAAGTATTAATGTCAATCAAGGTGACATTAGTAAGTTGCAAAGGATTTGGGACTGTAAAGTACAGACCCAAGACTCAACCTCTTCCATGAGAAAGCATGTTCAGGGTACCGAATATATGGTGACAATGATTGAGAACAAATGCAGCTAGTGTATTTGTACTCTAGTGCAAGTGGGAGACTGTTGGAAATATGCCCTAGAGACAAATAGTAGTAAGGACTATTATCATATTTTATATAGTTTATGATTAAGTTTTATATCATGCTATAATTGTGTTGAGTGGAAACATCAATACACGTGTGATATACAAACAACCAGGGGTTCCTAGTGAAACTCTAGTCACTGGTTCATTGGTCAATGGATGATCATGTTTCCTGATCATGTGGCATTTATGCCAGTTGGAAATGAGGTCATCTCATTCTGAGAATGAGATGATGAACCAATACCCAACCTAAACATCGTGACCCGATCATGTCACGAAGTTCAAGTTATGATGATTAGAAATGGATCCTCGTAGACTATTCCTTAGACCGTGAGGCGATATCAATCACTGTCTCCCGAGAGTGCTTAGATAGCATCAAACGCCATCTGGTAATACGGTGGTTATAAAGGTGTGTTCAGGTACTCGGAGGAAACCGTAGAGGCAATATATGTCAAGAGTGGGATTTGTCCGTCCATGTGACGGGAATATACTCAAGGGCCCACTCGGAGAAGTTATATCCAATAGCTGCGCAACGTGTGATTTGATCACGGGGATATCATTTGTCGGAACGAGTCAAGTAGCGTTGTATAGTAACGAGATTGAACACGTCATGGTGATTTCATTGATCAGATCTCAGGCAATGCAAGTATCGAGTGACAAAGGGAATAAGACACGACTGTCCTGGTTCAAATGACGAAAGATCTTCGTGGAACGCACAGGGGTCACATGGCCATCCAGGTCCCTCTGTTGATCATTGGTGCGGGAGTGTCCCGACCATGTCTGGAGTGTTCCCGAACCATGGGGTATCACGCTTGATGACCCACAAGTATAGGGGGTGTATCGCAGTATTTTCGATAAGTAAGAGTGTCGAACCCAACGAGGAGCAGAAGGTGCTGGCTAGTGGTATGGATCAGGAATTCTCCGCAAATACTTAGCAAACAGATTTTAGGGGGTTTTGATAAAGCAAGTAAACAAAGTACGAGTAAATAAAAGACAGTAGGAATGAATGCAGCAAGTGGCCCAATCCTTTATGCAGCAAAGGACAAGCCGGTTGTATTACTTAAGATGACCAAACGTTCTCGAGGACACATGGGAAGACAGTCAAGTGCTTTCGCTTCATATAGTTGATTAATCTTATTTAGCTTGCTAAGTGTTGTGTGGGTGAACCTGTGCTAATGTACCAACCTTCCTAGGACTAATACATACTTGTGATTATACCCCTTGCAAACATCCGTAAGTACAAGAAAGTAATTAAGGTAGAAACCTAACCATAGCTTTAAACTCTAAGACCCTTATGTCCCTTGTGCAATGGTTTCCTAACGGGGGTTTAGGTTTCTGTCACTCCGGCAACCCCTACGATTAGTAGCCAAATACACAATGCATTCCTCTAGGCCCATATAGGTGAAGTGTCATGTAGTCGACGTTCACATGACACCACTAGAAGAAGTACACCACAACTTAAATATCAAACTATTGAATCTTTTTCAACACAATTCCACTACTAACAACATGACTTCTCCCATTTCCTCAAGAACAAAACGAACTACTCACAAGACATCATATGGATCATGATAAGAGATGGAATAATGATGTATAACAATCTGAACATAAAAAATAATTTAATGGTTCACTCAATAGCATCAACTACAAAGAGTAATCAACACCGGGAAAGTTTCCCCTATGAACTAAGGCAAGATTCAACCCAATTGTTACAGCAATATGGAGATGGTGATGAGGGTGCTGATGGTAATGATGGTGGTGATGATGATGATGATCCCGATGAAGTCCAGCTTGATGGTGGTGTTGATGGCGACGATCTCCCCTCTCCGGGAAGGAATTCCCCCTGCAGAATTCTGTCTGCCGGAGAGATCTTTCTCTCTCAGTGTTTTCCACCCCGTAGAGGCGGCGGAATCTTTCTGTGGTCGCCCCCCGTGTCTTAGGGTTTCGGGAGGAATATATACGCCAGAGGAGAGTGCCAGGGGTGGACTAGGGCGGCCACACCAACTGGTGGCGCAGCCCAGGGTGGCCCACGCCAGGGGGTGGTGTGAGCCCCCTGTGGCCCATCTCCAACCCCCCTTCTGGCTTCCTTCGTCTTCTGGAAAAATAGGATTTTCCATATATTTTCCCGTATTTTCTTATCTTCGCGAATTTTGCCTCCAACCCGCACCTTTTCCATCAGAATCCTGACTACAGCGGTCCATGCTCCAAAAGTCATCAACCATGCAAAAAAACAGATGAAATAACATAAGTATCACCTCTCAATATGAAATATATCAATGAATAACAGTGAATTATGATATAGAATAGTGATGCAAAATGGATGTATCAACGCTTAAGGGCTTGATGATGCTTAGAGAGTGTTTATAGGATCGGTGGAATCGCCAAAGATTTGTAGAGAGAAAACCGAAAGGGTTTCGGTAAGTCCGGAGGATGTCCGGCGTGGAGGTGGAAGGTGTTCCATAGCCACAGAGATTGAATAATGTGTGAATGAATGTTTAATGTTGATTTAATCATTTATTCATAATTATTTAATAAAGAGAAAAATCAATTTAATGGTCAAAGGCTTAATGGGCCAATTTCCGGAGGAAGAGGGCCCATTAGGGAAAGGAGAGAGGGAGAAGGGGCCAAGGGGGTGGCCGGCCCCCTAGTGGGCCAACCCCCCGTGCGGGGACCATGGGGGTGGCCGGCGGCCACCCCCCCTTCCTCTCCTTTAGTCCCACCCTGGGACTTTGAGGGAGGGTGTACCCCCTCCTCCCCTATATATAGTGGGGTATTTGGCCAAGATAAATACACCAATAATCAATAAAGGTCTCCCCACTTTTGAGAGGACCTCTAATTGATATTTTCTCCCCCCCCCCCTCTCTCTCTCTCTCTCTCTCGTGACCGTGGTCCCAAGTCTGGACTGCGCGAGCGAGAGACATCTTCACCGCGGAGCGCCGTCACGCTGCGAGATTCGGATCCGGGAGCTCTACTTCCACAACTGCTACTGGATCGGGGAAGCGGGAGTCATCGTCAGGCACCGGACGTGTATAACTCCCCGCGAGGTGTCGCACTTGAGGCACTCAAGTCGTTGGAGCCAAGGAGCGCAAGGACTTCATCACGACCTTGAGGTCGGCTTTGGCTCGTCTACATCAACCACGCTCTCCTGAGCGTTGACAACGCTTTTTAGTCTTCAAGGGTAAGTTCACAAAAAGCCCCTCCCATTACTGTATTACTAATAGATAGGTCCTGGCAGCTTCAGGGGTTCAGGGGCGTAGGGTAAAATTTATTGTTTTCATACGCGTAATCCTAACAGATTATTGATTAGAGAGGTGTCTCGATCATGTCTCCATGTTCTAGAAACCCGTAGGGTCACAAACTTAATGTTAGAAAGTGCTAGGGTAGCTCTAGGATATTCATAATGGTGAGACTGAAATATGTTCAGAGCCCCGCATGAGGTCTAGGACATGACGCGAAGCTTTGTAATGGTCTGGAGATAAAGTTCATATAAGGAAAGTTGGACTTCTAGTTTCCTAAAAGTTCTGGTTTTTTTTGGCAAAGTACCAGAATTTTCTAGAAGGTTCTGGTGGGTCCCATGGTGGAGATCACCTTCTAGAAGGGTCCACATGGACTTGAGGGGTGGATCCATAGGCCCACATGGGCCTAGGTGCCACTTTCCTACTTGGCTCATGCGCTAATGGAGGGGGACAAAACCCTAGCCCCAAAATAGGAAGGTGGGGGAGGTTTCCTTGGGGTGGGGGGTATCCCCCTCTCCCTTGGTCATCGTCCTTGAAGGCTAGGGGGCAAGCCCCCATGCTGCCATGCCTATAAAAGGAAGGCAGGTGCATGGGGCTGGGGCCGATCAAGCCCTAGCCTCCATACCCTCTTATATCTCCTCCTTCCTCCTTTCACCCATGTTGGCGAATCGCTGCCCACGTTATCATCACCATGACCACCACCTAGTCGTGATTCTAGCCTACCTCTCCCTCTACTCTTGATGGATCAAGGAGAAGGAGACGTCATTGAGTCGTACGTGTGCAAGCCTCAGAGGTGCTGCCCGTTGCGGTCGTAGATCAGATAGGATCACGAGGAGATCACATAAACCAACATTCTTGAATGTTTCGTGTTTTTGGAGGGTATATTGATCTATCCATATCATTGCATGTATCTACCTAGATTACACCTTGGTTTTTGTTTGCGCACATGAGGGATTTTTTTGTTTCCTATTGCATGTTCCCATTCAGTGGTATCAGAGTCAGTTTTATGCGTAGATGCTTTGTATGAGTAGACACTGTTTAGTGGGCATTGATTTTCCTGTTGCTGCCCTCTCACGTGCACTTTTGGTTTTCTAGGATAGTGAGATGAAGTGGCCCGGACCAACTTTACAGTCTTCGGATTGAGACCGGTTCTGCGTTTGACTTGCAACTAGTATGGCATATGCAGCTGGCCAGTTTTAGTCGCTCTCACTATAACTAAAACCATCTTTGCAACGAAGGGATTGTAAAAGTTAATAAGAAACTTGTATTATCAATGTTGTGGATTTCCGTAGGTTAGAATGATTCTTATGCAGCCCATAGAAGCCACATAAAACATGCACGAATAAGGAAGAGGAGTCTAACTTGTTTTTGCTAGGCATGTGATATGGTATGGACAAAACTATGTCCATATAAGATATATTTGATATATGAGATGATCATGTCTTTTGTAATTTTCATGATTTGCATGTTGATGAGTACGACCCCCAACTGACAGGAGCCATATGGTTGTCTTTTATTGTATATGACTTATATGTCGATTTGAACACCATGTAATTGCTTTACTTTATCTCTATGAGTTAGCTATAGTTGTAGTTGCAAGATATGGTGGATATGACCATGTGTCGTTCCTTGGACCTAAGAGCCATGTTGGTGGACTGATGGAGATCATGCCAGCTCGTTGGAGATCGAAAGCGTAAGAAAAGGCTATACCATGTAACATGTTTTATGCATGTGATGTTTATCCTTTTATGCATCTTATTTTGCTTGAACGCGATGGTAGCATTATAAGATGACCCCTCACACTTAATATCAAGGTGTTCTAATATGCAGTGCCGCGATAAGCACATCATGATAATCAGGTCTGATAAACTCTACATTCACATATGGCAGGTGTAAGTCAGCTTAACACATGCAGAAATACTATGGTTGACTTGACAAGCTTAGCATGTACAGATATGACCTCGGAACACATCGAACCGAAAGGTTAAACATGACTCATATGGATGATATGATCAACATTTGATGTTCACCATTGTCACTACATCATCTCACATGATGATCAGACTTGGTGCAGTGAATTTGGATCATGTACCACTACAAAACTATGAGGGATGTTGAATTTAGTGGGAGTTCATTATTAATTTGATTAACTTGAACCATTATCATGAACTATTAGTCTAAGTGAATTTGCATAGTTCGTAGTAGTTATTGGCATTTGTTATCTACCTTACCCTTAGCTAATTAATTGTGATAGAAAACTATGGTGTCAACTATGAGTTGAAAAGAGCTGTCATCTTAGGATCATTGGTGGCATGCTCAATTGTTCATGCACAAGTTTTTCTTTTTGTACAGATTAAACATCATTGTTCATTTTCTTTCTTTATTCATCCATTTTCAGCATGTTGACTAAAATGTATTCATAAGTCCACAGTCTGGAGTGGAGTATTCATCGATTCATTACTTTGTTAAACTTAATTGGTTTCGGTGTAGCTTCTGTTTTGTCAACGTATCTAAACTGTCACCTTTAGTGCCTGCCAGCTCCAAGATACTACACGACTATGGCTGCAGCAGAAATAGGATCATGTACAACTTATTGAATCATTGTCTCGGTCTACCATGTTTGTAAACATTCTTTACTGATTCTTTCCCACTCCCCACACATGCGATGTTCTACCACCGTGTCATCCAACAATATGTCTAAGTCATGTATGACACCAGAGAGAGGTCCGCTACGGTACGCGCTTTTCTTATATATCTTTCTTCAAAGACTTGTATATCGGTGTGTAGATCATATTTCAATTTTCTTTATGACATGGCCCATACATTCTGTGCCGATGTGGTGAATTTTGTATTATTTTAATATTTTCTAATGGCGCTACATATGTTGGTAGCAATGCATAGTCTTGTAGCAGAAGCAATTTATGTCATGGAGAATATTTGGCCACGCTATAGTGGTCTTGGTGTGTTGGTCCGGGCAGAGACCTAGTGATTGAGATAGGAGCGAATTTCTGAAATTCTCGTTAAAGGAGTCTTCTTCTATAACAAAAAAAAGCTGAACAAGTGTTTGGGTTGGTCTCATTTTTATTTTTTTTCTCTTGGTGTGGTGGCGAAATTTTAGATGGTAGCCAAAAAATATTTTTGGGCATACCAATGTCTCTTTGCCAACTATAGTTAACTCCTGGGTAAATATAACCTTGACAAAAAATACTATCAATTAAGTTTTTGGTAGGATAAACTTACTCAAATCAAACATAACAGCATTTGCCTCCAAAAGTACCAAGTCTTAAGAGGAGGCAACAGTTTATTGATGCAAGCTTAGCTCACCCCGGATTATAGCATTGGGCCATTGCCTCTTCTAACTGCTGGACAACGATTGTCATTGCAAAAAGATAAAAACTGATCATGAAATCACAATTTGAATTTAAAAATAGTATTGGGCATATCAACTGAATAAGATAAGCAGGTGAACAACCAACGAATGATCACGATTGACGCACCTCAGAAGAAACGTTACTTTCGTCCGAGCTTTTCAAAATTTTGGCTGACCCGTTCCAAGCAGGAGACAAAAGGTTCAGGTTTGACAGACAAGTCTGTTTTGTCTAATCGCAGAAGTTTTCGCTGTGCATCGATAAACCACCAAGAGAAAGTTTCTTTGGGAGTTCCCACGGGAAGTTTCATCAGAAAGACAGAAAGTGAAATCATGCAACATGGCCGCAATACCACGTGAAATACATACTGAACAGATCAAGACCTCAGGCAGTAGTTAATGAAGGACTCGAAAAGTATCAGCCAGTGAGAGAAATGATATCTACCAGCAACATCCAGTGCGAGGGTGTACATGTCTGTGTTTGTTTTAAGATTATACACATGATTCTGTAAGGAAAGTCTGCTCTATAACATTGCTACACTTTCTCACTATATCACAACCTCAGGGTGGAATGTTTATGGTGCTATAAGATCAACAAAAAGGGGGGGGGGGGGGGGGGGGACAAAAATGTTAGTGTTGATCAGTAAATTAATCGCCGTGGATTCAGTCTCATGGTGTTAAGCTGGACTCCTGGCGCACAAGGAATGACCAGCATGTCTTCGTCATGAACCAAATGATGCGGAATTGACAGTATGTACACGATTCACCAGTCCTCACCACCAGTCTGGAATTTTCAATCTCCTGTTCCTGTGAATCGCGAGATTAACTGCAGGAATTTTGTGCTTCACCTGCCGCCATATCTTGTTCACGGCATCGCCCTTCCTGGGGGGATACTGGAACTCATAGTGACTAGAAACATTTTTTAGCTTTGACCACATCTCAACCCACTTCTCTTTAGGCATCTGTCTGAGCTGGTTGAGCAAGTAATCAGGTCTTAGAGCCTCTTCAACTGAGAAGAAAAGTGAGAACTCGCTGTAATCAATCTCATCCTCGAAAGGGAGCTCAATCCGGCTGCTGATAATCACAGGAATACAATGACTGACAATGGCATCAAATAGGCGGCATGAAGAAGGAGTGTCCCCGGCGGGATGGAGACAAAACTTTGATGACCGCATACCTTCTGTAGACTGTAAGGAGTAAAAAAAATTCAAAATATCAGTGCTGATTATCAAGCCTCGGCAGAAAAGAAAATCACGTTAACATACCGGTACCATAAACAAAAGCCACTATAGACTTACAAGGCACTAGTAAGGTGAGGGCAAGTACATCTGATTTTGTATGTGACTAAATAAAGAAGGATAAGAATGAGAGATATTCTTACTGTTTTAATGCCATCGCCCGTGGCAAGACTATCCTCAAAGCGCACACCGTCTTTGTCTTTTAATATCTTGGAGAGTTTTGCACGGATTTTCCCTTCCTGAAAAAGAAGAACCCCTAAGATGCCAGTCTCAAGAGAAACTCCAGTAGAATAAATGCTGGACTGAATATTAAAATTAGGATGGGTTTCATCAGAAAGCAATTCCATACATCTTTCCTGACTGTACGCCCCCGAAAGAAAAGCAGTGTAGGGCGAGCCTCAAATGGATCAGATGGATCATCGTTAAGGAAGGAATCTACAACATGCACGTATGGTGCTACAACATCCTTTCTCAAGGAAGCCAGTTCCTTTGTATATCTCCCGAAGTCTGAAACTATAAGAACAGATGCATTCACCATATCTCTCAGAAATCTAAAAGCATTTGGGTGATGCATCGGAATCACATGGTCACGTCCCGCAGATCGTTGCCAATATTTAGACTTCCATAGAATGTCCATAAGTTCCACCTGCAAGAACAGGATAGAAGAACGTTTAATGATTGCTCGATGAAATATCTTCTTAGGATTACAACAGAACTAGGACAAATGACACTTTTACAGGGGAGCAAGCAATGGAATAACAATCAACTGAGTTGCAAGCAATGGAATATTCTTTGCTTCAAGATTAGTTTTATCATCACAGATCTCTGAAGGAGCCATTAATGGCATGTGCAATGCACCATTCTTAAGTGTACTGAGCACAGGACGGAAGCATGTGAATCCAGCCTCAATTGTTATGATCAGGGAATAATTAGTCAGTATCTTATCATCCTAATAAACTCTAACCTCGCATGATTGCCAACTACGAGTCCATAGTGATGAAAGATGCACCAACATTATGTGCATCAAGTCAACTTCTGGCCATAGTACCCACAAGAAGTCATACCGATTAGCCTTCCCTATAGGGACTAGGGGTCATCACACACGATGTCCAATAGAGAATTTCTCATGACAGTTTAAACCATATGAACATAAGATTAACACCTAAACAATTATAGCTGCTAATTCTCAAGCATTATCCAACTAATAAAAAAAGGCACACTGTATTACTGAGAACAGGAGACAGAGGTCTGTATGGTCCAACATAATTTGGGGAGAGCACTACTGCCAAATAGTGCAGTCGAAAGTAATGGAACACCAACTATACATGAGAGCATTGTTCAGGCACCAAGGGATGAGCTCATCGTGTTCATTGGATCACTGGTTTTTCGATATGCTTTGTCACTTTACTGTGTTTTCTAGTGGTATTGTTTTTACTGGTTCGTAACTTTGGCTGCTTGTTCCCAATGCCGACCGTCGTACCAAAACGAAAGAATTTTCTCAGCAGAACAAACAAGATAATGATTAAGCGTATGGAGGAAGCGGCACCTGGAGGAGGCGGTCGTCCTCGGTGTCCGGATCGGTCATGTTGCGGCCGTGGACGTTGAAGCTGAGCGAGGAGAAGAAGGGCACGAAGAAGGCCTCTGCCGCCTCCGGATCCCGCACCCTGACGGCCTCCCTCGCGCCCCCTCCGCCGCCCTGCAGCAGCAGGGACGCCATCATCCAGTACTCCACGCTGTGCTGGCGCCTGATCCCGCCCGCGGACGGCGGCCACGTGGGGAACGGCGGCGGCGAGCCCTCGGCGCCGGAGCCGTTAGCGGGCGCCGGAGCCGGCGAATTCGTGGACATCATGGCGACGTGGAAGCGGGCCGGGAGGTCGTACATGAAGACGCGGAGCGGCGGGGCGGGCGGGCACCTGGCGGCGAAGGGGCGGAGGTTGAGGAGGATGCTGCTGGGGGATACGGCGGCGGGGGACGAGGAGGAGACGAGGTAGATGACGGTGGAGGAGAGCGCGAAGACGAGGAGCAGGAGGCCGAAGACGGAGGCCACCGTGCGGATGCTCGGCGCGGCCATGGCCATGGTGGTGGCCTGGCCGGCGTCGCGGCCTGGATTTGGGGGTACTACTACTACTACTACGGGGTTTCCCCTCCCCCAGTCGGCAGCCTGCCGCGTCGGGGTGTTGCAATGGCTTGGGCACGGTGGTTTCTGCTGGTAGTGGTGGGCGTATCACGAGTGGGGATGTGGTATTGTGGTCGCAACTCCAACCGTGTTTGTTTCTCCGATGATCGAGTAACATTTTCTAAGTTCAAAATTGCAAAAATAAAGAAAAAAAAACACATATTAGTACTGTCGTACTCCCTCGGTTCACTAAAGGTAATATAAGTGTTTTAGTGTTGTGAAAAGAATGAATCTAGACTCTTTTTAGTTTATAGGTTCACTCTAAACCTACATGAATATACACACTAAAGGAGTCTAGATATATTTCGTTCACAAAACTAAAACATCTTATATTTTAAAACGGAGGGAGTAGATATATTCTGAAATAAGCGAACATGCACACTAAAACATGTCTATATACATGTGTTTTAAAAAAAGTTAGAATATAAATTTTCAGCACGAAAAAATATGGAAAAATTATATCGAGCGCACGGTTCTCACGATCACTACACACGAGCTCTGTTTAATGTCTCGTGAAACAGTGCAGTACCACTCCGGTACACACCTCATAACAGCAAGCGATCTGACGAAAACGTGCAGCAGATTTCCCTCAGACAGGACACTGCGACAGCTCCCGTGAACAGCTAAGCTGCACGTCTGCCATGTTTACTGCCTGAGTAGGACGATTCTCTGATTGAATTAAAGCGACGACTTGTACATTACGATGCCGAAAAGGTACACGGGTATTTGCATCAAAATAATCTAAACTTGAAAGAAATTCACAGATTCAACTTTGGCCCAAAGAATTTTACTAAATCTAACCCTTTTTGCAGCGCCGTATAGAGTGGCGCTCCACTCTACAGTGCAACACCGTCGTTCATGGCGTTGCACAACACAGTGCAGCACCGTCGTTTATGGCGTTGCAATTTTAAAGTGTGGCGCCACCTGTCGTGGCGTTGCACAACACAGTGCAACGCCGTGAGTCATGGCGTTGCACTATAGAGTGATTTTGATGCAAATACCCGGCTGATGCAGCATTCTTTGCGTAGGGTGCAAGTGGGGCAGATGATGCTTTGCAGTTGCAGGTGCAAAGTCTACTCGGATACTCAGGTACAAGTGGGGCAGATGATGCTTTGCAGTTGCAGGTGTAGCGGCAAAGGCTACTCGGATGCTCAGAGCAGATGATGTGTCTGGTATTTCTCCTTGACAGATCATAACAGGATAAACAGTGTCCATTGATGCTTGCAGTGACTACGCATACAGTCTGAATGTCGTGACTAGCAGTCGTAACCTCCCAAAATCACATGAGTAAGCCAGGCTATTCCCAACATCTAGGTCAATGTCGAGCTGAGCCCGTGCGATAGCCGGGAAATTCCACCCCAGCTGGGACTGTCAAACTATGTGCGGCCTGCTTGGATATACACCATATGTCTACCTGTGCAATTTTGGGTAGGACTCGGACATGATCAGGACAACGAGCGAAGTCCATCCGGTGAACGACCTCGCGCCCTTTCCCTTCCCTTTGTTCTGCTGGTCATAGTTTTCCCAGAAGAAGCCCGTTTCCTGGTAGTTCCGCACAATGTTCCTGCAAAATCCCAGCGGACAAGCAACACCCCGCAATCTATTAGAGAGGCTGCACTTCAGCAAATTCTGTTGCTCAGCATGCTAGGAAGAATGGATGTACCGGATCAGGTTTGATCTTAGCTCATCGTACAGCTCCCCTGCCCTGACCATGTACGGGCCGTTCTCTGCAGAACAGTGTGATGTTAGATCACTGTGATCTGTGGGTATTGCTCATTTCACAGCATTCGGTTTGAAGAGCTTACCGTGAGAGTAGTGATGGAGTCCTGAAAGGATCATGTAGTTCATGTTTATCCAAATGGCACCTCTCCAATACGGGGCGTCATGCTCCGTGTTACGTTTCATGTACATTGAACTGTATGGTGGATCAAGCAAAACATAATTCAGAAACCAGTAACTGATTTACCAGATAATAACATTAGACAAGTATAATATGACTGGCTAGTTACACTTTTTTTTCACGTAGATGGTCTATAAGTTCCAAAGTGCTAATTAAGTCAAATTTCATGCAGCAACATTTGAGTTGTTATTCCTTCGCAAAGTGGAATAAACAGTGACCTTCAGATATACCTTGTTCTTGAAAGTGACCGGAGGCCATAATCCGTCCACAAGATGGACCTATCCGATATAAGGTCGAGCTGCTTCTCAAGAACCCAAGATTCCTGCACAGAGTTAAACGGTGCTTATCACTTACTCCCTCCGTCTCAAAATAGATGTCGCAAATTTATTTAAATTTGGATGTATCTATATAGAAAATAGTGTCTAGAACTCTAGATACATCTGAATTTTGACAAACTTCTGACATCTAATTTGGGACGGAGGGAGTAATTTAGATGAGCATCAGTATCACTGAGCTGGGATGAAAAATGAAAGTGAGAAACAAGCAGATGGATGGAAGTTACGAGCTTACAGGTGGGATGGCCCCCATCATGAATGGGAAAAGGCTGACATAACCAACATGAGGTACTAATTGCAGCTGAGGGGGTTGTAATGTCTCTCTCAAAAGTTCCCGTCTTATGCCATCCTTGTCATTCAATTCATACCATCTCAATCGAACCTACAACAATGATGTCAAAATCAAAATCAATCATCATGTCTGGTAAGCAAAATGACAAAGTTCAGATGTTAAATGAAGTGCAATACGAACCTTTTCTGTATGGTTACCATAATCAAAATAGGCACCACTTTTGTTATCCAAGTGCATCTATAAAGATGAGAACACTTAAAAGAGTAAATGTAACAAACAATTATGAAATGTAAATGGGACTCTACTAACCGCTTGAACAATTTTGTGACATAAATAAACTCAATAGCAGTTGATAAAAATCATGTAGAGTAGTAGTAGTTAGCTGCTCTTTGAATTAAAAAGAAGTACATAAGAAATCATGAATTTTAGGCATTTGTGCAATATTTTTTGTCTCCTACTGGCATGTGGACACCATAATATTGCAATACTCTGCAGCAAACAGAAATATCAGAATGTTCTATTCCAAAACTACTCCCAAGAAATTTTTCTATGAGACCCCTAGGATGTAGGAAGGAGCTAAAGTAAAAAATATATACACTCGGACAAGTTCTCGATGGCATTAACCATCACCCATTGCACAGTTTTTATCTAGTTAAAATGGTTGTAAACAAAAATTGTACTCTCTCCGATCCATAATAAGTGTCGGTGATTTAGTACATAATAAGTGTCGCTGATTTAGTACAACTTTCTACAAAATCAGCGACGCTTATTATGAATCAGAGGGAGTAATATATTCAGAATTATCAGCATCGCATAGTGCATTTATTCATATCCAAAATGAAATGCATCAATTTTTTTATTTCAACACTAAATATCTGATTGGTCTAAAAAAAGATAGCATCCATAAATGAGAAGAAATGGTCAGAATTTTCAGAGCAATACCTTGTTAAGTGTCCCAAAATCTGAAAGTTGATTCGACATATCATAGTAATCCTGTAAAAGTTCAATAAAGATTTTTGAAGAATGGTTGAGAAAAATCCACAAGTTGTGGTTATTCATAATACAGTACCTTCTCAAGAGAGGTGTCCATTTTAAGGAACTCTGCAATTGAGCGCATACAGTTTGAAGCTAGAAGCATCCAACAGCGAAGGTCAACATGGCGTTCCTCGTCATTAGGGTGGGATGCCCGAGGATAGTCATCCAGCCCAGATGTCAAAGTCTGTACAGAAGCCAGCAACATTAGGCGTGATCATGCTGCTTCAGTAATGTAGAGAAGACAGGGGATGAAACTCTATTCTTAACAACAAAAGCTTCCGTATTTTTCTTTCAAATCAATTAACTTCTAGTGGAAGCAAGCAACTAAGAAATGTTCCAAAACCTTTGGGTTTAGCTCCCTTATTGCCATATTGTCTCTTCCGTGCCAAAAAAACGTCCCTTCATATTTCCCTAGAAATAAATTTTTAGGTCAAAAAACTTCAAGATAAACAAGCCAAAGATAGGTGATGAGGATTGAGGACAGGACTAGTAAGAACATAATGGGTAATCCACAGATAATGGAAATTTATACGCAGGGTTGGTTGACTTCTGGTCTATAAGATCGACAGGTTAGCTGTTTGCCTTCTGGCCTAGCTTCGGTTACATTCTGGGAATTATGCCGAGTCGCTTACTGCAATTAAGATGTGTTTTCGATCAGATTGTTACAGACCTAATCATACAACAGCTTGCTGTAACTCACCTCCTAGGAGGCATGTACTATTAACTCTCTGTTTGATGAAAAGAAACACAAAGTCTTTGCGCCTTCTCTAAAAAAATAACAGCTTGCAGGTTCAGCATGTTCATATATTTTCTGAACACTGCCCCATGCTTGCCAGAACAAAAGCATCTTTCTCCATTTCCCATGCTTGCAAGTTACAATTAGGGTCTCGATCAGATTGTTACAGACCTAATCATATAACAGCTTGCTGTAACTCACCGCCTAGGAGGCATGTACTATTAACTCTCTCTGTTCAATGAAAAGAAAGGCAAAGTCCTTGCGCCTTCTCTAAAAAATATAACAGCTTGCAGGTTCAGCATGTTCATGCATTTTTTAACACTGTCCCATGCTTGCCAGAACAAAAGCAGATTATCTCCGTTTCCCATGCTTGCAGGTTAGGCAATCTTGATAGCAAATATAGAATATAAAACACTGGAACAGCAAAGCTCACCTGATTGTGTACTGTTGAACCACTGAAACCAAGAATTTAGCCGTACATAAGCTCTTTCAAGGAACGTGGATATCTTTTCAGCTTCCTCACCAGAAAACTGGTGCGCGTGTATGCCACTTGCCAAGTCTGAGATAAGAGATTAAAAAGATGGTTAAACTCACGGGATTGAAAGCACTTAATCACTTTTGTTGATTGGCCAGATCCACACATTGACAAAATTATGATGCTTGGTCAATTCAAATAATTCACTCGGCACATAATTTTATACACATACACCAAAACAACTAACGTCACAAAAGTTGCAAAACTTCTAAACCATGTTTTCTCTTGCATGAATGTTATTTTCTCTACCCTGGATATCTGAAGTAGGAGTGTAAGGGAACAGGCTAGTGGACACTGATGGTAGGTAAGCTGTTTAACCTCCGAACCTACCCAGGCCCAAGTCCTAGGAGGAGGGTGCGCATCTGGCCATCTCATTCTTTAGTGAATCCTAAAGAGCTCCATGCGCATTTTCATAATAAATAAAAAGGGAAGAGGGGCAAAGGTGGGGAAATTTTGTGTGTAACCTGATTATATTTCAACAATTTTCATTTGAAAGAATGCAAAATATGAAATAGGTGCAAATTGCAAAATCAAACAACAAATCCAGGAAATAATTCAGATATCTCAGTTCTACACACTGACGAGATCAAGAAGTCATAAAAATGGAGAACAAGGGAGGAACCAATGTCCTACCACGTAGCGCAAGAAATAAGGTCGGAGGGTTTCCATTAGAAGGGTACTGCAGAACAAACTCCTCGGGAACTTTACTGCATGAAGCCAAGACTAGATGATATAAAGAATGAGAAATCATTAGCTATAAGCATAGTTCATCGTTCTTAGTGGACACCAACCTTAAAGCCTCAGCACCTAAGATTTGCTCTCGGGGAATCCATCCATCTGCATTAATTAGATCTAACCAATGACCAATTATATCCATGGATATATGGGCATCCCAACGCCTGTAAATCGATGTATGTTAAACTTACACAAGAAGCAACAATACAAGCATGAAAGCAAATTTCTCCGAATAATGAAATGATGTAGCATACACGAAGCATCAAACATTATGAATTGATCAAATGCTTACCAGATGACTAACTGATGGAAGCCCTCATCCCACAGGAAACCCCTAGGGAAGAATGAGCGACTTGGCACAGCTGTATACAGCGCAGCAGGCGAATATGGAATATATTTATCCCCATTTTTTTGCTGCAATGAAAAAGCTTCAAATATTATATTTTTTGGTGACATGCAATAACTAGAATTCCTATTTGTTCTACTAAGAGAAATAGATTCAATACTGTCCAATAAGAAGAATAAACTACCCGGGGAGGTGGTAGTATATCTTATAATAGAGCAGATCACTACACAGAATAATGCGGCCAACACCCATGAGGAAAAGGAGAGAGATAAGATTATGAGGTGAATCTCAAACTTACTGAAAAGCTTTTTGGGAGTGCAATTTTTGACTGCCCATAGAAGTAGCCGATACCACCAAGAAGACTTGACAAGGCAACTCTACCAACAGATAGTTCTTTAGAAACGATCTGCATCAGAGCAACAATATCATCCGCATAGATCCATGACATCCATTTTAGTCAAGATTTATCTGTTGCCTAAACACTACTTATATCCCTAGCAAGAAATCAATTACTAGCATTTAAAGTGACCTGCAACTCTCAAGCACACAAACACTACTCTCTCCAGCCCGAATTAATTGTCGCAGGCTTAGGCAAAGTTTTGCCTAAACCTGCAACAATTAATTCGGATCGGAGGGAGTAGAAAAAATGGACCACCCTATCATGTACAACCACAAAAACAAATACCAGAGTCAGTTGAAGTACATTTGATTAGGGAAAGCAAAATAGTTCGTAGGAAAGATAAAACAATGAGATGGCAACTCTAAACACTGCTAGTGCTGAGAAAAAGATTGTGAAAACTACAAAGCTCGTCCAATGAGCAGCATGGCGTCACCTTATTATTGACATTGAAAATTTGATTGTATCTCTCTTCAAAATCCTTCCGTTTCGATTCAAGGTGGGTGCTCAGCATGGGACCTGAAAATCTGACATCATTTCTGGCATAACAATTAACAAACAAAATGAATATATTGCGCTTTCAAAATTCCAAAAGTTCAGGTTTAGCAGAAGGCAAAGATACAGGTAAAGCGGATCTGACATCTGATGAAGGAAAGAAAAGCGAAGTCAAGAGCTCATGTCTCTTCCTTCAGAACTTCCACTGCATGCATATCATGGATGATGGACATAGAATCCCATAACGAATAGATCATATCTATATGGAGTATGCACTATACAGCAGAGTCACCTGTTAGCCTATTAACACGTTCTGCAATCATTGGATTTTCTGAGTCAGCCCCTGACAAGAACACTATGTCTATTTTGGCAGGAAGTTTTATGGAAACCTGCAAAAACACAGGGAAAATGTAAATAACAAAGCCAAAAGAAAATACTACTTAAGCACCCGGTATAAGTTGACTTATTCTAGGTTTGACAGTTGATACATATATGAGTGTACCATTGTACATTTATATTGGTAGGATTTTTATCACCTCTGAAGTACCTGATAGATCATTATATTTGAAAAGTCTTCAATCATGTCTGGCAGATTAAGGTTCCCACTTTGCATTGCCTAGAAACATCCAAAGAAGAAGCTAAATGCATGCAAAGACAACTTCATAGCACACAATTATAAACAAGATTCTAAAGCTTGTTTTTTCCAACAATAATGTAAATGAAGAAGAGTTTAGATGGTACATTAGTCGCAACAGCTTGCTGAACTAGATCACTTAGATTATGCATATTAATCGACTGGAATCCAGCTCTGTGAATTTCCAAGTTGTCCTGTGAGAAAACAGAGCTTTATGAACATAAATGTCAACCATATGACCCTATATTGCCATACTAGTAGCAAGTAAAACAAAGTAAACTGAAACTAGAGTAACAAGGTGATAAACCTAGAAATTGGTACGTATACCTCAGATCTCAAGTGGAGTTCCCAATCACCAATATCTTCATGCAACCCAGACGCCAAAAGAACAGGACCACTTGAAGGCTCGTGTGAGCCCATAGTGATCGACTTTCCTGCTTCGTCGGCAATATAGAAGAACAGATGTGTGGTGCTTTCTTGGGCTCCACTTAAACTTGACCTGAATTAATTTTAACAGCAGGATGAATTTCTTTTGGTTCCTTAGATAGTTAGATGATGTTCAGGGCCAAGCAATAAGAGATGATAGCATGCTCATGTGGGATTTGGCAATGAAAATGTTAACTCAGGTAAATTATAGCATTGTTCCCATCTCATGCTTACAGATCACTTCATTGAAAACGTAGATTTTCGACGATGAAAAGGTTAACTCGAGTAAATTATACCATTGTTTCCACTCATGCTTACAGATCAGTAATCAGTTCACTGAGAATGCAATTTTTCTTTCTGTTTGCAACTAACAAATGTAGACTTACCCCTCGCTCTTAGCATCCAATCGAACTGCCCAGTCTCCACCATAGCCACTGCCCTCTCCTTTCTGTTTTAGAAAGCTAGTCGTCAACTGTAAGCCATGATCAGTCAACTCTTGACTTCCATAATCCCTACCATTGTGATCTGCCCACCCATAATTGCTAAGCTCATCAGAATCTTGGCAAACATGACGAAGAAAATATTGTCCATTTTTCACGCCAATCCACATCAACCCAGCAATCAGAGACAGTGGAGTTCTGTAATATAAATTGGATTAGCATGACTTTTCACAGGCTTGGCAGCACAGAGCCGTCATCACATACAAATATTATTTCCAACTAGTAAAAAACAGCATGCTGCACCAGCAGCAGAAATAGTACACCGCACCTACACATCTGTACTACCTAATAAGAACAAAAAACACATTTATGTGCCTAATGTTCGTGAGACGAGTAAGTTCACAGCTATGGATTACATAAATAAATCTAGCATGTCCTGGGTGACTAAGAGAACAGAATCATTGCAATTAGCATGTCATAAAGTCCAAAAGGATGGATCACCCAAGTGAAGTACCTAGCACGAATTCCAAGATATACATTTGGCCTGTAAGTGCCCCAATACAGGCTTTCCTTGTGATCACCTTGGAACTGCAACAGATCAATATTAACCATCAGAAACCTAATCTGGATAGTACTCTCTCCGTTCCATAATTCTTGTCGTGGTTTAGAATTATGGAACGGGGGTGCACCAAAAGTCGATAGTATGCAAGAAATGGGAGCCCTACATCACACAAAAGTAATCCAAAACAGAGTAAACCAAACACTCGTCTAAAAACGTAGAGTGCATGCGCATTAGAATCAAAAGCAGCATTATCTCCCCTAGACACTGTGCTCTACTTCATGCCTCTTAACTAGTTTAAAAAATTTAGCAAATCAACAGGAGAATTTAATAGCACGCTTAAAAATTACATCGCTGGAACTCTAAAAATGCATACACAGTTCAGATTCGTAGTTCGTTGCACTAATGAAACCAAATGTTTAAACCCAGTTCATCTTAACCAGATATCTCTACCTGCTTTTCAAACATAGAGCAGTGGTGTCATTCCCTTATTTTCCTAAGGTCTACTGTGCACTGCTGTAGCAAAGCATGAATAATAACTTGCAGAATGGGGGAATTTACTGGCACGGTTAAAAATTACTTCGCTGGAGCTCTAACAAAGCATACACAAATTTGAATTTGTAGTTCGTTGCACTAATTTAACCAACTGTTTAGCCGCGGTTCATCTTAACCAGCTATCTCCACCCTGCTGTTCAGACTTAGAACTAGTGTCCTTCCCTTATTTTCTATAAGGTCCACTGTGCACTGATGTAGCAAAGCATGAATAGTAACTTGCAGAATAACACCTACCTGGCCACCCGAGAAGTTCTAATTTAGCAAAACAAGGAAGAGGTCGGTACAAATAACGCCACGGGATAACGATCCTCACCTGAGGCAGATCCATCATCCGGGGCGCGTCAAGCGGCGTTACAGAGCGCGCCATCCTGCGCAGCGCCGCGGCGCCCTCCGACTCCGATTCCGCCTGCCACCACCCGCCGGTATACGCCAGGAAGGCTACGGACAGGACGCAAACGGAAGCAATCGCTAGGAGAAGGAGGGTTCGGGGCCTCAGGGCCATGACGCGCAGGGGCCCATGGTCGCCGCGGCCACTGCGCCGCGCTGCTGCAGTGGCGGCGGCCCGGCGCACGTCCGGATCAGGGCCAGCGGAGGAGGGGTCACCGCGGCTACTGGAGGCGGCGGCTGGACGCCTGGTGGCGCCTCTGCTACCGCCGCCGGTCATGTGAGATATCTCGGCGATCTCCCCGTTGCTGGTTTGGTCCCTGGACTCGACACTCGGCTAGGCTACACTGGAACCGGAGACTGCAGGGGAGAGGAGCGGGGCTTGAGGAAATTGCACATAACACCGGTCGTTGGGACGTTTGTTGCAACAAACCACAAATCTAATTTATTTTTGCACAGAATACTAACAATTGGGGTGATTTATTGCACAAAACACAAATCTTTTAATTTGACTCTTTGACAGATACTTTACTAGCTCGGCCCACAGGCATGATGCGTGCAAGTTCTTTTTTTTCCATTACTAAAAGCAGGACATACTAATTTTGACAGGTACTTAACTACCTGGACATTACCGTGCAAGGTTTGAAAATTTGAGAAGACAAACATGACATACAGGTCTTGAATATATTTATATCAACGTATATTGGCATAATCAGGATTCAGTCAATATCCATCCAAAACGGAGGCGGCTTGGCAAGATAAATATGTTCATGCAAAATTAGTTTCATTTTAGTCTCACGGCACATATACAGAAGTAACAGGATAGATAACCATAAAACTGTGATAACTAATTTTCTTGTTCCTCCTCCTCCTGTCCCTGCATTACTTGCCGTGAAGTAACCATAAAGACAAGTCTCAGTGTAACTTCGGCGTCTTCGTCCACGAACAAAAGTTAGCTTCGCCTTGGTGCAGCTGGAGGTTGTTGAGGTGGTGGTGTTGCTTGCCATGGTGGAGTTGCTGGTTGTCGCGGTGGTGCTACTGGAGCTTGGCGAGGTGCAGTTGGAGTTTGCCGAGGTGTAGTTGGGGCTTGCCGAGGGGCTGCTGGGGGTTGTTGAGGTGGTGGTGTTGCTTGCCATGGTGGAGTTGCTGGTTGACGCGGTGGTGTTGCTGGAGCTTGCTGAGGTGCAGTTGGAGCTTGCCGAGGTGTATATACTCAGGAGTTGCCGGTTACTCTAAAAGAACACAAAGACATGGATTAACATTAGATATGGTTCAGCACAGAGTGACCTAATATTACAAAATGACAGAATATCACAAATACTTGACCATTCATTAATTACCTTGTGTCCTGCCTTCCTAATAGCGAGATGAGGCTTCAATGGTTGCGTGCATGTGGTGTACCTATGCCCTTTAAGTTTGCAATTTGAGCAAGTGATTGTCGTCATTCTTGTAGTGCCATCTGGACCTTCACCTGCACTAGGCCTTCTTTTTTTCTTTTTTCGCCCAGGCTTGCTATGGAAGATAAGAGGTTCTATATCAATTGAATCTGTTTTAACCCAATCATGTTGGCCAGGCACGGGATAAATCATTTCTTTGTAGACCAGGGCATACATTGGCTTCTTGAAAAAATCAATGACAAAATCTTCGGGATATTGCTTTGATTTGGAGATGGCCGCTATGGCATGTCTTCTCCCCTAAATCCAGCTCATGGGCATTGACATTTGATTGCAAGTGCTCATGGGCATTGACATTTGATTCATCATAGTATGTTCTCTTGAACATTTTCTTTGATCTGCTCTTCCTCTTTATTACACACACTCTTTCTTCATTCATAGCTCCGTCATCATCGCTGGAATCAGTTAACTCCCTGCAGTCATCACTCGGTACATCATTGAATGTCATGGCATCTTCCTCTAAAACTCCTTATGTTGCCCTTCTCTTGGCTGCCCTTGTCAACTCTGCCTTGTCCTTGGCAGTTTTGCTTCTACGTTCTATATGTGGCCTCTCTTCCTCAACTACAACCTCTTCCCTTGTGATTGGTATTGGGAAACAGTCCTCAACATCTGTATCACCTTCACAACGAACAAGAAAATCCTCATAATGGTCAGAGTCGGTTTCATCATGAACAACATCTTCATCTTGTACATCTTCAGCATCGAGAATTGGCCAATCGATATTGCTGCCCATTTGACTATGCAAAAAAGCATCCACAGGCAGATTGACACTAAATTGAGTATCCACAATGTGAACTGATTCGAACTGCTCGCCATGGAAGAACATCGTCTCTCTCCCATGGACAGATTCATTGGCATAATCCTCCAACCTAATAAAAACAAGCAACATGACATAAGTCTCTAGTTTGTACTAAGCTGTAGCATTGTACTCATACAAGAAATAAATAGCATTGCAATTATTTTTACATATATGCACACACTCTATTAGAAGAAAGCAGAGCACAAATCAGAACTGAGCCTTACGCACTGCTCTGATCCATTGATTTCATTCAAGAAAAAACACAGAGCACAAAACATACTACTCGGATCCATCCGAAATCACTAATTTTACATATAAACTGAAAACAAATATTTTTGGCAAGACACGGGATGAAAAATTCCCAATAATCTAGGGTTCTTACTCCTCTTACTCCCAAAACCACCAAAAAGAAGAAATTCAGAATAAAACCTAGATTGAGGAGGGGATCATACCCAGTGAATGGTACGTGATCGATGGAGTCCATGGCCGATGTCCTCGTCGCCTGCGCGCCGTACCCTCCACCGCCGTCAGGCCATCGCATGGTGCCAGACTCCGATGCAAATCCATGGAGCACAAGGTCAGGCTCCTCCTCCATCGTCGGTGCGGACTCCAAATCCCACGCCCTCGCCACCGGCGCGCCGCCGCCCTCGCGCGGTCGCATGGAGCGCTCGCCGCTGCCCCCGTCTCTCTGTTCTAACTATTATCGGGTATGAGTTTGAGGCCTGGACTAGTTTGCTCGGGAGTAGCTGAGTCAATTTGGTGTCAACGCATCCGGCATGTGGGCCCAAGTAATTAAGCGGCAAATTAAAGAATTTGTGTTTTGTGCAATGGATTACCCCAATTGTTGGTGTTCTGTGCAAAAACAAACTAGAGTTGTGGTTTGTTGCAACAAACGCCCCAACAACTGGTGTTATGTGCAATTTCCTCGCGGGGTTTGGATTTTCTCTGTTTTCCGCTTTCTCTGAGCGTCCACGGAAAAGAGGCTTTGCGTCTTATGCAACAACAACAAAAAAGCATGTTCCCACGAGGCCTATTCACCGGCTTTGTGGCCCATGTGCAGCCCACACGTCAGAAATTCGAACTAGAGTACTATCTTAAAATATCTGGAATCATGCAACAAATGGAACACGATCATCTATAAGAAGGTACATGATGATGGGGCTTTTTTGCGAAAATTGCACCGATCTATTAAAAAATCATCAACAGTAGTACAAAAAGACCTAACAGTAATAAAATACAAATAGGTACTTAGACCATCTAGCGATTACTACAAACACTAGCGCGAGCCAAAAGCGCGTCGTCATCCTCGCCCCTCTATCACCAAAGCCTGAAAAACTAACTGTATTAGAGTTTATTGTAGTACACATACATAAAATCGCTGTGATAAGGCCCATAGGACCAGCGGATTAGAGCAGCAACCATCACCAATGATGACAGTCGTAGATCAGAGAACACTTACCTGACACCACACCAGCGAACATAAAAACAGACCGGATCACAGGAGATCCGCTGACACACGACTTCACTCGTCTTCGTTGACGCTAGACGCATCACCGGATCAAGGATAGGGCAGGAAGACCTTGTTCTGAGTCGTCGTCTCACCATCCCAAAAAGACATTATAAAATAGTCTAAACCAAAAACATAAAACCCTCCCGCCAGAGAGGGGTCGTGGTCTGCCACACCTCCAAGGACAAGGCCACCGGAGGTGGAGCGGACCGACTGTGACACCGGCGAGGAGAACGGAACCCCAAATGGGTTTTTCTGCCGCAGTTGCAATCGCCTGGTCGCACGTACCGGTACGGCCTGCTTGGCTCATGTTTATGATGATGGAGCTTTGATTTGGTTATGATATTCACTTGAATCATATGGCAATATTTGTCAAACTTTGCCGGAAGAAAATAGATGCCATGGTTGAATACTCGGGGATACCAAAGGTTTGTTCCCACGGACTAAGGTGTGTACGCACACTAGTATCCTCCCGTCCCCTTCCTGTTTCTCTGGTCGAGTTCCTTGAAAGTCCACCACCGGCCGTCGGCCCGATCCACCGTCCTCTCCGCCGGAATAGCCGGCTGGAGGTGGGAACGGAGAGGCGCTAGAGTTAGATGTAGGTCTAGTAGGGTTAGTAGGCCTAGAGTGCGGCCAGTTGCCGCAGTCTGGCATCATGTCGGGAATCAGCGGCGAGGTCTCCTAGCTGAGATCTTCCCTAGGTTGTTGGCCGAGCTTCTCCTTGTGGTGCTCCGGTGGTCGGAGTTGATGATGGAGAGCAGCAGCGGCAACTCCATGAATAAAAGGCATGTTCGGCTTCATCTTCTTTGGAGGAGAAGAAGTACTGCACAACCTCACCTGGATGGATGTGGTGGCAGGGGGTGAGGTGTCGCGGCAAGGAACGTCGGCCCATTCCTCTTCCTCCGGCTAGCCGTGGCAGTGAGGGGGAAAAAGGCAATGGTTGTTCTTAATTTGTTCTCCTCGAGATGGTGTTGCTTGGGGCAAAATCCTCAATTGCTAATCTTCTTAGGCCATGGTGGTGATGGTCAAGGCGCTGATGCAATAATCTTCGATGCCCCTCGCTGGAGATTGGAGAAGACGGCGACTCCTTGTCCTGTTGCTCCAAAAAGATTTCAAGAGTTTGTTTATTTCACTTCTTTGGATGCAGCTTCTCCGTCTGGTTGTTGCACAAAGGATCAACTGCGAATTGATGTTCAGGCTGTCTTGGCTTTCTTCATATCGCTTGGGCGTATGCGCCGGAGGCAGGTGAGACTGTCTCCGATGTCGCTCCCCAGATTTAGCGGTGAAGATCCTATTGTATTCATCTCGGTGACGCAACCTCAACATCTATAGCTCAATATTCTACCTCGTGTTCCTTCGCCATCTCGATTGTTGGTTGAGCCGCTGCCTCTGCGGTTGTCCAGGATTTGAACTCATTTGCACGAATGGCGCGTCTATGTTCTCGCTGAACTTCATGACAGGCTCCAAATGTGTTCTTCTGCTTAGACAGCTTGTGCTTTCAGTAATACTTTTATCCTGTGTAATTCTAGGCATTAGGTTCATCTCTGATCTTCGGAGTTTGGAGTGTATGAGCTATATTGTACTCTGGTTCAGTTTTTAATATATTATGTCATTTGTTAAAAAATATAGCAGGTGTATACCAGTGTGGGGTTGAAAATGGAGAAAAAAACTTTCCGTTTGTTTCCGAACAAAAAAGAAATGGAGAGATATATATGGAAATGAAAATGGTACTTTTGCAACAAAAAAAGGAACGACAATGGAATATTCTAAATAGAAATAGAAAGAGAAACGGTAAGAAAATTCTGAAAAAATTAAATATAGAAACTTTCCGAAAATATAACTCAGCTAGGCCCATGTACGAAATAATCCCTCGTCTCAAATTAGTCGTCTCATATTCGGGCAGTAGTATTTTCAGTCGGTGATTTCCCTTACTCTCGACGGGTTATGGAATATATGCAACTATGGCCTACATCACACATGCAACCGAACCAAGTTACATACTAAGTGAGTGTCTTAGCGTCTACGTGAAACTATTCATATGACCAAGTATATTTGTCGAAGTGTTGAACTATGTGTGTTCTTTTTGGTGTACATGCTAAGCTATTATGCCACTATTCTGTTCATACAAATACCGGTCTTCATATTTCATCCGTCCATATCTGATTTGTATTCGTTCCCGGTGATTTCCGATTTCATATTCGTTTTCGGAGTTTTCATTTTCGATTTCAACGAGGGAAGCAGAAATAAAAACGATAAAACATGTTTTTGTCTATTTCCATTCCGTTTTCAACGCTATATCAATGGGTGGACATGACTATAGGCGGTAATCACGCATTATACTTATATCACAACGAATTGTTAGTATTATGTATGCATGTGTTATGAAACAAAAAGATCATCTTGTTTGGGGATTCAAAACACAAAATTGTTTTTTAGCTCATGAACCGTGTAACTCTGGATTACCATATGTCTTCACCATGGATTCATATGGGTATGTTCTGAAAACTTTTCTTTCCTAACATTTACCTCACAATTATATATAGAGTTTCCACTTTATTGGTACCAAAGTTACCACCATTCAATTTACTTGGCTTCTTTAAGATATCGATGATGTGATGTTATGGACCTTTTTAGTACTTACAAGTGTAAGCACTAATTTAAGAGAGATGCTGCATCGTGAACATCACCAACTAGCTAGTGTCACTGGTTTTATGTCAAGAATTTAACCCAATGAGCTGGTCAACGAGATTCGCTTTTAGATTGATCTCCAACGAGATAAGAGTTGTTGTAGATAGAGGGATGAGCCTATCAAATAATAAGAATTAGTCCTCACATTTACAATGAAAGGGAATAAGATTGCTCGGTTTCTCTAACACTTTGTTCTGGTTGATTTACACCTATTTTAAGGATTGGCTTATTATAGTATTATATCATACGAACAAAGAAAGCTTATTTTAGAAGCCCGGCCACTATGGTAACTATAAATTTATTACTATAATGTTTGGTTAAAAATTACTACTAGGTGATGTAGTTATGAGGGTGGTTAGTGTTAGTTAGAGACATTTACTAGTCCCCGGTGGTAATTTTCAAACAACAGGGTCGCCCTGGGGTGGCAGGGTGTGCGGCCGCCTAGGGACCCAAAATCCAGGGGCCCCACCCCAGGTACGATATACTACATGTATGTATACGACTTGACAAGCCAGAGCAGCAAAGACAGGAAAAACAAGGCCTAATGGGCCACGATCATGTACGACAGTACGAGGAAAACGAGAGCACGTGCACAGGCACCGGGCAAATTAGCGATCGATGACTCCAACCGACGGAGAGACGTCCTCGTCTGCTCGACTACTCCTTGTATATGACTCTACTTTGCCTACGCCATGCGCCTAGGCCACCACCGGCACTGACGAATCGCCCAGCGACCTCTTCGTCTTACCGTCCCAGGGAGTTTTTAAGTGTTTAGTCAATACAACGAGCAGATCGGTGATCTTCTAGAGCCACACGGTAACAGTTAATGTGAATTACCGTAAAAGAAAGTTCATCTCGAATTAGCAAATTAGGGTTCTTGTTTTCTCCTAAATTTCTTCTAATTTTCTCCTGATATTGGTTTCTGATTGTTGATTCATTGGCTCATCACCTCAGTCAATTTTAAATCCAGACCCTCGATCACATACATGGAAAATTCAGTACACATACTCACATCGTCGATTTGACAAATCTTAGGTATATTGAATATTTTCGTAGGTATATCGAATATTATATTACTTGGTACATAGTTTGTTCCATTTATTATTTGACGTAAATTTGTTTTTTCAGCATTGTGTGTTATCACGTTGTCCTCATCGAGAAAGTATCCTTCTGGTCATGCTATAAGGAAAGAGCAAAGAGGTTGTTGGGGATATACTTTCCGGGTATCCTCAACGTTCCTCACTGACCAGGGTGGCCCACTTCGGGTTAGAGCTTTGCTTCACGGGCGGCCCAGTTAGAGAGAGAAGACGGAGTCCCATCCGGCTACGGAAAGGCCTAGAAGACTTACCGACTTAGGCCCATAATGTTACTTGTAGTTCAAGATGTACTCTGTAACCAACTCTTAGTCGTAGCCGGATTGATCTCTCTTGTAAACCCTATGCCGTATATCTATATAAGCCGTCCTAGGGAGAGCCTTTAGAGCAACAACACCAGACGACCAATAGTCTACAATCTCAACTCGCACAGGCGAAACCCTTGTAACCCATATTCCGGCTTTGCCGTATTACTGGATTGATAGCAGGAGTAGGGTCCGTCCAAAGCCGGCGGATTCGAACCTGGGTAAACTTGTGTGCTCACCGTCTCAGAACACCGTACGCCTCACACCCCTCTCTTCTGCACGCCTCGAGGACCCCCTCATGGCGTACTTGTCATCAATCCGACAACAGTTGGCGCCCACCGTGGGGCAAGTGAGCTTTGGATCTACGTTCCGAGCGGAATCTACAAGAATCGGAATCGGCGAGACCATCGCCGTCGGTCGCATCCTCTACGCCAGTGACGTCCCTCTCATCGTTCTCGACGAGACTTGGATTCCGACTAGGGAGGCCGTGACTGCTTATACAATCATGTCTTTTGGCGAGATCGATGTTTACATCGGTTTCACTGAACCTGCCCAACCCACCTCAGCGGTGATGATAGAGGCAGAAGAAACTTCTGGGTCCCCTTTGTCCGCGGAGGCGGCAGAGTTCTGGATCTCAGAAAACCCTAATCCCACCTAGCCCGCACCAGTTGCGGAGATAGTGGAGAAATCCGAGCCTGAAGAAAACCTCGCGGACCAAGTCGAATCTGGAGTGGATCTCCCTGGAGAAGCCGGATCCCAGATCGACCCACCCGTGGAAGTCGAAATCCAGGAGGAGCATATCAACGGCACTGATTCTAGCTCTGGCGATGCCGGGACAGACAGGCCTTTCCTCAGGTACCTCAGGAAGCACGCATCGCACTTCATTGGATACGTTGGATCCGGATCCGGCTCTGCCGATGCTGGAGAAAACACCGACTCGGTGCTGGAGGCAATTGGAACAAACACCGACGTTCCCGCATCCTCGGATGAGTCCATGACGTCGGCAGATTTCCAAAAGTTCTCCGCGGAATATGACGAGGAGTACAACTCCAAAGCTGCAGAAGATGGAGAAGCCATGGACGAAGGATCCGGGGAACACTCTCCCAAAGCGCAGAATGATATGGAAGTCGGAGACAATCCCGAACTCCAGATGTCCAAAAGTACCGCTCAGAGCTTGACTCCGAGAAACGGACCCAAAGCCGTCTTTGCTACCGGCGCTGCCAAGAAGGCAAAGAAGAAGAACAAGAAAAACAAGACCCCGGCAAAAGACCCTCTGACAGAGGAGGTGATTGCCGAGGAATACGAGGAAGACTCGGATGGAGCACTTATCCCAGACGAGCCGAAAAAAGAAGCATCGGTGGATGGACACGTGATCACTGAAGGTGCGCGTAAACTCATCGATGCCGCATTAACCACACCTATCCCTACAGCTGCAGAACTTACCGCAGATGAGCTGGACGAAAGGGCCCAAGCCCTAGAAGCGCGTCATCAACAACTCCTTGATGAAGCCAAAAACATCGAGGTGGAGAAGAAGCGCATGTCAAACAAGGAGTACATGTCCCATCTGCATCAGAAGACACGGAAGCGTCACATGGATGACAACCAATTCCCACGTGTCCGTGCCGTCCTTTTTGGAGATGAGATGGGAAAGCCACGGAAGGACAACAATGGAGATTGGGTTTACCCAACACCAGTGCAAAATACTGTGGCAGCTCGCGAAATTCTATCAGCTAATCCAGGACCAGAAGAGATACGCTTGGGTATCAAGCTACTCAACAAAGGACTGGAGCAACAAAAGGTCGCCCTGTCGGGAAGCCAAAAGCTGGTCTCGGATTCCGACCAATGTCGCACAGATCCGGCATGGGCTGGCGTAAGATCCCACTATGTTCGGGCGCAGTATCATAACCCCGAACGCAGGGAAGACAATTATTCAAGAACCGGATCGACGGGGCAGCACCGTAGGGCTACACATAACTGGAGCAACATCGCTCCAGTAGCCGAGAAAGACGCAATCGCTGCACTCAATCCGAGGAATCCTTCCCGAAAGGGAGAAGATAAAGAAAAACGTCGGGAGGAGGATCGTCAGAAAATGCCACCTCCTAGACATGAAAACCGTCCGGCTGAACCTTACCATGGTGGAAACGACGGACGAAGGAACGACGGAAACCATGCTAGTACAAGCAGGCAGGGGGCTCGTCACAGTCAAGAACCTCCCCGGAACCGGAATAATGACGCTCCGGACGGAGGCCGACGATCAGCCGGAAACAACCCAGCTGCACCACCCTCTCCACTGCACAGTTATCACAACGGCCCCCAAGGAGGTCAAGGAGGACGACATGACGGAGGAGGTGGTGGCAGAAGCCGGAGTCCGGCTCCAAGGCACCGCAGCCACAGCCGATATTCGGGACGATCCCTATCCCCAAACGACGCAAGGCACAGGATCAACTCCAACATAGAGGCTCGGCGCTACGAAAATGATGACGTGTACGTGGGCCCAAAGTGCTTTGGACCACGCATCAGAGCTACAAAATTCCCAGAAGGATTTGCTATATCAAGACATATTCAAGCCTACGATGGCATTGCTCGGCCAGACACCTGGTTACAGGACTTCTTCCAAGCTTGCTGCATCGCTAAAGGCGGAAACAGCCTGGTCGCAACCCATTATCTCCCACTTATGTTGGAGAAGACGGCGCGATCATGGCTCAATGAACTTCCGGCAAACACCATCCACAACTGGTATGACTTACAAAGTGCGTTCTTTCGGAATTTCGAAGGCACATATCGGAGGCCCTGTACAGTTGGAGACCTACAACGTTGCACCCAGAAAGCCGGAGAAACTTGCCGAGATGATTTCGGACGATGGATTGACACCAAGAACTCCTGTGAGGGAGTAAATGATCAAACTGCGATTGAAGCTTTTATTTCAGGTCTCCCAATTGGATTACTGCGCCATCGCTTGAAGTGTGACAAGGTTACTGATCTGGGAGAGATGATAGAAACAGCGAGCAAGTATGCAGATGCTGACGACGATGCAGAGGGATTACTTAACGTCCTGGCTGTACCACAGTCAGCAAAGACAAAGCAACAGGCTCAAAAACGCAAAAAAACCTCGGAAGAAAAACCCAACGCGGAGACAGCAGTAGTCACTACTGTTTCCGGGACTGGAGGACGAGGAGGACGTGGTGGAGGCCGCGGGCGTGGTCGTGGGACATCAAGGGTCCAAGGTAGAGGAGAGCAACAACCAGGCAAAACCTACACTTGGTCCAACATCGCCAATAACCCATGTGTGCATCACTTGGACGCCAATGGGGGCTCGTCCCACACCAACGCTGAATGTCGTTTTAACGACGACATCAAGAGAGATGATACCGCGGGCTACAAAGCTAAGCGGAAGAAGGGAAAGAAAAATCACGAAAAAGAAAAAGAGACCAAGGAAGATTCCGACATGGAGGAAGCCGACACTTCAAATCCCAAGTCGGAAGGGAAGAAAACGTTTCCTACCAAGAAGGACACTTACGTCACCTTCCTCGGATCTCAACCAGCAAAGGTCAAGAAAGCAGTTCTCCACGAGCTCAACACAATAGTTCTGGCTGTCCCTCAGTATTTGGACTGGTCGGAGGTGGCAATCACATTTGACCGCACTGATCATCCGCCTAAGTTGCATAGGCGAGGAAAATACGCCTTAATTGTCAATCCACTTATTGACGGTTATGGTTTCTCCAAGACCCTCATGGACGGTGGTAGTAGCATCAATATTCTCTATGTAGAAACGCTACGCCAGATGAAGATCTCGGAAACACAGCTTAACCATAGCTCTGTGATTTTTCACGGGGTTGTACCAGGAAAACAAGCCAATTCCCTGGGAGAGGTCACTTTGGATGTTACTTTTGGAACACCAAAAAATTATCGAACGGAGGCACTTTCCTTTGAAGTGGTCCCATTCAAGAGCGCATACCACGCTATATTCGGACGTCCGGCTTACTGGGCTTTTATGGCTCGTCCGTGTTACATTTACAATATGATGAAAATTCCAGGTCCCAACGGCGTGATCACCATCAGGGGAGACCCGAAGAAAGCACGAGAGTGCGAGGATGAAAATGCCGCCTTTGCCGAAGCCGTGCTGCACGCCCAGGAGTACCAGGAGATCAAGAAGAGCATAGATCCGTCCGAGATGCCCGCGATGAAGAAGGAGGTGACAAAACCAAATCCGGAGTTCAAGGCATCAGAAGAGATGAAGATGACGCCATTGAAGGATGATGACCCCTCCAAGGTGACCCAGATAGGCACAGGCCTAAGTAGCGCATAGGAAGGCGCGCTCGTCAAGTTCCTCCGAGCAAATCAAGATATCTTCGCATGGCAGCCATCTGACATGACCGGAGTACCTAGGGAACTTGCCGAGCACTCTCTAAATATAAACCTGAACGCTAAACCCGTCAAACAGTCCTTACGACGGTTTGGTGACGAAAAGCGTAAGGCAATAGCTAAGGAACTAGCGCGGCTAGAGTTAGCCGGATTCATAGAAGAAGTCATCCATACTGAATGGTCGGCCAACCCTGTAATGGTCCCCAAAAAGGACACTACTGATTTAAGGATGTGTGTTGATTATACTGCCTTGAACAAGGCTTGTCCAAAAGATCCGTTCGCTCTGCCTAGAATTGATCAAGTTATCGATTCTACGGCAGGCTCGGAACTCCTCTGTTTTCTCGACGCATATTCCGGTTATCACCAAATCCGGATGAAGGAATCTGACAAAATCAAGACTTCATTCATAACCCCTTTCGGAACCTTCTATTATGTTACGATGCCCTTTGGGCTGAAGAACGCAGGAGCTACGTACCAGCGCACGATGCGGCATTGCCTCCATGATCAACTTGGGCGCAATGTACATGCATACGTGGATGATATCGCGGTCATGTCCAAAAAGAAGGAAACATTGGTTTCCGACTTAGAAGAGACGTTCGCCAATTTACGAAAATACAACATCATGCTTAACCCGAAGAAATGCTTCTTTGGAATACCAGCCGGAAAATTGTTAGGTTTTATTGTGTCTCAATGAGGCATAGAGGTGAACCGTGACAAGATCAAGGCTATTCTCAATATTTCCAGGCCAACTCGCCTGAAGGATGTACAAAGATTAACTGGTTGCATCGCCGCGGTCAGTCGATTTGTAAGCCGGCTTGGTGAAAGAGCCGCACCATTATACAAACTCCTGAAGAAAACCAAGGATTTTGTCTGGACTGACGAAGTCGAAGCTGCACTACAAGACCTGAAGAAAGTACTCTCATTTGCTCCTATCCTTGCAGCACCGGAACCTTAGGAACCGATGTTGCTTTACATTGCTACGACAAATAGGGTTGTCAGTATAGTTATGGTGGTGGAGAGACCAGAAGAAAATCAGGAACACCTGGTGCAGCGTCCGACGTACTTTGTCAGCGAGGTCCTGACAGAATCAAAACAGCGATATCCGCACTATCAAAAGTTGGCTTACGATGTTTTTCTGGCATCTCGTAAGTTACGACACTACTTTCAGGAGCACCCAATTACCGTGGTGAGCAAAGCTCCCATGAGAGATATAATCAATAACAGCGATGCTACAGGACGCGTCGCCAAATGGGGCATAGAGCTTGTAGCTTTCGATATTGAGTACAAACCCCGGACAACAATCAAATCCCAGATCCTTGCCGACTTTGTCGCTGATTGGACAGAGACCAAGGAGAACATGGTCCTCCCGGAGTCGGAATATTGGACCCTCTTTTTTGATGGATCCAAGGCTAGGGGGGCTTGGGGGCTGGCGTGGTGCTCAAATCACCCCAAGGAGATAAACTTTTATATGTGCTGCAGATCCACTTCACAGCGACAAACAACATTGCCGAGTATGAAGCACTGCTGCATGGAATCCAGATTGCTAAGGATATTGGCATCCGACGTTTGATGTGTTATGGAGATTCGGATCTTGTTGCTCAGCAAGTGTCGGATATTTGTAATGCAAATAAGCACATGGCAGCATATAAAGCTATCGTGGATGGTCTATCTAAATCGTTCGAGGGGTTTGAAGTTCAACACATCCCTCGAGCAGAAAATGAGGAAGCAGATGCACTATCTTGAATAGGTTCTGCGCGGAAAGAGGTTCCGGATGGCGTATTTTTAGAGCACCTCAAAGTTCCCTCGATAAAGGGAGTAGATGAGGAGTATCCGACCAAATCCGACTCACCTTTAATAGCAGTTCTGGCTGTAATTCCCAGCTGGACTCAACCCTACCTTGATTACTTGGTAGATGGCAAATTACCCGAAGACGAGGTGCTGAGCCGGCAGATTATCCGATGAGCAAAAGCCTATACTATTGTTAAAGGTGAGCTCCATAAACGGAGTGTTTCTGGGGTTTTTCAGCGCTGTGTATCTCCGGAAGAAGGAGTGGAAATCTTAAGAGAAATCCATGAAGGCGAGTGTGGTCACCACGCTGCAGCCAAATCTTTAGTGGAAAAAGCTTTTCGACATGGTTTTTTCTGGCTTACAGCTCAGGCTGATGCCGAACGATTAGTGAAGACATGCAAAGGCTGCCAAAAGTACGCCAAGCAAGCTCATGTTCCGGCTGATCAGCTGCGAACAATACCTATAACATGGCCTTTTGCGGTTTGGGGGCTTGATATGGTAGGACCTTTTAAACGAGCTCCGAGTGGATTTACTCACCTCTTAGTGATGGTGGATAAATTCACGAAATGGATCGAGGCTAAACCTATCACTAGTTGTGATGGAGCAACAGCCAAAAGATTTGTCGAGGATGTTATAATCCGGTATGGTTATCCGCATAGCATTATCACGGACAACGGGAGTAATTTTTCCATGGGAGAGTTGGCTGAATTCTGCGATGAGCAAAATATCCGGCTTGATATTGCGTCAGTCGCACATCCACAAGCTAACGGACAAGTCGAAAGAACAAATGGTTTAATTCTACAAGGCTTGAAACCAAGACTTGAAGCACCACTGAGACGTGCTGCGGGGGCTTGGGCAGAGGAACTACCCTCTATAATTTGGAGTTTGCGAACAACTCCGAACAGGTCAACAGGATATACACCTTTCTTCTTGGTCTATGGCGCAGAAGCAGTTCTTCCTAGTGATTGGATTCATACTTCTCCTAGAGTGGCCGCGTATATTGAAGAGGATGCTGAGATTTCTCGACAAAATGATCTCGACTTAGTCGAAGAAGTTCGCGTCGTTGCTGAAATGAGATCTACAGCCTATCAGCAGAAGTTACGCAAGTATCATAGCCAGAGAGTCCGAACTAGATCTTTCAATAAAGGTGATTTGGTTCTCCGGCTTGTGCAACAAAGAAAGCACAAACTTTCCCCAATATGGGAAGGGCCCTTTTTGGTTAGTCGAGTATTGCACAATGGGTCGTACTACTTAACTGACATGAGGTCAGTCAAAGAAAGACCTGCTACTAAGAAGAGAAAGAGAGCTGGAGCAGTACAAATCCGGAAGAATTAGACAGACCATGGAATATTGCTTAGCTACGTCCCTTTTATTCTTAATTTTATCTTTCTTTGTAATTATGCATATGTACATGCTCTGTGAGAAATAAAAGTTTTGGTTACCTCAAAGTTTTCTTGAGAAGGTTTTACCATCTTATTTCCTAATGATCATGTCATAGTCGAAAATCCTAGAATGCTTGAAAGTACATTATGCTCATGCTCGTTCTGGTTTAGATTTCCGATTCTAAAACTGCTACCTTCGGGTATAACTCTAAAAAAACTCTAGTCTTTACTTGGGTTTTTTGTCTGATTGCTGGATGCGGGTATCTTCCGAGTATTGAATTGTTGGTACTGGAAGCCGGCTTTGTTTCCGAGTTTAAACTGGTTTAGCAATTGAGCTCCGTTGCTCGGCAAAGTTTCCAGCTGAAGGTTTAGCCGGCTCACGAAAGGGACGAGGCGGAAAGCCAGATAAACGATAAGTAGAGGAGGAAAATTTCAAGTGCTTATGCAAACATTTCAGGCACACAAATAATATAAGACAAAAGTGCTGAATAGATAAAAAAACTTGGCACTAGCAAAATTCATAGTACTTAATATTTACAAAACGCATCATGTCTTTCCAGAATAAGTTTTCTGATCTATGATGCAGGAGGAGATGAAGGAATTGCCGGATCGCTGGTTACCCCGCCTTGATATCGTGCCGAGATTTCCGGATCCGAGGTGGTCCGTTCATCGTCGGAAACTTCTTCGGCGTCTTCTGGAGGAGGTGGTGGAGTATCCACGCAGGTGAAGAAGGGCGTCTCGTAGCTGGTCAAATCAGCTACGTGACACCCATATCCGGCACAGGAGTGCATGATGGCTTGAAGGTCTTGCTCCTGGCCGTCTTCGTCTACTTTGCAGTACCCTCCGGTCACCTGCCATATCTCCATGTTTCCATGGTGGCTCATGACCATGGTGAGAGCGTTCTGCGTAGTGGTCCGCGCGTAGGACATGTTCCAGTCCCGAACAAGCTGCAGCATCTCCTTGGCCTTCTCCCGCACTTGGAAGTTCGACATGCTTGGCATGTCCGGAATCCTAAGAGATTCGCCAATGTCCTCAAGGGACTGGCGGTAGTCATGAATGAGATCACCGACTTGAGTAAGCCGGTGAGTGCGAGGTTCGGACGAGGAGGAGTCCGTCAAGTTCAGAGGACCTACACACAAAAATAGCCAATGAAAATCCGACATTGATGAAAGTCGAAGAAAGAATAAATCAGATAGATGGAACATACCAAGAATGACGTCGTCAATCTTGGCTTTCTCTTCCCGAAGACTCTGGAGTTCAGCCCGGAGCGCCTGGGAGATGTCCTTCTCTCTGCCAACCTCATTTTTGAGGTCCGAGATAACCTTATCTTGAGCGGCAATCTTGAGATCGCGCTCTTTAGTGGCCATGGAAGAGGATTCGAGGACTTGAGCTATGCTCCTTTCATGATCAGCCTTAAGCTTATCCAGCTCTTGGCGAAGTCCCTTGTTCTCCACCACTAAGGTTTTGAGGTTCTCGGCCTCTTCAATCATAGCGATGGATTGTTTCACCAACGCTGTAAGTCAAAAAGAACAACAGTTCAGAAAAATTCGACATTGGAAAAAGTAAAAGACAAGGTTTGAATCTCGAAATGTTACCTTCGGCTTCATCCTTGGCTAGCTTGAGTTCAGCATTTTTAAGCCGGAGAGCTTTGATTTCTCTCCGCTTATCACAGACATTTTTTAACAATTCCTGGTTATAGGAATACACTTTCTGTAAGTCAGAATACCCAAAGTCAGAAAGCTACTTAAGACTCGGGCTAATATTTTTTTGCTAAATATCAGCACGAGCCTTGGGGGCTACACTAGTTCGTTCTTTGGCATCCTAATGAAAGCATAAACTCGGATTTCTATATCCTACTTCATGCTTGGGGGCTAGAGGATATGATATAACATAAGGTAAAAAACAAGAGTTGGAATTCCGACTTACATATTGCTCGCGGGTAAGTTTGTCTAGACCCGTGTTCACCTCAACTGCCACCTTCTCGGCGAGAGTAAGAGGAATTACTGGGGCTGTTGGAAGCTCTCCAGCCCTGATCCTCTCGTCGCGAAGGCGGACTTGGGCGAGAAGGTCAGAGAACTTGACGTCCCCTGCTTCTTGCGCTTCCTCTTCGGGGGATAGATGGCTTTTATCCAGGACTTGCCTGGCCAGCCGCTGGATCTCCTCTGCAGATTTCCGGGATAAGCCAAACTTGGAAAGTCCGGGATTGCTGAGGAGGTTGTCGGCGAAGACTTCAGCCGAGGGATCATTACCCGGAGAGGGTTCACCCTTATCTTGAGATGACGCACCCACGGTGACGTCAGTGTGCGATCCAAGGATCATAGGCGCCGTTGGAGGAGCCAGATCTTCTGCAACAACCGGAGAAGGAGTAATCGCCGGTGTTACAGAAGATTGAGGGGCAGGAGTCGAAGGAGCCGTGGCAGGGGAAGCTATGGTAAGCTTCGCCTATCGCAGGGGCTTTGCAGGAATCCCTTTCCCCTTACCCTTGATGAGAGGCTTTGCTCTGAGAATGTAGTAATGTCGGAAATATTACATCTCAGAAAGAAATTCGAGAAAGGTACAAAGGCGGAAATTGTGAATGAAAGTTACCTCTTCACAACGGGCACTTCCTTTGTGCCTACTGCCACTGTCGGAGCTTTGCGCTTCCTGAGCGCAAGGTCCGGCAATGGAACCACTTCAGCTTCCTGAGAAAACTCAGGAGGATATCCTTCGAGTGGAGCAAGCTCCGACTCGGGGAGTTCGGCAAGCTGAAAACAAGAAAATAGATCAGCATTACAATATATGACTTAAAATATTAAAACACGTAAAAGGTGTACTGATGGAAGCTTACCGCTACCACGGGGTTTTCCGCCGTGTGCATGTCCAGAGAGATCTCCGGAATTTTTCTCTCGATCCACTCTTTAATCAGCCATTTGATCTGGCTTATATAGCCTTGGCTGGTATAGGCCTTGGGGCTGATGCGGAGAGAATCTTTTTTGGAAGACGTGATGGAGTGCATCAGTCTATCCCCGTGGTACTGAAGTGGCTGGATTCGACGTGCGACCCAGCACTGGACTAAGTCGGATCCCCTCAGACCCTTATGCTTGATAAGATATTCGATCCGCCTCTTAGCAAGGATCATATCGTCCGTAAGAGCTGGAGCAGCCTCATCCCAGGAAGGCTGGGCTGTGGCGGCTCCGTCGACAAAAGCCGGCAAAGCAGTAGCTTTGCCGGGAGCCGGAATATCCCTATGATAGAAAAAGGTGGCTGGCCATTGTTTGACCGAGTCACTGGCAGCAATTTTGGGATAGGACCGGTCTCGTCTAACAGAAAAACTAATAGTACCGGTGATATAAGGAACACCAGCGGTAATAGAATTTCTCTAGACATGGAAGTAATACCGGAAAAGGAGCAAACTCGGCCTAATACCGAGAAAGCCCTCGCAAAGCGCAGCAAACGCGCTCATCTCTAGAAGGGAGTTGGGAGGAAGATTATGGGGTTGAACTCCATAATGGTCAATCCCCTCGGAGAAGAACTCCGAGGGAGGAAAAGACAAACCTCGGTCCAGATGGGTGCCGAAGTGGACGCGCTCGCCCTCGCGCGGATTGGGGATGCTTTCGCCGGAACCGCTCCGCCAGTCGCCAGCGGCGAGAAGCCCCTCCTTCTCCACGTTCTTGAGCGCCGCCTCGTCAAGGGCGCAAGGGATCCAGATTCCCCGGAAACTTTCTTTTTCTGCAGCAGCTTCTGCCGACGCTGTCGCCGCCGCCAGAGAGGAAGAAGAGGATGAAGCCATTTCTCTCCGGTGGAAAGGGGTGACCCTAAAGTGGCGGCGCTAGGAGCTCTGTGGGAGGAAAACGAAAGGGCTCTGGGCGCGCTGGAGATTTGGGAAGAAAGGAACGGCGAAAGGCAGGTGGAGAGGAGAAGAAAAAATCTAGACCCCTTATATCTACCTGCCTGCGCCAAGATTCGTGCAAACGCTATAGTGTAACCGCCACGCGTCGTGGAAAGAACTGGGAAAGGCCCGCGCGATGATTGCGTCGCCTCGATCTCCACGTACACATTGAAACGGCGCCTCGGTTCCGCGAACTGCGGACCCACCAACGGTCGTGCTGACGGAACGTCTGTCAGATGACGCAACTGGACCATGCTTGTGTCAGGTGGCGTTAGAGACCAAGTTTTCCGGCTTAGTTTAAAAAGCGAGCTAGAAAATCCGAATAACTAATTGAAAGGTCCGACTTACTTTTGAAGACCCGGATCATACTTTTTGTTATAAAGTTTCAGGAACCCTTCAAGATTCTGCAAGCCGAAGATCAAGCTAGACGATGATAAAATCCGACTTTGGATCTTGGAGGCCTCCCGGGGCTACTGTTGGGGATATACTTTCCGGGTATCCTCAACGTTCCTCACTGACCAGGGTGGCCCACTTCGGGTTAGAGCTTTGCTTCACGGGCGGACCAGTTGGAGAGAGAAGACGGAGTCCCATCCGGCTACAGAAAGGCCCAGAAGACTTACCGACTTAGGCCCATAATGTTAGTTGTAGTTCAAGATGTACTCTGTAACCAACTCTTAGTCGTAGCCGGATTGATCTCTCCTATAAACCCTAGGCCGGATATCTATATAAGCCGTCCTAGGGAGAGCCTTTAGAGCAACAACACCAGACGACCAATAGTCTACAATCTCAACTCGCACAGGCGAAACCCTTGTAACCCATATTCCGGCTTTGCCGTATTACTGGATTGATAGCAGGAGTAGGGTCCGTCCAAAGCCGGCGGATTCGAACCTGGGTAAACTTGTGTGCTCACCGTCTCGGAACACCGTACGCCTCACACCCCTCTCTTCCGCACGCCTCGAGGACCCCCTCATGGCGTACTTGTCATCAATCCGACGACAGAGGTAGCTTCCTTGGTAAAAATCACAGAGAAGGTATATTTACAACCTTTCTTTAAGGCTAATATACTACTACTTTGATAAACCCAAATGTTATCATAATATCCAATTACTTATGGCATCTTATTTACTATGTGAATTTTACATTGGAAGAAAGAAGCTTTTGAAAGTTCAAACTATTGAGGAACTATGTGAGGTCAACAATGACTTAGTAGAGCTTAAATGGTTTGGCAACACTATACATCGAGAAGAAACTAATTGATGACACCGACACCGACATCAGTCCCATCGTAATTGATATGTGTATTGCTTTTGCGAGCATTTAAGGGTTAATTGGAACATATGTTTTCACATATAATATCGGTTAACATTATTTGTGATGCCTATATTAATGACCCCAAGTTTTAGTCTCGGCCCGGGGCCCTAAAATCTTAGGACCGGCCCTATCAAAAAATATAGTAACTTGTTACACATATGGTGCTAACTACTTTTATGTTGTTTAAAATAGTTGACACTGTGATAGTTATGTAGTTACCATAGTGTTTCTATGTATCTAGTTGGGTCAAATTATCACATAAATAAATACCATGATGGTTAGTAAAGGTTACCAATATAGTGTAATGTACATACCAGATTATGAGATAGACCATGATGGTGATCTGATTATTGTAATTTGGTAAAACATGTTGTAGCTAAGGTAACAGAAAAATCTAGAAGTATGTGACATGGGTATGATTATTCAGGTACTTATGTTTTGTTACTCTGTCTGTATAAAGGCTTATGGCCCATGAAGATTCAGGATGGAGGCCCATGAAGCATCTGATGGAAGGCTTAGTTGTATTAAGATAAAGGAAATAGAAACCGACGTTGTGTTGGAATTGTAATCACAAATGTATTGGGTCTGTAGCATAGAAAACAAAAAAATTCCTACGATGAGAACTACACGCCAAGATCTATCTACTAGGTACAAAGCAATGGGTGGACATACATCCAACGAGAACTTACCCTCAAAGACAACGAGTTTTGTTAACGAGTAGGAACTCGTGGTTGATGTAGTCGTACACTTGCCGATCTCAAGATCGAGTGGAAGTACGAGCGCCGCAACTCAGCAGCGCATCCGTACTCGCACACACGTTCAAGCCACCGGACAACCTCCACCTCCTCGCTCCAGCGATCCAGCGGAAGCGGCAACTCCTTCCAGACAAAATGCCACCGGGAATATGTATCTCGCTAATCCGAGACCATGGGGGAATAACTCTAGAGGGGGGGAGAGATCATTCACAAGGAGGTGTGAGGATGAAGGAGGGAGTGGGTGGCCTTTTATAGGAGGAGGGGGGCTGACCCTCCTCTCCATGGCCGGTGCATGGGGGGTGACCCCTCACCTCCCCCATTCATGTGGTGGTAACCCCTCCACATTAAAATGCCTCTTCCCATTCCCTTTTAAAGTCTCCACTTTAAATGCATTAAAATTCTCCAAGTTTAATGCTCTCTCATTTAATAAAACTCTTTTATTAAATTTATTCAGAATTTTGTTAATTACCTTAATTAACAAACATTCACATATAACCCCTTGCAATATTTCAATATCACATGCAGAACCACTTTCTACAATTTCACCCGAAACAATTTCCGGTTTCTATCGAAACAATTCCTGTGCTTTGCAATTCTTTCGTATGAAACATATGTGCTCCAAAATGGTGTCCGGTAACTCTTAAGTGTGTCACCCTATGGTTCGCGAATAATGCAGACATGATTGAGACTCCTCTCAGATCAATAGTTAGAAGCGGGACTGGAGATCCATACTGACTCCTGCATATTCAACGATGACTTCTGTGATCGTGAGAACCTTTAACGCTTGTAACTAAATCTCTTTGTCTCGCGGTATATTACATGTCTGAGATTCGATCATCGGTATCCAAATACCTAGTTTGATCTCGTTACCGACATGCACTCGTTTCTCGTTCCCGTGATATAACATTCTAGTGATCACATCACTTGCTTGCAAGCTATCTCAATGTGATATCACCGAGAGGGCCCAGAGTATATCTATCCTTCATCGGTATTGACAAATTCCACTCTTGATCCATGAGCATCAACATAACACCTTCGTAGTACTGAACCCATCTTTATAGTCACCTTGTTACGGTGTGACGTTTGATGTTATCAAGACACTCTTCAGGTGTTAGCAATTAACATGATCTCATGTTCTAAGGATAAAGATTACTTGTATGATGTTATAGCAATATAAAGATAATGACTTGATCGTAATGCTATACTTCGGATGAATGTTCATCACATCATTCCACCACTGGTGTGACCTTGTTATTAACAACATCCAATGTCCATGATCAGGAAACCTTGATCATCTTGTTAATCAACAAGCTAGTCTATAAGAGAGACATAACTAGGAACCCTTTTTGTTTATTAAACACACATGTATTGATGTTTCCGATCAATACAATTCTAGCATGTAAAATAAACATCTATCATATATAAGGAATACATAATAACAACTTTATTATTGCCTCTCAGGGCATATTTCCTTCAGTCTCCCACTTGCACTAGAGACAATAATCTAGTTCATATAGTGATAAATCTAATTCCCATGGAGTTCTGGTGTTGATCATGTTTTGCCCTAGGGAGAGCTTTAGTCAACGGATCTGCTATATTTAGGTCCGTGTGTACTTTACAAATCTTTATATCTCCATCCTTGACATGCTCGCGGATGGAGTGAAACCGACGCTTAATATGCTTGGAATTCTTGTGAGACCTCGGTTCCTTTGCGTTGGCTATGGCTCCATTGTTGTCACAATAGATCACCATCGGGTCCAACGCATTTGGAACCACACCTAGTTCCGTAATGAACTCTTTCATCCAAACCGCTTCCTGCGCTGCTTCTGAAGCAGCAACATATTCTGCCTCCGTTGTTGATCCAGCCACCATAGGTTGTTTGGAACTCCTCCAACTAATTGCTGCTCCATTCAAGAGAAATACATATCCGGATTGAGACTTAGAGTCATCCGGATCGGTGTCAAATCTAGCATCGACATAACACTTAGTGACTAGCTCTTCTTCACCTCCGTATATAAGAAACATATCCCTAGTTCTTCTCAAGTACTTGAGGATGTTCTTGACCGCTATCCAGTGTTCTGAACCTGGATCAGATTGGTACCTACTAGTCAAACTAATAGCATGTGCCACATCCGGTCTTGTACATAGCATGGCATACATAATAGAGCCTATGGCCGAGGCATATGGGATCTTATCCATCATCTCTCTTTCTTCTGCCGTAGCCAGACTTTGAGTCTTACTCAATGTCTTGCCTTGCAACATAGATAAGAATCCCTTCTTACTTCCATCCATATTAAACTTCTTTAATATCTTATCAAGGTATTTACTCTGCGATAGCCCAATTAGGCGCCTTGATCTATCTCTATAGATTTTAATGCCTAATATATATGACGCTTCACCAAGGTCTTTCATCGAAAATTTGCTTTTTAGATAACTTTTAACACTTTTTAAAAGATCTATATCATTTCCAATCAATAATATGTCATCCACATATAATATCAGAAATGCCACATTGCTCCCACTCACTTTCTTGTAAATACAAGCCTCTCCATAAGTTTGGACAAATCCAAACTCTTTGATCACCTCATCAAAGCGGAGATTCCAACTCCGGTGTAACACCCTCGAATCGGCCCTATGCAAGTTTTAGCCCTTTCCGCCAAACTCGCATAGAAACGATTCAAGGACACCCACCAGGCACTTTCATGCGGATGGAAAACAAGGTAATACCATATCACAACAGTCCTCAATGGGACCCACAGAACAGATATATATACAACAGTGACTCAACGAGTCAAGAATACAGATATACAATACAAAGATCCAAATCACCTTGAAAACATTACAGCGTCCGAGTACGGACAAGATGCAAATGGGGCTGAGAGCCCTGAAGAATAACCAATGGCGTCCATAACCCTGCCCAGGCCAAGCCGGAAGGGTAACCCTGCCAACGACGTCGATCTCAAAACTGCTAAAACAAAAGGGGTGCCGACAAAGGGCAAAGGAAAAAAGAGGAGCGTCAGTACTAAGGCCAGTACATGGCGAGACTAGAATTCGGCGGCTCTCGCCTACATAGGTATGGTGGACTGAAGCGGCAGCGCAGCGGCACTAAACAACCTATAGAGACTCTGTAATACTGGCGGCTATCGGAGAGAGATAAGAGAGACCTATTCGGATCCAACCTGACACTAACACCAAACATACCCATCCTGGTATTCCCCCTCGAGACCAAACGAGGAAGTCAAGCCGAGGAAACTCACACGGTTGACAGTTTTATTCAATCTTTCCATGGCAGTTATCCAACTTACTAGTCATCTCAGATTTAAGTCAAATTATAACAGTAAACTTTAGTTATAGTTGTCTATGATCGAGAAACTGTGCTCCAAGTCGTCCATAACCGCGGACACGGCTTTTCGAAAAGATTTAACCCTGCAGGGGTGCACCAAAGTATCCACACGCACTTCGACCCTTTTTGCCAGATCAATTAACATACACCCATCGGTATGTCGGCGGGGCCTAAGTCATGACGTTTCCCAGACCCAAAGCAAGTACATGGGGGCCACCCCACTAAGCTACCCGCAACGAAGTTAGCCGGCTCCGAGGCGGACCCAGGGTTTGTGCTAATGGCTGTAAACGACTAGGAACCCAAAAGTGTGACTGGGCTTGTCGATACCACGAAAACATTCCACATCCTAAACAATATAGGTGCTCCACGCACAATCTTAAATAAAGCAGTAAAGCATGGCATAAGTACAGAATAGTAATAAAGCCCCAAACTACTTGTGGGCCCCGGTACAGTACTTTGAAATCAGGTAGTAAGCCGATGGGGGTGCCCACACACCCCACCTGTGGTTAGCGCGCTCGATCTCGGAACAGGTGTCAAGAACTCGGGTCCTAGGTGGACACAAGTGGGCGGTTAAAAACCAAATATTTACTATTACCCACCGGTGCCTCTGCATTATATCTACCATCAACATTAATTAATAAACTGTAATTAGAATCATGATCAACACCACCATTAAACATGTGCCAACCTCCCAACAACTGTGGAACAACGACGATGTGAAGCAACACCTGAGCAAGCAACTACGACTTGCAGGGCCAACTGTCTATCAAGCAACAGGTAATAGAAGGTGTCCAAGGCAATATAATGGCTGCAGGAATATAACTGGTGCACAGAAACTAAAGCATCGTGACACGGATAGCAATAGATCAATGATGACCCACAAGTATAGGGGTGTATCGCAGTATTTTCGAGAGAAGTGAAACCCAAGATTCAACACAAGGGGAGCCAAAGAATATTTATAAGCCTTAACAACTGAGTTGTCAATTCAACTGCACCTAGAAACAATCTTGCTCACAGCAGTTTATCAGTAGCAACAGTTTTGTAGTAGGAATAGTAAAGTAACAGCAGTAGCAAAACAAAGACAGTAGTAACAAAAAGCAGTAAACAATGGGATTCGAGTGCGGTAGGCATAGGGATGGATGGACGGGCGTTGCATGGACAAGACAATTCACATAGCAATCAGAACAAAGGGCAATTGCAGATAAATAAGATAAAGCATCCAAGTACTAGACAATCCTAGGCATGTGTTCCCTATATAGTCATACGTGCTCGCAATGAGAACTTGCACAATATCTTTTGTCCTGCCAGCCCGTTTGCAGCGGGGCCTCTAGGGAACTACTGGCAATTAAGGTGCTCCTTAGAGCACCGGAGCAAAGCATTAACACTCCGTGAACACATGTGATCCTCACATCAAAGCCATTCCCTTCCAGTTATCCCGATTTCTGTCACTTCGGGGCCATAGGTTCCGGACAATAACGTGTGTATACAACTTGTAGATAAGACCAAGAACAATACTATCATAATGAATCAATAATAAGTTCAGATCTGAAAGCATGGCACTTGGGCCCTAGTGACAAGCATTAAGCACAACAAGTCGCAACAAAGTCATAAAGCACTAATAAAAGATACTAGGCACCATGCCCTAATAATCTGATGCCATTACATGAACGATCTCATCCAATCCCTACCATCCCCATAGCCTACAACGGGGATTACTCACTCATAGATGGGGGAAACATGGATAGTCGATGAAGATGATGGTGGAGATAGATGGAGATGGCTCCGGGGGCACTTCCCCGTCCCGGCAAGGTGCCGGAATAGAGACTTTCTGTCCCCCGAATCTCCCCTTCGGTGGCAGCGGCGCAGCGGAACTTTTCGTGGAAAACGTCGAACCCCCCGAAGTTTTTCAGGTCAGAAGGCTTCTTATAGGCGAAGAGGGAGACCGAGGGGGTGCCTAGGGCCACCACACCATGCCCTGGCGCGGCCAGGCCCAGCCCGCGCCTGGGGGTGGTGTGGCAAGCCCCTGGCCCTCCTCCGTCTCGTATTCTGGCTCCGTGAGTCTTCTGGAAAAATAGGCACTTTGGCTTTTGTCCCGTCCAATTCCGAGGATATTCATTTTTTGACTTTCCTGGAACCAAAAATAGCAGAAAACAGGCAGCTGGCACTGTGGCTCTTGTTAATAGGTTAGTCCAAGAAATCATATGAAAAGTACTCCAAAGCATGGACAAAACACAAGAAAGTGGATAAAAACAAGCATGGAGCATCAAAAATTATAGATACATTTGCAATGTATCAAAATCCCCAAGCATAACTCCTACTCGTCCTCGAGTAGGTAAGTGATAAAAGAAAGAATAATTTTTGAGGTGACATGCACCATCAAAGACTTGATCAAAGTATTTGTAAAACACTCAAAGCTGGGATCATAGTACTTCAATCATAACATGAAAGACAAAGTTCTAGCAATAAGACATAGAAACTATGTTGCAACATGAAAAGGCACAAACAAAAGATTCATGAATAACAATGCTTTGCAAGACGTTTGTTTGTTCCACATAAAGAAAACATATCATAGTGGCATTCAGCTTGTCCCTCATAGAGTAGCAAACATAAATGCATAGGACACCTTTGAAGTTTACAAGAGTGACTAGATACAAATAGTTTAGAACAAGCAATATCAAGGTATGCATCAATCAACAAGTCTTGGGACAATGCACATAGAACTAAGAATGGCCACTATGCTCTCAAGAAAGTGCTCAAAGAATATGTGGAGACTCAACAAGGAAATGAAAAGGTTTTGAATAGTTTGAAAGGCTTCCAAATGCTGAAAGTATGGTACTCGTTAGCTTTGAGCTCTCATTGCCCCTATCATAAGCATCTTTAAATGGTTAAGGTTAAAGTGACACAACTAAGAGGATATGCTTGACAAGTTATAAATCAAAGTCTCATGCCCCTTACTTACGAAGACCGATCCTCATGCTACTCAACTTCAGTCACAAGTATGCTCTTGTCATTGTTAGTATATACGTATCATACAGAACCGCCAACGGGGTACCCCTTGCACATGACACGGGAGCTATCCCATAATCAAAATACAAGGCAAGCAGACAATGAGCATCTCGGCGATCTTTTTATTTACTATGTGCATAGATTTTTATTGAGGATGCTTCATAGAATGCTCATTATGGTTATGCTGCAAGTTTCCACCATGATTAGGCATGGCTTAGGCTAGCGGCCCAGACATTTCTCTAACATACATATAAACTCCATGATCTTACAAGTTCCACTTTTATTCACACCGCTGGGAACCATAAGCAAAAGAACATGATATCAACTAGGTACAAAATACCTATGAAGCGTTGAAAGCGGTCCCCATGATACATGGTTCTGCTAACTTCTCATAAAGTGCAAGCATATGCACAACAAAGAAGGACGCAATGGTTCAGGTTTATTAAGTGCGAGAAAATAAAGTGTGCCATCAAGTTCGTGAGAGCTTTACTAACTAACTTTCTCATAACAAGCAAACATTTTATTCGGAAGAAAACAAGGCATATTGAATATGCATGGAAGTAGCAAATGATGCTAATGGGTAGGTATGGTGGACACTTTGGAAATATTTGGTTTAGGGAGTTGGAAACATGAGTAAAACATACTCAGTAAAAGTGAAGGCTAGGAATATTAAGGGAGCGACAAACGAGAGAGCAATAATGGCCATAATCATGCAGAGCGACAAAACATCATTGATCAAAGCATAAAGTGATACTACAAGTTGAAAACTAAAGGATCATAAAGGCTTATGGTGACTTGAGATAGTCATAACATGGTGTAAGCATGCGCCAAGTCAACCCAAATAAATCATCAAAGGAGAATACCACTATACTATGCTTTAATATGCTAAAACAACGCATGATTCATCCAAGGCACATTAAGAAATCTCAATTGTTTATAACAAGTCATGCTACAACAAAGAATACTAAGCATAAAGCCAAAACAATATCTAGCATGGCATGACAAAGCATAGGCCACAGTCAAAAACGAGCTCTTTTTACCACATAAGTATGAACTTTCCTACTCTTTTCTAAACCAAACCAAACTATTTGCAAACCAATATATGAAAGAGGGGGTCCAACCAATTTATTCAGAAAACTAATAAAACAAAAGCAAACTAAAAACCAAAACGAAAACGAAAAAGAAGACGCTCCAAGAACAACACAACTGTGCATGAAACAATAAAAATGAAGCGTTTGGAAGAAACCTGGGATTTTTATTGATGAAGAAGGGGATGCCTTGGGCATACCCAAGCTTTGATGCTTGTACTTCTTGGATATTTCTTGGGGTGACACGCGTGGAATCCCCAAGCTTGAGCTTTAGTCCATCCTTCATCTCATTACTCATTCCTTCCATACACCTGAAATTTTTCCTTCATACAAAACTTCACACAATCTTTATTAGCAACATTAGTGCACTCAAGATAAATAAGTCTTACAGTTCAATTCTAACACCAAATAAACTTCCATTAGAGCACTATCTACTGTAGCACTTCCCTCAAAAAGCTCAGTTCCCCAAAATAACTCAAAAAGGAACCAACAAGAAGCAAATGCAGAAAATGACAGAAATCTGTCAAAACAGACCAGCAGGTAAATACGATTTTTTTAGAAGATCTTCTGTTGCTCAAATAAAAAAGTGTTGAACTAACGAAAGTTAGATAACAACCTGGGGCAAAAGCACAAAAATTCACGCCTCAAAACAATATTCAGATATTTTACACGAATTTTTACGGTGAAGCACTGAAATCTGTTTCGGGACAACAACTTTCTCAATCATTACTTCTCTCTCATTAGAGGTTACTCTTGGCATAAAAAGCAAATAAAAAGGATAGGGAGAGTTTATTACACTAGAAATCATTAGAAATCAAAAAGATCATTACTGCACATTCAATAACAAGATAATCACTAGAAATCATTTTCCTAAGGATCTTTGTAAACACTCCTTCAACTATTCCAAGAGGTAATATGGTAGCATTATTAGCAAGAGATATTTCTTTTCCTCCTTCAGTAAGCCCCCAAGTATTAAGAGATTCATAAATATCTTTGGGCATAAGACAAAATTCAGACATGATATCACAGCGAGCTTGAAAAGTTTCAGTGTTTATCTCAATCTTTACTGTAGGGAGCCACTTTGCTGGTTCAGAATTTATCAGAACATAATTGTGATGCTCCATAAGCGTATTATAGCAATCGTTTAAGCTAGCAGTGCCAGTCTCAAGAGTGTTCAATCTAGCAAATATTTTTGTAAAAGAAATATCAGTTTGGCTAGGCAAGTTGTAAGTGAGGATCAATTTCTTTATAGCATTAATAGCATCATCCTCATTACATTGGAGGAAATCTCCTCCCACAACAGCATCTAAAGAATATCTATAGCAAAGAGCAATTCCAAGGTAAAAACTGCTAAGGAACAAGCTTTGAGTCATTTTAGGCTCAGTTTTCTCATGTAGATAAGAGATTCTAGACCAAGCTTCCTTAAAACTTTCCTCAATTCCTTGTTTAAAAGTGAAAATCATTTCCTCGGGTGACATAGTGATTGGAGCAAGGCTAGACATAGTGGCAACTTGATGGCTCAATGCACGGCGCCTAGAAAAATGCTTGATGGCGGTGTTGATGTAGAGCTCGTTGGGAACCCCAAGAGGAAGGTATGATGAGCACAGCAGCAAGTTTCCCTCAGTTATGAAACCAAGGTTTAATCGAACCAGTAGGAGCAAGGAAACACCCCAAAGGTGTTACTAGCTGAGCTTTGGCAGGGCGCACTACCGGTGCTAGTAGCAACGTGGATACCTGCACAGCACAACCACAGAACTTTGTCCCCAACTTGCGATGAGGTTGTCAATCTCACCGTGTTTTGCGGAAAACAAAGGATTAAATGTATCGAATGGAAAGAAGTAAAAGTTTGCAGAAAGTAAACACAAAGCAGTAAACAGTTGTAGATTGTATGTAAAGTAAAAGGACCGGGATCCATAGTTCACTAGAGGTGGCTCTCCTTAGATAGATAACATGCTGGGTGAACAAATTACAGCGGGGCAATTGACAAATACCGAGAAAGCAATACATGCATATACTAATCATCTTGACTCCTTTGAGACTTGATTGGGCATTACAACATAATACATAGACGCCAGCCAACTACATCTATGACTAATAATCCACCTTCAGGTTATCATCTGAACCCCCTCTAGTATTAAGTTGCAAGCAACAGATTATTGCTTTACGAACTACGTGTAAAGTAAACAATACAATTGTTCTATGAACAAAGGATCATTGTTTTCTCCCTAGTAGAAACAACACATCTAGTACCTTAGAGATTTTTGTCACTTCCCCAGATTACCAGAGGCATGAACCCACTATCGAGCATAAATACTAACTCTTGGAGTTGCTAGCATCTACTTGGCCAAGATAGCTACTAACAAAGCAAAGCATGCAAGATCTCAAATAACAAAGACATGATAGAATCAATAATCAATCTGAAATAGCATCTCAATATCCATCGGATCCCCGCAAACACAACATGTATGCATTATAAATAGATGATCTTGATCATGAACGGAGCTCACAAGATCTAAACATGAAAGCACAAAGGAGGAGAGACCAGCCATCTAGCTACTACATGGATCCGTAGTCCAAGGATGAACTACTCACGCATCACACCGGAGGCTTGCATGGTGATGAAGAAGGCCTCCAGGGTGAATTCCCCTCTCTGGCAGGGTGCCGGAAAGAGCTTCAGATCCCCCCGATCTAGGGATAGAGACGACAGCGGCTACAGACTCTTTCGTGGATTTTTTTGATCGGGTACTTAGGGTTTTCGTCCCGAAGGCAACTTATAGGCGGAAGGAGAGGCCGAGGCGGTGCTGGGTCGGCCAGACCTCCCCCTGGCGCGGGCCAAGCCTGGCCGCGCGGCCAGGTGGTGTGGCCGGCCCCTGGCCCCTCTCCGTCTCGTATTCTGGCACTTGACCCCTTCCGGAAAAATAGGCACTTTGGCTTTTGTCCCGTCCAATTCCGAGAATATTCATTTCCGAGAATATTCATTTTCTGACTTTCCTTGAACTAAAAACAGCAGAAAACAGGCAGCTCGCACTGTGGCTCTTGTTAATAGGTTAGTCCAAGAAATCATAATAAAAGTACTCCAAAGTTGGAACAAAACACAAGAAAGTGGATAAAACTAAGCATGGAACATCAAAAATTATAGATACATTTGCAATGTATCAACATCCCCAAGCTTAACTCCTGCTCGTCCTCGAGTAGGTAAGTGATAAAAAGAAAGAATTTTTGAGGTGACATGCACCATCAAAGACTTGATCAAAAATTTGCAAAACATTCGAAGCTGGGATCATAGTACTTCAATCATAACATGAAAGACAAAGTTCTAGCAATAAGCAAAGAAACTAAGATGCAACATGAAAAGGCACAAACAAAAGATTCATGAATAACAATGCTTTGTAAGACGTTTGTTTGTTTCACATAAAGAAAACATAGCATAAAAGTATTCAGCTTGTCCCTCAATAGAGTAGCAAATATAAATGCATAGGACACCTTCAAAGTTCATAAGAGTGACTAGATACAATAGTTTCAAACAAGCAATAACAAGTTATGCATAAATCAACTAGTCTTGGGACAATGCACATAGAACTAAGAATGGCCACTATGCTCTCAAAGTAGGTGCATAAAGTTAGAAGGTGGAGACTCAATATAATGGTGGAAGAAAAGCCTTTTGTAAAAGGAAGTAGGGATTCAAGTCTCATAAAGAGCTTCCAAAAATTATGGTACTTGTAGTTTTCAGCTCTCATTGCCCCTATCATAAGCATCTTGAAGGTGATTAAGGTTAAAGTGACACAACTAAGAGGATATGCTTGACAAGTTATAAACCGAAATCTCATGCCCCTTACTTACGAAGACCGATCCTCATGCTACTCAACTTCAGTCACAAGTAAGCTCTTGTCATTGTAAGTATATGTGTATCATTAAGAACCGCCAATGGGGTCCCCGGCAACGGCGCCCGAAAAATGTTTGATGGCTCTGTACTGGCGCCCAGGAAAATGCTGGAGCGATGATGATGTAGAGCTCGTCGGGAACCCCAAGAGGAAGGTATGATGAGCACAGCAGCATGTTTCCCTCAGTTATGAAACCAAGGTTTAATCGAACCAGTAGGAGCAAGGAAACACCCCAAAGGTGTTACTAGCTGAGCCTTGGTAGGACGCACTACCGGTGCTAGTAGCAACGTGGAGACCTGCACACCACAACCATAGAACTTTGTCCCCAACTTGCGATAAGGTTGTCAATCTCACCGTATTTTGTGGAAAACAAAGGATTAAACGTATCGAATGGAAAGAAGTAAAAGTTTGCAGAAAGTAAACACAAAGCAGTAAACAGTTGTAGATTGTATGTAAAGAAAAGGACCGGGATCCATAGTTCACTAGAGGTGGCTCTCCTTAAGATAGATAACATGTTGGGTGAACAAATTACAGCGGAGAAATTGACAAACATGGAGAAAGCAATACATGCATATACTAATCATCTTGACTCCTTTGAGACTTGATTGGGCATTACAACATTATACATAGACCGCCATCCAACTGCATCTATGACTAATAATCCACCTTCAGGTTATCATCCGAACCCCCTCCAGTATTAAGTTGCAAGCAACAGATTATTTCTTTACGAATTGCGTGTAAATTAAACAATACGATTGTTCTATGAACAAAGGATTGTTGTTTTCTCCCTAGTAGCAACAACACATCTAGTACCTTAGAGATTTCTGTCACTTCCCCAGATTACGAGAGGCATGAACCCACTATCGAGCATAAATACTAACTCTTGGAGTTGCTAGCATCTAATTGGCCAAGATAGCTACTAACAACGGAAATCATGCAAGATCACAAATAACAAAGACATGATAGAATCAATAATCAATCTGAAATAGCATCGCAATATCCATCGGATCCCTGCAAACACAACATGCAGAATTACAAATAGATGATCTTGATCATGAACGCAGCTCACAAGATCTAGACATGAAAGCACAAAGGAGGAGGACCAGCCATCTAGCTACTACATGGATCCGTAGTCCAAGGATGATTTACTCACGCATCACACCAGAGGCTTGCATAGTGATGAAGAAGGCCTCCAGGGTGAATGCGTGAAAGGATAGAGATGTCCCCTAGAGGGGGGGGGGTGAATAGGCAATTTAAAAACTATTACGGTTTTGGCTTGATAGAATGCGGAATTAAACTAACGTTTATTTTACAAGCACAAAACCTAAATACTCTGGGCTCAACTAAGTGCACCAACAACAAGATAAGCTAAGCAAGATAGCACAAGATAAATACCACAAGTGATAAGCAAGATATAAGTACTTCAAGCTCGATGGCTATCACAAGGAAAGTAAGCTCGAGTATAGAGATAACCGAGGCATGCAGAGACGAAGATGTATTCCCGTGTTCCCTTACAAGTAAGGTACGTCACGTTGGAGAGGTGTGGGATTCCACGAAGAATTTCCCAATGCCACGAAGGCTCACCTTCTTCTCCGAGTCTATCCCACGAAGGAATAGGCCCTTTCCTTATGGCTAGCTTTTCCTCCACTTCGGAGATGGCAAGCTCCACAACCACTTCACAAGCTCCACGAAGGAGAATCCCGGGTCTCTTCACAATCTTCCACGAAGAGGACACCGCGGCACCAACCGCCAAGCCAACTAGGAGGTCACCCTCCAAGAGCCATAAGGCACATGTGAGCATGGGAGGATGAAGATGAGGATATTCTTGAATCTTCATTCATGATTGTGTCTTGGTCCATAGGGTGTTTGATTTCCTCTACATTGTTAGATACACAACTAGAGGAAATAGAAGCATTTTGTTTATTGGAACAAGACAAATCAATCATATCATCTACACTAGTACTCAAATAATTTCTAGACAATATGCAAGTACTAGCAATACAAGGGGATATATAATTATCGTTGCAAGAAGTGCTTAAGTCCAAACTCTCTACACCATTAGCATTTATAGAACATGAATAATGGTGTAAAGAGAACCACTATCATCATTACATATGATTTCTCCACTCACCATTCCATTACCTTGTGAATTGTCACATGTAGGTGAAGTGGAGGGAATTGAAATCTCATCGCGGTCGGAGGTGGAAGCCACTTGGAGCTCTTCATGATGTGAAGGAGAAGAGAGCTCCTCAGAGATACCACCGACCCTATGAGAAATGGACCCACCAAAAAAAAATTAAGCTTGGTCCACATCTCATGAGATGACTTGCGCTTTGCATTTGTCAAGAACAAATTAACTATGGGGCTCAAAGAGAAAATAAGCACATTAGATACTTGAGCTTCGAGATGTAAATTTTTCTCATCCTCTAAAGATAGATTTTGAGGATCCATCGGAGGAGAAAAACCTACATCTAGAAATCGCTCAATATTTGGACACAAGGTCCGAAGATTACAAAGCAAGCAATTTCTCCACAAAATACAATTTGTGCCATCAAAGATAATTGTGTCATTGTGCACTATACTACTAGCCGACATCTTTACACTCTAGGCGGTGAAGCCTAAACAAGGAGAGACCTTGCTCTGATACCAATTGAAAGGATAGAGATGTCGCCTAGAGGGGGGTGAATAGGAAATTTCAAAACTATTACGGTTTTGGCTTGATAGAATGCGGAATTAAACTAACGTTTATTTTACAAGCACAAAACCTAAATACTCTGGGCTCAACTAAGTGCACCAACAACAAGATAAGCTAAGCAAGATAGCACAAGATAAATACCACAAGTGATAAGCAAGATATAAGTACTTCAAGCTCGATGGCTATCACAAGGAAAGTAAGCTCGGGTATAGAGATAACCGAGGCATGCGGAGACGAAGATGTATTCCCGTGTTCCCTTACAAGTAAGGTACGTCACGTTGGAGAGGTGTCGGATTCCACGAAGAATTTCCCAACGCCACGAAGGCTCACCTTCTTCTCTGAGTCTATCCCACAAAGGAATAGGCCCTTTCCTTATGGCTAGCTTTTCCTCCACTCCGGAGATGGCAAGCTCCACAACCAATTCACAAGCTCCACGAAGGAGAAGCCCGGGTCTCTTCACAATCTTCCATGAAGAGGACACCGTGGCACCAACCGCCGAGCCAACTAGGAGGTCACCCTCCAAGAGCAACAAGCTCACGGTTTCTCACTCGAACAAATCGTAGTGGAGAGCTCAACACTTATGCAAGAATGCAAAGCAAGAACAGCAAGGGCATTCAAATCCCTCACTCTCAAATCCCACCAAAGCAACAAGTGCTAGGGAGGAATTAGAGAGGAAAAACAATGGTGGAAGTCAACAAATGACTCCAAGATCTAGATCCAATGGGTTCCCCTCACTTAGAGGAGGAATTGATTGGTGGGGATTGTAGATCTAGATCTCCTCTTCCAAAGCCCTCAAAAAGATGCAAGAATCATAGGAGGGAAGGGAGAGGAAGCAAGCTCAAGAGGTTCAACAATGGAGGTCAATTTCGTGCTCAAGAACCCCCAAAAACGTTGGGGGAAGAACCCCCTTTTATAGGGAAAAGCAAATATGGTCGTTGGAGAGAAAACAGCAAAAACTCAGTTCCAAAGTCGGTTGGACCGGCCCCAGAACCGGGAAACTCGGTCCCCAGGCCGGAGGACCGACCTACAAACCGAAATACCTCTGTTTGCCAACCCGGAATAGACTCGGTCGTGAAAACCGGAAAATCCGGTCTGAGATCCGGTCTACCGGAACTGGAACCGGACCGTCCGGTGTGGGGCTCGGTTGAACCAGATCCACAACCGGTATGAAACTGAATTCACGAAAAACACAATAACTTTTGCATCCGGACTCCGGTTTCAATGATCTTGGGCTTGTTTTGACGAGGACAATAAGCTCTACAATATGGTGCATGAAAACATCATATTCCAACAAAGGAAGATAGAACCAAATGAGGAAAGGTATGGAGCCTCACTATAAGAAGAACCGGTAAAACCTTCAAACTCGAAAACGCCATATAAGATGCATACGAAATCCGTTTTCAATGAACTTGGGCTTTTTGAAGAGCTAGCAACAAGCTCAAGAACCTCACATAGAGAAAATACCAAGAAGCAACAAAATAGGAAGATGCAAAGTATGCAAAGGATTGAGCTCCCTAAGACAATGTGATCAAGTTACCCAACCGAATGCCCCTCTTGATAGTGCGGCTATCTATCCTATAACCCGGTCTCCCAACAACCACCTTGAGACCGGTAAAAGGAAAACCTAGCAAGGCCATACCTTTGCCTTGCGCATCCCGCTTGATCTTGATGACAATGCTTCAAGCTCCATCCAAGCTGGAATGCATCACTTGATCATTGTTGCTTCGTGAAGACTTGTAATATGCTCCCCCATACACCACTATGGGATAGCTTCATTAAGACACATCTTCACATGTCCATTATCACAAATATGGATGGCAAGCTTCAAGCAAATGATCTTCTCAAGATGCTTATCTTGAACTTGCCCTTCTCAAACTTTGATGACGATCACCACTTGATGTCATCCTCTGATGGGTTATATGAGATCTTCACTTTTGAAGCATTCCCATGGAAAGATACCTATCCCATATAGAAAACGCAAAGGCACATATATAATGGGTTAGTTCATGATGCATAAATGACAAGGCTTACCATACCACAAGATCCATGTGGTACATTCTTTATGCTTCATGTGTTAACCAACTTGAAATCACTCTTCACTCTTTGTATTGGTCAACCAAGTATCTTCTCATGCTCCATCTCAATATCTTGAGGTACATAAACAATTCTTCATTTGATTACATGCTCCAAATCTTAGTCAACCATAGCTCAACTAATGAGGCTATCATGACACCGGCTTAGAGCCATATCTTGAATTCTTCTATTGAGATCACACTCTCAAGATCTTGAACATATCATATTATTCTCTTCAATTTAATGATATTGATGCCAAAACTCAAGGTATATCTTTATATTCATGGCATCCATACTTGAATCCAACACATGAACTACAAGCATGACCCATGGAATATTCCTTCATATAAAACTCAATGAAAACATTAGTCCATAGGGATTGTCATTAATAACCAAAACCACACATAGAGGCAATTACCCTTTCAATCTCCCCCATTTTGGTAATTGATGACAATCACAACAAGAGGGTTTATATAATGAATATTAGAAACAAGTACGCAACTTATCCGAGAATAAGTTGTATACAAGAGGTTGTATTTGATATGGTTAAGCAACACAAAGATACTAGCCCATATCAAAACCGATTCTACTCACACAAACGACAACTAATGCAAGAGATGTGAGTAGAACCAACATACATAGAGCAAACTCCCCCACAATATATGCACGTGTAATGAACTTGAATTTCATTGCATACATTGTCAAGCATAATCTTTGGGAGAGTTTGCACTATATATTCAACCATGCAATACATAATAAAGATGAAATGCATGAAAGGCAAACACTTAAGAACAAACCAATCTTAAGTAGAAAACCATTTCCCTTAAAACCCTCTAAACTTCTCCCCCATTGACAACAAGTGCCAAAATGGATGACAAAGTTAGAAGGCCAACATAGTTCAAGTTCCTCCCAAGGTGTGCATTTCTCATAATATGAGTGAAATCATATGCACATATCCAATGACGAATACTTGGAGGAAATCAACTACATTGAGGATCAAATATTGCTAAAAGGATAACAAGGTGAAGAAACTTCAACGGATGAAGCAAGCAATCAAAAGATCCATAATCAAATGGACAAATAGTGATCTAAATGAAATAAGGAAGCTCCCCAAGGTTTGTGCATAAATGAGTTGTTTCATTTGAATACGATATGCACAAGCATGGAATCCTCACTCCCTCTATATCATTTAGAACACAACCAAGATACAAGGAGTAGAGATATAAATCAATACACTTGTTAAGACAAGCTTAAGTCCAAAAGAAACCAAATATGAGATATGAGTGCGCGAAGATGCAATAAAAGTAAACCAAGCACTCATAAATCAAGACCTTACCAAAACCATTAAAAACTAAGCGGATAAGCGAGATGGTTGGCAAAAGGCGAGGGTATCAAGGCGAGAGATTAACACTCTTGTGTATATAAGTTTCTAATTGGGAAATCATGGGAATAATCCACAAAGAAACATCCACACATAAGAGGTTAATAAAGATAAGAAAACATGATATCCAAGAGGAAGTCATAAGATATACCAAAAAATGATATTTTGCTTAAGTGCATATATATAGCCCATGGCTCTATTTTCTCTTATGGTATATCAATGAACTTCACCAAAGAAAAAGAAAACCTCAAAAACATCACAACTAACACTAAGGGAACTAATGCTAGTTGGGATATTTTGAGAAAGGCAACAAGTATCAAAAGGAAGGATTCAATGCAATTTCAACAATATTGCACATGAGAGTACCTTGAGGAATTGATATGCAATAAATTGCTAGAAGGCATATTTGGGATTGGTGAATCATGAACATGATTTTATATACTCCCCATTATATGCATCATCTCAAATTACTCACATAAGCAATAAGGATAGAAAAATCTTTCAAAGATCCTTGCAAGAACCGCAACGTTTACAAACAAATAAATTCATGCCAAGATGCAACCTACAAGAGATTGGATGGAAGAATAGTATGCATGAATAAGATACTTGTTACCGAGATAGCAATGGTATGATGTAGTAGATAAGAATTCTTCGATCACCCTAGCTTGGCTCCAATTATCATGAGGTGACAACACGTTCCATATAGATAATACAAGCATCCATTGCATCTCCAATGTACCTAAAACAACATTCAAATACATCTTGGTCCCCAAACTTATGGGGTCCAAAGTGGTTAGACTAACCACAACACATAGGACATACTCCATAAAAATATGTGCATATTTAGAGATGAAATTTGAATTTCATGCACATCATAGCCGTTTAAGGATTTGATGGAGTATACCCTATATATTGGATCAAAGAAAGCAAAACATGATATAAGATATACATTTAGTAAACATGCATGCACGAGATTTTCAAGAACCAATGAATATATAATTTGGACAAAACACCAAAATATTCAAGAAGGCATACAAGGTGTGACAAAACACATTTGTTATCCAAACTATATCAAAGAATCAAATCAACACAAGATTTGTTCAACAAAGTTCAACAAATGAACCAAGCAAAAACTATTGAGCATAAAAGATGGGATAAAAAAAATGCTCAAAGATTTATCTCATTCAAGCAAATAACACAGAGAAGAAAGAATGAGATAACAAACTCCCAAAATAGCAAGGTTTTAACAAATAAACCAAACCCTTAACACTTTTTACAATGGCACAAGGTTCCGAGAAGAAAAGGTTTTTCTTCCACTAAAACCACATTTGATAATAATCAAAAACACCATCAAGGAGATGTTCAAAATCTAAGGAATACAAAGGGAGCCACAACAATTTTTGGAAAGAAAAAAGGCAATAGGAGGTGAAATCCAAGGTGAAGATAATCCACAAATTCTACCACACCCAAGTATATCAATTGTCGAAGACAATGAGTGTATTGGAATTTATTTCCGGTGGTATATTGCACAGATATTAAAGATAAATCTTCACAATAAAAAGCATAGGATAGGAATAAAAAGATTAAGCACTATGCAAAGATAGAGATTCTTGATAGCTTCAACTAGTCACACAATCATGCAAAGCAATGATTCGAATAACTTGAAGCAAATGGTCTCCTAAATAAGATATAGAGATATGCATTTGAGGAAGGACACACCAAGAATTTCTTACTCAAGCAAAGACCAAAAAGATGAGCAATAAAAGCTTCTAACAAAAAATAGGATATTTTCAATATAAACTCTAAGTGGCACCACCTAATATGTTCACATTTCCTAGGATTGTGATATGCAAAAGTAGCATATTACTCCCCCATAATGTGGTATTCATTTTTTCTTAATAAGAGGAAAAACAACCTCAACTAGAGATAATTAATGGACATTTAGAACTTGAATTTGTCATGAGTATGACAGACCACATAGTGACTAGATAAGCTTGAAATATCAATACTAAGTGGTAGTACTCATGTACACACATTTTAAGGTTTGAGAGATGCGCGAGGCATATCACTCTGCCAAATGGGATGTTCCATTAATCACTCTAAAAGAGCCCAAAAAGATATCATCAAGATGCATTAGAGGCTCAAAGAAAAACACACAAGTAAATGATGTGCCAAACACATATACATACTTGAATACACAAAATAATCAAGCATGGGGCACAACAAATACAAACACATACTTGGTACAAAACCAAAACATGTAAAGGGGCAAGTAACTTTCAATATAAAAGAGTTGAGTTCGAGTTACCGCAAAGAGGCGCATTGGGTATATGGTAGGGAGATGATAATTCTTATAACTTGGCTTGATCAAATATAGTATATGAAGATACCTTAATTCTTCATGAGCTATCCAAGTCTCCAATGCCCTCCAATAACACCTATTGATCAAGTTTGAGCTTGTTGGTCCCCAACCAAGTTGGGTCCTAAGAGGTTAGTCACAATAGGCTTGGCAACCCAAATGGTTCGTTTCTTGACACCACTTTGAGTTCCAACAAACTTGGCAAACACATTGCCATCCTTATCCTTCCCAAGAGAATAATAATCATCAACAATGATAGGGTTAGATAAGGTACCATTTGAACATGAAGAGGCCAAGTGCCCCTTCTCACGACATATGTACCAAGAAGTACTCCCCTTTCTCTTCTTTATTGATTTCTTGTCTTGGGGAGCCTTATCTTGATTCTTCTTGGGAAGTGGCCTAGCTTCAACTTGAGGTTGAGATTGGGCTTGATCTTGACCTTGTGGCCGCTTCCCTTGTTGCTTATCATTCAAGCGCTTTTTCTTCAATGGACAAGATCTTACATGATGTCCTACAACCTTGCACTTGAAGCAAATAATCTTAGACGAATTCTTGACTTGGTCTTGGCTCTTCTTCTTGTTGCTCTTGGACTTGTTCTTGTTATTGGAGTTGAATCCAAGTCCACTTTTATCATTGGGGCATTTTTGCACACTCAAAATATTATCGAGTGTGGATTTGCCTTCATTACTCTTTTCCAAGTCTTTCTTCAAAGAAGTGACTTGGGCCTTGAGCTCTTTGATTTCCTCTACATGGTTAGTATAAATAGAGGTACTGGAGGAAGTGGAAGCTTCATTGTTAGAGCAACAAGGCAAAGCAAGTAATCCAACACAAGTTTTATCAATAGTATGACAAGAAGGATCACTAGGACTAGCACATGGCAAAATAGCATTTTGAGTAGAAGTTGTGCTAATGTCCAAATGAGGCTCACAAGATGTTACCTTAGTGATACTTGCCTCACGAGCTAACTTTAGCCCATCATAGGAGATTAGAAGATCATTATGAGAGGCCAAGAGCTTTTCATGACTTTCTTCCAATTTCCCATAATTGCTAGTTAGCAACTCAAGTTGAGCCCTTAGCTCAACATTCTCCTTTAGGGTAGATGCTTCACAAGAGGTAGAGTTAGTAGCACTAGCATCATTAATAGATTTTTCCTTTTCAAGCTCATAAGATTCAATTTTTTGTATGAGGAGACAATTAGTGTGCTTCTCCTCGGCAATCTCTTGCTTAAGGAGATTGAATCTCCGACTCCCATCATCAAGTTGGAAATCCAACTCCTCTATGGTTTCCGTTTGTTTAGTTATGGTGTCCATAACGTGTTTGATACAAGCAACGACCTTATTATTACCACGAAGAGAGGTACACAAAAAGGTCATCTCAAGCACAAGAGCTCTAGTATCCTCATCAAGGTCATCATCACTATCATCATTATCATTGCTATTATCTAGAGAAGATATCTTGGGATCCAAAGTAGGAGATACCTTTGATCCTCTTGCCATAAGGCACATGTGAGCATGGGAGGATGAAGATGAGGATATTCTTGAATCTTCATTCATGATTGTGTCTTGGTCCATAGGGTGTTTGATTTCCTATACATTGTTAGATACACAACTAGAGGAAATAGAAGCATTTTGTTTATTGGAACAAGACAAATAAATCATATCATCTACACTAGTACTCAAATAATTTCTAGAGAATATGCAAGTACTAGCAACACAAGGGGATATATAATTATCGTTGCAAGAAGTGCTTAAGTCCAAACTCTCTACACCATTAGCATTTATAGAACATGAATCATTGGTGTAAAGAGAACCACTACCATCATTACATATGGTTTATCCACTCACCATGCCATTACCTTGTGACTTGTCACATGTAGGTGAAGTGGAGGGAATTGAAATCTCATCGCGGCTGGAGGTGGAAGCCACTTGGAGCTCTTCATGATGTGAAGGAGAAGAGAGCTCCTCAGAGATACCACCGACCCTATGAGAAATGGACCCACCAATTTTTTTTAAGCTTGGTCCACATCTCATGAGATGACTTGCGCTTTGCATTTGTCAAGAACAAATTAACTATGGGGCTCAAAGAGAAAATAAGCTCATTAGATACTTGAGCTTCGAGATGTAAATTTTTCTCATCCTCTAAAGATAGATTTTGAGGATCCATCGAAGGAGAAAAACCTACATATAGAAATCTCTCAATATTTGGACACAAGGTCCGAAGATTACAAAGTAAGCAATTTCTCCACAAAATATAATTTGTGCCATCAAAGATAATTGTGGCATTGTGCACTATACTACTAGCCGACATCTTTACACTCTAGGTGGTGAAGCCTAAACAAGGAGAGACCTTGCTCTGATACCAATTGAAAGGATAGAGATGTCGCCTAGAGGGGGTGAATAGGAAATTTCAAAACTATTACGGTTTTGGCTTGATAGAATGCGGAATTAAACTAACGTTTATTTTACAAGCACAAAACCTAAATACTCTGGGCTCAACTAAGTGCACCAAAAACAAGATAAGCTAAGCAAGATAGCACAAGATAAATATCATAGTGATAAGCAAGATATAAGTACTTCAAGCTTGATGGCTATCACAAGGAAAGTAAGCTCGGGTATAGAGATAACCGAGGCATGTGGAGACGAAGATGTATTCCCGTGTTCCCTTACAAGTAAGGTACGTCACGTTGGAGAGGTGTGGGATTCCACGAAGAATTTCCCAACGCCACGAAGGCTCACCTTCTTCTCTGAGTCTATCCCACAAAGGAATAGGCCCTTTCCTTATGGCTAGCTTTTCCTCCACTCCGGAGATGGCAAGCTCCACAACCACTTCACAAGCTCCACGAAGGAGAAGCCCGGGTCTCTTCACAATCTTCCATGAAGAGGACACCGCGGCACCAACCGCCGAGCCAACTAGGAGGTCACCCTCCAAGAGCAACAAGCTCACGGTTTCTCACTCGAACAAATCGTAGTGGAGAGCTCAACACTTATGCAAGAATGCAAAGCAAGAACACCAAGGGCATTCAAATCCCTCACTCTCAAATCCCACCAAAGCAACAAGTGCTAGGGAGGAATTAGAGAGGAAGAACAATGGTGGAAGTCAACAAATGACTCCAAGATCTAGATCCAATGGTTTCCCCTCACTTAGAGGAGGAATTGATTTGTGGGGATTGTAGATCTAGATCTCCTCTTCCAAAGCCCTCAAAAAGATGCAAGAATCATAGGAGGAAAGGGAGAGGAAGTAAGCTCAAGAGGTGCAACAATGGAGGTCAATTTCGTGCTAAAGAACCCCCAAAAACGTTGGGGGAAGGACCCCCTTTTATAGGGAAAAGCAAATATGGCCATTGGAGAGAAAACAGCGAAAACTCGGTTCCAAAGTCGGTTGGACCGGCCCCAGAACCGGGAAACTCGGTCCCCAGGCCGGAGGACCGACCTACAAACCGAAATACCTCTGTTTGCCAACCCGGAATAGACTCGGTCATGAAAACCGGAAAATCCGGTCTGAGATCCGGTCTACCGGAGCTGGAACCGGACCGTTCGGTGTGGGGCTCGGTTGAACCGGATCCATAACCGGGATGAAACTGACTTCACGAAAAACGTAATAACTTTTGCACCCGGACTCCGATTTCAATGATCTTGGGCTTGTTTTGACGAGGACAACAAGCTCTACAATATGGTGCATGAAAACATCATAGTACAACAAAGGAAGATAGAACCAAATGAGGTAAGGTATGGAGCCTCACTGTAAGAAGAACCGGTAAAACCTTCAAACTCGAAAACGCCATATAAGATGCATACGAAATCCGTTTTCGATGAACTTGGGATTTTTGAAGAGCTAGCAACAAGCTCAAGAACCTCACATAGAGAAAATACCAAGAAGCAACAAAATAGGAAGATGCAAAGTATGCAAAGGATTGAGCTCCCTAAGACAATGTGATCAAGTTACCCAACCGAATGCCCCTCTTGATAGTGCGGCTATCTATCCTATAACCCGGTCTCCCAACAACCACCTTGAGACCGGTAAAAGGAAAACCTAGCAAGGCCATACCTTTGCCTTGCGCATCCCGCTTGATCTTGATGACAATGCTTCAGGCTCCATCCAAGCCGGAATGCATCACTTGATCATTGTTGCTTCGTGAAGACTCGTAATATGCTCCCCCATACACCACTATGGGATAGCTTCATTAAGACACATCTTCACATGTCCATTATCACAAATATGGATGGAAAGCTTCAAGCAAATGATCTTCTCGAGATGTTTATCTTGAACTTGCCCTTCTCAAACTTTGATGACGATCACCACTTGATGTCATCCTCTGATGGGTTATATGAGATCTTCACTTTTGAAGCATTCCCATGGAAAGATACCTATACCATATAGAAAACGCAAAGGCACATATATAATGGGTTAGTTCATGATGCATAAATGACAAGGCTTACCATACCACAAGATCCATGTGGTACATTATTTATGCTTCATGTGTTGACCAACTTGAAATCACTCTTCACTCTTTGTATTGGTCAACCAAGTATCTTCTCATGCTCCATATCAATATCTTGAGGTACATAAAGAATTCTTCATTTGATTACATGCTCTAAATCTTAGTCAACCATAGCTCAACTAATGAGGCTATCATGACACCGGCTTAGAGCCATATCTTGAATTCTTCTATTGAGATCACACTCTCAAGATATTGAACATATCATATTCTTCTCTTCAATTTAATGATATTGATGCCAAAACTCAAGGTATATCTTTATCTTCATGGCATCCATACTTGAATCCAACACATGAACTACAAGCATGACCTATGGAATATTCCTTCATATAAAACTCCATGAAAACATTAGTCCATAGGGATTGTCATTAATAACCAAAACCACACATAGAGGCAATTACCCTTTCAATGCGCCTCTCCGGCAGGGTGCCGGGAAGAGCTTCAGATCCCTCCCGATCTAGGGATGGAGATGACGGCGGCTACAAACTCTTTCATGGATTTTTGATCGGGTACTTAGGGTTTTTGTCCCGAGGGCAATATATAGGTGGAAGGAGAGGTCGAGGGGGTGCTAGGGGCCACCACACCACCCCTGGCACGGGCCAAGCCTGGCTGCGCGTCCAGGTGGTGTGGCCGGCCTTTGGCCCCTCTCCGTCTCGTATTGTGGCATCTGATGATTTCCGGAAAAATAGGCACTTTGGCTTTTGTCCCGTCCAATTCCGAGAATATTCATTTTTTGACTTTCCTGGAATCAAAAACAGCAAAAAACAGGCAGCTGGCACTACGGCTCTTGTTAATAGGTTAGTCCAAGAAATCATATGAAAAGTACTCCAAAGTGTGGACAAAACACAAGAAAGTGGATAAAACCAAGCATGGAACATCAAAAATTATAGATACATTTGCAATGTATCACGAATCTGATCTCATCATCAGAAGTTTCCACTTTCAAGTGGAGGATCCCGAAGCACCGCACCTCTCGGCTTCGATCTCATTGGAACCGTCGGTCGAAAAGTCTGCGCCTACGGCAATACCTGCATCATCTATCGGATCATCCGTAGAAATTATACTCGAGGCAGAAAAAGATAAAAGAAACAACGAAAACACAGTAGATCTAGGGAATCTTGATGGTCTTTACAACGATCTCTCCCTTGGGGTTAGACCCCCATCCAACTATGTGACGAGGATCGAGCTCGGTAAACAAAGAAACCGAAGAAAGCAGCGAAAGCATCGACTTCGGAATGATGGCTGAAATCTACCCAGAGCAGGAACCACTGGATTTCACCAATCCACAAAATAGTGTCTCCCTTGGATCCGACGATGACGCAACTAGTTCATATATAAAGCGCCACCAAGTGTGTGTGATCATCGGGGACCCCTCAACACAGCGCGACTCTAACGGTAACCCTATTCTTAACCTCGATGATATTCTGTCAGATGACAATGCAGGAAATCATAGTCATGAAGGAAATCACGGGAACGATGGAGACCCGACGAACAACCGAATAATCCAAGGAGGTGGAGAACCGCACAGAGGCGAGAGGCAAACTATCCGACTACCAGCCGAAGCATGGAAAAAAAGCAAGAGAAGCAATTTTAGGTGTGGTTCCAATGACAGCTGAAGCCACACGCGAAGATCTACTAGCTTATCAATATTTTCTTCATCATCAGAAAAGGGATATCCTAAGGATGCAAAGGCAACTCGACGAAAGGAAAAAGCTAGCCAACGAATCCAGCCTACGGCGGGCTCAACTAAGCTCTACCCGAGGATCAGGAAGCGTAGCTGGGGGAGCACCGCTAAGAAGGGGAACATCACGGCTGCAGAACATCCTAGAAGCCAAAAGAAAAAAATGATTCGAGATCTCGATTTGTTGTTTATGTCGGTAGATCCAACATGACACATCAAAGCAAAAACAACCCAAGCCGCAATTATAGCTGCACAAACGTACTTACTTACAACTCAACCCGCACCCGACGATGCCCGCGCGTCTCTCCATCGCTCTGCTCTAATGAACCTCGGCATGGTGGGAGCATTCCTTGCATAAGAAGAACCAAGAATCACGCACCAACCTGATAGGTCCCCACATCCTCGCAGCAGCCTCGGCAGGTGGGGCACACCCGAAGATCTCGGTCACCACATCGGGTACACTTTCAGGATCCGAGCCACGAAATAGTGCAAGAAACGACAAAACACAACATAGGAACAACGGATCAAGGTATGAGAGCCGCAACCGAAGATACTACAATGGTGACAGTGAAGATGACTATGAGTTATGTGGAGCGAGCTGCTTTACTCAGCGGATTTGTAAAACCCTAGTACCTAAAGAATTCAAACTTCGCATGAACGCTAGAAGTATGATGGATTACAGGAACCCGAAGCTTGGTTAGCAGATTATTTGGCCATTGTCAAGTTACAGGGCGGCTCCACGGCCATCGCAATGCAAAGCCTGCAGCTGCACCTAACCGGTGTCGCATGGTCATGGCTTAGACAACTACCCGAAGATTCCATCAGCAGCTGGAATGGCCTTGAAGATAAATTCATCCGACATTTCCACTCCACATTCAAACGATCCGCATCTCTAGAGCAATTGTGGGCGTGCAAACAGAAACCTAGAGAATCAATAAGAGCCTTCATTCAACGATGGAATATCATCAAGAACTCAGCCAAAGCCATATCCGACGAAAGGGCAATTGACGCCTTCAATGATGGCCTCCGCCGTCGAGAGTTCATAGAAGAACTAGGACGGGTCAAACCCAAAACAATTTCGCAGTTGATGGATATAGCAAATCGCTAGGCTGATGGAGAAGATGCACTACATAACAAATGAACACATTCACCCAAAGAAGATAGGGACAAACGCAAAGTGATAGAAGATGAAGGGCCAACGATGGACACGGGGGACCAAGTTATATTGCAGCTAGTTTCTCAGGAGAGGATAATCATAGAAACGACGATTACAATGGCAGGCACTGTAACAACGGGGATGACGTCGGAGGAAGCCAAACAACACAGTGATATCAGCCAAGAGCTCGGGACCCACCAATGTCCGCAATGCAAATGCTGGAGGGACCCTGTAATATGCACTTTTATGTCAACTCAACGGGAGCAAGGCGATCCAACCATCTTATGAAAGACTATCAAACATTTTTAAAGATGCAAGAACTATGCAACGCAAAGGCAACTAAAGCAGCAAGCCGAGGATACACCACTACGCCTGGCATGTTATCCATCAGCACACCACCACTGCTGCCGGTACACCCGCTAGCAGGGTAGCCACAAAACACAACGAATCAAAATAGTGAATAGCCTAGGTCAAAGGGAGCAATGTCAATGATTCATAAAGGGCGCCCATCCAATAGGATATAGAAGCTAATTACAAGGCAAGTGAACATGGCGGAGGTAGCGCCACAAGCCACACCCGAGTATCTCCACTAGTTGGAACAGGAAATCACATTCAGCAGAGCTGATCATCCACTTCGAGTACCATGACTGGGCCACTCAGCCTTGATAGTAGAAGCACAAGTGGGTGGATTTGACATGAGCAAAGTCTTCACGGATGTAGGAAGCAACATCAACTGGATTTACACCAAGACGGTGAGAGCAATGAATTGCTCCTTAGGTAATCTAGTGCCAACAGAAACGTCCTTCCATGGCATAGTACGAGGTAAGATCGAAATTCCTTTAGGTAAAATATCTCTTGACGTTATTTTTGGATCCAAGGAAATTTCAAACGAGAAAAGGTCGAGTTCGAAGTCATGGACCACCCAACTTTTGCACGATTCATGGCAGTTCCACATTATGCGTACTTGGTTGTGAAAATGCCAGCCCCAAAGGGACTCATAACAGTAAAAGGAAGCTCCACTTGATCCGACAATTGTGATCAAGAGTTCAACAAAATCTTTAAATCATTCGAGATGGCAACTAAGTTTGAGCAGCTAAAAATATCGGCAACTGCGGAAGCTCTAGCAATAGCACGCATCAATCTCGATCATACTTTTGATACCGCAAAAGATACAAAGGAAGTATAGATTTACCCTACCAATCCGAAAAAGACGACCTTTGTGGCCTCTAATCTCAGTCCCACATAGGAATGCACGCTCATCGAGTTCCTCCGTGAGCATTGGGAGATTTTCGCATGGTTACCTTCTGACATGCCGGGAACTCCCAGGGAACTCGCTGAGCATGCATTAAACTTGGATCCAAAGGCGAAGCCAGTAAAACAGTCGCTTCGTAGAGCCAAAATGAAAAGCTATTGGAAAGGAGCTTCATCGCCTAACCGACGCTAAATTCATCAAGGAATTAAAAAAGCAGAGTGGATCCAAAATCCAGTATGCGTCCCAAAGAAAAATACAAAAGAATTACAGATGTGCATTGACTTCACTGCGTTGAATAAATATTGTCCAAAGGATCACTTTCCACTACCACGAATCGATCAAATAATCGGTGCAACCACGGGGTGCGAACGTCTTTCCTTTGTGGACGCATATTCTGGGTACCATCAGATTCGGATGAAGAAAGAAGATCAGGATAAAACAATATTTATCATGCCCTATGGAGTATTCTGCTACACAACAATGCCCTTTGGACTCAAAAATGTCGGGGCAACATATCAAGGGATGATGCAGAATTGCCTAGGAAGCCAAATTGGTACAAATGTATGAGTCTACATTGACGATGTCATAGTCACAACAAAACAAGGGTCCTCTCTTATCAATGACCTCTGAGAAACATTCAGGAACCTTCGACAAAGTTTTGCATCAAACTCAACCTGACGAAGTGTTCCTTTGGAGTCCCTACAGGGCAACTCCTCAGATATCTTGTTTCAGCAAGAGGAATAGAAGCCAATCCCGAGAAAATACAGGCAATCCAAACAATAAAAAATCAACAAATCTTTGAGGTGTACAGCAGCTGGTTGGGCGAGTCGCAGCACTTAGCCATTTTATTGCCCGTCTAGGAGAAAAAGCACTACCATTCTATGCCCTCATGAGGAAATCAGATAAATTCGAGTGGACGGAAGAAGCTCAGTGTGCCTTTGAATATCTCAAGAAAACACTTTCTACATCTCCTGTTGTCATTTCTCTGTGAGAAAAAGAGCCATTAATTCTTTACATTGCCACCACTAATCAGGTGGTCAGCACGGTTCTGGTCGTAGAATGACCTGAAGAAGGGAAAACCCACGGTGTTCAGAGACCTGTTTATTTTCTGAGCGAGGTCCTCTCGACATCCAAACAAAGGTACCTGCATTATCAGAAACTAGCATATGGAGTGTTTATGACAGCACGAAAGTTGCACCACTATTTTTGGAACACCCGATTACAGTGGTCAACGAAGCACCTTTATCCAATATCCTGAATAATCCAGAAGCAACAGGACACGTCTCTCTTTGGGGCATTGAGCTTTCCCCTCGAGATATCATGTACGAGAAGCATAAAGCAATTAAATCACAAGTTTTTTCAGATTATATCACCAAATGGACCGAACTACAATGCGCAGGCCCACCAGACCTTTCTAGCGCATGGACAATGTATTTTGATGGATAAAAAAGAACGGAAGGAGCAGAGGCAGGAGTCATATTAGTATCACCACAAGGCGATAAAATGCGACACACACTTCGGATGAGCTTCGCAAATGCGTCCAATAATGAAGTTGAGTATGAGACCTTGTTGCACGGTATGCGTATGGCCAAAGCTTGTGGTGCAACTCGCCTCAAAATATTTGATGATTCCAATCTTGTAGCACAACAAGCAATGAACAAGTATGACGCTATCAGCGACAACATGATTGCCTACCATGATCTATACAACATTATGGAGGCCCAATTTGATGGATGCGAAGTATCGCACATAGGAAGAGCAAGCAATGAAGAAGCCGATAATATGGAAAACATCGGGTCCTTATGCCTACCAATCCCACCTAGAGTTTTCTAGGAAGAGATAACGGAGCGTTCTATTAAGGCGACGAGAGTTTCTGAAGTCATAGCACCCAAGACAGGAAAACAATCAAGCCGCGAAAGGACTCGGGGGCTGCACTAGCAAGCACAGATATAGAAGAAACCCTCGACGAAGATCTAGAAGTTGATGAAGTTATGATAATAGAGCCTACATGGATGCAGCCATACATAGCATATATGACTCGGGGAGAACTCCCCGAAGATGTGACGGAAGCTCGGTGAATCACTAGAAGATCGAAAGCCTTTAGAATCATCAAAGGTGAATTATATAAAAGAAGTATTTCGGGTGTGATACAACAAAGTATCACACCCGATGAAGGAAAAAAGCATACTCAAGGACATACATGAAGGAGTGTGTGGTCATCATGCTAGTAGACGGTCAATTGTTGCCAAAGCATTCAGGGAAGGGTTCTACTAGTTCACAATGGTACAAGATGCAAAGGATATAGTCAGAACATGTGAAGCATGTCAGAGATTCGCAACAAAACCCGGCGTGCCTGCTGCCGAATTAAATTCCATACCTCTTGCTTGGCCCTTCGCCCATTAGGGGACTTTACATGGTGGGAAAACTTCACAAATCATCTCCAGGAGGACACGTCTTTCTGCTAGTAGCATTCACTAAATGGATTGAAGCAATGCCTGTTACCATCCAGGATGGAAATTCGGTTGTGAATTTTATCAAATCAATAGTGTTTCGATTCGGCATGCCAAACAACATCATCACTGATAATGGAACTAATGTTACTTCCAATGAGTTCAAGGAATACTGAAATAGATGGGCATAAAAGTAAGCTATGCCTCAGCTGCTCACCCGCAAACTAATGGGCAAGTGGAAAAAACCAATGGCCTCGTGACTGCTGGCCTCAAGAAAAGATTACTGGCACCACTCGATAGGGAAAAAGGAGCATGGGTTGATGAGTTACCTTTTGTTTTGTGGAGTTTGTGTATCACTCCAAACAATTTGACATAAGAAACACCCTTTTATCTGGTCCACAGCGCTGAAGCTGTCCTTCCAGTCAAAGTATCTCACGAGTCTCCCCGGTTCGCTGAATATGACGAAGAAGCATCAGGGGAAGCACTTGAAGACGACATTGGTGCACTTGATGAAGCCCGTGATATTGCCTTACAAAGGGCCACTCCATATCAGCAAAACTTGCGCAATTACCACAGCCGACAATTGCGTCCTAGGTCCTTCGTTGTAGGGGACCTAGTTCTTCGCCTCAAGCAAGATGGTCACCGAAAATTGGAGTCGCCTTGGGAAGGGCCCTACATTGTTACAGAAGTCATTCTAGGAGGAGCATATCGGTTTCAAGACAAGAAGACAGGAGTTAAATACTCCAATCTGTGGAACGTCACACAATTATGGTGTTTTTGTGCTTAGAATTTATGTTTTCTCGCAATTTAAATTACAATAAGGCCTATGGCTCGGCTTCTTAGCTAGAATATTAGAAAGGCCAACGGCCAGGTGAAATCCGCCAAACCATGTATCTCTGGCTTCAAATTATAAAAAAGAGATAAGTTCTTCGTACTCTGAGTTTTTATTTATCATTTTCTCCTACAGAAATAGAGGTTCTCTATTTTGATATAGTTTGAGTGCATTATTCTGATGAAACTAACAAAAATTATGAGCCTATGTCCAGATACAGGCATTCGAACATAGCCTCGGGGGCTACTCCCATCGAGAGCGCTGGGGCGCATCCGATAGAAATTATATTGTGCATATAGGGTCAAAACAATTTCGATCAAAAAATATATATCAGCAAAAAACTTATGAGTTTTACTTTAATGTATCCTTAAAAGGTTACTCTCATCGGGAGATTCTTTAAATCATTAAAACAAAAACTAATAAACTTTAGCAATTCCAATAGACAAATAAGGCAGACTATAAATATATTCAAAAATCTCGGATCGCACCTGACGCGATAAAATTTCGAATGTCGTGTCCAAGACATGAAGGTAAGACCTTGGGATTCGTCCTATGTGCCTTGGTAATCGCACAAGAATGCGATCTGCCAGAAAAATATCAGTATCAATGATACGATAAAAAATCCTGACAGACGCGTTGGGTACCCGATAAATAAGAACTGGAATTTAGTATTCAGTAAGACCTCAACGGCTCGAACTGAGTTACACCAGTTAAAATTCTGAGTTCAGGCCTGGGGACTTGAATTTGATGTAGGTCTACAGTGTTTTTTCCCATGAGAAATTAACTGATTCCCAATCCGTCGGATGCATCAGGCCTGTTGTACCAAATCCCTATGAAGCTAAAAAATAAAGACATTTCATAAAAACTCAAAACTAGTAAAAACATCTTTGAAACTCAACCAAAAATCTACGATGGGTAGAGTCTCGGGGGCTACTGATATGGGTATGATTATTCGGGTACTTATGTTTTGTTACCCTGACTATATAAAGGCTCGTGTCCCATGAAGAATCAGGATGAAGGCCCATGAAGCATTCGATAGAAGACTTAGTTGTATTAAGATAAGGGAAATAGAAACCGACGTTGTGTTGGAGTTGTAATCAGAAATGTGTAACCTATCTGTATACGGCTTTGAGACCCATGTTATTATATATAGGACGGGAGAAGCCTACGAGGAGGTACCAAAAAACTCCCAAGCAATCTATAGTAGCTTTGTTCATCAATAATCAGGTGACTTCGACTCCCTTGTTTGCCTGACCTCCGATAAAATCCCCAGCGTTCTCTTTTACACAAAACCCTAAGTCCATAACCATGGGCATTGCCGAGGTTACCCCTCTTCAGTATGCTTCTCAGAATATATGTACGTGTTGTCCAATTTTAAAGACCTCATTACTTTGAAGTGAAAAACGCAAGGGTCCCCTTGCATCACTTGTGAAACGACACAAGGGAACCATGTCCTATTTTATGGTAGTGATGAAATGCATGAAAGCATCCCTCCATGGTTCATGTAACATGATGTGGAACATTAATGAATTTTGTCTCTATGTAAGTGTGAGTGGAGATATGAAACTTGTTTGTAGTTTACAAAGTATCCAACTCACATACCTGAACAGAGAAGGGACAAGATCTTAGTCGTAAGTCTTAATGGAGACATAGAACACGCTCGTAGTTTGGAAAGTAGCCATATTGTATACATGATCCAAGTAAGTAATAGATCTATGGTGTTGTTAAGCTTACCATGTATGTAATGTACACAATTATATGCTTAAGGGACCTAAAATTGCTTCTGCAATGCCCCCTCAAACTCACTCACATCCTAGGCTTAAGAAGCATCGGGATTTGTGGAAGTGCCCATCTGAATGTTTACACATAGTCTATCGCCAGGATTGCAAGCTCTCTTGGTGTAACCTAGCGTCTAGGGAAGTCCACTTGTTTAGGGACTTATCATGAACTCTCATACTTGATATGATATACTTGCACACAAGTGGCAAGTTGAAATTGTTACTTTGACTATCTGAGACTAAGCGAGCCCACCTGCCAAGTTAAATGACCCCATGTGCATTTTGCTTTTTAGTAAATATTTCCAAAATAGTTAAGTAAGTTATATTTAGTATTATTCATGGGATACTAATGTAACACCTCTGCTCCTATAGAATGATGTGAAATTTTGATTTTGAGCATGTGTTGGTCTCGATTTCCACTAGTTATACTCCCTCCTTTCCAAAATAGGATGCATATAACTTTTAATCAAAATCAAACCTTTCAAAATTTGATTACTATATAGAAAAAAGAGTCAAAATTTATAATCCCAAACCAAAACGTGAATCCAATTTAATGTCCCTCTTTACCCTAAAATTTTAGTCAATGAGAGGTTTCATACAAGATTCCATATGGATATTCCTGACAATAAAATTCACATCAACGTTTTAGTGCCCAATGATTAATGATTTTTTCCACTTAGTACACAAATTACCAAATTCGATTAACTTGGCTTGAATAAGGTATTAATGTGGTGCATTTTTCTTCTATATGAGTAAGTGTGAATCTTTCAGAACTTATGTGTGTAAGCACAAACTTATAGAGAGACTTTATGGCATGAACACCCTGACTGTTATCTAGTGTCACTATTTTTATATAAATAAGTTACCACTATGGCGATGACCCATTTACCATAATGTTGTTATGATGATGCTTAGTATAATTTATGGCCTTATTGGTATGGTGATGTCCTTACTAAACCGGTTGTAATTTCGAAATTGTACGGTAACTTGTTATATATAACATGATAACTAAACGTTACATTGTTCAAAATAGTTAGCATTATACTAGTGATGTAGTTACCATGATGTTGATGTATTAATATACCATTTAGTATATTACAGGTAATGTAGTTACCATGACAAGTCAGTATTAGTTAACTTCATAGTGGTGATGTACATATTTAATTGGGTTGTGTGGTATACCATGATGGTGACATAATAATTATAATTTCTTGCAAAGGGACGGTCAATTGCTACATGATAAAAAATCCTAATAGTTTAATGAAACATATCTAAGTGGCATCTAGTTTTAAAGCTCTTGTTGATATGAAGCGAACAACACTATGGTGCCGCTGACATCATGGGGAGCAATATGAGGGGATGAGTAGGACCATGGGTTATTTTTATGGTAGTGTTGAATTGGAGGAAAGACTCTCTCCATGGTTGTTGCACCCACATGGTGTGAAACATTAATGTAAAAGTGTTCCTATTTAAGTGTGACGAGAGACATAGAACATATTCACATTATACAAAGCATCCATCTCACATAACTAAGCGAGGAAAGTAGTAGAGCTCTATCATATATAAGTGTGATAATAGATATTGAACATTTTCATAGTTGGCAAAGTAGTCTTTCATGTACCTAAATCGAGCCATAAATAGATCTTGATTTTACTTAAGCACGAGCAGATATATGGAATATGCCACTAGTAGCAAAAAAACCTACTAGTGACGTGCCTCTTTTGCTACAAGTGGTGTTGCGGTGACACGCCACCAATAACTCGCCACTTGTAAAATTTATTGGTGGCATGAAGGCGGCACACCACCAGGAAGGCACATAGTGGTGGCGTGGCAAAGCATGCCACCAGTAGTATAACTACTAGTCATGTGCCGCATATACCGCACACGGTTATGATTTTTTAAATGCTGCTGGAAGCAATGTTTCGCAAATATCCAATGTTTCGCAATGTCACTGCTGAAGCAATGTAAATTCGATATTATTAACATACAAAGTTCACCACGGATAAAAGACCACATATAGTTCATTAATCCTATATAGCAACATATTATTTAATCTCAATATCACAAAGACATGAATGCAGAGACAAAACATTGATGATGTCAATGACAAACACCACATTCATGTTCCTCCGTGTGGTGGTCCTAGGAGTGAATATGACAGCCTGTACAACCTAGAAATGTTTGCCCCTTATGAAATGCCTCCACCCGTTGATGTTGAAGGAATGCAGCCATCGATCTTCGTCTTGTAAGAAAGGAGGGTGATGGCATGTGCTCCATATCGTACTCCAACTAAGCCTTCAGGAGGGATACCATATGAGGAAACGAACTTCATTGGTAATTTCTAAGATAAGGAAAAAATAACAACATAAATGAAGGGAAACCACCACAAATTAGCATAACAGGGTAGAGAAGAGATAGATAAGATGAAAGAGTTCACCTTAGTGCTGTTATCAATATTTGTGTTTGTCAAACGAGTCATGTATGGTCTATCAAGAATGATATTGGATGGTTGTAGCAATCCCAGGAGATGGTTTTACACATTCATAATAAGGTTGCATATTTGAGAGAGAACCATGTATGCATCCTCTTCATCACCATTCTCATCATCTTCTTCTTCCTCATCCTTCCCTTCAACGACATAGATAATTAGACTCCTTTGATCTCAAATTAAACAATATCATATCTCCTCCATGGATAAGGTTTTGTGCAATGAACCGCCTCCATCCCGCGTCCCTCATTAGAGTCCTTGTCGCCTATTTTTTCACTTTCATATTATATCTGCGCTCATAAACATTAAAGCCTACACTATTTATAATAATCTCATTGAACGCTCTTCTTATGTTGCATGGGACAATATAAAATTGAGCATTAGATAAATGATAAAGACACAAAAATAAAATTAGTATTAAACTATACGAAAAATTATATTCGAAAAATTATATTACCACTTCATTTGCAAAATCATAGCAAGGAGACACACCAAACAATTAACCGGTAGACAAGCTTGATGCACATCTAGTGTGGCACACGCACGGCGTCATATCTGGCAAAAAAACATACATTTTATCTGACACGGAACACATATGATTCATCTACGCAATACAACATTCCAACTCTCTAAGTCATTTAACATCTAACAATATAACAATTTCTACACATTGTTACTAGCATATAACAAAATCATCTACCCTTTTATCTCAATCAACTACAAAAAATTACCTAAATCATCTACTTTTTATCTAAATAATCTACATATATTTATCTAAATCAACTAAACAAAATACATATGCACATTTTTGTATAAATCAACTAAACAAATACATCAAAAAAGAGGGAGAGGGGATGCCTCACTATGGGGTGGTGGCGACGGGCTCTGTCTCGTTATGGTGATGGCGGCTCTGGTTCACACCGGTGGCAGGTGGCTCTGGGTGGCGGATGTCGCGACAACGAGAGGAGGTGAGGGTCGGATTCGGGTCCATATGCGAGGGGCACGACCATGACAAGAGGACTTGTGGGGAGCCAGCGGTGGCTTCTAGCGAGGAGGCAGTGCGAGCCAGTGTGTCTTGATCTAGAGGAGAGGAGGAGTGTCTCACTGTGAGGGAAAGAGACTCGTGTGCCGCGTGTGGAGGACTTGCCCTGGCCACTCCCTACCGGTGGCATGCACGCCTGGGCTCACACTGCTAGTACCAATCTATTGGTGGCACTACTAATATCCTCTGGCACCGAGGGTGGCTGGGGACCACGAACTAGTGGCATGCAACTTATAAAGGCACGCTACCAGTAGAGCATTACTGATACACTATCAATATGGTGACCCCTATAAGGGTTTTCCTACTAGTGCGCTCATATATAGTTTGAAAATAGCCACCTCATGTACCCAAGCTAAGCAAAGAGTAGAGTCCAATTGTTGTTAAGTTTAGTGAACTTATTAAATAAGTAAAATACACAAGTTACACACTTTGTTGGAATTGGCTTTGTCGTTGCAATGCCATTGAAACCAACTGACAAGCTAGGACTGAGAAGCGTCAGGATTTGTGACCATAAGAGTCTTAGTTGCTAAGGCTAAAGTGACAATACCATGATTGCAAGTTGAGAGCGTGTAACCTAGGGAGGTCTACTCGTTTAAAGACTCTCCATGAACTAGCATACACTGGTTCATCATGTGGTAGCATCCCATTAAAGATAGGCTTGACATAAGTGTAAATTAAAGGTGTAAACTTAACTATGAAGTACTATCTTGTAGTACCGTGGACTAAAGTGAAACCACCAACCAAGTAAAATTACCTCTAGTGTAGTGTATTCTTTAGTAAATATTTGGATAATGCCAAAGTATGAGTCTTTTATTTTAGGATGTGACTACATCTCAGTTGAATGAGAAATAAGTATTTCTTGGTCGATGGATTTTAGCTAGCCTACCGTATATGATGGTAGTATCTCTAGGGTACATGTCTTCTTTATATTTTTTTACCGCATTGGTCTTCACATGACTGATGTCTACGCACTTCTATTCTTGTAGACAGTTGTTGGGCCTCCAAGTGCAGAGGTTTGTATAACAGCAGCAAGTTTTCCCTTAAGTGGATCACCCAAGGTTTATCGAACTCAGGGAGGAAGTGGTCAAAGGTATCCCCTCTCAAGCAACCCTGCAATCAAGATACACGAAGTCTCTTGTGTCCCCAACACACCCAATACACTTGTCAGGTGTATAGGTGCACTAGTTCGGCGAAGAGATAGTGAAATGCAAGTGGTATAGATAATTATAAGTGGTAACGGTGATATAAAATAACTTGATGGCGTGGAAAAGACTAAAGTAAAACTGAAATAAAGATGGAAACAAGCAAACATGTAATAGATCTAATAGCAAACGGTGTTTCAGTGCTTAGAAACAAGGCCTAGGGATCATACTTTCACTAGTGAACACTCTCATATAAATATATTCTCTTTATGATACTACTCTTAACTACTCTCCGGTTGAAGACTCTAATCGATGGTAGGGCTATAACAACACACCTCAAAGTTCCTTTCCGCATCTAGATAACCCCACAGTGTCACCTTGAGCACTAGATGGTTCAAACAAACACCACAATTTCATAAAGACATCCAACTCCAAATATAACTCATAACAAGTATTTGTAATTTCTAGCCTAAGTGCCACCATGGTGTGCACGCTGTCACTTTCACACACATGGGGAGAGCAGAGATCTATTAAAGCACTTGAGTAGCAAGGTAGATCTACTTGATTACAAAGCTCATGATCACAATATGATCATGCATAGAGAGAGATGAACACATAGCTACCGATAGAACCCTTAGCCTCGAGAGAGAACTACTCCCTCCTCATCATGGGAATCAGCAATGACGATGGAGATGGTGGTGGAGATCGATGGATATGGCTCCAGGGGCACTCCCCCGTCCCGGCAGGGTGCTGGAATAGAGACTTTCTGTCCCCCGAATCTCCCCTTTGGTGGTGGCAGTGCTACGGAACTTTTCGTGGCTGGAGGCTTGATGATCTAGGGTTTATGCATCGAGAGGCTCTTATAGGTGAGAGGGGAGACCGAGGGGGTGCCGGAGGGGCCCACACCACCCCCTAGCGCGACCTGGCCTGGCCGGCGCCACCAGGTGGTGTGGCCACCCTCTGGCCCTTCTCTGTCTCGTATTCTGGCTCCAAGTGTCCCCCGGTAAAATAATAACTTTGGCTTTTGTCCCGTCCAATTCCGAGAATATTCATTTTCTAACTTCCTGGAACCAAAAACAGCAGAAAACAGGCAGCTAGCACTGTGGCTCTTGTTAATAGGTTAGTCCAAGAAATCATATGAAAAGTACTCCAAAGTGTGGACAAAACACAAGAAAGTAGATAAAACCAAGCATGGAACATCAAAAATTATAGATACATTTGCAATGTATCAACATTCCCAAGCTTAACTCCTGCTCGTCCTCGAGTAGGTAAGTGATAAAAAAGAAAGAATAATTTTTGAGGTGACATGCACCATCATAAACTTGATCAAAGTACTTGTAAAACTTTCAAAGCTGGAATCATAGTACTTCAATCATAACATGAAATACAAAGTTCTAGCAATAAGACAAAGAAACTATGATGCAACATGAAAAGGCACAAACAAAAGATTCATGAATAACAATGCTTTTCAAGAGGTTTGTTTGTTTCACATAAAGAAAACACAGCATAATAGCATTCAGCTTGTCCCTGATAGAGTAGCAAATATAAATGCATAGGATACCTTCAAAGTTCATAAGAGTGACTAGATACAAATAGTTTAAAACAAGCAATATCAAAGTTATGCATCAATCAACAAGTGTTGGGACACTGCACATAGAACTAATAATGGCCACTATGCTCTCAAAGTAGGTGCATAAAGATAGAAGGCGGAGACTCAACATAAAAGTAAAAGAAAGTCCTTCATAGAAGGAAGTAGGGATTAAAGTCTCATAAAGAGCTTCCAAAAATTATGGTACTTGTTAGCTTTCAGCTCTCATTGCCCCTATCATAAGCATCTTGAAGGTGACTGAGGTTAAAGTGACACAACTAAGAGGATATGCTTGACAAGTTATAAACCGAAATCTCATGCCCCTTACTTACGAAGACCGAACCTCATGCTACTCAACTTTAGTCACGCGTAAGCTCTTGTCATTGTAAGTACATATGTATCATAAAGAACCGCCAATGTGGTACCCCTTGCACATGATACAGGAGCTATCCCATAATCAAAATGACAAGGCAAGTAGACAATGAGCATCTCAACGATCTTTTTATTTGCTATTTGCATAGGTTTTTATTGAGGATGCTTCATAGAGTGCTCATTATGGTGATGCTGCAAGTTTCCACCATGATTAGGCATGGCTTAGGCTAGTGGCCCAGGCTTTTCTCTAACACACATACAAACTCCATGATCTTACAAGTTCCACTTTTATTTCACACCGTCGGGATCCATAAGCAAAAGAACATGATATCAACGGGGTACAAAGTACAAGTGCAATGTTGAAAGCGTTCCCCATGATACATGGTTCTGCTAATTTCAACTTATAAAGCGCAAACATATACGCAACAAAGAAGGACCCAATGGTTCAAGTTTATTAAATGCAAGAAAGTAAAGTGTGCCATCAAGTTCGTGAGAGCTTTAATCACTAATTTTCACATAACAAGTTTAATTTGGAAGGTAAACAAAAACATGAATATACTTGTAATAACATAAGCTAGTAGGTAGGTATGGTGGACTCTTTGGAATAACTTGGTTTAAGGAGTTGGATGCATGAGTGGAACTCATACTTGGTTGTGGAGGCTAGCAAAAGACTAGGAGCGACAAACTAAGAGAGAAATAATGGCCATAATCATGCAGAGCGACAAAACATCATTGATCAAAGAATAAAGTGATACTACAAGTTGAAAACTAAAGGATCATAAATGCTATGGTGACTTGAGATAGTCATAACATGGTGTGAGCATGCGCCAAGTCAACCCAAATAAAGCATCAAAGGAGAATACCACAATACTATGCTTTAATATGCTAAAACAACGCATGATCCTTCCAAGACACATTAAGCAATCTCAATTGTTTATAACAAGTCATGCTACAGCAAAGAATACTAAGCATAAAGCCAAAACAATATCAAGCATGGCATGACAAAGCATAGGCCACAGTCAAAAACAACCTCTCTTTACCACTTAAGCATGAACTTTCCTACTCTTTTCCAATCCATACCAAACTATTTGAAAACCAATGTATGAAAGAGGGGGTCCAACCAATTTATTCATCAAACTAAGAAAACCAAGCAAACGAAAAACAAAAACAAAAATGAAAAAGAAGACGCTCCAAGAACAACACAACCATGCATGAAACAATAAAAATGAAGCGTTTGGAAGAAACCTGGAATTTTTATTGATGAAGAAGGGGATGCCTTGGGCATCCCCAAGCTTTGACGCTTGTACTTCTTGGATATTTCTTGGGGTGACATGAGTGGAATCCCCAAGCTTGAGCTTTAGTCCATCCTTCATCTCATTACTCGCACCTGAAAATTTTCCTTCATACAAAACTTTACACAATCTTTATTAGCAACATTAGTGCACTCAAGATAATAAGTCTTTAGGTTCAGTTTCAACACTAATAAAACTTCCATTAAAACACAAGTTACTGTAGCACTTCCCTCAAAAAGCTCAATTCCCCAAAAGAACTCAAAAAGGAACCAACAAGAAGCAAATGCAGGAAATGGCAGAAATCTGTCAAAACAGACAAGCAGGTAAAGACGAATTTTTTCGAAGACCTTATGTTACTCAAATCAACAAGTGTTGATCTAACGAAAGTTAGATAACAACCTGGGGCAGAATCGCAAAAATTCACGCCTCAAAAGGACATACAGAGATTTTACACGAATTTTTACGGTGAAGCACAGAAATCTGTTTCGGGACAGCAACTTTCCCAATCATTACTTCTCTCTCATTAGAGGTTACTCTTGGCACAAAAAGCAAATAAAAAGGATAAGGAGAGGTTATTACAGAAGTAATAACTTCCAAGACTCAGCTAAAACTTTTGGGTTATCTCCCAATAAGTACTTTTCTTTAACGCCTTTAAGTTAGGCATGATAGTTTGAAAAGATGCTCACATAAGAAATATGAATTTAAGTAAAAGAGAGCATCAAGAAGCAAATTCAAAGCACATTTAAGTCTAACCCACTTCCTATGCATAGGAATCTTGTAAATAAACAAGTCACGAAAGCACAAAGCAACATGCATAGGAAAGCAAAACAAGTGCAACTTCAAGATTTTCAACATAAAGAGGGGAAACTAAATATTATTGAGATACATAAGACCATGTTTCCCTCTCTCATAATAACTTTAAGTAGCATCATGAATAAAAATAACAATATAAATATCACATAAAACATTCTTATCATGAGCCACATGCATCAAATAATTATTACTCTCCCTATAAGCATAGTCATTCTTATTAATTGTAGTGGGAGCAAATTCAACAAAATAGCTATCATTATTATTCTCATCACCATAATCATCAAATATAGGAGGCATATTATAATCATAATTAATTTCCTCCTCAATAGTAGTTGAACTGAAAATAACATATTCATCATTGTAATCATCATATATCGGAAGCATAATATCATCAAAGTAAATTTTCTCCTCCATGCTTAGGGGACTAAAAAGATCATTTTCATCAAAACTGGCTACCCCCAAGCTTAGACTTTTCCATAGCATTAGCAATAATGGTGTCCAAAGAATTCATACTAACAACATTGCTATTAGCATGCAAATAAAGTTTCATAGGTTTTTTAATTTTCTCTTCAAACACTTCATGACCTAACTCGAGATAAATACTATAAAGCTCTCTAATTTTGTTGTTGTTTTCCATTAAGCCTAACTAGTGAAAACAAGAAACAAAAAGACAAAATTGCAGAATCTAAAGGAAATAACTTCGAGCACTCACACCGGAGGATGTGAGTACCTTTTACCTTACCTCCCCGGCAACGGTGCCAGAAAATAGGCGTTTGCCGTGGGAGGTTCTTCTTCTTTAATCCTCCGGTGTGAATACCTTTTACCTTACCTCCCCGGCAACAGCGCCAGAAAATAGCTTGATGTCTACGCACTTCTATTCTTGTAGACAGTTGTTGGGCCTCCAAGTGCAGAGGTTTGTAGAACAACAACAAATTTTCCCTTAAGTGGATCACCCAAGGTTTATCGAACTCAGGGAGGAAGTGTTCAAAGGTATCCCCTCTCAAGCAACCCTGCAATCAAGATACAAGAAGTCTCTTGTGTCCCCAACACACCCAATACACTTGTCAGGTGTATAGGTGCACTAGTTCGGCGAAGAGATAGTGAAATACAAGTGGTATAGATAATTATAAGTGGTAACGGTGATAAAAAATAACTTGATGGTGTGGAAAAGACTAAAGTAAAACTGAAATAAAGATGGAAACAAGCAAACATGTAATAGATCTAATAGCAAATGGTGTTTCAGTGCTTAGAAACAAGGCCTAAGGATCATACTTTCACTAGTGAACACTCTCATATAAATATATTCCCTTTATGATACTACTCTTAACTACTCTCCAGTTGAAGACTCTAATCGATGGTAGGGCTATAACAACACTCCTCAAAGTTCGCTTTCCGCATCTAGAACCCCACACTGTCACCTTGAGCACTAAATGGTTCAAATAAACACCACAATTTCATAAAGACATCCAACTCCAAATATAACTCATAACAAGTATTTGTAATTTCTAGCCTAAGTGCCACCATGGTGTGCACGCTGTCACTTTCACACACATGGGGAGAGCAGAGATCTATTAAAGCACTTGAGTAGCAAGGTAGATCTACTTGATTACAAAGCTCATGATCACAATATGATCATGCATAGAGAGAGAGATGAACACATAGCTACCGGTAGAACCCTTAGCCTCGAGAGAGAACTACTCCCTCCTCATCATGGGAATCAGCAATGGCGATGGAGATGGTGGTGGAGATCAATGGAGATGGCTCCAGGGGCACTTCCCCGTCCCGGCAGTGTGCCGGAACAAAGACTTTCTGTCCCCCAAATATCCCCTTCGATGGTGGCGGCGTTGCGGAACTTTTTGTGGCTGGAGGCTTGATGATCTAGGGTTTATGCATCAGGATGCTCTTATAGGCGAGAGGGAGACCGAAGGGGTGCCGGAGGGGCCCACACCACCCCCTGGCGCGACCTGGCCTGGCCCGCGCCACCAGGTGGTGTGGCCACCCTCTGGTCCTTCTCCGTCTCGTATTCTGGCTCCAAGTGTCCCCCGGTAAAATAATAACTTTGGCTTTTGTCCCGTCCAATTCCGAGAATATTCATTTTCTGACTTCCTGGAACCAAAAACAGCAGAAAACAGGCAGCTGTCACTGTGGCTCTTGTTAATAGGTTAGTCCAAGAAATCATATGAAAATTACTCCAAAGTGTGGACAAAACACAAGAAAGTAGATAAAACCAAACATGGAACATCAAAAATTATAGATACATTTGCAATGTATCAATGATCCATGATGGAATTCCTACTAGGGTAAAAATTTATTCCAACCGCATACACACGAGGCCATTTTCTAGCAAACAAACATTTATTTGTTCTCTTGCCTACTCTGATAGCTCCGCGGAAGTATTCCCTAATAAAAAGCTACAAAATATCATTTCTAAGAGAAAGTGATACATAGTTTAATATAATAAAAAGCTACACAATAGTAATTCTAAGGGAAAGTGATACATAGTTTAAAAGAACTCGATATCATTATACCTTGATCTGCATACAGACGCGGATGTGAGTTGATTAAAAACAATCCTCAATTAATAAATAAAATAAAATTCTCGATTGCAATCTACTTGCAACCGGAAAGACCCAGGGTGCAATTCACTTGTAACCGACAAAACTCAGTGCGCTGCAACTCACGTGGAACACTCATGATAGCACAAATCATGATGCAATTGATAACGCACAAAAACCCTTTCTCTCGGTTATAACCTATTTGCAAGTAGAAAAAAATCTCTGTTGCAACTCACTTGCAATTGAAATAAACTCGGTTGCAACCTACTCGCAACTAGAAAATCACAGTTGCAACCCATCCATAATTGGGATAACTCAGGTTGCAATCCACTTGTAACTAGAAAAATACTTTTACTTAGTTGCAACCCAAAAAACATTAGTTACAAAAAATTACAACCAGAAAATACTCAGTGGCAACCCAATTGCAATCAGAAAAATCTCAGTTGCAACCTAATCACAACTACGACCAATATGAATCACGACGCAAATCCATCCGTTAGGAATATTTTTTCTTAGTTGCAACCCACTTGCAGCTAGAAAAAATCTGGTTCAACTCACTTGCAACTTCTAGCCAACACAAATCATTGATGCAAATTAATGGTTAGCAATATTTTTTTCTCAGTTGCAACCCACTCGCAGCTAGGAAAAACTCGGTTGCAATCTACCTGTAACTCAGTTCGACCTACTTGAAATTCCTAGTAAGCATGAATCAACCAAAACAAGAATCACAACAAAATCTACAACAATGCCCTAAGCAACGCAAGAACCACCAATATAGTAAAATGTCCCAACACCACAACACCCTGACAAACAAAACAATAATTGGCCAACCCACTTCCGAACCATAACAAACACCAACTTGACGCAGAACAAATGGGATGACACGATGAGTTGATCGAGCGCTAATTTTTTTGAGGGCCAACATCACATACATTACTCACTGTTATTGTTTATGTTTACAGTGTTCTGATCATACATAGATAAGAGGGACATGGTCCAACCATACATTACTAGTTCCAGAGTTGGAGGCTAGCTTAGCAAGGGTATGAGAAGCTACGTTGCGAGATCTACCAATTTTAAGAACATAGCAGCCTGGTAGACAAGCTCTTAAACTAGAAATATCCCTGTAGATGCTCCAACACCTAGAGGTGTCGTTATGAAAGCTATTAGAATCTGCAACCGCCGCCGCACAGTCAGACTCTAGCGAGGACGGGTTAAGATCATAGCCGATCACCACTTTGAGGCCTTCGAGAATTGCTCGAGCTTCCGCTTCTTGTGCATTAAAACACTTCTCAATGACTAGACTCGCAGCTAGTCTGGTAGTTCCGCGGTGATCGCGAGCAACCACCCCAATGGCTGCATCACCAGAAGACGGTTGGAACGCCGCATCCATATTTATTTTGATTTCCCCAAAAGCAGGTGGAATCCAAACTCCCTCAGTTTGCTTTATTGTCCTGTTTATATCAGAACAGGTAGCATTGTCAGTTCGTACAGATGTAGACCAAGAAGTTTTACCTCTATCATTATTGGTGAAGAGCCCAGGATCCTGCAAGCATCCAACGTAGATGATCAGGAAGGAGACAGAGTTGGAGATAGTCTCATCACCACTTTCATGTGTGATGTTGCACCTAAGATCATCTAAAAGTAAGAGAACATGTCCACTCTGCAAATTATTGCAATCAACTAGGAGCAGAAGCAACCAATCAGGACCAGTATATGATCGAGCGCTAAATTAGTTCCTAGCTAGCTAAAAATAACAATTATGTACACTTGATAGAAAAAGTTTAGATGCTACAAAATTATTTAGAGATTCAAGTAACACAAAAACATCATGATAATCAAAGAAAAATATCTAAGCAAAAGTATATCTACAAAACTCCTCGTCAAGATACAAAATACTACCTCTATTCCAAAATAAGTGTCTCAAATTTTTTTAGGTTCATATATATCTACGCAATAAAACACGAATAGATACATGCGTATCAAAACAAACTTGAGATACTTACTTTTAACGCAGACAAAAGTTAAGTTACTTATTTTAAAACAAAGGTAATTGAACCTGATGAAAAAAAGTGATACAACACTTGCTTACAAGCTACAACAATAAGCCCAATATACAACAATACGCTCTTCCTCGAAAAACAAATCAAATAGCAGAACCACAAAGCCGAAGGAAAGCATGGGGCCCATTATTACAAAATAATAAAGAAAAAACTCCATGTCCTGCCTTGATGTTATGCTCGCGAGGACCAGGTTCGGCCCATGATAGACGATCCCCCGAGCGACAAAAACACCAAATGAACGCAGTCAAATGAGCCCACGTGCAAACAAATCAGCAAACAACACGAGCCCACACACCCGCCTGCACGAACCACAAAGCGGTTCATCTGACGGCAACGAACGACTGGGATTTAGCAAGTTCTTGTGCGTCTGGAAACTAGTAAATCCGTAAATTCATCACTTCTACTCCTACTCCTACAAAAGGAGGTTCAAAGTTTGATTTTGATCATACGTCCGGTCACGAGTTTCCACTAGACACAGCTCAAAAGTTCGGCCCACGTCGGATATGATCATATGAAAGTCGGATATGATCATATGAAAGTCACAGAAAGTCGGATATGAAAGTCTATCCTTAGCCGGCTATGCACTCCTCCTGCGTCCAGCTATATTAATATAGCAACCACGATTGATACCGTTGCTGGACCAGCCAGCACAATACAAAAAAAGAGAGAAAAAAAGAGAAAACAAAGCCGACGACACTGGCTTGACGAAAACGAAGATGACCCGTCACCGTTGCGCCCTCCAGAGAAATACCACCTCGCTCCTAGCGCTCCGAAGCATCGCGTACCAAGCAACACCTCCAAGAAAGAAAGCGACGACAATGACGCTGCTGCCCGGACATGTCCTAGGGTTTCCCTGATACGCTCACCCGACATCCTTCCGGAAGGACGACGACACCCACAGGCGTCACCACGTCGGTGTCTAGACGATAAGGATTTCTCCCGACCCTAAAAAACCACACTCCCGGACACTTCGGATTGCTCCACCAAACTCGCCACCCACGTGCACGCGCCACCATGGTCTTGAAGTCATCACCGCCGTCTCACCGTGCCCCCGGTGTGAGGCCGGTAAGACCGAAAAAGTGGAACCTTCAGCGAGGATCGGCATGACATCAGAACGCGGGAGGGAACTACCTCCACCACCTAAAGGCGGTAGCCATCCGGGTACAACATCAGGGCAAACCAGGCCCTCTCTGGCCTAGCCGAGCCCGGAAAGGCTTGTGAAGCCCTGCCGCCGCACTGCACCAAGGGTGCCACCATGCACGCCAACCCAGCACTAGGACCTACTCCTTCGCCCCCAGAAGATCCGCCACCACTGTAGATCCCAACCGCCAAGTAGCAGCTTCGTCGCCACTGAACGCACCCAGGCATGTCAGACCACTGTTGGTCTGCGGAACACTCTCGCACCCGCCGCATAGCAAGCACCTACGAGCACAACGACACAACCACTGCCCCGGCTTCCGGGCTCGAACCATCATCAGATAGACCTCCTACAACTAGCCCCATGGTACATACGAGGTATGAAGGTGACCCGCCGCAGGTGGACAAGTGAGACGGGCACGGCAACCTCTGCGCTGTCTGCAAGCCAACCCAGCACATGGTGGCAACCTAAGGTCGGCCTGCCTGGCCTACCCCTGGCCTCTGGCCGTTTCTAGCCCTGAGACGCCACCACCAGCTGTGGCGGCTGAAGCCCACCAGCCCAGATCTGGCCCGCCTAGCCAGATCAGACCTAGATCTGGCCCGTGGAGCCTCTGCCAAGCCACGCTGCCGGAGGCCCTTGTCGTCTCGAGCCCACACACCCCACCACCGGAGCCTTCTCGGGTCGTCGCTCCGGTTGAGACCGAGCCGCGCCGCCATGGGCATGCGCCTGCCGTCGCCCGTGTGCCGTTGGCGACACCAGGACCTGCAGAACACCGGGAACCACCCGCCATCGAAGGGGAGAGCGGCCGCAGGGCTTGCCGGCCTGGGGAGGTGCGAGGAGGAGCAGCCGCCGACGGCAAGGAGTCCCAGCCCGCGCGCGCAACAACCTCCTCCCTTCCATCGCACGAGGCTGGGCGGCCAGATCCCCGCCGCCCCCATCACCAGCGCATCAAGCCTTTGGCTGGCGACCTTCAGGGCGACGAGGAGGGAGACCTAGAGGGGGCAGGGTGGCGACGCGGCCTAGGTGTTGTCCCCCTCGGTCGCCCGGAGGGAGGCGACGTGACTTTTTTTTTTGCCATGGCCGGCTATGCACTTGGGGAATGGCTTAAGCATGTTCACCTCACAAAGAATCTACTTGGCGAATGGGTCTGGAAATTGGAGAATGAAGATTGGACATGGTAGAGGATTCTCACGAGAAAAATCTCTCAAACTAACTTGGACACGAGATTAAGAAAAAACCTAAACATAGCTAGCAACAAAATACAGCTGAACATCATAAAACCAGTCGAGTATATCATGCAGTATAGTAATTTCTGAAATATGAACACTTCCATGCCATCGCTCTCAATTCGCAGACAAAAAAAGAACCCATGTTCCATCATCCCTGTGAATCTTGACCGATGTTATCAATCAATGTATGCACTTGCCCCCATCGAACCTCCACCCGATCTTCCCGGCCTGCCGCTCCCACACGGGGCGCGACACGTACCGCTTCCAGTCCTCCACGACGCGCTTCAGGTCGTGCAGCTTGTTTTCCAGCCCGATGCAGCAGGTCATGTGCACGGTGGCGATCCGGTTCAGGTCGCGCCCCAGCTGGCAGAACCCGCTCACGGTGGCGCTGTCCACGAACCTGATCCGGACGCCGATCGGCGGCGCCGCGAGCTCCCGCTTGATCTCGTTGAAGACGAACTGGTCGTGGTCCTTGGGAAAGCGCGCCCTCGCCGCGTGCCAGTACGCCATGGCGCGCGCGTTCCTCGCCGTGGCCTTGAAGTAGATGAACCCCGTGTTGGGGTAGTTGCCCAGGTCGTCCGGGTCGCCGAAGTAGAAGTCGCTCGACGTCGTGATGTCCGCCGCCGCCGTGATGTGCACCCTCGGGTCCCGGAACCACGCCACGTCCACGTCCTGAAACCATGGACGAGAATCGACGAGCACTACGTCAACGCCTCGCACGATGCACACATGGTTTCCAAGAACATGTTGTTCCCCCCGAGAGAGAGAGAGAGAGAGAGAGAGAGAGAAAGAAAGAAAAATGCGATGACGTGCCGTGAAGAGGAGGTTGTAGCCGAGGAGGAGGACGCGGTGCTGGAGGCGGAGCTTGCTCCAGACGAGGTCGAGGTAGTCCTTGGTCATGTAGCTCTTGGCGCCTGAAAGGTCGAGGCCGTCCACGTCCGGGAGGAGGAGGTGGCAGTGCGGGTGCAGGGACCGGCACCGACGGAACGCGCCCTCGTCCATGGCCACCACCACGATGTGTTTGACGAAGTGCGAGGTGTTGAGACCCACGCGGAAGCTCTCCAGGAAGGAGTCCAGCAGCGACCCCGGCGCCGCCCACGCCTCGTTCACCGACGTCATGATCACCGTCCCGTCCTCCATCGCCGCACGCCGCAGCATCCGCGCGAACGCGTCGTCGTCCGTCTGCATGCCAGAAGATCAAGGTGTTATATTGTAACCGGTGAAGCAGATCGAGACGAGGGAACAAGCTAGTAGTAGCTAGCAATGGCGGAAGAACTAAATTAATCGTACCGCATTGGTTGCAGAGGCCTTCGGAGCTCGTGCTCTGCTTCGCCGCGCTGTCGCACCGTTCGCGGTCGGTGCAGAGGTCGAGCCAGCCACGTCGTGCCTCCTGCTGGCACCGATGTCCGTCGTCGACGTCGTGGGCCACGCGGGACCTGCGGTGGCGGTGAAGAAGAAGACGAGCAGCACGGTGGCCGAGGCCGCCCCGAGGAGGAAGATGGCCGCCGGCGAGAGGCCGCTCTTGGAGCCCGCCATGTCGGAGCAGGCTGAGTAACGACGAGGCACGCAGGGGGGAGAGGCCCGCTACTAATTTGCACTCCTATGTACTTTTTCGTTGAACTTCGCCCTCCAAACTGGCAAGCGTGACTTTTCTTGGATACTGATTGATTGACAGGCCTGAGATAGATCATAGATGACCGTGCCAGTTAGTGTAGTACTACTACTACAATTTCTTCGATCATTCCAATCCTCATGCATGCATCTCGGGTGGGCTGTTGATGGGGTGATTAACGTGTCCATCGACGCGAGGTTATCGCCGTCCACATGGTTTGCCTCAAATTAGACAACTCGAACATAAACAAGCTAATGTTAATGCTCCTTCAGTTCGATATTTTTTTCATGGTTTTAGTTTAAACTTGAACTACAACCGACAAGAATTATATAAAGAAAAGGGCAGTACTTCATGCTAAAAGTCTCAAAGCTTACTTCGCTCGGGCTCTTACTAATGTGAGCTTATGAATATGACATGTGATTGCGGTCCTATTTAAATGAGTTTGGCCGATCGAGTCGAGCATCCGGAATAGAATCTGGAGTGACGCAAACAACTATGAGACTGAGCCAGCACTAAGAGCAGCCACAGTGTATGCCAAATTGAGATGCCAAATTGGCTATTTGGCTTTTGGCATCGATTCTCTCCGTTGTAGGATATCCAATTTGATTGACAAAACCAAAAAAAGAGGGAGCGGGCGCAGCTACATGCGCCGATGCCAAATCCTCCAATGAAATTAAATACTCAGTGTTACTCACGTCTCAGCGCTTTGGTCTAGTTGTTTTTGTTTGGAGGCCCCACCTCATCTAATGGGAAGGAGAGTTTTTATTTAATTTGTGTCAGATTTGGGCCTACATGTAAGTAAATTTAGCAATGGGCTACACTGTGGACGTTCAAGGCAATTTGATACCGATGCCATCTGTGGTTACGTGGCAAATTTGGCTTTGGCCACACTGTGGCTGCCGTCCAAAGCCAAATTTGCCACCCCACAGATGGCATCAGTGTCAAATTCCATTCAACATCCACAGTGTGACCCATTGTCAAATTTACTTACATGTAAACCCAAATCTCATACAAATTAAATAAAAACTCTCATTCTCACCTCGAAGCAAAAGACATGTAGACCAAAGCGCAGCGTGAGCAGCAGAGTTTTTTAATTCCACGCGAGCATTTTGGCATCGGCGCAACTACATGCGCTAGCTCCCTCTTTTTTGGTTTTGGCAATCAAAGTTAGCATCCTACAGCGCAGAAGCCAATGCCAAAAGCCAAATAGTCAATTTGCCACCTCAATTTGGCATACACTGTGGCTGCCCTAAGAGCATCTCCACTCGTTGGAGACCCCACGGATAAAATTTGGTCCAATTCGGACCAATTTTGGCCCAGAAGTTACAATTTTCCCAACCGTGTAGATCCCCATGGTAACAATCCCGCCTCTTTGCCGCCACGTGTCACCCCTCCCAGCTCACCGTGGCTTGCCTCGCCACCACCCACCGGCAATCGACGTGGGATGGCTGACGACCTGCGAGTCCCTTCCCGTCACGTGACACGAGGGACACCAGCACACCGCCCCCAGGGTCATACGGCAGGAGGAGCACGTTGGGCAGCTGTGCTTCCTCTTCGAGGAGTCCATGAGCGGCAGGAGGAGCACGCTCTGCTTGCCGCGGAGCGCCAACGTGGGGCGGAGGGCCGGCGTGGGGCGGCGTGGCTGGTGGGGCGGTCATGGAGGAAGAGGGAGGAAAATCAGGCGATGGGGCGGTCATGCAGGAGGAGAGAAAGGGGCACAGGGAGGAGAGAAGTGGCTGCCAAGTGAGGCCACGCTCGCGAGAATCTATATCCAGAGCCCCTAGGAAACCCTCGACAGGCTAAGGTTGAGTTGGGATGTTCGAACAGAAATTGGGCCTAATCCGGCAAAAAATGAGACCCTGGAGACACGGCTGGCAGGTTTTTGTCCATCCAGATCATAAAAAGGCCTCTTGGGGGGCCTTCCTCGGGGCTTGAGTGGAGATGCCTAAACAATTAACATGTACCAACCAACCAACCTAGTCTGGAAACTTTCTCAATCGTGAGTTATTGAGCAAAGTGCAAAACAAACCTTGAATTTATAAGAAAACCTAAATTGAACCCTCAACTCCCAATCTCTGAAATTGACACTATGAAATATATAATCCCGGTCTATTTTGAACTTTGTACCGGTTTTCATGTTAAAAAAAGAAAAACCCAAATTGATACTCCCACTGATAGCACGGGCCCACTTATCATATGTCTCTTCAACCTCCAGTCTCTCCCTCCCAGTCCCAATCAATCTGATGATGCCCATAAGTATAGGGAATCGCTGAAATCTTCGATGGGAAGTATTACCCAAATTTATTGTTCGACTCAAGGGGAATACAGGACTATCAATAAGACTTTAACAATTGAGACGTCGCTCTCAAAGACACTTCTATATCAATAAAATCACAAAGCAAATAGTGTTTTATAGCAGTTGATTCAAAGCAGTAAATAATAGCAGCAGATTTACAATTTTTACCAAAAGTAGTGACTTGTAACTTTCAGTGGCTAAAAGCATAGGCATGAGGTGATAGCGGGATGTTGCATGAATGATATTGATCATATAATGTAATCCTAATAACATGGCATTTTATCTCTAAGTCAGTTGTGTGTAGGTGTGTGATCCAAATATAGTTATGCATACTAGCCAAGAGAATTTGCATAACATCTTTTGTCTTGCCTGCCCATTTCATCGAGGCCAACTTGGAACTACAGGCGATTAAGGTCTATCCTTTCAAAAAGCCCGGAATAAAGCATTAACACTTAATGAACACACAATATCCTAAAACTATCATATATTCCCACTGTTTCCCTAACTGTCACTTTAGAGTTCGCAGGTTCAACACAGTAATAGGCTATACACTTTGCAACTAGATACCAAACTCATATATATGATGGGACAATAAAAGTTCGGTACTAAAATCATGTCACTCGGGCCCTAGCAATAAGCATTAAACATAGCAAAGATGTACCAACACTCATACAAGAATATCCTCAAGATAAACACCTCAAATGTTGATACATATGGATGATTACATGATCAATCTCATTCAATCCCCATCCACATCATATTCCTACACTCACACATGATGATGGGAGTGAGCACATGGTTGTTGGTGATGATGGTGGTGGAGAAGACCTCGAAATCCCCCTCCCCGGCATGGAGAGAAGGACCAATCTGACCCTCGATACGAAGATCGTGGATGTGGCGGTGCTCTGTTTCACAAAAGGATCCGTACTTTTGGATACCTAGATTTTTCATGTATATATGGGGGTACGCCAAAGGACATGCCGAGATGACGCTCCAAGGCCGAAAGGGCCTAGGTGGCGCGCCCAACAAGGGACGACGCATCACCTGGGATCTTTTGAGCCTAGAAGCTCATCTCGCTTGATTATTTTGCTCATGGTCCTTGTCTAGGTGAAAAACTGATCAGATATTTTTCCTTTGATTTTTAGGCGTCCAAAAGGTCCCTAAAATAGTAAAATACGAAAAAGGAGGTTTTCTACATCCTAGAAATTAAAAACCAATGAAAGAGATTTTGTAGGAAAGTCCCATAAATCAACTAAACAGACATAAATAATGATAGAACATGACAAATATCATTCAAAGCAGATCATATAAGTCACTATATTGATGATGTAAAATGCACGTATCATCTCCCCTAGAAGGCACGGCGGAGAGAGCACGGCTGAGCATGGCTACCAGCTGAGCAGCTGCGCAACAAGGAGCTGCAGAGCCCGCCGCCCACAACCCAAGTCACACTTATCACCACCACCTCACTTCGCCACCGCCCCTTATCGCGAGCCCACCTACAGCCACCGCCTCATGGACCCCCCACACACTTGGAACCTGCGATTACCCCACCAAATCTCCTCCTCCAGCTCTATTGTAGAAGAAGGTGAGGAGGAGCTCGGCCGGTCAGGGCATAGCGCCCCACCTCACACCTCAGCCTTGTCGGCACATCCATGCTCCTAGGATCCTCAGCACAGTGAGCCTCCCGCTAGTTTCATCGGTTGAAGATGCTAAGCTCGGGTCGAGCGGCAGCGTGGGAGCACGGCACGACCGGTAGCCTCGCTGCAGTGCGGGGACGCGCCACGACCGGCGACCTCGTTGTAGCATGCATTACGCCTTGGTCGCGGTTCGTGCAGGCAAAGAGCATCTCTAGTAGACCCCGTAAAAAGACGAATTGTAAACATTTTATAGGCTGAGAAAAACACGATTTTACGGGTCAAAAGAGCCTGGGCGGACCAAACCCCATATTAAAGAATAGTAAAAGGGAGTATTCGGTTTTGATTCCACCATCGCTTCGTTGCCTTCATCTATTTAGCCGGTGCTTCCCCAATTCCCCACCCTCTGCACTCTATCCTCCTGCCGCCATGGCTTGACCCACCCTCAACTTCGACGAGACGGTAATGTTCACCCACTTCGACATCCTAGCGCCGCTGCGCGCGACGCTTTCGATCGACTAGGAACTGAGCTACGTCGGAGTGTTGGTGGGGCCACTTGCAAGGGGCGACGAGTTGGCTAGCGAGATCAAAGAGTGCCACCGCAAAATGCCAGAGTGGAAGAGGGCTATGGCCTGTTACTCGCCAACGAGCTCCTACTAGCGGAAGTGCTTCAAGAGGGAGCGCAGGGCGGCGCTTGGCCTCTGCCTTGTGCACGGGAGGGAGATCCACCCCGACCTTCGCAAACCCAAAGGGAGGGAGCATTTTGGGTCGTGCCTAGGCGCACGATCTACAACGCCATCGACGCCGTGCGCCGCGAAGAGTTCCTAAGGAGGTGAACAATGCAGGGATCGCCGAGATCAATTTCGACAAGGAGGATGCGGCCAGTGACAAGGACGTGGCCGCCGGCAACAAAGACGACGCGACCGACGAAGACAGCGGAAGCGAAATAGTAGATTAGGGTTGAATTTATCGTTCTATTTAATATGTATGATACCTTGTTCGTCAAATCAATGGAGTGATGAAGCCTTATTTATCTTGTTCATGGCCAATATCTGCATTGCGGTGAGATCTCCACGGGGGTCGGCGGGCAGCGGTGTCCTTCTTCGCGGGAGGAGTCGGCATGGTGAGGCCTCAATCGACGGCGACGTGGGGCGGCAGCGACCATTCACAGTGGAAGGAGGGCAACGAGCTGAAATTTTCCTCCCGCCAACTAAAATGGTCGATACAAGGGCCCCTCGGTTCTGCCCCGAATCCGAAAATCTGTGGGTTCGGGGTGTGCTTTTCCGGTGGCTCTTACAATTTTTTATGGTTCAAACCGGTTTTACGGGATCTGCTATGGCCGCTTTTTTTTTCCGGATCCAGCCCTTTTACGGTATATGCTAAATGCTCGCGGCGTGGCTGCCATGGTCATAATTTGAGGGGGAATATAGCAAGGATTGGATATGAGTATATGACATGTCTGCCCGGATCGCCAGTGAGAGTAGCAGTTATCCTGGCCAGTATTGTAGTATTCCCGGTGCGCCAAATAGGTGCAGGGTTCAAAATAAACTGGGATTGTTCGATTTAACTTTTAACTTTTGTCTATGAATTCTAGGTTTATTTTTTCCTTAGTTATTTTGCCGAAAGTTCTGACGGGAAAACCCAAAATTCTGCTGAGCTTACGAGTGCGACAGATGATTTGGAATGATGGGATCCCTATTGTATGAACAAGTTTGCCATAGAAGATTTAGGGCCTGTTTGGTTGCACTTTTGGCTGTGGCTTTTCGGGCTTATAAGCAAAAGCCCAACCAAACACATACTCCACCGAACACGCTTTTGACTAAAAGCCACTGCGAATCGACATGGAAGCAAAGCACACTGAGAGGTGCTTTTGCTACGTTCGTTGCGGGTGCGTTCGATGGTTGCCCCTTTTCCCCCAAATCCTGTCTCATTCCCTGGTGGGTGCGCCGCCGCCTCACTGGTGGAGGCCCAAGGGCGAGCTCCCCGGCCGACCACCCCATCCCTATCTCTTTCCCGCCGGCCTCCTCCCCTATATTCTCGCCGTCTGCCGCTGTCTGCCGAAGGAACTGCAGCCTCGACGGCCGCCCATTCCCGTCCAGAGCAGCTCGAGGCGGTCAACCGGCCGCCGAAGGAACTCCATCGTCGCCCCTTCCCCGCCTCCATCCTCGCCCCTTCCCCGCCTCGCCCCTTCCCCGCCCCTTCCCCGGTGGGTGCGCCGCCGCCTCACTGGTGGAGGCCCGAGGGCGAGCTCCCCGGCCGACCGCCCCTTCCCCGCCTCGCCCCTTCACCGCCTCCCTACCAGCTTCCTCCGCCCATCTCTCCATCCATGGCAGGTCAAGGACGACAGCTACTTTGCCAAATAGCTTTTACGGCTTTCTCGGACGCGCACAGCCAACAACTACTTTTCCACAGCCCACAGCCCACAACTGCTTTTAGATAAGCCGAAGTGCAACCAAACATGGTCCAATCGATCGCTACCGTAACGCAAGTAACGAAGAAGGTTCTGCGAGAGCAAGCGATGGATTGATCGACACTGGCGCTGTTTAAATATCCAGAACGTGACGTCTGTACCTACCTTATTAGTGTTAGCAGTGGCACCGTGCAACTAACAGTGTCAGGATCTTAGTTAGAGCGACGTGTTGGTCGTCGTCACGTGCACGGTGCACCGTGCACCCAGACCCAGAGCCACCGACGCAGCAAGGAGGGAGTCATCCTGCTTCCAATTCATGCCACGAGTCGTGACAGTTTATTTTTTCTGCGATTTTTTTTGCTGCAACTACGGCGTGCCAAAGCCGGCCTGAACTTTATAAACAGCCAGCTGTCCATGAGGCTTTGCAACCTTTACAAGATAGGTTCAAATGAACCAGAGTACACGGGGTTGCACGAGAGGAGAAAAAAAAGGAAAAAACACACACCGACAAACACACGGGAATGAGGAGAAGAAAAGTGGCCACCCCACAGAACATGGGGGACGGTTGACCGGTGAGAAAAAACTCATCGCGGCCCAAGCACAACAATCACAAGGACGAGCCCACAGAACACGTCGGGGGACAACCCAGCTCCGGTAATGGAACGGCTTTGGTCAGTCGAGACCCAGCAACGACACTGCACCGTCGACATAATCGAAGGGCAACGTGCATCCGAGACCACACAATGCACCAACACCATATGTGTCGTGGGTGTGGCCGAAAGGTTGCGCGCGCCGAGACGACGGTAGTCGAAAGGCATAGCATCACCGAGGGCAACCCCAACCCCACCTAGGTTCGATATACCCTAAGGGGGGGCTAGCTGAGAGCATGGACAAAGACCACCCCGCGCCAGGTACGCCGAAAAGCTCTGACAAGGAGGTGACATAGGAGCCTAGCAACCGGCAAGGAGAAGCCACCACCACCACTGCCACGACTTGCCTCGCAATTGGAGAGAAGACCGCACTCGTGTCCACCATCTACAAAACCAAGGGGCACACCATCATAGAACGGAGAAGCGCCCGCTGTCACCGGTGGCAAGACAGAGGAGGCTCCCAACTCAGCCACGATGCCTCCCCCGGGTAGGGAACATGTCACGACCATGGCCACCATCTGCAAAGCCACGGCACCAGCCAGCCTAAAGAGGCAACCCGTTGCAGGATGATGGCTAAGAAAGGAGGCAACGATCCCTGCAACCACAGGTAAGCACACCACTGACCATCAGCGGTTAGCACATCGCGAGTACCCGTAGCACCGCCCAGCACTTGGCCGTCCAGAGAGAGGACCACTGCGCCCACTACTGACGGCCGCACGACAACGCCTGGGGGCGCCCTGCCACCAAGACAGGGGTCGCCTACCACCCATCAGATCTGGGAGCCAAATCCTGCCGCCGCCGTCGTCGAGCGGCACCCCCGTGAAGACCCCACCACGTCGTCACCCCGTACCCACAACATCGCCACCAGTGCTCGCCACCGCGCCGCCACGACCGACACAAACACAAAGTCGCCATTCGACGTCTTCAGCCCGCGCCGTCACCACCGAGCGGGGGGTGGAGAAAGCCACACCGACGACGGCGAGGAGAGTGGAGGGAGGAGCGGGGGACTGAGTCCTGGTGGCTAGGGTTTCCCCCCGATCGCTCGCGGGGGCCCGAGTCCTGGTGGCTAGGGTTTCCCCCGGTCGCCCGCGGGAGCGATGCGGTGGCAGATCTCTAAAAACATAAACTCGTTAAACCCAAGACAAGATTATAGATGCTCAACACCCGATAGTGCTGAGGCGTGCGACAAGCACGAGACACAATGACATACTAGGGTCTAGTGGCTGGACATATGAAGCGGATTTTCTAAAGGAGCCGATATGTACCCGAGTGCTAATGTGTGCTATCCAGAAAACTGAAATGTTAGTGAAACTTTTTAAAACTTATGATTTTTTTTGAAATTTATGAAATATTTTGTATTGTTCACGAACTGTTTCAATCAGTTTCAATTCTGTTTTAATTAGTGACGCCAACGTGACAATAGCGTGACGTCATCCATGTGCGGGCTAAAAAAATGGCTAAACGGACGCACGAATTTCAAAGCAGAAATGAGCGGTGGATTGACTCATGTATGTAAAGGCTTCTTTAGAAATGACTTTCCGCTGGAGATGTGCTCTGACAAGTGTGCAAGGGTGCTGAAAACACAAGTGATGAGTACCAGTTTCAAGTTGGTGAGTGGGTCTATTGGGACTAACGACAAATGATGGGAAGAATTAGCCATGGAAAATCTTTGAAAGTGGTGATGAGACAGCTGTGAATTTGATTCAAAGTGATAGAAGAGCGACGGTGAAATTCCTTCAAGTTGAAAGCACTCTCGCGCAGATCAAAGATCGGTGTGTAATGGTGTTGAACGGAAATAGTGGACTACAATTGCAAGTGGATTCACAAGGAGTATGGGAGTAGCGGCGGAGCTCGTGGAAGACAACCAAGTACGGAATATGTGGAAATTTGACGGTTGAACAAATTTAAGGTGGTGAAAAATATTCGCCAAGCTGAAGATTCTTGGGTTTGTGTCGAATATTACATAGGAGTTAGGTTAGGTTTGGACTTATGTTGTAGTCTAGATAGGATATGAATTGTGCTAGAGTCGGACACTATGAACCTAGGCCTCCTATAAAATATGGGATGTCAAACAATGTACTAGCTCGATCTAAAATAAGTGTCTCTGATTTTCTAATTTAGTACTCCCTTCGTTCAAAAATAACCGACTTAGATTTGTCTAGATTTAAATGTATCTAGATAAATTCAAGTCAGTTATTTTTTACGGAGAGAGTACAAAATTGTACTAAATCAACAACGTTTATTTTGGATCGGATGAACTAAGGCATACCAACATGATAGCAACATGCATGCATGAAAGCTAGCGTCAGGTGACCATGTGTTGCGGTATTAGAGGGGAGGAGCGCCTTTAATTATGCCCCCACATAGTAGGCTAATACCTAACCGCGTTAACAAAACTCAGTGACATCATGGTGATGTGATTTCTTGATCCTCCGTAGATCAAGTGTACGTTTACACGGGCAACACCATGTCATTTTGTAATCGGGCATATAGCCAACGTGTATAATAGTTACTATAAAGATGTGTTATTATTCTACACATTAAGCCTGGTCGTGACCAAGCCATCTGAGATCACTCCGGACACGTACGTGCAAGCCGTTGGATCTTGGATATAAACCAATCTGGATCGTTGACTAGGGCTGGTAATCTTGAACTGTTTTACCGAGAGCAGGGTCTGATACAGCGACCGATTACTCCTCCGATGGCTAAAACGACGTGTCATCCCCGATTCCTCTCTCCCCTCCTGAACCAACCCTCCTAGTTTCCTCTCCCCTGCTTCCTTAGTCTCCTGGAGCACGCCCCCCGCACCAAATCAGTTGACCTCCCCCACCCTTGATACCCTCCACTGGACTCCACAACCGTAGTGCAATCCACCGCCTCCCGTACCGATTCCTGTCTGTACAACATGCCATGGATGGTGTCGTCTTGAGAAGACCGGACTAGGCAACGACATCTCGCCTGTGCGCGTCGCGAGGACCCCTCCGCCCTTCCCACGTCATTGTGCGTGCACACAACCGCCCTGCCCACGCCCTCGCGGTGCCCTGACGTGAGTATGGTGTCATCCTGCACGCGAGAGCATGTAGCTACCATGCCCGATGCATAGACACCGCTGCCCTACATGCACGGGCACATCGTCCGCCTCCGTCGCACCGTCCATCGGCCGCAAGTCCACCACACTCGGCCGTCCAGTGCGCACGGTCGTCCCCTTCACTTGACAGTCAAAATTCAGATTACATCGATCTGACAACATGACTTGTAGGTAATCTGCCCGAACTCCTTTTTTCAGGTCAATTGCATGCGTGAAGTGATAGTGACAACTTCTAGATTAGAGGGAAACTTTTGATTTGTTGCGGATTGATGATTTTCAGATCGCATGGTTCTTATTCACACCAGCACCGGATCTCCATGACTCCATCCAATTGATGGAAACCCTGGAATCAACATCATACGTACACTCCTTAGTACTATAGTTACAATTATTGCTTGCTGGCTTCCAATCCATTGCATGCTCACTTTTATACAAAATTCATATTCCTTCCCAGTAGAATTCATATATGCTTGGAGATGTGGGTGTGATCCATATTCGATTTATCCGTGAAAAAACATTTAGAAGTTCTGATATATGTTGTGGATCTGTGTTTGTCTTTTATTTTGGTCTTGGATGTTGTGCCTGTTGTGGGAGGTGAGAAAGTTTGTGTTATAAGGATCTGATAGCTTTGGCTTGGTCAGTTTGAGTTGAGGTTTGATGTGAGTTATAAAAAAATTGTCTACTTTCATCTTCTAACACATGCAATACAATTGAGAGACAGTCAAAAGTCTAATCTAGATCTAATATGCTTGATGTATATTGAGTGTTACTATATCATGTCCTTTAATATGATGGTGGTGGATGCGCACCAACTCGTAGTGTACCAGATTTGATCATGAAAAGTTAATTGTGAAGTATACTAGGTCTATCTCTTAACACAATGTTAGTTCAGTTTTGTTCTACTATTTCTGTCTAAAAAAATTGTATCGTCTAATTAACAAGATTGCAACTATTGAAACACCCCCTAATTTGTTATGCATCTTGGATAACCATTTTTAGTTGGAATTTATTGGTTTTTCGTTGTAATTTTTTACATAATTCTTGTAGGAATTTATAAGCAAATTACTATCATTCTCCTTTAGGTTGTCTTAGAAAGTGACTGCACCACACCCGCTGAGTTTAAATCAGGGAAACCCTGCACTATGATGACCAAAATTTTCCATCCTCGAAGTAACTTTCACTAGGATGATACAAACATGTTCTCTTGTTTTGTAGTGCTGCTGAAACTTGGCCGTTCACGAAAATTTGCAGCATGGATCGGGGATTGTCTCGGACATCATGGCCAGTCTCAGAGCAATGGCTGTTGTGGAAGCCAAGGCACCCGCCAGGAAGACAAAACATTCCAAAACTTTAAGTGTTAATACATGGTAGCAAAGCAGGTAAAAACACATGCATTTCTACCACAACAATCACACTGTCAACATGTTAGGCAGGCGGCGGGGCGAAGCCCTAGTTTTATTAATGTATGAGCCACTCGTCATCCTCACAACATTTTTAGAGCACGCGTTGCAGATAGGTCTTAACTTGTAGCTCGCTTATCCTCTCCCTCCCATTCTTTCTCTCCGAAACTCAACAAAAATATAATATTTAAACACTTACGACCAACCGCTATCATCTGTTATACTTGCTCTATGTGTTTTAGTACTCCCTCCGATTCAAAAAGAATGTTTCAAGTTTATCTAAACTTGGACGTATCTAGACACTATTTACTATATAGACACATTCAAATTCAAACGAACTTGAGCCATCTTTTTTGGGACGGAGGAAGTATATTTGATATATGTGAATGTAGAAAAACCTCCGTCATATAGAGAGTACCATTTTTTCACTATCATTCTATTTTATATCTTTGTCCATCAGCGAATCAACGTGAGTTTCGAGCTAGGTTGGAATTGACCATCGATGTAGGAGACATGAATTTTCAGAACCAGTTATTGACTCCTGATCCCACGGTGAATAGTAAAATGAAAATGTTCAATATAATAGAAATACGAAATAAAAGTTTGCTTGTATAGGATATATGCAGGTACATGTGTGCCAACTTTATTAAAACTTAAATGAACAAAAGTCAACTTGCGTAAAAAGACAAATTGGCCAAACAACGCTACAAAGACTTAGATTTTCACTCTTCAAGTTCCACATTCTTTTTTTTTTGTGTAAGGCCACATACAGTCTATTTTGTCTTAAAAGTATCCGAACCTTACAAATTAAGTTGTTAGCATAATATTTATAGGGACTAGAACCTAATCACATAATACAAATTTAGACATATTAAATGTTGCCCTCGCATACCATGCTAGTTGGCCAAACAACACAACAAAGACTTAGATTTCCACTGTTGCAAGTTCCACATTCTTTTTTTAGGCCACATACAGTGTATTTTGTCTTAATAAAATCCGAAGCTTATAAATATGACTTTTGGGCCTCCACAGATCAAACCAGCGTGACCGGTGCTGAAGTGTCAAAACTATCCCTATCTGCGAGTTACTCTGCTGAAACTAACGAATACAGTGGTACGACAGATGGCCTGTGGGGTCTTTGCTTAAAACGAGTTTGCAATAGTACTCCAGATAGTCTCATCGACGCTGCAGTAAGAGCATGTATAATGGGAGATGCTTATAAAAATAAACCAACCATTTTCCTAAGCATTGGTGCTTATTTATATAGAAGAGGTGGTTAGTTAGGCATCCACCTAGTATAAATAAACACCGGTGCTTAACGAAAAACCGGTTTATTTTTCTAAACAATTCTCTAAGCACCTTGCATTGTACGTGCTCTGAACACGACTACACGAGGAAGCAAGCAACCTGACCGACACTCTCGCGACTTGCACGGTGGTGCATGACGGATGGTTGTGGGAAATAATTCCATGTGGACGGAGAGCCCCAGATCAATGATGAACCAACCTACCTAGCGCGTGGCTGCTAGCAGCAGCAGTAGCACCGTACAAGGAGAACTGTAATTTTCTACCATGTCTAGATATATTCGAATTTAGATAAATTAAAGTCAATTAATTTGGATTGGAGATTGGAGGGAGTAGCGCATATGTCGCCGTGTCATTCCTGTCCACCGACGCGCACGACGCAGGGAGGCCACCCCGCCTCCATCGATCGTTCAGCTGCATCTTTCTTTGAGCAGGAATCTAGCACATGCCCCGTACGTGGTGTTACTGTGCTGATTATTAGTTGGCCAGATTGACATTGCTGTCAGCCGAACTCGGATCTTTCTCCGTTCCACGTTCATCGATGTGACAAGGAATCTGCGGCTAGGTAGGTCGACGGACAGCCCTGGCTGACAGGTGCTTCTCAACTTATATATCGCCTCCATTCAATCCGCGAGTGGTGACAGTTTTTTTTTTTCCGCCATTAGTCCCGAGTCGCGACAGGTTTGTGAAAGATTCTGATGTCTTCCCTCTGAAAACCGTCATTCTCGCTCTCTGCTCCAGCTTTTCGAGACAAAAATCGATATTCCTTTCGATCCATATTAATATTTCCAGATTAATCTAGATTCGGATGTATCTAGTAATATTTCGAGAACATTAATTTGGATCAGAAGGAGTACTTATTTTTAGCACTTAAATAAAAACTAAACCTATCAATCTAACAAAGCTTATATTTTTTAACGGAGGGATATTTATTCAGAGCTCAGATACACCATCAATTTTCAGAATTCGTTTTTTCGACAAAGGCAATGCCCGTTACAATTACTGTTGGAGATGGAAGTATAGAGAATATTGACGCAATGCTCTTTAAAAAATGAAAGGCGTATCAAACTGGTACGTGAGGTCAGAACTGGAGAGAGGCGGTCAGGAGGCGGCAATCATAAAACCCATCTAGTTCCTCGCCACATCATAGTTGATCCCTGCGTCCCTGGTAGCTACGGGTACTTGAAGGTGCGGCGGAACATGTTCTCTCGCCGGTGGAAGGGTTCTTTTTTTTTATTTAGATTGTTTTTCAATGTCTTTTTAAAATGATGAGACAACAGGTACATCGGTACATCCTGAAGTTAGAATAAGACAATTCTATTCTATTCTACTCTTGTGGCACGTCTAGCACCGGCCGGACGGTGCTTGGAGTCGTACGCCCAACAGATCTCCTGGAGTTTTGTTCGCTGGTGCGGTTTCAAGCTAGTCTTTTTCGATCTAAGATGTCATTATTGGCGCCATTTGTTACTTTCATACCCTGGTTCTTTGGGGGTTTTAGCACGACGATTCCCAACTTATCTACTACAAAGAGCTATACTACAACTAGGTTTGACGGGCCCCGATGACGGGGCGATGACGATGTCACGCCTTTAACCCATGCTAATGTATGTCCAGGGATCTATTTATAATTTGTTACTACTTTTAAGTATTTTGTACTTGATGATTATTAATACGGAGTAGATCGAAATTTTTCGTAAAATAATATTAAAATAAAAACTGAGTTTTGTTTTTTAGGGGAGGAAAAAAAAAGTGCATGAACAAGTTTACGCCACATGGACCAACTTCCAACGCCAGGCGGGAGGTCCGGATGGGATGGAGACACACGGCCCAGTACATTTCAACCTAAAAGCCCATTTATAGCCCATCTGCGCACGTACAAAACCTAGGGGAGTGAAATTGATCAGGGCCTCATTCCACTGCCTGCCAGGAGCCAACGACGCGCGTGCCAGGTCCTCCACGCGCCGCCGCCAGGACCGCCTACGCCCCTCTCCGCCGCCGGAAGTCTCTTTCTCCATCAACGCAGGAAATCACCTCCAAGATCCAGTAGGCAGCAGGTGACCTGACATCTCCGGCTCCATCTCATCCGTTTTTTCGGTTTTCTCAGCCCTAGCTAGCGTATGCTTGCCCTGCTTTAGAATGTGTTTGGCTGTTTGCACTGATCATTGGGAGGAATGACAAGAAGGGTTATAGCAGCGGTAGCCTCACTCTAGGGCTGGCGGTAGGTTGTCAAAGTAACAGCCTACTTTGTTGTTTTGTATTATGCGACTATATATGTGGCTAGTTCACTAGTTGTCTAATTTATGTGATGATGGTGGTATACTGGTATGTGCTGCGATGGCAAATAAATTGAGAAATACTCCCTCCGTTTCAGAATATAAGATGTTTTAGGTTTGTGAAGAAAATGTATCTAGACTTCTTTTAGTGTATAGATTCACTCCAAACCTGAGTGAACCTGCATACTAAAAAAAAGTCTAGATACATTTGCTTCACAAAGTTAAAAAATCTTATATTTTGAAACCGAGGGAGTAGGTAGCAATTTTTTTTGGAACAGCGAAAATTCATCAACATTATTCGTTTCATCCTCTAAAACATTACTACTCCCTCAGTCCCGAGAACGACGTCGCAGATTTTTCTAGATTCGCATATGTATCATTACACTAAAACATGTCTAAATACATCCGAATCTAGACAAATCTAAGACATATTTTTTGGGACGGAGGGACTACATGTTTTTGTACCCAAAATTGGTGCTTTGGCTAATGCCATCTGCCTGTATCTACATGTTCCTGTACCCATCTCCTGTGCAACTTAGCTGCAAAGTACTACATCTACATGTTCCCCAAACACAGGATTGGATACATCAAACTGATCAGGTGTCTTAACTGTTATTTGTTTCAACATCTTGTTACATTGCAGATTTGAACTATGGCCTTGGCTAATAAGCTCGGTAATCTGCTCAAGAAAGCCACTGGGTCGAACCCGACTCTCTATCAGGCGATAAGATGCATGTCATCCTCGAAGCTCTTCATTGGAGGTTTGTCCTTGTTATGACTTTACCTCTGTTGATCTGTTAAAAGACCAGTTCTGCTGCGGTACTGTTATCTCACCGTCGCTGAATAATTGTTGTAGGGCTTTCCTATAGCACAGATGAGAGCACTCTGAGAGATGCCTTTTCCCATTATGGTGAAATTGTTGATGGTATGGTGGTCTTAATCTTTTTGTGTACTCATCTTGGACTGCTGTTTTGGTAATGGCGTTTTTAATCTTTTGTTCTTTCCAGCTAAGATTATCATAGACCGTGACACTGGAAGGTCTAGAGGTTTTGGCTTTATAACTTACGCAGCGGATGAGCAGGCTTCATCTGCCATCATGGCCTTGGATGGAAAGGTTAGTTCATTATCAGGACAAACTCTATCAGCTTTCTGGTTGTTGTGCTTTGTGATACTGATTTAACTACTATTATGTTTTGGCGAGAATGTTTAGGTTATGATAATCTTTTAGAATCATATCCTCCTTTTCTACATCAAGACAATGTTTCCCAAAACTTGGCTTTTTCAACTGCATATTCTAGATTTATGGTGGTCAAATTCCTGTTTATTGCTTGGAAGTTCCAGTGTCCTATTTTTCTAGAGGCCATGATTGTACATGAGTAACAAATAATAAGATATGTGGCTGTATATCGGTATATTCAAAGCTGGATAACTCTACCATGTGATCCAAGTATTTGGAATGCTGATATTGTTCGTGTAATACCAAACTTTTGTGTGAATTATGCCATGGTTCCAGTTGCAGAATATGCAGTATTTCATATATGCTCCAAAGCTTTGCATCTATCCATGAACTTATTTTTTCCTTATCTCAGGATTTACATGGACGGAACATAAGGGTTAGCCCTGCCACCGAGAGGACTAGTGGCTTCCGTGATGGTGGTTTTGGAGGTGGTGGTGGCTATGGAGGAGGTGGTGGCTTTGGTGGCGGTGGCGGTTATGGTGGTAACAGGGGTGGTGGAGGTGGCGGTTATGGTGGCAACATGGGTGGTGGCAATGGTGGAGGCGGTGGTGGTTATGCTGCCCCTGGAGGATCAGGGGGCAATGATGCCTTCTCTGGAAGCAACTTTGCTCCTTCTGGTGGTGACAACTTTGCTGCCAGCAACTTCGGCGCTGATAGTGGTTTCGGTGGTAGCCCAGCTGGAAACTATGGTGCTCCTGCAGCTTCCACCGGTGTTGATGAGTTCTCCAGTGGCACCCCTGGTTCCAACTTTGGAAGTGCCAAGAATGATGACCTCATGGACGACCTCTTCAAGGATGCCGAGCCTGACAAATACGCCAACAAGGGGGTCTAGTCTGTATCTTCTTTTGCATGTCCCTAGTGCTGAACCCTGGATAAATTTGAGGTGAATGATCACCCATCAGATGCTTTCTTGCTAGATGTCTACTGTCTAGAGATAAAAAAATAACCTATGAGTGACATTGAGAATGTGCTTTCAGTTTGTCAGATGTAGCATGTTTTTCCTCTTTGCTAATTATCTTCCAGCAGTGCTGATGAATGTTTGGGAAGCGTTTTTGGAACTGTTTGTTTTGTTCTTCAATCAATCTGAAATTCATCTCTATAGTGATCAGACAGTGTACTCTGGAACAAGTCATATCTTTGACCTCATCAGGTGGTCAAATGGACTGTCAGAGGCTTTGCTCTGAGAACTCTGTCAAATGGGTGAATAGTCTTGTTGAGTTTTTCTGTTCTGTTTCCATCCTATCACACTTGGATTCATTGATCTGAACTAGTGTGGCATTTTCTTCTCAAAGATCGTAGCACGAGTATACATTTAGAGATCAGATGTCTGTTGGTACCAGCGTGAGTAAAATGTACATTCAGAGCTTAGATACAGCTTGCGTGGCAGCAGTTCGATCATACACTACATTACAAGCGTACATGAACTGTTACAAAGAGGTAAATATCTCTTGTTTTTCTAATAAGATGTTTTCCCTAATCTTGCATGGAGCATCAATCTGAAGATCATCCCTATAGTGATCCGACAGCACATCAGGTCGAAGAATGCATACAAAAATTATTCATTAACGGTATAATCAACCATGTTAATAAAAAATAACAAGAAAATTTCTCTTCTCAAAAGCAAGAGGATGGACCTTCAGAGCATCACACAAGGAATTCAGTGAAATAAATCAATATAATCAAGAAATGGTGAAGAGGTGGTTGGTTGGTTGAACTCTAGATGGTCATGATTGGGCTTATCAGTTGAGTCATGAAGAATAAAAGATCTCAAGAGATCGAATTTAGGAGAAGATTTCAAGATAAAGTCTCCGTGATGTCATGAGTTGAGCCATGGATGATGAAGTCTTAAAGCAAGTATTTCACATGAAGTTCAATATGTATTTCAAGATATCAAGATAGAGCGTGAAGGAAAATGTTGACCAAAATGAATCCCAATGATTGTACTGTAGATGATCAACACACAATACCTGAGCCAGATTGGGATGTGTTTAGAAGGTGGGCGTGATGATCGAGCCGTGAACTTGCATCGAAATACCGAATGACCGGTGGATGATACTCCAGTTTACAAGAACTAGTAACTACAACGACTAACACCAGACGGTACATTCCGACAAAGCAGAGTGTTAGCAACAGATACCAGCTAAAGCCTCAAAGGAGAACCCAAATTCATATGTCGATGCTCAAGCTGATAAGGGAAGGCGTGTAGTATCACCGTTGTACGTGCCAGTGTGAGAAGGTGCATGGTTGGAGAGGCAAACCGTAGACCAACACAAGAAGGATTAGAGGTGGCTAGCTTAATGCAAAGTTTGTGTTCTTTCAATGTCGAATGGGTGCTGGTTGGAGAAGCAACAACTCCTATAGAGTCATAGACGCCTCACCATCAACATCACCGTCCACAAACTTTGCATCAAGCTGGCTACCTCCAATCCTTCTCGCGTTGGTCCATTGTTGCCTCTCCAACCATGCGCCTTCTCACACTAGCGCCTACAACAACGACACCACACGCCTTCCCCATCATCAACTTGAGCATCGTCATTGCATCTTCATCAACTCCGGTTCCCGCAGAACCACGACTGCCTCACCTCAACGGCCAGCTATCCACAGTTCCACTCTCCTGACCTTCACATGACTTCCACCTCTCAAACACTCTCACAACCTTGACCTCTACCTCCTCTCCATCAACCCTTCGGACATCTTGCCTCAACCATGTTTGCCTCGGTCACCACGGCCTCTCTCTCTCTCAGGTCTATTCCATTCTCTCCTCTTCTCCTAGCAGCAAGCTCCTCCCCACAGCCGACACAAACCAGCTCCAACATTTGTTCCCTCCTTGACTCCTTTTTTTTCCTGCTGCAACACCTTCCTCTTGAAACCGAACCTTTCACAACGACACCAAAGGAACCACCTGTAGGGAGCACTCCCCAGTACCTTCATTTGATGCCGCAGGCTTCCACCAACTCCTACAGTTGATGCCGCCTACATCGCCTTTGCATCTGCCCATCACCGACCAGATCAGAGGTCCTCCTTCGCTTCTAGTTTCTCTTGGTCCCCAAATCCAACCTCCCTAACTTACTCGCCTCCTACTAGCACCTCAATTGCATCATTCTAACTAGCTTCCTAATAAAACCCCTATGTAGAGTAGCTACCAAGCCTCACAAAAAACACCGTGCAACATGAGGTGGTTATTGCCCACGGAGACCAACGGGGTGCGGCCTCCCGTCGCTTAGGTGACTACAATACGCCCGGTGTCGTCGACAACAAGAACCAGGGTGGCTACTGCAGTGGTGGAACAGTGGTAGCTAGGGTTAGGAGAAGGAACTTGGCTCTGATTCTATGTAGGTTTTGGGCGAAAATATTCTGCATGGGCATAGTCCCATGAACCTCCACGCCCTCTTCTATATAGCACAACTTAGCCTTACATATTCACTCTGGAATGATCTAGACTCTAGTAGGACAATACTACTATACTAACACTCTCTAGAATACTCTAGACTCTACCAGAGTAGTACTACTACACTAACTCAGGTCCCAACACTTACTGGAATATTCCAGACTCTCCTAGGACACCACTGCTATGCTAGCCCAGTGTCCCACACTCCCCCTACAGATGGGCTTGGGTTAACCACCGTGACCATCTTGCTACAAGTCCATGACACTACAACCACTACACATCTAGCTTACAAGCATACAAAGATATATGAGAGCATTTTACTCTAACTCTTACTCCATCGGTCTTTCGTCATCTGCGGTCAAGCACACATTCGACACCGAACATTCAATCACACAAACTTAGCATTAAGCTAGCCACCTCCAATCCTTCTTGCATTGGTCCACTGTTTCCTCTCCAACCATGCACCTTCTCACACCGGCGCGTACAACGGCGGCACCACACGCCTTCCCTCATTAACTTGAGCATCGATATTTCCTCTTCATCAACTCCGGTTCCCGCAGAACCACGGCTTCCTCATCTCAGCAACAGCTCCTATAAGGGAGAAATGTGGGAGACTGGCAAATATGGTGCCTCATACTTTGGCAAGCGTATTTTCTTATGAGAGAGAAATGTGGGTGCCTTGAGTAAGCACGTACCGCTCTGCCTATCATAGTTCGGGGTTAATTGATTGTAAGAACATCGGCTAAGTTTCAATAATGTTATCTTACAGGAGTGCGTTTGTTTTAGAGTGCAGTTGATGTAAACGGTTCTGCCTGACTCAATTTCAAATCCATTTTACACCACTCTGAGCCGTTGTTATGCATGATCTGGCGTCCCGGGAAGCCTACCCGAGCCAGATCGGGATTTGTTTAGAAGGTGGGCGTGATGATCGAGCCGTGAGCTTACATCGAAATACCGAATGGCCTGTGGAGGATACTCCAGTTTACAAGAACTAAGTAACTACAGCGACTAACACCAGAGGATACATTCCGACGAAACAAAGTGTCAGCAACAGATATATACCAGCTAAAGCCTCAAAGAAGAACCCAAATTCATATATCCATCAATCATGAATATGGATAACTAATTACAGGTGAGCAATTCCTCAACGGAGTAGTATATACGTGCTGTCTCAGCTAGTGTTTCTGCAGTTTACAGCCGACCAAATCAGACAGAAAAACAGGGGCAGGGCAGGGAAGAAAAAGAACCATCTCTGTCCGGAGGATAAAGAAAGTGAGAAGAAGCTAAGCAGCGTATACGTGGACGCCGATGGCTACGACGACGAGGGTGAGGACGCAGAAGAAGATGACGGCGTGGACGAGGATGGCGATGGCGCTGGTGGCCATGTTGCCGAGCTCCACCACCCTGGTCCTGGCCGGCAGCTGGAAGAGCAGCCCCGGCGACAGCAGCACGAAGAGGACCACCGCCACGATGATCGGGCCCCAGTCCGTGCTCGGGTGAGGCGCCGCCGCCGTCGCGGTCCCGATGTTCCCGTTCATAGCTCCTCTCTCTCGCCACCGGCCCCCAGCTACCACCTGTAATCTGGTCACGCTTCCCTGTGCGTGCGTGTGTATGAACTATGGAGGAGTCGCCGTCGCCGATCGAGTTGGCCAGACCAATGCGGTAGACGAAGGACCGGCGCATATGTATGTAGCGGGAGGTTGCTTGGCGAGGAGGGCCAAGGAAGGAATGCGTTCTCTGCTTGTGGGCTAAGGAAGGGCCGGAAAGGAAACCAGAGCACGTACACACAGATGCTTCTTCTTTTTGGCTTTACAGTGTGAGAGCGGGCTCCAGCCTCCACCTTGCTAGCGGAGCTCTTTCGCCTAGTTCTGGCCGAAAGCGAGACGAAACCTCTAGAGATTAGTAATTAGCAGTGAAAAGAAGCCGAGCAGAAAAGCTGAAAGCACACGCGTTTTGCGGTGGCTGCCTGCTGCAGCTGATGCTTTCTCCTCTCCGCCTTGCTTCCGTTTTACTGATACTTTTTTGTACAGATGCTGCTGCCTTTGCTTGCCGCAAGACAAGAGGGTGTACCTGGACGTCATCAGGAAATCGGCACATATATACAGCTGCGAAATGGATTCAAGGGCAAGTGTTTGTCTGTTCGGAACAGAGGACGTCGCAGGGGCACGAATGTCTGTAGCACAAGTAAGTAGCAGTGACATCCTTCGAGTCCGAATGGATCACAACTGTGCTGCAAATGCAAAAGACCTAGAGCTTCAGCCAAAGTTACAGCAAGAAGATTCAGTCTAGGCCTGCATCAATATGCAGGTGCTAAGACGAATCTCCCCTCGCTATCAGGATCACGAGGCAGCACGCTGTCACTCGACCCAGTTAGGCTGTCCACATCAATGCCCGCCCGCTTGGACACTTAAAAATTATTACTACAATACGCGGTTCTCTTCTCCCTTAATAAGTAAGAAAAGGCCGTGTCCCGTGAGGCATGAGAAGAAAGAACGGTTCCGAATTCCGAATGCGTCCACTACTCCGCGTTCAGTTTGTTGGGAAGAGACACACAACCTCTTCGTCTGTCTGCGGTGAACCTTCGAGGATAGTTTCAATCAACAGATATGCAGTGAAAATAAAACAACGACGACATGCATATGTGATATAAGGATTTACGTGGAAAAACCTCCTTAAGGTGAGGAGGAAAAAACCATGGGGACGGGCCAACCGGTTCACGCAAGCTTCACTATGAATAACTTGGGTACACAGTCTTCTCTAAAATATCTAGAGATGTACAACACACTCACCACTTGAGAGAAAGATTACAGCAAAACAAAGTATCTCAGTTTCTGTCCTCTTCGGTAATCAGCAAACTGCTCTTAAACCGCAAATCCAATCAGCACCAAACTTAGTAGACAAGCTGACATACGAGTACCCAACATACACACCAAATTTTAGGTCAACCGGCGTCGGGTAAGGATATCTCTCGAACCGGCACAGCGAGGGGGAGGCTTGGTGAGATCTTGACGTCTTGGTAAGAGCTTCGATGCCAAGGCGTTGTGCAATGAAGGAGACACGATGCAATCTCCAACGAGGTTTGTAATATTTGGTGTTCCTATTCAAGGAGCATGAGGCAAGAACTTGATAGTAAGGGGTGTCTTCTAATTCCAAAAATCAAGCCTAGCTATTACAATGGAGGTGGGAAGCTATTTATAGGCCAACCACTAGTTCGAGATACTTTAGGCATAAAAGGGTAAAGCCTGGACAAGATAGGAATATTCTCAGACATCAAACCCATAGTTGACTTAAGTCTAGAGCATTTTGGTGATAAGTCCGGTCGCGCTGGACTGGGAGTCAGAAATTCCGGTCAGTACCGGTAATTCCGGTCGGCTACCGGAATGGCGTACACAGGTGCGCTTCGGCCGGCGCCAGTTGGTTTTGGCGTGCGCCGGAAGTTCTGGTCCGGGGTTTGGTCCGCCGGAGCGTGCGCCGAGAATTTCGGCGGGAGTTCCGGTCCGCCGATCCTAGCGCCGGTTTGGCTTGGAGCTCCGTCTTGCGATGGCTTGACTCCTTCTCTTGGCATTTCTTCATGGGGTTCATACCAGAGGATGCATAGGGTATTTGCATGAAGTAGCAAGCCATCCAAGGATGTATCAAAATCATATGAGGATAGGAGCGAATTCACCTTAGCTTGTAGGAGTTTAGCTCGGGCACGAGTCATCGGTCCACTTGGAGGACTTGGTGGTGTAGATGTAGAGGCGTCCGTAGGATGGGCTACATAACCAACAGCGGCATGTAGTGGTCGTATTGGACGCCTAGACTGAGGCAATTGTGTAGTCGGCACGACCTACGAAAGCTTGAAGTGATCATGCATGTTACATGTAGAAAGCGTGACGCCAGTGCTCAAAGTTGGCGAGAAAGAACCTGGTCGTGTGTCGAAGACAATGCGCGGATGGTGGCAACCCAAGTCAAGGGAGGCGACACGGTGGTATCCAGGGATGTCGTGCGCGGGGATAGCGAAGATGACCACGTGGAGCGATTCTATGACCCGAGGGGCGTGACATGGCTGCAGGAAGCAATCTGGTGTAATGGCTGGAGACTACCAACGACGTAGACGCCATGGAAGACGCGTTGGGAGCTGGTAGCGTGGACCAATGCAACGACACTGTGGCCAGTAGAGGCGACGTAGCATCAGCTCGATGCTCTATTGGTGGTAGACATGTGCTTGGGGATGTGCTTGGTGAAGACGTGTGTGAGGTCGGTTGATCAGACTAACGACGACGATGTACGCGCCATGGTGGTATGGATGACACGTAAATCTGAGTCAATAGCGGTGTTGTGGGTGAAGTTCCGGACGATGACGACGAAGACGGACCGATGATGTAGACCATGCGGATGAGAGGAGCCGGCATCTACGCATGAAGGTGTCCCTTGTGCGACACATCCAGCCCTGCCGTGCAGTTGATGATGAGCTGGCTGATGTAGAGTCGATGCCGATATGGGAGTACAGACGCGTGAGGATGAGGGCAGTGGGCGATGCAATCCAATCTACGATTGGTGAACAAAAAGAAGACCGGTCAAACGACCGGCAGAGAGAAAACCTAAACAGAGATCGAAAAAACTCACATAGGATAGGGACAACGCGGTGCAGAAGCTATTTAGTGGCTAGGTCAAGGATCTTGCCACCCTAATACCATGAAAGATTATAAGAATATGCGTAATGTGTTGGATGTATTACCGAGCCTTGGTACACAGGGGATTTTTAGTACAGGTCAAGCTAGGATTATTGGAAACAGATCCTAACTTTAGCCTATATTAGCATATACTACCTTATACTAATTCAGTGTCAATGCTAGGTTTGTTATATACTCCCTCGGGCTCTCCCTCAAACAAAAAAGTCCCTGAGATGAAACATTTTCAACAAATTATTTTTCGAAGATTTTACCGATCTATTAATAATTATTAATAATAGTAAAAGAGCACCAAAAGTAATAAAAAATTAGAAAAATGTCTTTGCACCACCTACCAATGATTATAGACAATAGCGCAAACCGATTGCGCACCGACATCCTCGTCCCTCCACCACTGGAGCCGGACAAAAACTTGTCGTAATAGAGCTTGTTGTCATAGACAACTAGGAAGTCGTCGTGCCAAGCTCCAAAGGACAAACACCAAAGCAGCATTCGTCGCCAATAAAGAGATTGATATAAAACCACACAAACAAACATGGATACCGCACGGAACCCAGGATACCCGCCGGACCCATGACTCCACGCTCCCTCCGCTAGCGCCATACACACCACCAAAACGAGGATAGGTCGAGGAGAACCTTACTCTAGCTTCTTGAAACATAGCCACCACCTGACCATCCCCGAAAAACAATGATACCAAAATAAACAAAGAATGAAAAGCCAACCGCCGGCTAGGGGTTATAGTCCGTCGCGCCTCCAAGATCTAAAATCACGGGAGACGGAGTGGAACATGGTTTGACAAACTGCTTTAATTTATCAAAAATGTGCTACATTGTGCATGAGGGAGTTGTATTAAATGCACATAATCTGTTGCTACAGGTATTCGACGGGATTAAATTTAATATTTCCATCGATTTATAATAAGTATCGTTACAAAGGAGTTGTTATGACACTGCTCCCATCGTGGTTCTATCATCCAGAGTTTCAGAGTCACATCATCTACAAGCCGTCCAACCACTGCAAATTGGACGCTTCTGTGCTAGTTTCTGTGCATTGGCATGGGGCTGCATTAGAGTTTCAGAGTCACATTATTTAGAAGCTGTCGAAATCGCTGCAAATAGACTCTTCTGTGGCATGGGGCTTGGGGTTGCACTGGCTAATAAAGGCACCCCCGCACTCGGCTCCTACCATCTCCACACTCGCACGCACCACCACACGTTACTACTGAAGCAAAGCAAGCGTGATGTCGTCTCCGGTGAGAATTATCGACACGAGCTATGTCAGTCTGCCGATAACCACCACGACGCCACCGGAACCGATCAAGCTTTCGTCGCTGGAAGCTATTTGGGTCGTCTTCCCAGTGCTGCAGCACGTCCTGCTATTCGAGGATGCCGGTATGCCGCCCTTCGACGCCGTTCTCCAGTCACTCAAGTCCTCCCTCGCTGCCACGCTCGCCAGCTTCGGGCCACTCGCTGGCAAGCTCGTCCACCTCAAGGACACCGGCGACGTCGCTATCAGCTGCTCTCCCTCTGACAGCGTCAGGTTCGTCGTGGCGGAGTCGGACACTGACGCCCGCCGTCTGGCCGGCGACGAGGAGCACGACCTGCCCGTGCTTGAGCAGCTGGTGCCGGACGTGGACATGAGTGAGCTGCCCACAGCGGTGCTCGCCGTGCAGGCCACGCGACTCGAGGGCGGCGTGGCTGTCGGGCTGACCATGCACCACGCCGTCGCCGATGGGCGGTCGTTCTGGACGTTCGTCGAGGCGTGGGCGACTGCGTGCCGGGGCGAGACGCCGGCCACTACACCGACCTTCGACCGCTCTCTCATCAAGTTTCCCGGTGACGAAGAGCTGGCCAGGAGCATCTTTCGGAAGTGGTTGCCGAATTTACCTTTGGTACGCTACGTTCTCTACAGCACTATCACTATGTTACTAGTACATCGTGTACGCTGAAAAATGCCACGCGATTTGACCTCTGCCCGTACCGGCGCGCAGGTGACACGGCCACTGCCGCGCGTAGAAGGCCGCGCGCCGTTCACCTGCCGGACGTTCACCTTGGAGATGGCAGACATCCAACGCCTGAAGCAGCACATCGTGCGTCTCGGCGAGGCCGACGGCACAACCCTGACACGCCCTCCGTCCACCTTCGTCGTCGTCGCCGCCCTCGCCTGGACGTGCTTTGCCCGGTGCAGGCCGATTGCCATGGACGACGACGTGCTTTTCCATTTCCTCGCGGACGTCCGCGCCCGTCTCGACCCTCCTGTCGACGCGGGATACATGGGAGCGTGTCTCACCCGGTGCGTCGTGATGATCCCCGCGCGGGAGCTCCATGGCGGGCGCGCCTTGGTGGCCGCGGCATCGGCGCTCCAACACGAAATCAGTAGGATGAATGGGGACCCGGCCAACGGGCAGGATCACCTGGCGCCGATTGTGATGGCCGCATGGGCGGACCGGCTGATGATCGTGTCGGGCTCATCACGCTTCAAGGCGTACGACATTGCCGACTTCGGGTGGGGAAAACCAACGGGAACGGAGCCGACCAGGATGAACTACGACGGTCAGCTGGCGCTGATGGGTGCAAGGGATGGCCAAGGAGTGCAGATGTCGGTGTCACTGCTCCAGCGCTCGCAAATGGATCTGTTCAAGTCTCAGCTCCTCGAGCTACTTGGTAAATCTACCACCCAACTTTCTATTCGGAATTGCTGTGCATGACCAGCAAAGAGTAAGACTCGAAGCTTATCTCCGTTATCTACACCCCTATCAGTATAATCTATAAGCTTTCCCGAACCGCACCCTACCGTTTGAGTTGTACAGTGAGTAAACACTTCATGCTTGTCGGCGTTTCCCTTTGAAAAATACTACAGATCGAGTAGTTGGTGTATAATGTATACTCCCTCCGTTTTAAAATATAAGATGTTTTAGCTTTGTGAATGGAGTGTATCTAGTCCCCTTTTAGTGCGTAGGTTCACTAGGTTTAGAGTGATACGCACTAAAAGAGAACTAGATACACTCCATTCACAAAGGTAAAACATCTTATATTTTAAAAAGAAGGGAGTATAAGTTATTTGCATTACTCGAGTGTGGGTTTCTCCTAATTTTCACACGGTAACACAAGTGCAGGAGTTTTTAACTTCATCCATAGCTGTTTGTATTTTTCGAGAAATCTGGCCATTGGGGGCAACTTTCTTAGAGCGCACAGCGGTCCAGCTCGTCACACACGAGCCAACGCCATACCAGTACGAGCTCAGGTTTAACCAGAGCCCACAACCAAATAAGGTATCTGCCTAACTCAACCTAAAAGATTAGACTATAGGTGAGGTTTCTCCATCTTATAAGTCCACCACATTCAATTTCTAATGTGCAACTAAAGCTAACATTCTCTCCCATCACACATCAGACAGAACGGGTTCCCGTCACGGAGATGTTACGGGTTTTTTCTTCTGACCATAGGCCTCTGATTTCGAGTACTTTCCGATGACTTCCCATTACTAGGAAAACTCGCGATTTTCGCGAGAGAACCAAATCCAAGTTGGTGAAGATCGTGATTTGAGCTGACATAGTAGTTATTACCTTTGCAATTGCGGTCACTGGGAAGTGATCTGCTGCATCCTCACATGTCATGGTTGTTGTTTTTCTAGATTTGGTTATCAGTTACGAGGCTATGATACCACGTGTTAGAGCACACATCAGTTTGGGCGAACTCGTCACACACGATCCAGCGCCATACCGTCCCACGTTCAATGGAGCCCACAACCAAATAAGGCATCTAGCGTAACCTAACCCAAAATACTAGCATAATAGGTGAGGTTTGTCCCACCTTATAAATCAGGTTCCACCACATCCATTTTTCGATGTGGGACTAAACTTAAAAGACTTCACTCGGTTGTGGCCCTTCTCTAAAACTATGTCCAAATTTGGCCTTCCAGATTGGCACGAAGGAGAATGGAGCCGAACATCAATCCATACCCATCGTGAAGAGGAAGAAAATGAAACATCGGGTGGTCGGTGACGGACTATCTAGCACAGAGCACTAGTACAGACCAGGCCAACTAAGGCCCTCGTCAAACACGGAAAGTGCTTTCAGTGTGTAGTGTGGAGGATCATTCATGACACAAAATTTTGACCTCCTGCCCGCGACCTAGGAAGGCCTCTTCGCGGGGACATCGCACATGCAAAAAAAAATCTGAGACCATAACAAATATAATACACACGGTGAGTTGAAGTACTATCATTTTTCTTAGTGGAAAACCATGCACAACTATTTCTGCCCGACATACCATGCGCTTATCACTTGGAACGTTGCAATTAGTTATTCCTTTTCTTTTTCTATGTCCTTTAACAAACGGAGAGTCATAAATCATAGTGTGTACACATATTTCTTGAATTTCGTACAAAGCGTTGGGGACGATGCAGCTTCTAGGACGTGTGCCGCACCACGCTGCGAATGTCTCGGCACACACCAGTCTACTGTAGACACACTTTGATATGGCTCGCAACAAGAAGACTACTCGCATTTCTTGCATTTGGAACTATCCGCCGGTGCAGTGTCGCCGTGTTGAGCAGGCCTCTTCGGTGGTGGAGGAGGAGCAACCATCTCTAGTCGGGGAGGAGGAGCACCCCTCCTGCCATCGGACCACGACGGCGGCTCCTCACCCTCGTATTCCGGCTGGTCCTTCTGGAAAAAGAGTACGAGGAGTACGAGGATGCAACGGATGACTTGTACATGATGGTGGAGCGGATCCAGGAGCTGAAGGGGTTCCGTGGCAGAAAACAAAAAATTCCTATGTTGGAACACCCTAACTGCCCAAGATCTATCTAGGACTAATGAAGTAACGGCCGAGGTTTTGGATACATGCTCTTGTAGTCCGAAAGTGGTTAACGTTCCGAGGGAAATGTGGTTGATGTAGTCGTGCTTGTAGCCGACCTCAAGGTCGCGAAGCTCCTCGTAAGTCACATCTTGCTCCATCGTGCAACTGTCCGGCTCACGACATCCAAGATTCCACTATTGGTAGAACCCTCATGGTTTTGTACACATGCGGTGTACGATGACGACCTGTGTTTCCCTGATCCCTGTCAGAAGTGCGGAAGTAGATCTCCGACTTGAAATCCCTGCATCGCAAGGGAGTATTGTAGGTGTGTCGTATCTTGCGTGTATAGTCCTTTCTTGGAGCCGTGCCATCACAAGGAGATAGCTGGAGAGTGAGGGGAGAGTTATCTAAGGAAAATATCTTAGATAAATATCTCAAATTGGTGTGTTCAATTCCACCCACGGGGATCCCTTTATATAGGCGGAGGGAGACGTTCCCTCCCTATTGGGTGTCCTAGGTACTAAAAGAATAAAGGAAATAGGGAAAAGGAGGTTTTGTCCGGCTGAGCCAGCGGGTGCACCCGGGGTGGGCATCCTACGGCACGGCCCAGCTCAGCAGCATCAGCCCCAAGGAGCAACTCGCGCGACCGGGTGGACCGGCGAGCGCCCGTGGCCCAGTAGCGCAATAGCCAGGCGCGGCAGCAGCTGCCGACTCGGGTAGGATGGCTTGCGTGTGGCGGCCCATTGCGGCGCCTGCTGCTCTGGTGCTCGCCCGGGTAGGCCGATATGCGGCCGGGACACCCCGCATCCCGTGCCCTGATCGACACTTAGTGCCTGTCGCTTGTCTGTCTGCCTGGGCCAGGTCAAAATTGGCCCATCAGCGAGTTTGCTTATTTACTATCCCTTTTTCAGGGTGGCTTCCTCCTAGGCCAAATCCCTCCGAGGTTTTGGCCTTTTGAGGAAGTTGCCCTATAAATTTTAATTTAAGTATTTATTTTGTAAACGCATCTTATAAATTGCCCATTTATCCGAAACACCTTTTGGTCTTTTTCTTTCTTTCTTCCTCCTCCTCCGAACAACTTTGGATTCTCTTCGGTATGATTCCGGATTTCTCTTTCTCTATTGTGATTCCATCTTACAGAAGATCTCTTGCTCATTGTAGCCTTAAGTGTATTACCCTAATGACTCAGGAATGGCACACATGATCTCTATCAATGATCAATAGCAGGACCGGGATGCCCATAATGACCCTTGTGCATTCCACGATGTAATGTCGTTTAAACCGTAAACGTCGAGGCCAATGCTCTTTGTTTCTTTGATACGACTTATCCGATATCTAATCATTGGTATCATATACCTTGTTAAATCTCGTTACCGATAAGATCTGTTTCACTTGTTCCCATGATATTCCATCCCTATGACCTAGTCACATGTTGCAACATTATGGATGTAATCTCACCAAGTTGGCCGTCTGTATCTTCCCATCATCACGTGGGTGAACAAATCCCGATCTTGATACATAGACCTCAATTGTTCCTCTAAAATACCTAACATACACCCTTATAGTCACCCAGTTATGGACATGACGTTTGATATAGTCAAGCAACCACGGGAGACAGTGATTAATATGATCTCACAGTCTAAGGAGAAGGAGACTATGCTTCTAACCATTGCAACGATGAACCTTGTGACTTCATCATGTCGTAATCTTTGGGTAATGTCCATCATATCATTATATGACTTAGTCGTTAACTGGCATAGATGCTCCATAATCAGGAAACCTTGATCATCGGTTGCCAAACGAACTAATAGGAATAGAGGCTATTAGGGACTTGGTTTGTTTCATACCACACCTATATCAATGTTTCTGCTTCATACAGTTATAACATAATATGAAACTATTATGAATTAATTGAGATATGATAATAAAACCCATTTATTGTTTGCCTCTAAGGCATATCTCCTTCAGGAGAATATGGTGGTGGAGCAGTACACGTAGATGTCTCTCCACATGTTGGGGGGATACCCTCGGGTAGGGTAACACCAGGGTATAAGAGCCGAGTTAGTCGGGGTACGGCGCGGTCAAAGCAAGTGCTGACCGGGTCACCTCAAGGTAGCCCGTGTCTGGTGATGTCAAAAGATAAGGATTACGCTATGGGTTACGTCCAAAGCCCGGACGAGTCGTTAAAGAGAATAAAGAAGCATCTGCTTTAGGAAAGGAGCATATTCGTAGAATATGCTGCCACCCGTGCCCTAGAATTGTAACTCGGGCTTCCCTATATAAGGAGCACCTTGGCCTCCATAGAGAGGGCCGATCGATCAATCATTCTCTCTGTCTAAGGTAGAACTCTAGGGTTGTTTCGTAGGTAGTAAGAGACATTGTCTCCTTCTTGCTGAGAGCCTCAAGATCATTTGTAAACGCCATTGATAGAGGAAATACAAGAACTTCCGTGCGTGGAATCACCACGTTCTCCCTCCCTAGATTCCCTTAGCACTCATTGGCCCCATCTTTAGCCTATCCATGGCATCTGCCATGCCACCACCATGACAGTTGGCGCCCACCGTGGGGCTAGCGGTGCTAGCAGGGGTGAAAATTCAGAGGGGAAAGTTCTCCAGCACTGGCGAGCGTGTTGTCTCAGGCGTGGTTCAGCGCTTTGGAGCGCTGGATTACGTCAGTGACAATGCAGGAAGCTTCGGCAGGCACCCTCTACCGCGCAAAGGCGTCTTCATCAAGCTTGGCACACACAAGATTTACGTCGGTGTGGACGAGTCATGCGTTCATCCGTGACACATCGTCGAGGGAGGCAAGCCACCTCTTAGCGCAGCTCGTGGAGTGCGTATCACTCGCCCCACTAGCAGCGTTGAGGTCCTGATGACCGTGCCAGACGCGGGACCAAGCAAAGATTCGGCGCCAGAGCCAGAGGTAACACCAAAACAGACCAGGTCTAGGTTTCCTCCGCTAGAAAGGCCAGAGAATGTGCTCCAGCAAGCAATAGATAGCCTAGCAACGCCAATAGTACCTGTGGTAGATCCGACTCAGGCACAAGCTGAGTTAGAGGAAACTAGGCGGAAAATGTTAGCGGGGGCAAAGAAGGTAGCAGAGCTGCATCAGTCCTTGAACATCACCTTGAGAGAATATGCTAAGGCAAACCGCATAGATGAAGTGAAAATCCGGGGCAGGAACCTGATCACCAAAATTGACAAGGAGTACGAGCCTAGGCCGGGTCAGACATCCACGATAGTAACAGGAGGGTTGGATCGGTACAGTACCCCGGCAAAAAAACCTCAGGGAAGCAAATGCGGCCGCGTCCGAGTTAGAAGGTTTAACTGGAGAGGCCCGGCAAATGCAGCAAGAGAGGGTAAACCACTTGTTAAGAGTTGCTTCCCTGCAAAATGAAGAAATAAACAAGGCTAACCCGACACCACCAGGAGCCTCATAGGTGGTACATTCGGCCAGAAATAACCCGGCCAGATCTAGAGGAGCCGCGTCATCTCCGGGTCATAATCCCCGGAGAGAAGAAGTGGTAGACTCCGTAAGAAGAGACAAACAGATGGTTCCCTATGAACCGGTAAGGGCTGGAAAAGGCAAAGTAGTGCAAGTTGATGAAGATAGGCACAGTACCAGCCGAGGTATGGCTGCCTGAGGTAACCGCGACCAAGGAAATGCCGGTCAAAGAAATGTTGCCAATGGCAATGCCGGACAGCGTGACCCCAGGGAAACGGGGCAAAATTTACCTCGGACACAACAACATCAAGCACCTCAGCAAGAGGGGAGCGCGGGACAAGCAGCAGCACAACAAAATGCTCGTCTGGATCAGGAAAGATACAATGATGGTTATTCTGCTATGGTCAATGATGGATATCCTAGACCGGATCACCACATAATGGGATCAAGCTTGCGAAGCAGGAACTTGCAGCCAGATGATGCGAGGCTGAAATTGGATAGGATTTTTAGGTCGGAGCAAATAGCGATACAAGGTCCACCGGGTCCAGCATGCTTTGGGCCCCGGATCATGAACGAGCCACCAGTGCCGAACTTTCAGCTGGCAAGAGGAACCCGAACTTAAGATGGTAGTACCAGGCCGGAGGATTGGCTAATTGACTATGCCATAGCAGTCAAAATCGCAATAGGAAATTTGAGATGGGCGGTAAGGTATGTGCCGCAGATGCTGGAAGGACCAGCACGAGTTTGGCTGAACAATTTGCCACCGGGGAGTGTCAACTGTTGGTTAGATTTCTAGGAGTTGTTCGTTAGCAACTTCTTAAGCACGTACAAGAGACCCAACAGGCCGCAGACTCTCGCGTTATGCCGGCAGAGACCGAATGAGCCAGATAGAGATTTCCTGACTCGGTGGTGCAATGTCCGAAAGTCGTGCGAAGGAGTAATTGAATCACAAGCTATTGTGTGGTTCCCTCAGGGATGCAAATATGGAAGTATGCTATGGTAGAGGTTACAGAGAGATATGCCAACTACCTTGGCTGAGACAATCCGGATCGCAGATTCGTATGCCTTGGGAGATCCAACGCAACCTCGACTAATATTGAGCGAGGCAAACGAGGAGTATTACGGCCAAGATGGCTCCGGATCGTCAAGGAGGAACGATTTTTGAGGAAAGAGAAGGGATGAGCGTCCGGATTACCGGTATAACTCACAACAGGTCGCAGCAGTGGACCGGGATCAATCCAATGCTGGAGCCAGTCAACGCCAAAAAACTGGAGGGCAAAACTGGCAGCAGAAAAATGAAGGGAAAAAACCTTGGACTCCGGAGCAGAAGAAGCAGTCGCAAGAACGAAAGGATAGACCGAGATATACATTTGAGTCTATGCTGGATCAGCCTTGCAAGTTCCATACACCAAAGCCCGAATAGCCCGGCGAATCATACAACCCGACAATGTGAATGGATGAGGAAATTAGAACAGGGAAGTTTGGGGAATGGCTCAGGCACCTCGGAACGAAGCACCTAGAAACGAAGCACCACAGCCACCGTTACTGACAGGGGGAACGGACAGCAACTGATTCTGCCACCACCTCCTTCGAGGTACGAGAATCCGGAAAGAAGGGATGATGTACATCAAGTGGGCAATAACCAGCAACAAGGTCAAGGTTACAACAAGAATGAGGGACGCAACGAGTACATGGAACATCATCAAAGCTACTGTGTGTTCACCACAGAAGAGAATGACCAAAAAGCTTGTAGCGCCAGCATATGGAAGGGAACGCAGTAATGCCAACAGTGGTAAGATATATGCCTTGGGCGGATCAAGAGATTACATGGAGTGTCAAGGATCACCAAAAGATCATGCCAAGCCTAGGAACCTATGCTCTGGTCCTGGATCCGACGTTCATCGGCCTGAATCTCAACATAAGGTTTTCCAAGGTACTGATTGACAATGGTAGCAGTATCAACATCATGTACAAGGATACCATGCACAAGTTGGGGATAACAGAGAACATGTTGCAAGAAACGAGGACCACCTTTCATGGCATTGTACCGGGTATTTCCTGTGAGCCAATTGGTAAAGTCCGGGTTGATGTGTTATTCGGCACAAGAGACAACTGCCGCGCTGAGAACTTGGAATTCGAAGTGGTGAATCTGGAGAGCGCTTATCACGCATTACTCGGCAGGCCAGCGCTGAACAAATTCATGGCAACGACCCACATCAGTTACCTTAGGATGAAGTTACCCGGACCAAGGGGCGTGATAACTATATCAGGGGATTTTCGGCGTTCGATCGAGTGCGCCTCAGCTGGATCTAATTTAGCCGAGTCACTAGTGATAGCTCAAGAAAAAGGAAGATACTAGAAGTGGCGGCACTGGCTTAATCCGCGCAACAACATATGCTGACCCTGACCAACCCGCACGGGAGCGTGTCATTCCAAGCAACTAAGGACACGAAGAAAGTGCCAATCGATGATCAGTTCCCAGAGCGCACCGTGACCATTGGTGCCGGGTTAAGCATCAAATAGGAAAGAGAGCTCGTCAACTTCCTTCGTGAGAATCGGGATATCTTTGCTTGGTCTACTCGGGATCTGCAAGGTGTACCGAGGGAGTTGGCTGAGCACTCATTGAACGTGAGACCCGGGGCTAAGCTGGTGAAGCAACCACTCCGGCGTTTCGTCGAAGATAGGAGGAAAGTCATTGGAGACGAAATAGCTAGGCTCTTAGCGGCCAGATTTATCATGAAAGTACTCTACCCGGATTGGCTTTCTAATCTGGTGCTAGTGGAGAAAAAGAAAGATGATCCGAACGTAGCTGTGGTATGGCGCATGTGTATTGATTATATGAACCTGAATAAGGCGTGTCCCAAAGATCCATTTCCACTCCCTAGGTTAGACCAAGTCATAGACTCAACGGCCATATGTGAGCTGCTGCATTCATTGATGCGTATTCTGGTTTCCACCAGACACCACTGAATCCGGATGATCAAATAAAGACTGCATTTATTACCCCGTATGGGGCTTATTGCTATCGCACTATGCCGTTTGGATTACGTAATACAGGAGCAACGTACCAGCGATGTATGCAAAAATGCTTACATGATCAGATAGGTCGAAACGTGCAAGTCTATGTGGATGATGTCGTAATAAAAACCAAGGAAAGCAATACGCTCCTTCACGATATCCGGCAGACATTCGCGAACTTGAGAAGGTTCCGAATGAAGCTGAACCCGGAGAAATGTACCTTTGGCGTACCTGCTGGAAAGTTACTCGGTTTTTTGGTGTCTAGCCGTGGCATTGAAGCTAACCCGACGAAAATCCGGGCCATAGAAAGAATGGAGCTGCCAAAATGCCTTAACGATGTGCAGAAGTTCACTGGTTGCCTGGCATCGTTAAGTCGGTTTGTATGTCGGTTGGGAGAGAAGGCCTTGCCCCTCTACCAACTAATGAAAAAGGCAAACAAGTTCACCTGTATGCCACATGCGGATCTTGCATTTCAAGAGTTAAAAAAGATGTTATCTACTGCGCCAATCCTTGTCGCACCACTACCGAAGGAGCCAATGTTTCTCTAAGTAGCCGCGACTAACCGAGTCGTAACTGCAGTAATCGTAGTGGAGCGTGAGGAGGAAGGAAAGTCAGTGCAAAGGCCGGTATACTACCTGAGCGAGGTATTATCAGCCTCGAAACATAACTATCCTCACTATCAGAAGATGGCATACGGCGTCTATATGTCGGCCAAGAAACTCAAACACTACTTTGAGGAACACCCCATCAAGGTGATATGTGAGGCACCCATTTCGAAAATCATGAGTAAAAAAGACGCAAGTGGCCAGATAGCAAAGTGGGCTATCGAGCTAGCTCCCTACGCACCACAAGACAGAAGGTATGCGATCAAGTCACAAGCTGTGGCGGATTTCTTTGTGGACTGGGATGAAATGCAATACGAGCCACCCTTGCCGGACTCCAATTATTGGCAAATGCACTTCAATGGATTGAAACTGAAAGACGGGCTGGGCGCCGGAGTAGTGCTTACCTCGCCCAAGAAGGATCAACTGAAATATGTCCTTCAAATCCACTTCAGTGCCTCGAATAACGTGGCTGAGTACGAAGCGTTGGTGCATGGTCTCAAAGTGGCGAAATAAGTAGGGATACGTCGGATACAATGCTTTGGAGATTCAGATTTGGTGGTGCAGCAAGTGTCTGGAAATTGGGATGCCCTAGATGCTAACATGGCCCTATACAGGTTCCATGTTCAAAAGATAAGCGGGTTCTTTGAAGGATGTGAGTTCCATCACATACCCCGGATTGAAAACGAGGCGGCAGATATGCTGTCTAAGTTGGGCTCGTCCCGGCAGCCAATCCCGCCAAATGTTGCCTTGGAGCACCTGAGAAAACCATCTATCACACCATCACCCGAATCAGATTCCATTTACCTCCCGACACTCTCCGGATCATGAGCTGCACCTATGGAGATAGAATGGGGAAGCACCTCAGCAAACCCAGGGACTGCTTCAGCAAACCTGGGGACTGCCTTAGCAAACCCGGGGACTGTTCAGCTTGATCCGGCAGGAGTTATGTCGGTGGATGCAATGGAAGTTGATGAGGAACCATTTCCCGTCCGGACTGTACCAACTTGGGCAAAGCCAATTTTTGATTTCCTGAAAGAAGGAATCTTGCCGGATGATGAAATAAGTTCAAGGCAAATTCAGAGAAGGGCAAAGGCCTATACAATTATCAACACCGAACTACACAAAAGAAGTGTGACGTCAGTACTACAACGGTGTGTTGATCCGGAGGAAGGACTTGAGATACTCTGGGATATTCACCAAGGGGAATGTGCCCACAATGCCTCCTCAAGGGCCTTAGTAGCAAAAGCTTTCCGGCATGGATTTTATTGGCCCAGTGCTTTGGAGCAAGCAAAGGACTTGATGAGAAAATCCAATGGTTTTCAAAGATACGCCACAAAAACTCACCTACCAATGTCGGAGCTGAAAACTATCCCCATTACATGGCCATTTGTTGTATGGTGCCTAGACATGGTAGGACCATTTAAGCTGGCCAAAGGAGGGATGGCCCATATTCTCGTCATGGTTGACAAGTTCACCAAATGGATTGAAGTAAAACCAATTCGGAAATGTGATGGGCCAACAGCAGTAAGATTCCTCAAGGATATAATCCTAAGGTACGGCTATCCCCATAGCATCATAACTGATAATGGAACGAATTTCGCTGAAGGAGCGTTTGCGAGATTCTGCCAAGAAAAGAAGATCCGGTTAGATGTCGCCTCAGTCGCCCACCCCGCATCTAACGGGCAAGTGGAAAGATCCAACGGACTGGTATTGTCCGGGATAAAACCCTGGCTCATGGAGCCGCTGCAAAGATCAGCGGGGTGCTGGATAGAAGAACTACCAGCAGTACTGTGGAGTTTAAGAACAACTCCGAATTGATCAATAGGCTACACACCATTCTTTCTGGTATATGGGGTAGAAGCTGTATTAGCAGCCGACATAGAGCATGATTCGCCAAGAGTCACCCAATACACAGAAGCCAAAGTGCGTGAAGCCCGGCAAAATGATGTTGATCTGCTGGAAGAAGCGAGAGAAGTGGTCTTGTCCAGATCCGCCATATATCAGCAAAATCTTCGATGCTATCATAGCCAGAAAGTAAACCCCCGAGTTTCCGGGAAGGTGATTTGGTACTACGGCTAATACAGCGCACCGCTGGCATGCATAAGTTACCCCCTCCATGGGAAGGACCTTTCATTGTGAGCAAAGCCTTGCGCAATGATTCCTACTATCTTATTGATGCACAGCCTAAGGAAAAGAACAAGGCGGATAGGTCCAGAGAGGAGTCCAAACAACCGTGGAACATAGCACTACTTCGTCCTTTCTACACCTAAGAGGTTAATGTATCGGAGCTACTCATACATCGGTATGTATGTCGGCGATGAGCTTATCAATAAAAACTTTGCCACCCCGAGCAGAGACCCGGGGACTGCTATAATGCTTTTCTAGTTTTCGTATTTTTATGTCGGCTGGGTTAAGTCGCCTATACCTTAGTTGGGTTAGTAATGTGTAAGCACCAAAAACCTAACTCTTCGACTTTGTTGTTGTCCAACACGAATTGGCTTCATGGCAAGCAAGAGAACAAGTTTGGAATGGCAAGGCACATGAAAAACGACTAAGGGAAAGAGCTTAAGCGGGCTGACATTGGTTTTTGACTAACCCTTAGTTTGTTCGGATCACTAAAATGGCGGATCATTTTGAGCTAATCTCAAAGTTTGAAGTATTGTTAAGTCAATTTTCTAAACCTCGGACTTGTAAGTCGAAAAACCGAATCAAGGTAGATGCGAGCCGAGTCAAAAATTGGGGGAACAATAAAACGAAACTCAGGGACTTCGCCCACGATAATCCAACAATAGAACTTAGTTTTGAACATAAAATTGTAGCACGCCCAAACCAAAGTATTTAAGTACATCTACGCCCGGCATTCCGGGGATCTGATAAATATGACCAGTGTTTTTCAAGGAGTAGGAGCAGCAGACGAATCATCTATCGAGGAGGGAGGCACTCTGAAGTGTGGGGGAGGAGCGCTAGCTTCGTATTTGTCCTCCAAGTTAGCCTCGTTATCCTTCGGATCTTCAGCGTCGTCGCCTAGTTCGGAGCTCTCGCTTTCACTCCCTTCCTCTTTAGCTCCAGAGACAATCTCTTCATCAGCAGCATCAAGATAACTCGGCCCCTCATTCCAAGCATGGCAGAAGGAGTACTGGATGAGCTTGTTAGCACAGGCTTGGTGGCGCGTGATCCACTCCGGATCCTCGCACCACTTAGACCCGGTGCGCATGCAAGTGAGCAATCCAAGATCAATTCCTCCGTACCATGAGAAAGCAAATTTCAAAGCAATATCGGCCCCAGCCCATGCCACAGATTCGCGCCACAGATGCAGCTGCGTGTCACACTCCATTAACTTGGCTATGAAAGCCGAGCCTTTCTTTGGAATGGTTTCACTGGGCCAGAGGCAGCTGAACATCCGTGTTGCCGCTGGGATAATATCCGCGCCATGATTCTTCACTACCTCAAGACGAGCGGTGAGACTCGCCAGGAGATCCTCTGTGGTATAAGGGATTGGCTCAGCACCAGGGGCAGCAAGAATGCCACGCTGTTCACCAGAGGCGGCGAGAGTGTCGCTCTCTGGAAATTTCCTAAGAGTAAGAAGAAAAATAGTGAACAAAAGGACCAAATCCGGAGGGAAGAAGATCAAGTAACGGCAAAAAACTTACCTGAGATCTGGAAAAGTAGTCGCTGAAGCTCGTAATCAACATTGGCACTATGGGCCTGGAGTTTCTCGTATTCGGTGGTCACCGACATAAGCTTGATGTCGGCTTCCTCCAGTAGGCTCTTATCCTTGGAGATTTGCATCATTAAACACTCTTTCTCCTCGGAAAACTCTTGGTCGGACTTCTCCAACTCGGACTGATGGAAGCCCTTGAGCCTCTGGATTTCGGCATTCAGCCGAGTGATCTCCGAGTCCTGCTGTTGGAGCCGAGCTATCTCTGCGTCTTTCTTTTTCAGCTCAGCCTCATGATTCCCTGCTTGTTCGAGGAAGTGGGTCATCATTTTAGGCATGGTGACGCTATCCTCGAGAGCAACTGCAACAGAATAATGATCCGTAGGACCCAAAGTATAAGTGTCGACCGGATAAAGCAAGGAAAATACAACGATCATGTGAAGGGGATAAGTTTACCTTTGATTTCCGCAAGGTTTTTCCTCATGATTATGTTCTCAGCTTCAACCTCTGCTGCATGATTCGGACAAAAAATTCATATGAGTCCTAAGAAGTTTGAATGAACAAGGAAGAGGAAGAATGGAAAATTACCCCTCTTCTGATACTCCACCAAGATTTTACCATAACGCGCGCGAATGTCTTTGTAGGAGTCCAGCAGGCGCTGGAACTCAGCGGATCGACGGTTAGTGGTAATCTGAAATAAGCAAGGCAAAGACAAAGTTTAGAGGCAAGGTAAAAACAATTCGGAGTCTACAAAACCCGGGCCAAGTGGAACTTAACCCGGCTCTAGGTGTGTGGATATTTGAAGTCTACAAAACTAGGCCAAGTGGAACTTAATCCAGCTCTAGGTGTGTGGATATTTGAAATCTACAAAACCCGGGCCAAGTGGAACTTAACCCGGCTCTAGGTGTGTGGATATTTGAAGTCTACAAAACCCGGGCCAAGTGGAACTTAACCCGGCTCTAGGTGTGTGGATATTTGAAGTCTACAAAACCCGGACCAAGTGGAACTTAACCCAGCTCTAGGTGTGTGGATATTTGAAGTATACAAGACCCGGGCCAAGTGGAACTTAACCCGGCTCTAGGTGTGTGGATATTCGAAGTATACAAGACTCGGGCCAAGTGGAACCTAAACCAGCTCTAGGTGTGTGGATATTCGAACTACATAAGATACGGGCCAAGGGAACTAGACCCGGCTCTAAATCTACTAAAATTAGATGTCATTATGAACAAAAGCTAAGTTATATAAGGAGCATCCGACCGAATAACAAATTATTCCCTCGGAGGCTCGGGGACTAGGGGCTGTATCTACAAGTTCTCAGTTAGGTAAAGCATCAACAACAAAGAAAAAGAATTACCTCCATCATCCGGCCAGCTAAGGAGATAGCCTTGGTAGCGGATTTCATCTGGGCGCTGAACTCGGCTAGGCCGAACTTCTCTGGCAGATCGTCTTGAGGGTCGACAAATTCAGTGTTGTTCTAGTTCTTCACATACTCAAGGAGTAGTGGACTGTAGCTTTCGCCGCTCAGAGAGTAGTTCGCCACAAGACCCTTCACGTGGGCCTCCCGTCTGGCGCATTGAGCTGCATCAGGACTGGTATGCAAAACCAGATGTTGGCTGCCCTCTAATCCGGAAGCAGTAGACCCGGATGAAGTTACCTTTGCTGACCCAGAAGTCTTCTTGACTTTGCCGGATGAAGGTGCAGGAATTGATTGGAAAATATCTGCCATAGAAGGGGTAGACCCGGAGGGAGCCGATGGAGCTTTTCCCTTGGGAGGCTTGGAGGTCTTTGCTACTGGTGCTGGTACTGGTGCTAGTGCTGCTGGTGCTGGTGCTGATGCTGCTAGTGTTGTTGCTACTGGTACTGCTGGTGCTGCTGGGGCTGGTGCTGCTGGTGCCGGTGTTGCTGATGCTGGTACTGGAACAAAAGGATTTGCTGGGGGCCGCGCCGATGAAGCTGGCACCTCAGGATCTGGCGCTGAGGCCAAGGAACCGGGGGGATCCAGCATTGCCGTATCCAGATCCGCCCCACTACCCCCCGCGCCAACGTTGCCCTCCTCTTGGCGAGGTGGGCTCTGGTCAGGCGCAACCGCGGAGCCCTCATGAATAGGGCTGAGCGAACGAAAATTGTCGTTGCGGGGGGGGGGGGGGGGGGGAGGGACTGCTCTAGAGTCGGGAGGCAATGCCGAGGCCGCTCTGAGGAATATCCCTAGGAGCCTCTGAGAAAGAGGAAGCACCAAGTCAAAAAGGAAGAGTCAATAAGAAACAAAGGCAAGCAAAGGAAAAAATCCCAAGAAGCAGTGTTAAAAAACTTACTCATCCGCGGTAGGAGGAGCTCGAGGTTTGGGCGCCTTCTGAACCGTGCTCTTGGCGGCAGGCTTAGCCGAGGGTTTAACCCCGAACTTCTTTTGCCTCTTCTTGGGCGGCGGCACCTCCGAAGCTGCGGCCGAGTTAGCTGCGCACTTCTAGGATGGAGCCAGGGCCGGGCCACCAGTGGCAAGGGAGGAACCTTGTGGACCTGATCGTCCAGGTTAGCTGAACATTCGAACATAGCCAGGTGCGCGTAAGAGATGAGAACCGGATCAAATACCTCCAGGACCTCAACGTCCGAGTCATCATTGTCTGGCCAATCCCTTAGAGAAGAGGCCTTACCAGCGCTGCGTTGGACAACGTCCGGGGTAGGCAGGAAAGCCTCCGGGTCAGGATCCTCCTCGTCCTCCTCGGTGCGGTCTGGCAACCACTTGCTCGCCATCACCTCGCCATCCTCCAGTGGCTGCTGGAGGAATCGCTGAGAACAAAGCAATGGTTGATGAGTTACAAGAGTGGATCAACATATAGAGAAGATTCGGAAAACGAGAAGGAAAATTCACCTTTGGTGGAGGGTTGACCCGGGTGAAGGGCTCAAGTCCCCACTCCCAATCCTCGGAGAACTCCTTCTCCACAATGAATATGGACTTAACCCGGCGGTAAACCACCGAGTTATCCAGCTCGATGGAAGAAGTCTGGTGAGGGTCGAGAGGGCCGCTAAGGTAGCAGATCTTGTGGGCTCTAGAGGAGGGAGACCTAGATGTGGAGGAAAGTAATCATAATGTCCTCCCCCCGGAGTTTCTCCTTGAGAAGCTCCTTGATCCGGCGCTCCACTTGATTCGCCAGGACCGTGGGCCGCTTCGGAATGCTCTCCCAACGAGAGGTGTCAGGAGGGCCAAGTCTGAAGGGGAGCAGCCGAATCAGGTCCTCCATGGTGGTGTTCCGGACATTAAAGAAAGTTCGGGCCCAACCCTTGCAAGATTCGAGTCCGGTGACCCAAGGGAATATAGACTGCTTTCGGGGAGAAATGGAGGCGGGGCCGCACTACGTCAAGTGTTTGTCCTCTGGGGCACGCTCCTTGTTCGGAACTACGTTCCTCTGGAGGCCGAAGAACTTAATCCAAAGTTCTTTGGTTGGCCAGAGGCTGATGTACCCCTCAATGCCCGAAGCGAAGGAGGATAGAGAGGTAATGGCATTTGCAGGGAGACGATGCGGTTGCAACTTGTATGTAGAAATGAAATCAAAGAAAAAATCGAAAGTAGGAAGGCCAAAGCCATGTTGGAAATGCGACAGAAAAACAATGTATTCCCCAAATTTGGGGGAAGGAGTGACTTCACCGGAGGCGAGGCGGCAGGCGACGCCGGTGGGGATGCGCCGCGTGGCGCGGAGCCAATTGAGGTCCTCCTCGCGGACGATGGAGCTGTCCCAACAGCCGCGCTCGTGGCCCTCTGCTCCTTCTTCCTGCTACGCCACCACCGCTGCCTCCGCCTCAGACATTGTGGATTCGAGGTCTTCGAGGGAGTAATCGGAGTAGAGATAGCCGGAGGAAGGAAAACGGGAAGCACAAGGCCCCGTGATGGAAAGTGTGAATGGGAACGGCAGCGTAGGTGCGAGTGGCTGCCTGAGCACGGTCGCGGTGGCGCTCGTGTAGTAGGAAACTGGCGGCGGTGGTGAGGTTGCTGTGAAAGAGAGAGAGGCTAGGAAGCGCAAAGGAAATGGGGGGAACTTCCCCTGAAATCGCCCCACGCCTCCTACTTAACCACGTAGCATGTGCGTCATGGGATCCTTTGCGGGCGGCACGCCACGCACAACGAGCGTGTACACGGCCAGAACAGCCAATCAGAGCAAGGCCACAGGAGGGGCTACAGGAGCAGATGACCCCATGATGTGATGCAACGTTACGGTTAACGAGGCGCTGTAGTGAAGGAACGTTTACATCAGTTATTCCTGACATTGCGACAGTAACCGGCACATTAAATGTGCGTGGCCCTTAAAATGAGGCAAAATGATGATTACCCTCCACGTAGGATGTGGAGAAGTGTACAAGAGAATGAAAGGTAACCCGGATAAGTGAACAAAAGACCTGGCCAACGAGGAATAACTCAGAATGAGCAAAGGGTCGCAAGATGAGAAACTCCGAGCTACGAGGTAACTCGGCCTAAGGAGCAAAAGATCCGGATATGGGAACGTGCTGTGGCCTTAACAACTAAAAGTTGCTAAGTCCGCACCAGCGTCGGGGACTAATGTTGGGGGGATACCCCCGGGTAGGGTAACATCGGGGTATAAGGGCCGAGTTAGCCGGGGTACGGCGTGGTCAAAGAAAGTGCTGACCGGGTCACCTCAAGGGAGGCCGAATCACGGTGTGACCCGGCCCATGGAGCATCTCCTTGACTATGGTCCGGCCGGCATAAGATTTATGCCGGCCATGTCTATCTGTTTCGCAGGTAACTTGGTACGCCAGATTAGCTATATGCTAGCCGGATTATCTTAGCTTCCAAGAGAAGGAATCCCCCGCTAGTCAAAAGGTGGCTTTATTAGCTGTAGCATGAGCAAAGTAAAGTAAAGAAGAGGACCAGCGGGTCAGGGCGACCAAGGTGACGCGGGCAAAACCGGATGACGTAGCCCGTGTCTGGTGATGTCAAAAGATAAGGATTACGCTATGGGTTACGTCCAAAACCCGGACGAGTCGTTAAAGAGAATAAAGAAGCATCTGCTTTAGGAAAGGAGCATATTCGTAGAATATGCTGCCACCCGTGCCCTAGAATTGTAACTCGGGCTTCCCTATATAAGGAGCACCTTGGCCTCCATAGAGAGGGCCGATCGATCAATCATTCTCTCTGTCTAAGGTAGAACTCTAGGGCTGTTTCGTAGGGAGTAAGAGACATCGTCTCCTTCTTGCTGAGAGCCTCAAGAGCATTTGTAAACGCCATTGATAGAGGAAATACAAGAACTTCCGTGCGTGGAATCACCACGTTCTCCCTCCCTGGATTCCCCTAGCACTCATTGGCCCCATCTTTAGCCTATCCATGGCATCTGCCGTGCCACCACCACGACACCACATGATCTTGTCCGTGCAATGCACTATCCGAAGTTTCATGTTGACAAGTTTGACGCAGCTGTGGGCATTTGGAATGCCATCGCGGCAAGGCGCAAGGTGTTAGAGGATGTGGAATCTAGGTTTGGGAAGGACGGAGCCGCCAACACCGTATATTCCAAGTCATCTCCTCTGACACCGGGGAATTGGTTCTTTCTATCTCAACATCTCACCACACTTTTGTACATATGCTAGTGTCACATGCAAGTTTAGGTATTCCAACGATCCGGTGCTCGGTTTCTAGGGAAATCCTAGATCATGGGCCTTGTAGATCTACCCCTTTGACCGGATTACAATGATGGTTGACCAATCGACTTTTATCTATTTTGGTATTTAAGTTCATCGCAACATGGAAAACAAGGGTTGAGCCCATGCTACCACAATATTCACTCTGGTTAACCTGACATGGGTTTTTCTAGCAGTAGGTGCATAACTTTCTAAGTGTTATCGCATGTATATGAACAGACTCGCGCCCAGGGGCTAGGTTATGGCTATGTCAACATCCTACCACACTTTTATACATATGATAGGGACACATGCAAGTTTTGCAGGGATTCCGATGCTCGGTTTCCTGCGAAAACTCTAGATACTGGGTCCTACAGATCTACCCCTCTAGGATTCTCCGTATGATGGTTGACCAATGAATTTTTATATTTATTTTTGTTATATTAGGTCACTACAACATGGAAAACCAAGGTTGAGCCATTTTTACCACAAGATTCGCTCCGGTTAAGCTAACGTGGGAGTTTACACCTATAAGTGCAAAACCTTTTGTAAGTGTTATCACATGTATTTGAATAGGGTCGCAACCGTGGGCTTGGTTCTAGCTATATCAACATCCTACCAAACTTTTAAACATATGGTAGGGTCACATTAAAGTCGAGGAGGGATTCTGATGCTCCAGTGCTTGGTTTTAACCAAACCCTAGACCCTAGGCCCCACAGATCTATCTTTGACAGGCTTCCAACAATGGTTGACCAATGGACTTTCATATTTTTTATTAGTTTAGGTCATAGAAACACAAGAAGCCAAGATTGAGCCCATGCTACCACAAGATTCTCTCTAGTCAACCTGACATGGGAGTTCCAACTATAGGTCTAGAACCTTCTTATTGTTATCACATGTATGTGAATATGATCACACTCGGGGGCTGGGTTCTGGCTATCTCAATATTCCACCATACTTCTATACATATTCTAGGGCCAGATGAAAGTTTATGAGAGATTCGGATGCTCTGTGCTCGGTTTCCAGCGAAACTCTAGATTGTTGGTCTCGCATAACCCTTTGCCAGGCTTCCAATGACGGCTGACAAATGGATTTTTTTATTTTAGGCTGCTCAATATGGCAAACAAAGGTTGATCTCATGCTACCATAAGATTCACTCTAGTTAACCCGGAGTGGGAGTTTCCATCTATAGGTATGGTGTAGAACATTTCTAAGTGTTATCGCATATATGTGAACGGAATCGCACCCGGGAGCTGGCTTGTGGCTATCTCACCAACCCACCACACTTCTATACATATTCTAGGGACATATACAAGTTTTACACGGAACCTTTTAGTCTGTTGCTTGGTTTCTGGTGAAATCTTAGACCATGAGCCCCATAGATTTACCCCTATAGAATTATCCATATGTCGGTTGATCAATGGACTTTTATCTTCATTTTGGTTAGGGTAAGTCATAGCAACATTAAAAACCAAGGTTGAGACCATTTTAACACAAGGTTGTCTCCAGTTTACCTAACGCGGGAGTTTCCAGCTACAGGTCTAGAACATTCCTAAGTGTTATCGCTTGTATGTGAAGCGGTACACACATGGGATGCGAGTTTTGGCTATTTAAACATTCCACCTCAGTTTTATACATCTGTTAGGGCGACATGTAAGTTTTGCAGGATTTCCACGCTTCGATGCTTGATTACCAAAATCCTAAACTATGTGCCATGTAGATTTACCCCTCTAGAATATTCCATATGACAGTTGAGCAAAATAATTTTATATTTATTGTTGTTAGTTTAGTCCATAGAAACATGCAAAATAAAGTTGAGCCTATTTTACCATAAGTTTCATTCCAATTGACCCGACGTGGGAGTTTCTTAGTAAATCATTTTATGTGAGCCCATATGTGATCATATGAATTTTTCAAAATCATAACCTTTATATTGTTTCATTTTTTGATATATTAATAGAATGTATAGTACTATGCAAAAAGAATGCAAACAGAAATAAATCATAGGAATGAGAATCTTTAATTGGGAAAAAGGAAAAAGAGGTAACTATAGACATATCTCTATGTCGACGTGTTGCCGTTAGGACCGTCGGTGTAGGTTTCACCCCGTCAGACGAGTGTTGGACAAGCACCACGTGGTCACCTTTCTCGAAGGTGGCCGTCGGCGTATTTCTTGCGCCAACAACGTGAGTATGCCGCTAGTGTCCGTCCACTTAGATGCTGATGTGACGATGGCTTTGATATGACGACGATGTTTTACTAGCCATAGGAATCTAGGGGCTACACTAATGATCCCGATAAATTGTTGTCGACATAAATTTTGGCCATCGGTGTAGCCTCTGTTTCCTGTAGTGTTTCTCACATGTGTATGAAGCATGAAGAAGCTTTCCATCTTGCTCTGTTCCGTGAACATATAGACTATGGGCACAAGGTGACAGCTCTATGACGGTTGGTTTTGGTGTTAGTCTTGTAATGCATAAATCAGTCATTATTGTGCGGGTCCGGGTAACACAAGAGGAGACATCGAGGATGTCCCCATAAACCGCATAAAAACAGACCAACTAACACATGAGGAGAGGTTGTCCCCCTAGACCGCACCAAAATAGACTGCATGTGTGTTGAAACTCATTTTGGGCCGATAGAACGTTAAGAATGATGAGCACTTGATGAGTCATTATTGCTCATTAAAGATGCATCATGCCTATCACATCGAGTTGTGCCATGATCAGGCTTGATAACCGATTGTGCTAGTGTTCAGAGAACACTCAGGGACTCATATATGGAGGCTTCCACTATGAATCCTTTAAGATTACCTCAAATAAAAGTCTCCAAGATGAAAGTCGTGTGTCTCATCGAGACAAGCAACTTTGTTTTTTATCATCATGATCTGAGGTAGTATGCAAATTTGAGAGGCAAAATACTGCTAGTCCGAATTACCATGGTCAGTTCCATTGTCGCCCAACCATAGACATGTTTGTCCTTCTGCGGGAAAAATAGATCTGTGCGACAAACCTCCTTTTTGACCTATCTATGTGCGATCAGAAATAGCTAGTCAAGATGAACTCGGATAAAAAGAAATGCTAAATATGAAAGTTCTTGGCCTTTTCCAGGCTATCAACTTTGCTTTTAGATTCATCTTCATCTCATTAAGTATACGATCTCTTCAAAATACAGTCGAATAGAGCTAAGACTGTTCAACCAAAATCCAAGTTTGAAACAAAAACAAGATAAAAAGCCATCAAGATCTACTCAGATGAAAAAAATGCAGAACATGATAGTTCTTCGTCTTTTTAGGCGAACAACTTTTCTTTTGGACTACCCATATGCTGTGTTTGGATGTAGGAAAGTGAGCTCGGAAATGAATTGGCCTGAAAATTCCAATTCCAAGTTGGAAAGGAAATGTCCTTCGTTTTCAATTCCGTTGTTTGGATGTGTACGGAATTTGTTGTTGGAATCAAAGAGTACCACCCAATTCCAAATTCTGTTTGGATGTGCAAATCATGGAATTGAAAGTTTTATTGAGTTTTGACAATGTAAACTTGCGTACATGTATGACTATCGTATTTTCTCTCTAACAAATATCACACATATAATTTTCTCTCTAAAAAAGTACAAGTTTGCGTACACATCATGAGTAATAATTTTCTGTCTAACAAATAGCACACATATAACACAAGTGGATAGTTCATAATCAACCGAGTACATAGTAGAGTAGTTCATATTAACAAGGATAATTTATGTCTCTTACACACAACACACACATAACACAACTAGATAGTTCTAAATCGACCGCGTACGTAACATAGTAATGATCAAGGTAAGGCGAATAGATAATTCTTCTTCAATTCTCGGGGAGCGCCATGAACGATTCGAACGAGCGCTCATTGGCAGTCAACTAAGTATAAGCCGTTATGATATCAGAATCTCTCAAACCTTGTACTTTTTTGAGTGCATCAAGAATTTCTGTTGGAGGAGTCACCTTTGGCATAGGAAGTGGCTCAATTGTCTTCAAAGCCTCATCAAAAGATGTCTTCATTTGTCCCATCATGCATAAGATAGCATCCCCGATACGTTGCCTCTTCGGAGGCACCTCAGGAGTTTCTTTAGCTGCCGGTGTGTCTTGTTCTTGAACGCACTCAGCTCCTGTCCTAGCCCCGGCATCAGTCGCATGGTCTTTTGAATATATAGTGGCTATTGACTCCCAATTCTTCACTACCTTGGTCCTATGGCCATGCGCATCTTTATTAGCCTGCACAATAAATAGAAATATAAGAAATGATAGTGAAGTTGCATAAGTAGCGATAAAATTTAGTGTTAAGTACCTCCACATATTGAGACCACACTTCATCACTATCAATCATCACCATGTTTTTTTTCCCAATCCCATCCAAAGCCACTCTGAGCAAGCATCTTGGAAATAATCTCATAATGCTTGTCAAATGTTTTAATTCTTCCAACTATGTTCTCCTTCGAGATGTCAACTTCACATTTCTCCTTGACATTCCTAATGCAAGCACTATACACATGTGGCTTCCAACCATTTTAAGCATGGTCACCATTGTTGTGATGCTCAACAAGGACAACTAGCAATGCCGTGTCCATCTCCGGAGTCCATGTAAGATAATTCCTAGTACCTTTCTTTCCTTTTGGTTCAGCCATGCTTCTACGAGTATATGAATATGCATAATTAAAGTAAGGATGAAATACCAAGCTATGGTTAATCATATATATTACTCCAAATTGTTTCCATGTACAAAAGATCACACAAAAGGAAGAACCATCATGTGTCAACAACTCGGCATGCTATCACACAAAAGGAAGAACCATCAAGAAGCTAGCAAAAAAGGCACCATACGCCATACCCATCTACCCCACTACATATCTATTCCAGTACTTATCTACTCAAACTCTAGTTCATCGTGCGCCACGAGGTACTCGGCATACATCTCATCAGCGAATTGTTGCCTAAAATTGGACCATGCAGTAGTTTGTTGTACACTCCTAATTAAAGTAGTATCGTCTATAGGTTCAGGAGCCATAGCAGCTAGTTCAGCATCAACTTCCTGCAACAAAAAATTATCCCTGACATGTTGCATATCTCTTGCATAGTTGTGTAACACACAACATGCATTAATAAATCGAATCTGTAAATATTTAGTTCATAGTCAGCATTTGTTGTTTCGTATTAATTATTTGTACACCATATGGACATGTGTTACCTGGTCCTCTATTGGAAAGAAAGAACAAGAACGCAACATGGCCCATTTTTTCTTCAACAAGCCAAAAGTTCTCTCCACAACATTTCTAGCACGAGCATGGCGCAAATTAAATAGCTCCTTTGCATTTTGGGGTTGTTGTTGACTTGCAACCCACTCTTTCAAGTGGTACCGAGTGGATCTGAATGGAGATAGAAATCCAGGTCCATTGGTATAGCCAGCATCAACTAGATAGTACTTTCCTATTTTCAAGTAGATAAGTTAGCTAACAATTAAATATGAGAAATAAAAAGCCAAGAGAAAGAGTCGTACCCTGTGGTACAACAAAGGCTTCTTGGCGATCGTTTCTCATAGCATCTTTTAGCACTCTAGAGTCTGATGCCGATCCCTCCCAACCAGGTAGAACATAGAGGAATTTCATATTCCAATCAACCACACCTAACATGTTAGTGGTGATATCTTGTTTTCTGTTCCTATACCTCCCTTTGTCAGCGGCATTAACATGACATCCATCTAGTGCTCCAAGTGTATTGCCAAACCACTTCCATTTGTAATCAGTGGGAGGGTTGACGTAAGGATCGGGAAGCTTGATGAACTCATTAGTTAGAGATAGGATAGCTGACAACACAGTAGAGAGGTGCCTACTAATAGTTTCTATAGAGCGTTGATACGTGCCACCTAACACTCTCATTTTAATTCCATGTCCAACGACTTGTAGGAACATAGCAACATTTTCTTCTACCGTCACATAGATGCTATCTTTGAGACCACACTTCTCACGCAACATAGCACAAAGATCATGAAAGTTTCTTTAGTTAAGCGTAGCTTATCATAGCAATTTGCCTCGGACCCATCATATGTTTTTTCAAGATGTAGTTCCTATATGCAACCTTCTCCTCATCAGCATTGAAGCAACCTAGGTTCCTCGGCCCCCTTTGCATAGTAAGATGAGTTAGAGCAAAAAATGACATCTCATAAAACTTCTTGGTCAATAATATCCTTTTCCTTTTTCTTCTTTTGTTCTCTTCGGTAATGTAAGCAACCAACTCTTGTTGAGACATGATTAGGCTACAATGCACACACCATTTATACAGGAATTAATCGGAGCATAACCACTTCAAATCAAGCATGCATATCACTCTCATATTATTTAACTTCCATATTTGACATGAAGCAACAACACATGCATATAACAAATTCATATGCAAACAACAAACTAGGAGTAGGGAATACAGAATTTTTACCTTCAATTGGACTTAGGACCTACCAATTCTCCTGAAATCTGCAGTTCAATCAGATCAAGTATTAGGCAGCAAATAAATTCTCAGATGGGCTAGGGGAATAGAAGGGCCAGGGGCAGAACAGCTCGGGGATGGCTGGGGAGGCACCGCCGTCCCCAATCCCGTAGTCGTTTCCCGTGCCGCTGGCGGCCGCCGTCGCTCCCCATCTGCTGGCCGCCGCTCTAGGACTCTAGGGTTTGGGGGGACGGGCACAGGGCCTGGGCTTGGAAGGGACAGAGATAGGGTGATAGGGAGAAGGAGAAGACGAGGGCGACTGGATGATACATTGCAAATGTATCTATAATTTTTTATGTTTCATGCTTGGTTTTATCCACTTTCTTGTGTTTTGTTCCAACTTTGGAGTACTTTTCATATGATTTCTTGGACTAACCTATTAACAAGAGCCACAGTGCCAGCTGCCTGTTTTCTGCTATTTTTGGTTCCAGGAAAGTCAGAAAATGAATATTCTCGGAATTGGACTGGACAAAAGCCAAAGTGCCTATTTTTCCGGAAGGGATCAAGTGCCAGAATATGAGAAGGAGGGGGCCAGGGGCCGGCCACAACACCTGGCCGCGCGACCAGGCTTGGCCCGCGCCACGGGGTGGTCTGGCCGACCCCAGCACCCCCTCGGCCTCTCCTTCCGCCTATAAGTTGCCCTCGGGACGAAAACCCTAAGGTACCCAATCAAAAATCCACGAAAAAGTCTATAGCCGCTGTCGCCTCTGTCCCTAGATCGGGGGGGATCTGAAGCTTTTCCCGGCACCCTGCCGGAGAGGGGAATTCACCCTGGAGGACTTCTTCATCACCATGCAAGCCTCCGGTGTGATGCGTGAGTAGTTCATCCTTGGACTACGGATCCATGTAGTAGCTAGATGGCTGGTTTCTCCTGTTTAGGTCTTGTGATGCGTGAGTAGTTCATCCTCCGGTGTGATGCGTGAGTAGTTCATCCTTGGACTACGGATCACATGGATCCTTGGACTACGGATCCATGTGCTCTCATGTTTAGATCTTGTGAGCTCCGTTCATGATTAAGATCATCTATTTGTAATTGATACATGTTGTGTTTGCGGGAATCCGATGGATATTGAGATGCTATTTCAGATTGATTATTGATTCTATCATGTCTTTGTTATTTGAGATCATGCATGCTTTCCGTTGTTAGTAGCTATCTTGGCCAAGTAGATGCTAGCAACTCCAAGAGTTAGTATTTATGCTCGATAGTGGGTTCACGCCTCTAGTAATCTGGGGAAGTGACAGAAATCTCTAAGGTACTAGATGTGTTGTTGCTACTAGGGAGAAAACAACGATCCTTTGTTCATAGAACAATTGTATTGTTTACTTTACACGCAGTTCGTAAAGCAATAATCTGTTGCTTGCAACTTAATACTAGAGGGGGTTCGGATGATAACCTGAAGGTGGATTATTAGTCATAGATGCAGTTGGATGGCGGTCTATGTATTATGTTGTAATGCCCAATCAAGTCTCAAAAGAGTCAAGATGATTAGTATATGCATATATTGCTTTCTCGGTGTTTATCATGTTTATCAATTGCCCCGCTGTAATTTGTTCACCCAGCATGTTATCTATCTAAGGAGAGCCACTTCTAGTGAACTATGGATCCCGGTCCTTTTACTTTACATACAATCTACAATCTTTTACTTCTTTGTGTTTACTTTCTGCAAACTTTTACTTCTTTCCATTCGATACGTTTAATTCTTTGTTTTCCGCAAAACACGGTGAGATTGACAACCTCATCGCAAGTTGGGGACAAAGTTCTGTGGTTGTGTTGTGCAGGTCTCTATGTTGCTACTAGCACCGGTAGTGCGCCCCGCCAAAGCTCAGTAGTAACACCTTTGGGGTGTTTCCTTGCTCCTACTGGTTCGATTAAACCTTGGTTTTATAATTGAGGGAAAACTTTCTGCTGTGCTCATCATACCTTCCTCTTGGGGTTCCCAACAAGCTCTACGTCGATCGTCGAGTGCATCACTGGAGCGAGGAGAGGAAGAGCGGCGGGGAAGGGGGAGCGGGATGGTACTCACCAGAGCCACCGGCGGCCGCCTCCTGGCCGCGGGTCGAGAGGCACGCTCCTGGTCGCCTCTTGCGTCGAAGCGGTACGAGGAGAAATTCCGAGCCTTTCCGAGGCTCCCAGGTCGGAAAGTTTCGAGGCCGGGCGGGCTCACGCGGGGCTGGCGCTCAGAATCTCCTCCTGTTTCCGGGGTGGGTTTCCACGACCTCTCCAAACAAACGAATTCGGTCTGGTAATTCCAAACGGACGATTCCAAGCCCAATTTCAGACATCCAAACACAGCAAAAAAGAATTTAGACATTTCGGGCAGACTTTAGACCGGATAGATAGGCTAATATATGGAAAGTTCGGACCCACACATCCAAATTCGACCGAAATTACGGTTTTGGACATGAATCCAGGTCTCTATCTTGCACGGAAAGACCAGCCGCTCGAGGGGTGGACGCTAATTGAACCAACAGCGATCGAACAAAAACATATACTACTCTTTTGTGTTCGTCTACTTCATCTATCCATATCCCTTGTATGTTGCTTCTCATTCATCTATAGTTCTTCATACCGGAGGGCTGCAATTTTACATGCCTATAAGGACGGTCAAGCCGATCTAGGGCAGCTACCCTAGCAGACCCCTCCTGGACGAGCAAGGTATCGGGTCTCGGAAGCGTCTAGGGATGTAGGCGGACAATTAAACGGACAACACGGACAGTCCGCCCACATCTCGATTAGTACGCACCAGAAGAAAAAAAATTACGTGTAGTATAGCTCGGTACAAACGTGAGAAGTATACGGACTGTCCGTATTGTCCGTGTACATGTCCGTCTGCATCCATAGAAGCGTCTGATCGGGCTGTCTTGCCTACCGCGCGAGGGTACACGGTAAAGTTTCGTGTGCGAACAGGTCTTAACCGCTCGATCCGTTTGCGTCCCGTAGGCCCTTCCCTCTGTCGACAGAAATGGGCAGGCACCGTTGGAGTTGCCAACACGGCTCGCACGAGGTTCTATCGTCAAGAGTTCACATCATTTACGAGCTGTCGTCCAACCACTGCACATAGGAGACTTCTGTGCTAGTTTCTGTGCACTGGCTTGCGGCTGAAGTGGCGGATAAAGGCACCCCCGCACTCGGCTCCTGTCATCCCCACAATCGCACGCACCACCATACTGTCCATACGTTACTACTGGAGCAAAGCAAGGGTCATGTCGTCTCCGGTGAGAATTATGGAAACTAGCTATGTGAATGTGCCGACAACCACCATGCCGCCACCGGAACCGATCAAGCTCACGTCGATGGAAGCTATCTGGGTCGCCTTCCCAGTGCTGCAGCACGTCCTGCTATTCGAGGATGCCGGTATGCCGCCCTTCGACGCCGTTCTCCAGTCACTCAAGTCCTCCCTCGCCGCGACGCTCGCCAGCTTCGCGCCACTCGCTGGCAAGCTGGTCCACCTCAAGGACACCGGCGACGTCGCCATCAGCTGCTCCCCCTCTGACAGCGTCAAGTTCGTCGTGGCGGAGTCAGACACCGACGTCCGCCGTCTGGCCGGCGAAGAGGAGCACGACCTGCCCGTGCTTAAGCAGCTTGTGCCGGACGTGGACATGAGCGAGCTGCCGACAGCCGTGCTCGCCGTTCAGGCGACGCGACTCGAGGGCGGCGTGGCTGTCGGCCTGACCCTGCACCACGCCGTCGCCGATGGGCGGTCGTTGTGGACGTTCGTTGAGGCGTGGGCGGCTGCGTGCCGGGGCGAGGCGCCGGCCACGACACCGACCTTCGACCGCTCTCTCATCAAGCTGCCCGGTGACGAAGAGCTTGCCAGGCGCATCTATCGGAAGTTAGCGCCGAATTTACCTTTGGTACGTTCCTACAGAACTACGTTAAATCTTGATTCTTGTACGCTGAAAATCCCACGCATTTGACCTTTTCCCTTGCCGGCGCTCAGGTGACACCGCCACTGCCGCGCGTAAAAGGCCGCGCGCCGTTCACCTGCCGGACGTTCACCTTGGACATGGCTGACATCCAACGCCTGAAGCAGCACATCGTGCGTCTCGGCGAGGCCGACGGCACAACCCTGACACGCCCTCCCTCCACCTTCGTCGCCCTCGCCGCCCTCGCCTGGACGTGCTTTGCTCGGTGCAGGCAGTTCGCCCTGGACGACGACGTGCTTTTCCATTTCCTCGCCGACGTCCGCGCCCGTCTCGACCCTCCCGTTGACGCGGGATACTTCGGAGTGTGTCTCACCCGGTGCCTTGTGATGCTCCCCGCGCGGGAGTTCCATGGCGCGCGCGCCTTGGTGGCCGCGGCGTCGGCGATCCAACAGGAAATCCGTAGGATGAATGGGGACCCGGCCAACGCGCAGAATCACTTGGGGCCGATTATAATGGACGCATGGGACCGGCTGATGGTCGTGTCAGGCTCACCAGGCTTCAAGGCGTACGACATTGCCGACTTCGGGTGGGGAAAACCGACGCGAACGGAGCCGACCAGGATGAACCACGACGGTCAACTGGCCCTGATGGGCGCAAGGGATGGCCAAGGAGTGCAGGTGTCCGTGTCACTGCTCCAGCGCTCGCAGATGGATCTGTTCAAGTCTCAGTTCTTCGAACTACTCGGTAAATCTACCACGTAACTTTCTATTCGGAATTGCTTTGCAAGTCACGACGCACGACGACTGTGACTCTCTGAGTCCTTGTCCTAAATGCCATCATTAGATTTAGACTATCTATGTCCAGCAAAAAACAAGACTAAGCTTATCACCGTTATATACACCCATACCTTAATCTTATAAGCTTTCCCGACCTCACCCTACTGGCCTACTGTTTGATTGAGTTGTCATGAGTAAACACTCCATGCTTACGTGCGTTTCCTAAAAAATTACAATAAACTGAGTAATTGGTGTGAAATGTATATAATATTGGAATTTGAGGTATTTGCATATTGGTTTTTTGCCAATAACAAATAGAAATTCTGGAATTCTCTTTGGCCCATTATTTGTGGTAGGTCATGTCTGTGCTAGTGATGCTAAAGTTTAGTTATACATGCTAGTTGATTGCTGGTTGAGTGAGAGTTACACCTCCTTATATACTAGACTGTTTACCACCCACTAATGTGCGAGAAGAACAGCAACTCTCGCGCACTCCTCCTCCGACTCCGCCCGCCTCGCCTCGTCACGACGCGTGCGCGCCGCGGGCTGCGGGAATCTCGCCAAGGTTAGGGAAAATTAATCATGGATTAACTACGAGTCAATAACGAACATGTTAATTAGTCAGCCGTTTCCAGATTTTCTGGATCATGGGTTGTTATCGCCTCGGCGTAGGCTGTGCCCCACGGTCTCCATGGCCTACACTACATAAACATATGTGCTAAACCTAATCGGTACTGTCAATCACACGCGTCTCCTTCCAGTCTATTGCACCGCCGCCTTCGTCTTCCCCATCACGACTTGCGGCGTACACCGCATATCGGGATAGGCCTCCGGAACCCCACCTCTTGTGAACCTATACGGGTGAGGGGTGATCAGGTTTTTGGAGAGCGGTCAAGAACGACTACTGGCATCCACAACTTCGTCTGATGACGAGTTCCCAAACGGTGACCTTCTTCCGGACATCAACAACCTCTTCGACAACCTCAACATGGGCGACAACGCTGCGGCCACTACTGCTGCCACTGCTACACCGTATATGATCTCAATGTTCCTCTTTCAGATTATGCTAGAGAGTCTAGTTCTACCGTTTGGTGTAGATGTAATAGGTTTATCTTATTTAGATGTAATCTGTTCAACTACTCAATTAGTTTGCGTGATCTATTTAATTGCTATTTTTATGACCATGCTTTATCGATTATTTATCCGGATTAAATCATATGGATTATTGCTTATATTTTCAACATATAAGTTGTTCGGATTTGCTAGTTCTCACGTGCCTGAGAACTTCCTATGTCTCAGTTAACTCTCTCATTATTGAATTTACCTTGCGATTCATTTAATATGGCTTGGAGCAGGAATTATCTGTAAATACTTAGCAAACGGATTTTTAGGGTTTTTTGATAATGTAGGTAAATAAAGTACGAGTAAATAAAAGACAATAAGAATAAATGCAGCAAGTGGCCCAATCCTTTCTTTAGCAAAGGACAAGCTGGTTGTATTACTTAAGATGACCAAACATTCTCGAGGACACTTGGGAATATCAACAAGCGCTTTCGTTTCATATAGTTGATTAATCTTCTTTAATTTGCTAAGTGTTGTGTGGGTGAACCTATGCTAATGTACCGACCTTCCTAGGACTAATACATACATGTGATTATACCCCTTGCAAGCATCCTCAAGTACAAGAAAGTAATTAAGGTAGAAACCTAACCACGGCTTTAAACTCTAAGACCCTAACGTCCCTTGTGCAAAGGTTTCCTAACAGGGGTTCAGGTTTCTATCACTCCGGCAACCCCTATGATTAGTAGCCAAATACACAATGCATTCCCCTAGACCCATATAGGTGAAGTGTCATGTAGTCAATGTTCACATGACACCACTAGAAGAAATACACCACAACTTAAATATCAAACCACTGAATCTTTTTCAACACAATTCCACTGCTAACAACATGACTTCTCCCATGTCATCAAGAACAAAATGAACTACTCACAAGACATCATATGGATCAAGATCAGAGATGATATAATGATATGTAACAAGCTGAACATAAACGATAATTCAATGGTTCACTCAATAGCATCAACTACAAGGAGTAATCAACACCGAGAAGGTTTCCCCTAAGAACTATGCAAGATTCAACCCAATTGTTACAGCGGTATGAAGTGGTGATGATGGTGCTGGTGGAGATGATGATGATGATGATCTTGATAAAGTCCAGCTTGATGGTGGTGTTGATGGCGACGATCTCCCCTCTCCGGGAAGGAATTCCCCCGGCAGAATTCTGTTTGCTGGAGAGATCTTTCTCTCTCAGTGTTTTCCACCCCGCAGAGGTGGCGGAATCTTTCTGTGGTCGCTCCAAGGGGCTTAGGGTTTCGGGAGGATAATATACTCCAGAGGGGAGAGCCTGGAGTGGGCCAGGGTGGCCACACCACCTGGTGGTGCGGCCAAGGGTGGCCCGCGCAAGAGGGTGGTGTGGGCCCCCTATGACCCATCTCCACTCCCCATTTTGGCAATCTTCGTCTTCTGGAAAAAATAGGATTTTCCATTTATTTTCCCAGATTTTCTGATCTTCGCAAATTTTGCCTCCAAACAGCACATTTTCTATCTGAATCCTGACTGCAGCGGTTCATGCTCCAAAAGTCATCAACCATGCAAAAACAGATAAAATAACATAAGTATCATCTCTTAATATGAAATATATCGATGAATAACAGTAAATTATGATATAGAATAGTGATGCAAAATGGACGTATCAACTCCCCCCAAGCTTAGACTTCGCTTGTCCCCAAACAAAAACTGAGCTCAATAAACATGACCTCAGGTTATGGAGTGAAGAGTCGATAAAAGAATACGGACAAGAAGCGTCACATTCATCAATACACAAATCATAATAGAAGAGAACTCACTATTATATAACTTAACTTGCAATAAGTAAAGGAAACACAATAAATATACATAAAGTAAATCATAATTGGTAATGGCAAACTTAGCTCTTGGTCGAAGAATAGTTGACAATTTGCAGGAGTTCACAAATAATTGGTTTTCAATGATAGCTTTCAAAGTAGTAGACACTAAGATAAGAGCAATGTGCAAAACAAGGAACATAAGATACATGATTGAATACATCATCATATGAATGAATGAAACACAACAACTCAAAATGCTTGCTGAGATAGAGGGGAATAGGTTTACTGACTCAACTAAAAAAAAAGATAGGCCCTTTGTAAAGGGAAGCAGGGATTTTAAGTTTCATAAAGAGCTTCCAAAAATTATGATACTTATTAGCTTTCAGCTCTCATTGCCCCTATCATAGGCATCTTTAGGTGATTAAGGTTAAAGTGATCAAATATGAGGATATGATTGACAAGTTCTAAGTTGAAAATCGCATATCCCTTGAATACGAGGGCCGCTCCTCATGCTACTCAAGTTTAGTTACCGGTAAGTTCTTGTCATAGTAAGTACATGTGTATCATAGAGAACCGCCAACGGGGTACCCCTTGCCCGATGGTACGGAAGAATCCCCATATCAAAATGACAAGGCAAGCAGACAACGAGCATCTCATCAGTCTTCTTATTTACCATGGGAATATGGTGTTTTTTCTCTCTTTACTCTTTTCTCATCTTTTTTTTATTTTTCTCTTTTTCTCAATCTCTATCTCTTTTTTTATAAGAAGAATGCTTCATAGGTGCTCATTATGGTTACACTGCAGGTTTCCACCATGATTAGGCATGGATTAGACCGGCGGCCTAGGCGTTTCTCTAACACACATACATAATTCCTTGGACTTACAAGCTCCCCTTTCATTTCATACCGACAACATCCATAGGCAAAATAGCATGATATCAACTAGGTACAAAGTACTAGTGCGATGTTAAAAGCGTTCCCCATGACTGCATGGTTCTGCTAATCCACAACTTACAAAATGCAAGCATATACGCCACATAGATGGGCACAATGGTTCAAGTTTATTAAATGCAAGAAAGTAAAGTGTGCCATCGAGTTCGTGAGAGATTTAATCACTAATTTTCACATAACAAGTTTAATTTGGAAGGTAGATAAAAACATGAATTTACTAGGAATAGCAATAATGCTAATAGGTAGGTATGGTGGACACAAATGGCATAGGTTTTGGTTAAAGGATTGGATGCACGAGAAGCATTCCCTCTCAGTATAGGTTTTAGGCTAGCAAGCATAAGAGTTGAAGGAAACAAACAAACAAACATACAAGTGATAAAAAAACATGCAATCTTCCTTGGAAGCACAAAAGATCTTAACTAGAGAATACTAAACTTATGAGCAAATCAAGAAATAAAGATGATTAAATTATATTTCTTTAGAGTACTTTTTATTTTTTTTCATTCAATTCTCAAAATAGTATTGCTACTGATCGAGCCAGGTTTGCCAAAACCAACTAAATTAACTCAAAGATCCCAAAGTGATACCAATACTAATGACAAGATAAATCATATAACCATGAATTTAAAACTAAAATAAGATATGCAAAAAGAGTAAATGATAGAACTTCTCATTAATATTCCATAATGGCAACTCACACCAAGAGATACATACATATCTAACGAGAGGGGGACGCTTCCATAATGCAAACCATCCTACATGATAACTTCTCTATTCATGATATGACTCTACTAAAAAGGTAAAAAGATAGAAGATAGTGATGTGATACCGCGACACTCCCCCAAGCTTGAAACAAACCAAGGGGATGCCAAAATCTGATGACGAATTACTCCTTTGGTGGTGGTGGTATTCTCTCGTCATTGTCCGACTTCCAAGGTAAGGGATCCCCATCAACAAAAGACATACTGGTCTCCATCATCCTGAAACTAACAACAACACTTATGCATTTAAACCTAACCTCATACTCACAATTTTGATTTTGCACGTCGTAGAGTTGTGCTTGTAGTTGGTTGTTCGTTCGATGGAGCAAGACGATTTCATCCTTAAGCTCAGCAGTCTCCTTTTGGTGCTCGACGATGAGTTCAGAACAAATCTTATGGATGATGTCTACTTCGTGTTCTGCCATCTTCTTGTACCTAAAGACTTCTTGCTCCAGTGCTTCCATCCTGTCCTCCAGACTTCCTTCACCTCTAGGGCCCTGAACCTCTTTTATTTGTACCTCCCCATCTTCGATCCACAACTCATTGGGATGAATCTTCAACTCACGCATGTATGGGTTGATGATATCCGCGGGGGAATCTTCCTTGGCTGATCCCAAGGAAGACATCGTGGCTCCAACATAGAGACTCTACCTATCAGAAATAGATCCAAACGAAAACACGATATACGAACCTCGGGGGATCCGGGGGATTATATATTACGAAGTTTTACAACAAAAGGAAGGTACTGGGAGAAAACGGGTCGAAGATAGATTCCGGGGCGGCCACACCACCTGCTGGCGCGGCCAGGGGCGGCCCGCTCCAGGGGGTGGTGTGAGCCACCCTGGCTCCGCTTCCGTCCCTCTTTCGCTTCGTTGCATTTCTTGTTGGATAAAAACTCCAAAAATATAATTGGACAGAATTTTCGCGAAACTTTTCTTACCCTAACTGTTACCTATTCGAAAACGGACTCTGCAGGTCTCTGAATTTGGTCTTTGGTAAATTTTTCCGGAGTGACCGCTTGAATAACATCAATATCTTCTTTTTCGTACACTTATTGCTTGAGTCATGAAACCTTTCACTTTCTTATTACACCATTTTCTCCACTAACCTAGAAATTTCTTTCACACAAAACTTCACACGGTTCTCATTAGCAACATTAGTATATGCGAGGTAATAGACCTTTTAGGTTCAAATTCAACTGAAATCCATCAAAACATAAGCTACTGTAGCAACTCCTTCCAAAAACCCAAAAATAATTCAAAAAGGAAATCGATTTAAGAAGCAAATGCAAGAGTGGCTAAATCTGTCAAAACGGACCAGCAGGTAAAGATCAATTTTTTTCGAAAATCTTCTGTTGCTCAAATAAAAAAGTGCAAAACTAACAAAAGTTAAATAACGACCTCGGGCAGAAGCACAAAACATTACAGCTCAATCCAACGTACAGAGATCTCTCATGAATTTTTACGGTGAAGCACAAAAATCTGTTTCGGGACAGCAACTTCCCCAAATCTTACTTCTCTCTCATTAGAGGTTGATCTTGACACAAAAACCAAACAAAAATGATATGGAAAGGTTATTACCGAAGTAATAACTTCCAAGACTCAAAGAAACAAAAACAAACTGAAAGCAAGAATATATTGGGTTGTCTCCCAAAAAGCTCTTTCTTTATAGCCATTAAGATGGGCAGGATAATTTCAATGAAGCTCACATAGGAATATGAATTGAAGTAAAAGGGAGCATCAAGAAGCAAAAATACACATTTTTAACTTTAACCCACTTCCTGTGCAAGAGAATTTTGTAAGCAAACAAATTGTTGAAACCAGAAGCTGCAAGCATAGGAAGGCAAAATAAGTGCAACATAAAGACTTTAAGCATAAAACGAGGAAACTTGATATTATTGAGGTGCATAAGAACAGTCTTCTCTCTCTCATAATAACTTTCAGTATCATGCGTAAACTTAATGATATAATTATCACAAGAACCATTGTAGCAATGATCACTTATCCTAACAGAAAACACAGGAACACTAGCTCTCATAACACTACTTTGTGAAAAAAATATTAGGGACATCCTTATAGAGGATAGTGTGTCCATCTTCCACATATTTAGTACAAAGTCTTTCACATTTGCTATTATAGGTTCATCATTTTGTTCATCAGATTCAACAGCTTTACTTGTATTTTCATTAACCATACTAGCTATCATAGAATGTTCCTTTACTTTAACTGGGAAAGGTATTTTCTCAATGTAAGGTTTAGGTAAAGCATGATTAGCAGTATAAACTTCAGTATTTCTTGTAGGAACACACTTAGCAACATCTTTATATGGTTCATGATACTTATTCCACTTCTTTTTAGGGACTTCAATATAGGAAGCAAAAGCCTCAAAATAAGTTGCAATAGCTTGAGAGTCTAGACCAGAAGCATTTTTAATATTTTGAAAGTCATCAGTTCCCATAAAAGATTCAATGCATTCATAATCATAATTTATACCTGACTTTCTTCCTTTGTCATTCTCCCATGCTTCAGCATTGTCTTGAATACGGTCTAGAAGATCCTATTTAGCTTCTTCTTCCATGCATGTAAATGATCCAACACAAGAAGCATCCAATAAATCCTTATCATGAAGAGAAAGCCTTGCATAAAAGTTATTGGTAATAATATTGTTGGGGAGCTCATGAATAGGACATTTGAGTATTAGTAACTTCAATCTCCCCCAAGCTTGAGTTGTACTCTCTCCATCAAGAGGCCAAAAGTTGTATATTTAATTCCGATCTTTATGAATCTCACTAGGAGGATACAACTTTGAATAAAAGAGAGGTACTATTTCCTTCCATTCAAGAGCTTGACCATTCTTCAGCAGCTTATACCATTCTTCAGCTCTTCCTTTCAGTGATAATGAGAATAACTTCTTCTTAACTTGATCTGTTGTAATACCTGCACACTTAAACAACCGGCATAATTCGTGTATAAAGAGCAAATGATCACCGGGATGGACAGTTCCATCTCCAACATAATAGTTATCTATAACACGATCAATAATTCTTGTAGGTATTTTAAAAGTATCATTCTCAGCAGGTGGTGGTTCATCTACTACCTTAGCAGTAGTAGTAGCATTACGAAATAAGAAACTCAGCGAATTGTCCATATTGAAATAAAGCAACTAACAGAAGTAAACAATACTCACAGTAGAAGTTTCCTTTACCAGTTCCACACTCCAATAGCACACCACTCCCCGGCAACGGCGCCAAAAATAGTCTTGATGACCCACAAGTATAGGGGGTGTATGGTAGTATTTTCAATAAGTAGGAGTGTCGAACCCAATGAGGAGCTAAAGGTGTTGGCGAATGGCTTGGAGCAGGAATTATTTGTAAATATTTAGCAAATGGATTTTTAGGGTTTTTTGATAATGCAGGTAAATAAAGTACGAGTAAATAAAAGACAATAAGAATAAATGCAGCAAGTGGTCCAATCCTTTCTTTAGCAAAGGACAAGCTGGTTGTATTACTTAAGATGACCAAACGTTCTCGAGGACACATGGGAATATCAACAAGTGCTTTCGCTTCATATAGTTGATTAATCTTCTTTAGTTTGCTAAGTGTTGTGTGGGTGAACCTATGCTAATGTACTGACCTTCCTAGGACTAATACATACTTGTGATTATACCCCTTGCAAGCATCCGCAAGTACAAGAAAGTAATTAAGGTAGAAATCTAACCACAGCTTTAAACTCTAAGATCCTAACGTCCCTTGTGCAAAGGTTTTCTAACGGGAGTTCAGGTTTCTGTCACTCTGGCAACCCCTACTATTAGTAGCCAAATACACAATGCATTCCCCTAGGCCCATATAGGTGAAGTTTCATGTAGTCGACGTTCACATGACACCATGATACATTGCAAATGTATCTATAATTTTTGATGTTCCATGCTTGGTTTTATCCACTTTCTTGTGTTTTGTTCCAACTTTGGAGTACTTTTCATATGATTTCTTGGATTAACCTATTACCAAGAGCCAAAGTGCCAGCTGCCTGTTATCTGCTGTTTTTGGTTCCAGGAAAGTCAGAAAATGAATATTCTCGGAATTGGACGGGACAAAAGCCAAAGTGCCTATTTTCCGGAAGTCATCAAGTGCCAGAATACGAGACGGAGAAGGGACAGAGGTCGGCCACACCACCTGGCCGCGCGGCCAGGCTTGGCCTGCGCCAGGGGTGGTGTGGTGGCCCCTGGCACCGCCTCGGCCTCCCCTTCCGACTATAAGTTGCCCTCGGGACGAAAACCCTAAGTACCCGATCAAAAATCCACGAAATAGTATGTAGCCGCCGTCATCTCCATCCCTACATCGAGAGGGATCTGAAGCTCTTCCCGGCACCCTGTCGGAGAGGGGAATTCACCCTGGAGGCCTTCTCCATCACCATGCAAGCCTCCGGTGTGATGCGTGAGTAGTTCATCCTTGGACTATGGATCCATGTAGTAGCTAGATGGCCGGTTCTCCTCCTTTGTGCTTTCATGTTTAGATCTTGTGAGCTCCGTTCATGATCAAGATCGTCTATTTGTAATTCTGCATGTTGTGTTTGTGGGGATCCGATGGATATTGAGATGCTATTTCAGATTGATTATTGATTCTATCATGTCTTTGTTATTTGTGATCTTGCATGCTTTCCGTTGTTAGTAGCTATCTTGGCCAAGTAGATGCTAGCAACTCCAAGAGTTAGTATTTATGCTCGATAGTGGGTTCATGCCTCTGGTAATCTGGGGAAGTGACAGAAATCTCTAAGGTACTAGATGTGTTGTTGCTACTAGGGAGAAAACAACAATCCTTTGTTCATAGAACAATTGTATTGTTTACTTTACACGTAGTTCGTAAAGCAATAATCTGTTGCATGCAACTTAATACTGGAGGGGGTTCGGATGATAACCTGAAGGTGGATTATTAGTCATAGATGCAGTTGGATGGCGGTCTAAGTATAATGTTGTAATTCCCAATCAAGTCTCAAAGGAGTCAAGATGATTAGTATATGCATGTATTGCTTTCTCGGTGTTTGTCAATTGCCCTGCTGTAATTTGTTCACCCAGCATGTTATCTATCTTAAGGAGAGCCACCTCTAGTGAACTATGGATCCCGGTCCTTTTCTTTACATACAATCTATGAACTGTTTACTGCTTTTTGTTTACTTTCTGCAAACTTTTACTTCTTTCCATTCGATACGTCTAATTCTTTGTTTTCCACAAAACACAGTGAGAATGACAACCTCATCGCAAGTTGGGGACAAAGTTCTGTGGTTGTGTTGTGCAGGTCTCCACGTTGCTACTAGCACCGGTAGTGCGCCCTGCCAAAGCTCAGCTAGTAACACCTTTGAGGTGTTTGCTTGCTCCTACTGGTTCGATTAAACCTTGGTTTCATAAATGAGGGAAACTTGTTGTTGTGCTCATCATACCTTCCTCTTGGGGTTCCCAACGAGCTCTACATCAACACCGCCATCAAGCATTTTTCTGGGCGCCGTGCATTGAGCCATCAAGCGATTTTCTGGCGCCGTTGTCGGGGAGTCAAGGACATCTTCACAAGGGGAGTCCCTCATAACCAATTTCTTTACTTTGTTGTTTTTTTTGCTTAGTTTCTTTTTTCTCTGTTTGCTTGTTTTGTTCTTCAAAAAAACACAAAAAAATTAGTTTTACTAGTTTGCTTTCTTATTTGAAAAACACAAAAAATTAAGTCTCCTTTAGTTGTCACCCCTTCCTTAGCTCACCATGTTGATCCCCAAATTCACCCTGAAAGACCTTTCGATTGGTAGTGGTTCTATAATTGGGAAAGATAATATTGAAGAATTCTTTAATCATGTTAGTAGACATGAGGATACTAAGGATAGATCCCTTGCAGAACTTGCTCCAAACTATGAGATTGCTGCATCTTCTTTAATTCACATGTTAGAAGCTAGGATTGTTAACCTCAACCCCTTAATGCAAGTAATGTTTCTCAAGCTTAAAGAAATTGAAGACCCTGAAAAGAGGGATTTTATTCTAGAAACTTTGTTTAAGGAGTTTTATGATGTTGCCAAGGAAGCTAGAAAAGTCTTTGAATGTTTCAATATGCTAGGCTCATGTGTAGATGTTGTTGGTACACGAGAAAAGATGAACAAAACCGAACCTAATGGGGAGGAACTTAAGATACCAATACCCTTCAAACTAGTAGCAATACATGATGCCATAGAAAAGAATCTTGATTGGATTGTTCCTGCAAACCCTTTTGATGAGAATAGTGAACCTAAGAGCATTGCGAGAGGATCCTCTAGAACTTATTTGGATGATATACCTTGCCTTGTTGAAAATATTTCTGGTATTGGTCTTAATGCTTCTTCATTTGAGAACACTTGATTCTTTCTTTGCTTCTTATGCCTAACTTAAAGGCGTTAAAGAAAAGTACTTATTGGGAGATAACCCAAAAGTTTTAGACGAGTCTTGGAAGTTATTACCTCTATAATAACCTCTTCTTATCCTTTTTATTTACTTTTTGTGCCAAGAGTAACCTCTAATGAGAGAGAAGTAATGATTGGGAAAGTTGCTGTCCCGAAACAGATTTTTTGTGCTTCACCGTAGAATTTTGTGCGAGAGCTCTGTATGTCGGATTGAGCTGTAATTGTTTGTGCTTCTGTCCCAGGTTGTTATCTAACTTTCGTTAGTTCAACACGTTTTGATTTGAGCAACATAAGGTCTTCGAAAAAAATCGTCTTTACCTGCTAGTTTGTTTTGACAGATTTTTGCCATTTTCTGCATTTGCTTCTTCTTGGTTCCTTCTTAAGTTCTTTTGGGGAATTGAGATTTTTGAGGGAAGTGCTACAATAGCTAGTGTTCTAATGGAAGTTTATTTGGTGTTAGAACTGAACCTGAAGTCTAATGAGCAGTGGTTATCATCAAATCAAGATCCGCAAGGAAGATGTTCCCAAAACAGCTTTCACCACCCGTTATGGCCTGTATGAGTACACGGTCATGTCTTTCGGTCTCACCAATGCACCTGCCACCTTCTCGAGGCTTATGAACTCGGTTTTCATGGAGTATCTTGATAAGTTCGTTGTGGTCTATCTGGATGACACTCTAGTCTATTCTAAGTCTAAGGAAGAACATGAAGAACACCTTCGGTGTGTCCTAAATAAGCTTCGTGAGAACCGCCTGTATGCAAAGTTCTCCAAGTGTGAATTCTGGCTGCCTAAAGTCACCTACCTTGGTCACGTCATCTCTGCCAAGGGCATTGCCGTCAACCCAGAAACTATTAAGACAATTATGGACTGGCTTCCACCCATAAATGTCAAAGAAGTCCGGAGTTTCCTTGGCTTGGCTAGTTACTGCCGTCGCTTCGTTCAAAACTTCTCAAAGATTGCGAAGCCTCTTACCGATCTCCTAAAGAAAGGCAAGAAATACCTTTGGACTCCTGCATGTCAAGCAAGCTTTGAAACACTCAAAGAGAAGCTCACTTCCACACCAGTCTTAGTTCTTCCAGATACATCAAAGCCTTTCCAGATTTTCTGTGATGCTTCATTGCAAGGATTGGGTGCGGTCCTTATGCAAGAAAAACAAGTTGTTGCTTATGCATCTCGTCAGTTGAAGACGCATGAGATCAACTATCCTACACATGACCTCGAACTCGCAGCAGTTGTCTTTGCTTTGAAAGTATGGAGGCATTACTTGCTGGGCAACCGTTGTGAGATCTTTTCTGATCACAAGAGTCTGAAGTATATCTTCACACAGCCTGATCTCAACCTTCGTCAGAGGAGGTGGATTGAAACAATCAATGATTTCAATTTGACCATCAACTACACCCCGGGCAAAGCCAATGTCCTGGCAGATGCTCTCAGCCGAAAAGCTTATGTCAACAACCTCATGGTGGAAGAACAACAGCCTCTCTTTTCCGAGGAATTCCGCAAGCTCAACCTTGAAATTGTGGATCAAGGTTATCTTCTGAACCTTCTAGCAACACCTCTTTTGGAAGAAAAGGTCCGTTCCATTCAGCTTGGGGATCCTTACACTAAAAAGATCATCTCCAACATTCAACTTCCGAAATATGAGTCTTTTCACGTAGACGACCAAGGCACTCTTTTCTTTGAACACCGGATGTTTGTTTCGAACTACCCGGGTTTAAGAGAGCAAGTTCTCAAGGAGGCGCATGATTCTGTTCTTTCTATCCACCCTGGAAGCACTAAGATGTACATGGACTTGAAAACACAATATTGGTGGCCTGTTTTGAAACGATATTGTGCCAAGTATGTCTCAGAGTGCGATGTTTGTCGCAGAGTTAAATCTGTCCATCAGAAACCTTCCGGTCTTCTACAGCCATTGAAGCCTCCGGAATGGAAATGGGAGAAAGTAGAGATGGACTTCATCACTGGTTTTCCAAGGTCGCAGAAGGGCAACAATGCAATCTTTGTTGTCATTGACAGGCTTTCCAAAGTAGCTCACTTCTTTCCAGTCAAGGAAACAATTTATGCAATTCAGTTGGCTGAGCTCTATATCAACAGAATTGTCTCTCTGTATGGAGTTCCTCTTGAGATCAGTTCAGACCGTGGAAGCATCTTCACTTCCAAGTTCTGGGGAAGTTTCCAAAATGCTTTGGGAACAAAACTAAACTTCAGCACAGCTTACCACCCTCAGTCGCAAGGACAAGTTGAAAGGATCAATCAGATTCTAGAAGATATGCTCCGTGCTTGCGTTATCTCTTTCGGCATGAAGTGGGAAGAATGTCTTCCTTATGCTGAATTCTCTTACAACAAAAGTTTCTAGAAAAGTCTAAAGATGGCACCATTTGAGGCTCTCTATGGTCGCAAGTGCAGAACTCCGATTGGTTGGTCGGGCGCAGGTGAAAGAATATTGTTTGGCCCCGACATTGTAACTCAAGCGGAGGAGAAAGTTCACATCATTCTTGAAAATCTAAAGATTGCTCAAAGTCGCCAGAAGAGCAATTATGACAGAAAGCACACGGACATGGAGTATGTCCCTGGTGATCTCGTTTACCTTCGTGTCACTCCCATGAGAGGCACGCACCGCTTTGGTATCAAAGGAAAGCTGGCTCCTAGATACATCGGTCCTTTCAAAATTCGTGGAAGAAGAGGAGAAGTTGCTTATGCTCTTGAGCTCCCTGAACAACTCAAAGTCCATGATGTTTTCCACATCTCTCAACTCAAGAAGTGCTTCAAGGATCCCGGCAGGACCGTGGACCATGAACTCATTAATCTCCAAGAAGACCTTTCTTATCAAGAACACCCCACAAAAATTCTTGAAGTAGCAGAAAGAAGGACTCGCAACAAGTCCATCAAGTTCTGCAAGGTGCAGTGGTCGCACCATTCCGTTGATGAAGCCACCTGGGAACGCGAAGATGAGCTCAGTGCCAAGTATCCTACCCTCTTTGAGTCTTCTTCTTCCTAGAATCTCGGGGCGAGATTCCTGTTTAGTGGGGGAGAGTTGTAGCATCCCAATTGTCTAACAATTGTAATGCTACTTGTCCTAGTAAGACATTGGCTACTTCACATATATTATTGTTGCATCATAATTATATCATGCTCATGTCATCATGCCACCTTGCATTTGAGCATCATATAAAACCCTCTTTCTTTTGGTTTTTCTCTCATATGCATTATAAATTGTATTTGCCTCTTGATATTGTATTTGGCTATTGACATATTGATTAAATGCCCAAGTTGAGTTGGGGGCATATCTTTTATTTCAACTCTACCACCTTTCTTTCACCACCTTATAATTCCACCATCCCTTTAACCATGAGCTTGTATTTCTTTTTCTTTTGGTATTTTAATTCTAGCTCATGTGGTTTGGGGTGGATCAAATCCTTTAAATTCTTTGCTTGGCTTTTATTCCACTTATGGAAAATGCATAAGAATAATGCCATCATATTATTATTGTTTTCACAAAATAATCATGGCATTATTATTTGCATGAGCCATGCAACCTTCTTCACCACCTTTTCTCTCATGGGTTTTTCGTTTGTTTTAGTGGGTTTTTTCTTTGTGGATCTTCCCTTCCATTCCACCATTCCCATATCCTCACCCACATCTCTTCCTTTTATTTTATTTCCTACATGCATGATCATATGAGGCTCTCTCCACCTATCTCTTTTCTTCCTCTTTCTTTCTTGTTTCTCTTCCACTTTAGCTCAAGCTAGATCAAGCTCCATGATCCTTCTTGGTAGGGCTACCTAAAACAAATTAAAATCTAAATATCTAATAAAATCCAAACCTAGCTTCTCTCTTTATTCTTCTCCTAACCTAATTCTACTAAGCCCCAACATTGATCTCTCCTCTCTCTCTCTCTCTCTACCTCCCTCTCCTCCATGAGCACCACCTGACCCCTCTCTCTCTCCCTAGCCCACCTCAGCTAACCCTAACCCTCTCCCTAACCCTAGCTAAACCCTAACCGAGGCCACCATCTACCCTAGCCCGAGCTACTCCCTCTCCTCTCTTTCTTTCTCTACCGGCCGAGATAGCCCCACCTGCCTGTCCCTCTCTCCCGGCCAAGCCCCACCTGCAGCCTCCCTCTCCATGCCTACCTGCTCCCAGCCCGAGCTAGCACGTGCCCGAGGAGAAGGAGGAAAAGGCCGAGCTACTTTACCTGCCACACCCACACGCCATCTCCTTCTCTCCCTTCCTTTTCCCTCCTTCCTACGTCTCTGCCGTTTCGCCCAGATCTGCCGAGCCGCCCCTCTTCTTCTCCTTCTTCCTTTCTGACCACAACACCTGCCGCCGGTCACCGCCAGCACCACCTCGCCCCCGTCGTTCCAGCCAGTCATCGCGACGTGGAGGTGGCCGGGAAGACCGAGGACGCTCCACTGCATCACCCTGTCCACGCCAACGCGAAGAAGAGAGCCCCAGCACCGCCAGATCCTCGCCGTCCTGACGCCAAACCCTAGCCGCCAGTGCGCCAGCGTCTTCGCCGCTCCGGTGCCTCCCCGCCCGATCCAACATCACCGTCTCCCCCGCGGTGAGCCTCTCTTCCTCCCTGGCATGCTCCGCCTTGCCGTCGCCGGCTAGCTTCGCCGTTACTTTTGCCGAACGCTCTCAGTATGCGCCGCTAGCTGCCATCTGCGACCTCCCCAGCACCACCTAGCACCTCACCTAGGCCCCAGCCCCTCACCTGTCAACTCCCCTAGCCTGCCGCACTGGTTCTGTCCCTCAGCGCGCATGCCCGCGGCCTGGGTTCGATTCCCCCGCTCTGCGCTGCGCGCCGATTTCCGCCAGATGATGATCACGAAGAACAGTACCCGGGCCTGTGGTAAATTTACATTAAGCCCCCCTTTTATTTCGTTCGCAACCCGCGCTCCTAGCGACCCCACTAGTCAGCCGCACTAGTATTTTTGCAGGAAAGCCCCTCTGCTTTCTCAGGCCGTAACCCGCGCTCCAGCCACGCCCCACCTGTCGGCCTCTAGGTGGAACCCCATTGTCGCGTGGGCCCGAAGCCGCTGGCCCGCCTGTCACCCTCAGTGGCTAGCCGAGCCCGCGATAGAAAAGGTTTTCCGCGCGCATGGCCCAGTCAGCGCAAGGCCCACCCGTCAGTGACTGGGGCTGATTTCGCCTGGGTGACAAAAGTACTTTCCTGTGTCTGTTTTTAATTAAACCTTTTTCAAATTGATTTAAATTCAAATTCAATTCAGATTCAAATAATTTTAAAATACTAATCCAAATAATACAAGTAATATATGTTTTGGAATCAGAAAATGTGAGGAATTCAAATATGCCATTCAAAATAATGTTTGAACACTTTAAATTTTCGAGATGATTAAAATTACAATAAAATGCCCTTTTCCTTAATTAATCAATAACTTTAATTCTATAACTCCAAATTGGGCAAATAATATGTCTAAATCGATCAGCGCGACTTGCCCGTTCTATCTATGCAGTCCTTGTTCTGAATTGAAGCATGCATCATGTTGGTATTAAAAATCTGAACTGTTTATGACAATAAAACTTGGTTAAATAAATAATAAACTGTTTTCTTTCTTGTATCCACACCTCACTTTTGCCATGCTACTTTAATGCCATGTAAATTGTGCAGCATTCATCATGGCATGCTTGTTTGCTTGTCGCATCTTATTTCCTATGCTTGTGCACTTTATTTATGTTGGCCCTTGTTTGTTTGGTTCTTCGTCGAATAGACTCCCAGCAGGAGAATTACCAGGAATCGCAGGAGTACTACCCAGATCCATCTCTCGCTTCAACGGAGCTGCCAGGAAAGCACTACCACATGCTTGCATACATACAGTACCTATTGCCTCTATCTTATTCTAGCATCATTGAGTCGCGATTGCATTAAATTGAATCCCAAGTACTGCATAGCCTTTACTTTTAAACCCCACCGAAGCTTGTTCCTCCATCCCATGAGCCATTACTACAGGAGTTGTTTGAGCCATGCGAGTCGTAGAAAAGCATGTGTAGGGTATGTGAGTGTCTGATGAATAACGAGGTACCTAAACAACATAACTTGAGTAGTAATTGGATAACTAATGAAAGAGGCACCGGTGGGCAATATCTGCTATTTGGTTTTTCATGCTCACTTGTGTCCCGTAGGACCCCGAGTACTTGATTCCTGTTCCTTGTTTATTTGCACTATCCACATCCGGGAGGCCTTATGGACCCCCCTGAGCCAGAGCTTGATTCATTCTTATTTCTTGGGGCCACAATTAGTTTGGGGCTTTATTACTATCATGTACTTATGCCATGTTACTGCTTTATTTAAGATTGTGCGAGGAGCACCTGTACTATTTTGGATCGTGACACGTTTTCGCTGTATCGACAAGCCCAGTCACATTTTCGGGTTCCCAGTCGTTTACCGCCGTCCACACAAACCTTAGGTCCGTCTCGGAGCCGGCCAACATTGTTGCGGGTAGCTTAATGGGGTGGCCCCCTGAAATATTTCTGAATCCTGTGATTGCTTTGTCGTGAATGCCTCGTTGGGTTTTGATTTGGTTTTTCCGAGGTTGATCGAGTGTGTGTTGCTATTCGTGCACCCCTACAGGGTAAATCTTTCTGAAAGCCGTGTCCGCGGTTATGGATGACTTGGAGCACAGTTTCTCGATCATAGACAAGTATAACTAAAGTACCGCTTTTAAATTGACTAAGTACCTGACTAGTAAGTAGTGCAATACTCATGGAATGGTTAATAAAACTGCCAACGGATGATGGGGGTTGTTCGTCCGCTTCCTCGTTGGTAAGCGAGGAGGAGGATGGATCTGTTAATTATACTGTTATAACTGTTGTTCTTAATTCACGGACTTCCGTCTATCAGTGGCTAGGCGGAAGGTTAGCGAGTATCTGTAGACTTGTTAGGTATTATCTTTTGCTGCAATTGCGTCACCCCAGGTTGTGTCCCCTTTAGCGGCATAAAGACTTGCTGAGTACCCCTAGGGTCTCACACGATAAATTGTTTGATTCAGATGAACAGGTGTACCCGCAAGAAGGATATTGGGTGGAAGAGACAGATGATGTTGGCAACGATCATTCGGTGTAGAGATTCCGGGAACGGGGATCCGTGTGATCTATGGGCGGGATGTGTTTATTTATGGGGCATCTTATGCCAACTTGCTTCTTATCCGTACTCGGATCTTGTTTTCCGCTTCCGCCTGATACTCTGATGTGTGATGTATGAGGAGCTATCCTAAATTATTATCCCTATCTAGGACATTTGGATCTTGCCGTATGGCGTTGCAATATTTCTATTTCTTTTAGATGGAATGGCTCTGAGGACTGTTGTATGTGGCTTGCATACATACTCATTTGTGTATGTAGTTGATCCCTTCGCCTACCGATTACGCCGCTCGTTCTTGTCCCGTTGTCTGAAAGTGGTTAGGACGGCCGAAAGGTCTACCGTGAGTGGCCCTGGGCCCCACCGTACTATTTTAACCACTTTCGTTCAACCAGGCATTAACTAAGAGTGTAATTCACCGAGGTAGTTATAATTGGTATCGGAGCCATCCCGCCCTTCAGGGTCTCAGCCAAAAATGGTCGTTGTCAGTCTAGCAAATATTTTGGTAGTTATGTATACTAGGGAAAAACAAAACGTGAGAGTAGGACTGCTTCCATTTTTCTTCTTACCCACCCACCCACCCTATTCTAGTAAGGAAGTGTAACGTTTTCAATCCTCTTCTAAAATTCAAACTAGGATTCACGTGTTCTGGGTTCCGTAGTACCATAGGTTGTGTTTGTGTTTGTGTGTGTGTGTGTGTGTGTGAATTCCTTGTCTATCTGTTGCATCCAAATGTTATCACTATCTGCCTTTTGGTTATCAACTGTTGGTACATTCCCTACCGACAGGCCTTTGTAAACCGACGCGATCTATTCTGATTCGTTGTACACCGATGCGATCTATCTTACTCTTTGTTATCCGACGTTGTATTGTTTGGGGTGTTCGTTTCCGTAGTTACCAATCTTTAGGTTCATCTTAAGAAGAAGGTGTTGGGATATGTGTTTTACTGATTCATGTGCGGAGTAATGATTTGAGTGCGGGATGGAGTCGCGACCATACCACTACTTTTATCATTTGCTCTTGTATATTGAACTAGTAGAGTCACCAAAATTGATTCGTTAAGTGGTTTTGCGCATATAGTGGTATTTTAATTCCAAAATTTGCGGAAATTTTTTCTTTGTTAGTTGTGTACCACACTCCTTGTTCAGTCGTGTGTGTTATGCTTAATATCTTCTAATTGCCTTGAACTTTGTTGATATTTTAATATCATCTCAGTGAATTGCATTCCTTAATCTTGATTAATTCCATTTTGGTACTATTTTGGATTATTATCATTCTCCATTATAGTACTGACTTGTGTTTTATATCAATCACAGGATGGCCCCACCACGCCGTTCTGAGGAGGATATACCACCTGAACTCGGGGCTGCTTTGGCAAGTATTGCAAATGCTTTGGGCACTATGCAGCAGAACCAGCAGCGCTTCGAGGAAAGCGTGAGGAGGAATGAGTTTGCTCCGCTACCTCCACCTCCCAAGCGAGGAGACATCAAGATTTTTCTCAAGTTCAACCCACGCCAATTTGAGGTGTCTGATCAGCCACTTGATGCGGATGATTGGCTTCGTGAAGTGTCAAGGTTGCTGATGACTGCGGATGTTCCTGAGCAAGAATGGGTCAAGTGTGCTACTCACCTTCTGAAGGGAGATGCAGCTCTCTGGTGGGAAAATTACCTCAAGGCAGATCTTTTTGGTTTTCAGCCTACTTGGGAGCGGTTCACTGCTGCTTTCAAAGAGCAATATCTGTCAGAAATTGTCATGGAAAGGATGAAGGAAGTGTTTCTCAACCTCAAGCAGGGCACTGACAATGTCAACACCTACATCAGAAACTTCATGAACCTTTCTCGTTATGGTGGCGATGAGATCTCTGACGACAAGAAGAAGCAAAAGAGGTTTCGGCAAGGCCTCAATGCTTCCATCAAATATGCAATCACTCATGCAAGGCCGACATCTTTTCTGGAACTTCAACACACAGCTCTGCAGGAAGAAGCAAGTAGGCAAGTGTTTGAGGAGTCAAAGAAACACAGTCGTGATACAACAAGCTCTTTTTCTATGTCAACTCCTTCTAAGCGTTGTGTTTGGGTTCCTAACACCCCACCGTTGCTCCCTGCTCCACCAAGACCTTCAAGCTACGCACCAAGGCCACCAAAATCCTTCACTGCGGCTCCCAGGGGCTACAACCACAACTACCCTGGAGCGCCTGGCAGAGTCCCTGGCTACGTTGCTCCACGTCCACCTGGTGCTTGCTATACTTGTGGAAACACTGGGCATCAGCACTGGAATTGTCCAATGAACAACAAAGCTCTTCCACCACCACCTCCAAGACCTGTGGCAAGTGCTCCTATGATTCGTGCACCTCCACCTCGGGCTCTCAACATCAACACCAAGCCTGGGTCTACGGTTGCTCGTGCCAACTGTGTCAGCGGCGCTCAAGCTGAGCATGCCTCTGGAGTTGTGATGGGTATGCTTCTTGTTAACTCAGTTCCTGCACGAGTTTTGTTTGATTCTGGTGCTTCGCATTCTTTTGTTTCTCACAAGTTTGCACATGAGCAAGATCTGGCTATGGTTCCTTTATTACACCGTCTTGTGGTACAATCTCCTGGGTCAAACATGAGGGCTGCGCATATCAGCCATGGCAATCAAATTGAGGTTGGTGGCTCTTCGTTTCCGGCTTCCTTAATTATTCTGGGCAATTCTGATATTGATGTTATCTTGGGCATGGATTGGTTGACAACAAATGCAGCTGCGATTGATTGTGCTGAACGTTCGGTTTCTATGAAAATTCCTGAAGGCCATATAGTCTATTCTCCAAGTCTGACTCCTGCAATTCAGCTTTATTCATTGGCGGCTCTGAATGATGATGCTATGGAAGGTATTCAGAGTGTTCCTATAGTTTCTGAGTTTCCAGATGTCTTTCCTGAAGAGTTGCCAGGTATGCCTCTGGATCGTGAGGTTGAGTTTGTCATTGAACTTGAACCTGGCACCGCTCCTATCTCCAAGCGGCCTTATAAAATGGGTCCTGCTGAGTTGGCTGAACTTAAGCGTCAGTTGGATGAACAAGAGAAGTTGGGTTTCATTCAGCATAGTACTTCTTCTTGGGGTAGTCCAACCATCTTTGTGAAGAAGCGAGACAAGACTGATAGACTTTGTGTTGACTATTGGGCACTCAATGCTAAAACAATCAAGAATAAATATCCCCTTCCGCGGATTAATGATCTCTTCGATCAGCTAGCTGGAGCTGTGGTATTCTCTAAGCTTGATTTGAGAAGTGGTTATCATCAAATCAAGATCCGCAAGGAAGATGTTCCCAAAACAGCTTTCACCACCCGTTATGGCCTGTATGAGTACACGGTCATGTCTTTCGGTCTCACCAATGCACCTGCCACCTTCTCGAGGCTTATGAACTCGGTTTTCATGGAGTATCTTGATAAGTTCGTTGTGGTCTATCTGGATGACACTCTAGTCTATTCTAAGTCTAAGGAAGAACATGAAGAACACCTTCGGTGTGTCCTAAATAAGCTTCGTGAGAACCGCCTGTATGCAAAGTTCTCCAAGTGTGAATTCTGGCTGCCTAAAGTCACCTACCTTGGTCACGTCATCTCTGCCAAGGGCATTGCCGTCAACCCAGAAACTATTAAGACAATTATGGACTGGCTTCCACCCATAAATGTCAAAGAAGTCCGGAGTTTCCTTGGCTTGGCTAGTTACTGCCGTCGCTTCGTTCAAAACTTCTCAAAGATTGCGAAGCCTCTTACCGATCTCCTAAAGAAAGGCAAGAAATACCTTTGGACTCCTGCATGTCAAGCAAGCTTTGAAACACTCAAAGAGAAGCTCACTTCCACACCAGTCTTAGTTCTTCCAGATACATCAAAGCCTTTCCAGATTTTCTGTGATGCTTCATTGCAAGGATTGGGTGCGGTCCTTATGCAAGAAAAACAAGTTGTTGCTTATGCATCTCGTCAGTTGAAGACGCATGAGATCAACTATCCTACACATGACCTCGAACTCGCAGCAGTTGTCTTTGCTTTGAAAGTATGGAGGCATTACTTGCTGGGCAACCGTTGTGAGATCTTTTCTGATCACAAGAGTCTGAAGTATATCTTCACACAGCCTGATCTCAACCTTCGTCAGAGGAGGTGGATTGAAACAATCAATGATTTCAATTTGACCATCAACTACACCCCGGGCAAAGCCAATGTCCTGGCAGATGCTCTCAGCCGAAAAGCTTATGTCAACAACCTCATGGTGGAAGAACAACAGCCTCTCTTGTCCGAGGAATTCCGCAAGCTCAACCTTGAAATTGTGGATCAAGGTTATCTTCTGAACCTTCTAGCAACACCTCTTTTGGAAGAAAAGGTCCGTTCCATTCAGCTTGGGGATCCTTACACTAAAAAGATCATCTCCAACATTCAACTTCCGAAATATGAGTCTTTTCACGTAGACGACCAAGGCACTCTTTTCTTTGAACACCGGATGTTTGTTTCGAACTACCCGGGTTTAAGAGAGCAAGTTCTCAAGGAGGCGCATGATTCTGTTCTTTCTATCCACCCTGGAAGCACTAAGATGTACATGGACTTGAAAACACAATATTGGTGGCCTGTTTTGAAACGATATTGTGCCAAGTATGTCTCAGAGTGCGATGTTTGTCGCAGAGTTAAATCTGTCCATCAGAAACCTTCCGGTCTTCTACAGCCATTGAAGCCTCCGGAATGGAAATGGGAGAAAGTAGAGATGGACTTCATCACTGGTTTTCCAAGGTCGCAGAAGGGCAACAATGCAATCTTTGTTGTCATTGACAGGCTTTCCAAAGTAGCTCACTTCTTTCCAGTCAAGGAAACAATTTATGCAATTCAGTTGGCTGAGCTCTATATCAACAGAATTGTCTCTCTGTATGGAGTTCCTCTTGAGATCAGTTCAGACCGTGGAAGCATCTTCACTTCCAAGTTCTGGGGAAGTTTCCAAAATGCTTTGGGAACAAAACTAAACTTCAGCACAGCTTACCACCCTCAGTCGCAAGGACAAGTTGAAAGGATCAATCAGATTCTAGAAGATATGCTCCGTGCTTGCGTTATCTCTTTCGGCATGAAGTGGGAAGAATGTCTTATGCTGAATTCTCTTACAACAAAAGTTTCTAGAAAAGTCTAAAGATGGCACCATTTGAGGCTCTCTATGGTCGCAAGTGCAGAACTCCGATTGGTTGGTCGGGCGCAGGTGAAAGAATATTGTTTGGCCCCGACATTGTAACTCAAGCGGAGGAGAAAGTTCACATCATTCTTGAAAATCTAAAGATTGCTCAAAGTCGCCAGAAGAGCAATTATGACAGAAAGCACACGGACATGGAGTATGTCCCTGGTGATCTCGTTTACCTTCGTGTCACTCCCATGAGAGGCACGCACCGCTTTGGTATCAAAGGAAAGCTGGCTCCTAGATACATCGGTCCTTTCAAAATTCGTGGAAGAAGAGGAGAAGTTGCTTATGCTCTTGAGCTCCCTGAACAACTCAAAGTCCATGATGTTTTCCACATCTCTCAACTCAAGAAGTGCTTCAAGGATCCCGGCAGGACCGTGGACCATGAACTCATTAATCTCCAAGAAGACCTTTCTTATCAAGAACACCCCACAAAAATTCTTGAAGTAGCAGAAAGAAGGACTCGCAACAAGTCCATCAAGTTCTGCAAGGTGCAGTGGTCGCACCATTCCGTTGATGAAGCCACCTGGGAACGCGAAGATGAGCTCAGTGCCAAGTATCCTACCCTCTTTGAGTCTTCTTCGTCCTAGAATCTCGGGGCGAGATTCCTGTTTAGTGGGGGAGAGTTGTAGCATCCCAATTGTCTAACAATTGTAATGCTACTTGTCCTAGTAAGACATTGGCTACTTCACATATATTATTGTTGCATCATAATTATATCATGCTCATGTCATCATGCCACCTTGCATTTGAGCATCATATAAAACCCTCTTTCTTTTGGTTTTTCTCTCATATGCATTATAAATTGTATTTGCCTCTTGATATTGTATTTGGCTATTGACATATTGATTAAATGCCCAAGTTGAGTTGGGGGCATATCTTTTATTTCAACTCTACCACCTTTCTTTCACCACCTTATAATTCCACCATCCCTTTAACCATGAGCTTGTATTTCTTTTTCTTTTGGTATTTTAATTCTAGCTCATGTGGTTTGGGGTGGATCAAATCCTTTAAATTCTTTGCTTGGCTTTTATTCCACTTATGGGAAATGCATAAGAATAATGCCATCATATTATTATTGTTTTCACAAAATAATCATGGCATTATTATTTGCATGAGCCATGCAACCTTCTTCACCACCTTTTCTCTCATGGGTTTTTCGTTTGTTTTAGTGGGTTTTTTCTTTGTGGATCTTCCCTTCCATTCCACCATTCCCATATCCTCACCCACATCTCTTCCTTCTATTTTATTTCCTACATGCATGATCATATGAGGCTCTCTCCACCTATCTCTTTTCTTCCTCTTTCTTTCTTGTTTCTCTTCCACTTTAGCTCAAGCTAGATCAAGCTCCATGATCCTTCTTGGTAGGGCTACCTAAAACAAATTAAAATCTAAATATCTAATAAAATCCAAACCTAGCTTCTCTCTTTATTCTTCTCCTAACCTAATTCTACTAAGCCCCAACATTGATCTCTCCTCTCTCTCTCTCTCTCTACCTCCCTCTCCTCCATGAGCACCACCTGACCCCTCTCTCTCTCCCTGGCCCACCTCAGCTAACCCTAACCCTCTCCCTAACCCTAGCTAAACCCTACCGAGGCCACCATCTACCCTAGCCCGAGCTACTCCCTCTCCTCTCTTTCTTTCTCTACCGGCCGAGATAGCCCCACCTGCCTGTCCCTCTCTCCCGGCCAAGCCCCACCTGCAGCCTCCCTCTCCATGCCTACCTGCTCCCAGCCCGAGCTAGCACGTGCCCGAGGAGAAGGAGGAAAAGGCCGAGCTACTTTACCTGCCGCGCCCACACGCCATCTCCTTCCTCTCCCTTCCTTTTCCCTCCTTCCTACGTCTCTGCCGTTTCGCCCAGATCTGCCGAGCCGCCCCTCTTCTTCTCCTTCTTCCTTTCTGACCACAACACCTGCCGCCGGTCACCGCCAGCACCACCTCGCCCCCGTCGTTCCAGCCAGTCATCGCGACGTGGAGGTGGCCGGGAAGACCGAGGATGCTCCACTGCATCACCCTGTCCACGCCAACGCGAAGAAGGGAGCCCCAGCACCGCCAGATCCTCGCCGTCCCGACGCCAAACCCTAGCCGCCAGTGCGCCAGCGTCTTCGCCGCTCCGGTGCCTCCCCGCCCGATCCAACATCACCGTCTCCCCCGCGGTGAGCCTCTCTTCCTCCCTGGCATGCTCCGCCTCGCCGTCGCCGGCTAGCTTCGCCGTTACTTTTGCCGAACGCTCTCAGTGTGTGCCGCTAGCTGCCGTCTGCGACCTCCCCAGCACCACCTCACCTAGGCCCCAGCCCCTCACCTGTCAACTCCCCTAACCTACCGCACTAGTTCTGTCCCTCAGCGCGCACGCCCGCAGCCTGGGTTCCCCCGCTCTGCGCTGCGCGCCGATTTCCGCCAGACGATGAACACGAAGAACAGTACCCGGGCCTGTGGTAAATTTACATTAAGCCCCCCCTTTTATTTCGTTCGGAACCCGCGCTCCTAGCGACCCCACTAGTCAGCCGCACTAGTATTTTTGCAGGAAAGCCCCTCTGCTTTCTCAGGCCGTAACCCGCGCTCCAGCCACGCCCCACCTGTCAGCCTCTAGGTGGAACCCCACTATCGCGTGGGCCCGAAGCCACTGGCCCGCCTGTCAGCCTCAGTGGCTAGCCGAGCCCGCGGTAGAAAAGGTTTTCCGTGCGCATGGCCCAGTCAGCGCAAGGCCCACCCGTCAGTGACTGGGGCTGATTTCGCCTGGGTGACAAAAGTACTTTCCTGTGTCTATTTTTAATTAAACCTTTTTCAAATTGATTTAAATTCAAATTCAATTCAGATTCAAATAATTTTTAAAATACTAATCCAAATAATACAAGTAAGTTATGTTTTGGAATCAGAAAATGTGAGGAATTCAAATATGCCCTTCAAAATAATGTTTGAACACTTTAAATTTTCGAGATGATTAAAATTACAATAAAATGCCCTTTTCCTTAATCAATCAATAACTTTAATTCTATAACTCCAAATTGGGCAAATAATATGTCTAAATCGATCAGCGCGACGAGCCCGTTCTATCTATGCAGTCCTTGTTCTGAATTGAAGCATGCATCATGTTGGTATTAAAAATCTGAACTGTTTATGACAATAAAACTTGGTTAAATAAATATTAAACTGTTTTCTTTCTTGTATCCACACCTCACTTTTGCCATGCTACTTTAATGCCATGTAAATTGTGCATCATTCATCATGGCATGCTTGTTTGCTTGTCGCATCTTATTTCCTATGCTTGTGCACTTTATTTATGTTGGCCCTTGTTTGTTTGGTTCTTCGTCGAATAGACGCCCAGCAGGAGAATTACCAGGAATCGCAGGAGTACTACCCAGATCCATCTCTCGCTTCAACTAAGCTGCCAGGCAAGCACTACCACATGCTTTTATACATACAGTACCTATTGCCTCTATCTTATTCTTGCATCATTGAGTCGCGATTGCATTAAATTGAATCCCAAGTACTGCATAGCCTTTACTTTTAAACCCCACCGAAGCTTGTTCCTCCATCCCATGAGCCATTACTACAGGAGTTGTTTGAGCCATGCGAGTCGTAGAAAAGCATGTGTAGGGTATGTGAGTGTCTGATGAATAACGAGGTACCTAAACAACATAACCTGAGTAGTAATGGGATAACTAATGAAAGAGGCACCGGTGGGCAATATCTGCTATTTGGTTTTTCATGCTCACTTGTGTCCCGTAGGACCCCGAGTACTTGATTCCTGTTCCTTGTTTATTCGCACTATCCACATCCAGGAGGCCTTATGGACCCCCCTAAGCCAGAGCTTGATTCATTCTTATTTCTTGGGGCCACAATTAGTTTGGGGCTTTATTACTATCATGTACTTATGCCATGTTACTGCTTTATTTAAGATTGTGCGAGGAGCACCTGTACTGTTTTGGATCGTGACACGTTTTCGCTGTATCGACAAGCCCAGTCACATTTTTGGGTTCCCAGTCGTTTACCACCGTCCACACAAACCTTGGGTCCGTCTCGGAGCCGGCCAACTTCGTTGCGGGTAGCTTAATGGGGTGCCCCCCTGAAATATTTCTGAATCCTGTGATTGCTTTGTCGTGAATGCCTCATTGGGTTTTGATTTGGTTTTTCCGAGGTTGATCGAGTGTGTGTTGCTATTCGTGCACCCCTACAGGGTAAATCTTTCTGAAAGCCGTGTCCGCGGTTATGGACGACTTGGAGCACAGTTTCTCAATCATAGACAAGTATAACTAAAGTACCGCTTTTAAATTGACTAAGTACCTGACTAGTAAGTAGTGCAATACTCATGGAATGGTTAGTAAAACTGCCAACGGATGATGGGGGTTGTTCGTCCGCTTCCTCGTTGGTAAGCGAGGAGGAGGATGGATCTGTTAATTATACTGTTATAACTGTTGTTCTTAATTCACGGACTTCCGTCTATCAGTGGCTAGGCGGAAGGTTAGCGAGTATCTGTAGACTTGTTAGGTATTATCTTTTGCTGCAATTGCGTCACCCCAGGTTGTGTCCCCTTTAGTGGCATAAAGACTTGCTGAGTACCCCTAGGGTCTCACACGATAAATTGTTTGATTCAGATGAACAGGTGTACCCGCAAGAAGGATACTGGGTGGAAAAGACAGATGATGTTGGCAACGATCATTCGGTGTAGAGATTCCGGGAACGGGGATCCGTGTGATCTGTGGGCGAGATGTGTTTATTTATGGGGCATCTTATGCCAACTTGCTTCTTATCCGTACTCGGATCTTGTTTTCCGCTTCCGCCTGATACTCTGATGTGTGATGTATGAGGAGCTATCCTAAATTATTATCTCTATCTAGGACATTTGGATCTTGTCGTATGGCGTTGCAATATTTCTATTTCTTTTAGATGGAATGGCTCTGAGGACTGTTGTATGTGGCTTGCATACATACTCATTTGTGTATGTAGTTGATCCCTTCGCCTGCCGATTACGCCGCTCGTTCTTGTCCCATTGTCTGAAAGTGGTTAGGACGGCCGAAAGGTCTACCATGAGTGGCCCTGGGCCCCACCGTACTATTTTAACCACTTTCGTTCAACCAGGCATTAACTAAGAGCGTAATTCACCGAGGTAGTTACACATTGCACTTTTACTTTGTACCCCGTTGATATCATGTTCTTTTGCTTACGGATCCCGGCGATGTGAAATAAAAGTGGAACTTGTAAGATCATGGAGTTTGTATGTGTGTTAGATAAACGCATGGGCCGCTAGCCTAAGCCATGCCTAATCATGGTGGAAACTTGCAGCATCACCATAATGAGCACTCTATAAAGCACCCTCAATAAAAACCTATGCAAATAGCAAAGAAAAAGATCGCTGAGATGCTCATTGTCTGCTTGCCTTGTCATTTTGATTATGGGAAAGCTCCCGTATCATGTGCAAGGGGTACCCCGTTGGCGGTTCTTAATGATACACACATACTTACAATGACAAGAGCTTACTCATGACTGAAGTTGAGTAGCATCAGGATCGGTCTTCGTAAGTAAGGGGCATGAGATTTCGGTTTATAACTTGTCAAGCATATCCTCTTAGTTGTGTCACTTTAACCTTAATCACCTTCAAGATGCTTATGATAGGGGCAATGAGAGCTCAAAGCTATAAGTACCATAATTTTTGTAAGCTCTTTATGAGACTTGAATCCCTACTTCCTTTTACAAAGGCCTTTCTTCCACCATTACATTGAGTGTCCACCTTCTATCTTTATGCACCTACTTTGAGAGCATAGTGGCCATTCTTAGTTCTATGTGCATTGTCCCAAGACTAGTTGATTGATGCATACTTTGATATTGCTTGTTTTCAACTATTGTATCTAGTCACTCTTATGAACTTTGAAGGTGTCATATGCATTTATATTTGCTACTCTATTGAGGGACAAGCTGAATACTATTATGCTATGTTTTCTTTATGTGAAACAAACAAACGCCTTGCAAAGCATTGTTATTCATGAATCTTTTGTTTGTGCCTTTTCATGTTGCATCATAGTTTCTTTGTCTTTTTGCTAGAACTTTGTCTTTCATGCTATGATTGAAGTATTATGATCCCAGCTTTGAATGTTTTACAAATACTTCGATCAAGTCTTTGATTGTGCATGTCACCTCAAAAATTATTCTTTCTTTTTATCACTTACCTAATCGAGGACGAGCAGGAGTTAAGCTTGGGGATGTTGATACATTCCAAATGTATCTATAATTTTTGATGTTCCATGCTTGGTTGTATCCACTTTCTTGTGTTTTGTTCCACCTTTGGAGTACTTTTCATATGATTTCTTGGACTAACCTATTAACAAGAGCCATAGTGCCAGCTGCCTGTTTTCTGCTATTTTTGGTTCCAGGAAAGTTAGAAAATGAATATTCTCGGAATTGGACGGGACAAAAGCCAAAGTGCCTATTTTTCCGGAAGTCATCAAGTGCTAGAATACGAGACGGAGAAGGGCCAGAGCCCGGCCCCACCACCTGGCCACGCGGCCAGGCATGGCCTGCGCAAGGGGGTGGTTTGGTGGCCCCTGGCACCCCCTCAGCCTCCCCTTCCGACTATAAGATGCCCTCGGGACAAAAACCCTAAGTACCCGATCAAAGATCCACGAAAGAGTCGGTAGCCGCCGTCATCTCCATCCCTAGTTCGGGAGGGATCTGAAGCTCTTCCCGGCACCCTGCCGGAGAGGGGAATTCACCCTGGAGGCCTTCTTCATCACCATGCAAGCCTCCGGTGTGATGCGTGAGTAGTTCATCCTTGGACTACAGATCCATGTAGTAGCTAGATGGCTGGTTCTCCTCCTTTGTGCTTTCATGTTTAGATCTTGTGAGCTCCGTTCATGATCAAGATCATCTATTTGTAATTCTGCATGTTGTGTTTGCGGGGATCCGATGGATATTGAGATGCTATTTCAGATTGATTATTGATTCTATCATGTCTTTGTTATTTGTGATCTTGCATGCTTTCCGTTGTTAGTAGCTATCTTGGCCAAGTAGATGCTAGCAACTCCAAGAGTTAGTATTTATGCTCGATAGTGGGTTCATGCCTCTGGTAATCTAGGGAAGTGACATAAATCTCTAAGGTACTAGATGTGATGTTGCTACTAGGGAGAAAACAACAATCCTTTGTTCATAGAACAATCGTATTGCTTACTTTACACGCAGTTCATAAAGCAATAATCTGTTGCTTGCAACTTAATACTGGAGGGGGTTCGGATGATAACCTGAAGGTGGATTATTAGTCATAGATGCAGTTGGATTGCGGTCTATGTATAATGTTGTAATGCCCAATCAAGTCTCAAAGGAGTCAAGATGATTAGTATATGCATGTATTGCTTTCTCGATGTTTGTCAATTGCTCCGCTGTAATTTGTTCACCCAGAATGTTATCTATCTTAAGGAGAGCCACCTCTAGTGAACTATGGATCCCTGTCCTTTTTCTTTACATACAATCTACAAACTGTTACTGCTTTTTGTTTACTTTCTGCAAACTTTTACTTCTTTCCATTCGATACGTTTAATCCTTTGTTTTCCGCAAAACACGGTGAGATTGACAACCTCATCGCAAGTTGGGGACAAAGTTCCGTGGTTGTGTTGTGCAAGTCTCCACGTTGCTACTAGCACCGGTAGTGCGCCCTGCCAAAGCTCAGCTAGTAACACCTTTGAGGTGTTTCCTTGCTCCTACTAGTTCGATTAAACCTTGGTTTCATAACTGAGGGAAACTTGCTGTTGTGCTCATCATACCTTCCTCTTGGGGTACCAAACGAGCTCTACATCAACACCGCCATCAAGCATTTTTCTAGGCGCCGTGCATTGAGCCATCACACCACTAGAAGAAATACACCACAACTTAAATATCAAACCATTGAATCTTTCTTAACACAATTCCACTACTAACAACATGACTTCTCCCATGTCCTCAAGAACAAAACGAACTACTCACAAGACATCATATGGATCAAGATCCGAGATGATATAATGATATGTAACAATCTGAACATAAACGATAATTCAATGGTTCACTCAATAGCTTCAACAACGAGGTGTAATCAACACCGGGAAAGTTTCCCCTAAGAACTATGCAAGGTTCAACCCAATTATTACAGCGGTATGAAGTGGTGATGATGGTGCTGGTGGAGATGATGGTGGTGATGATCCCGATGAAGTCCACCTTGATGGTGGTGTTGATGGCGACGATCTCCCCTCTCTGGGAAGGAATTCCCCTGGCAGAATTCTGTCTGTTGGAGAGATCTTTCTCTCTCGGTGCTTTCCACCCCGCAGAGGCGGCGGAATCTTTCTGTGGTCGCTCCCCAAGTCTTAGGGTTTCGGGGGGATAATATATGCCAGAGGGAAGAGCCTGGAGTGGGCCAGGGTGGCCACACCACCTGGTGGTGCGGCCAAGGGTGGCTCGCGCCAGGGGGTGGTGTGGGCCCCCTGTGGCCCATCTCCACTCCCCCTTCTGGCAATCTTCGTCTTCTGGAAAAATAGGATTTTCCATGTATTTTCCCGGATTTTCCGATCTTCACGAATTTTGCCTCCAAACAGCACCTTTTCCATCAGAATCCTGACTACAGCGGTCCATGCTCCAAAAGTCATAAACCATGCAAAAACAGATGAAATAACATAAGTATTATCTCTTAATATAAAATATATCAATGAATAACATTAACTTATGATATAAAATAGTGATGCAAAATGGACGTATCATCCCTCTAAAAGGTATAAACTATGTCCAAATCCAGCCTTCCGGGTTGACGCCAAGGAGAATGTAGTCGAACATATGTCCCTTGTAGCAGACCCCTCGCAGATAGGTAGATAAGGCAGCTAACATAGTGTGTCCGGTGATGGACTATCCAGTGCCAAGTGTGCTTCTACAATAAAGTCGCTAGATCGAGGGGACTTGAAAGAAGTGGTGAGCTAATTTTCTTGATGATCTTGGTGCCAAGCCTCAATATGTAGGCACCATACAACCTACAAATACCAAAGGATGTCCAATAGGAGAGGGATGATGTTGATAACAAAGTAGGTGGAAGCAGGCTAGGCTATCGACGTGGCAAGTAACGACACAAAGCATGACATGCCAAAGGATAGGCTTGGTGTGAGCACAAATGTGCCACTAGTACAAACTGACACTATGCTCACGGGTCAAAACATCCATCGACAATGGAGAAGGACTTCGTCGCCTCGACAATGTCATTGTTGTGGGAGAACAATGGCAACAGTTCTCTACGGTGTTTTGTTCATTATATTGACAAAAATTATAAAATTCAAAACGTCATCTTAGTTTCTTATATTAGCTATGGTTAGTCGAAAATACCCATTTTTGATGTCTACTAGACACAACAAAAAGAAACAGCGACACTAGTTTCTCTACACCATGGATGGAGCCACGCTCCTTACCACTTTACGATCATGGCCTCGTCGTTGTCCTTCATCATGCCATGTTACATAAAACTAAGATCTTGATGATGTCGTCTTCAGTACACCGTGGACGGAGCCCACTGCTATGTCTTCATCGTTGCCACATCTTCACTGGCTTCCACCTCTGCACTCCAACTAGAATTCATAATATTGATAGGTTCTCCATTTTAGCACTCTCATGGTGATTGATGGGAGACCCGATTATAGATTTGATAGTCATACTATAAATTGGGGATCTCAAATGAGTAGGTTGCTCGCATTGTTTAGAGAGAGCTCAAACCTTTTCTTTATTGGCATACTTATTCTTGGTTTATATCTCGATATTATTAGTATTAGCTTCTATAGCTCATTGATATCTTCAAAGTGAAGGAGATATGCCCTAGAGGCAAATAATAAAAGGGTTTTATTGTCATATCTCATTAATTCATAATAGTTTTATATCATGCTATAACATATCAAGAGGAAACATTGACACAAGTATGGTATATAAACAAACCCAGGTCCCTAGTAGCCTCTATTCAACTAGTTCATTGGGCAGCTGATGATCAAGGTTTCCTGATCATGGTGCTATGAAAAATAGTCAACTCACAATGAAGTCATATCATCTATAATGATGTGATGGACATTTCCCACCAATGATTGTTGCAACACGATCATGTCACTTAGTTCACATTGCAATTGTTAGAAACAGAGGGTCATAATCCTTAGACTGTGAGATCATATGAATCACTGTCACCGGAGGATTGCTTATACTGTATCAACCTTCATTTCCATAAAAGGGTGACCATAAAGGTGCATGTTGGGTATCCAAAGGGGTATGTAGAGGTATTATGCATCAAGATCGGGATTTGTTCTCCTGTATGACGGGAAGATACACTAGGCCCACTCGGTGAATTACATCCATAAGTTGCGCAACGTATGACTAAGTCATGGGGATGAAATTTCATGGGAACGAGTAAAACAGTACTTGTTGCAAACGAGATTGAACAAGGTATCATGATACTAATGATCGAATCTCGCACAAGTCTTGTATCGCGTAGTAAATGGAATTGGACATATCGTTTCAGGTTCGACACGATGGTGATTCATGGAGTGCATAGGGGTCAATATGGGCATCCCAGTCCCGCTGTTGATCATTGATAGAGATCATGTCTATGACATTTCAAAACCATAGGAAACATGCTTAAGGGTGATACGACGCTTGAAGATCCTCCTGTAAGATGGAATCATGAAAGAGAGAGAAACCAGAATCATTCTAGAGAGATTCGAAGTTGTTCGGATAAAGAAGGAAAGGAAAAAGGCCGAAAGAAGTTTCAGATAAATGGCAATTTATAATATATATTTATTATATAATAATTGTGAATTAGTATATACTAAATAATATTAAAATTAAAATTGATGAAGCAACTTTCTCGTTAGGCCAAAATCCCGGAGGAAATTGGCCAAGGAGAAAAACGCAGCAAAAAAGGGAAAGAAAACTGCAAGCGAGCGGCAACTAGTATGCACCACGCGTGCAGCTGATCTTCAGGCCACCGCTTCTGGCTAACGGGCTGCATGGGAGGTGAGCCGGCCCACCTGGCCAGAGCTCCCTCCACCGCGGGTGCCTCGCCAGGCTGGCGCCCTCCGCGCTGGGCCGCGGTTGCGGCCGGCCCACTCGGGTCAGCTCCGTTGACCACCACGAGGTTGGCTGGCCGCGGGGTGGCCGGCCTACCCAGGCACACCACTGCGCGGGGCTCGAGCGCTGGGGCGCGAGGCGGCCCACCCGGCTAGCCGCCTCTACTGGCCTCTACTGCTGCTTCTTGGGACGGCGTGAGGCTGGTGGCCCACCCGACCACCAGCTCAAGCCCAACCGGTTCTAGCCCCCTCTTTTGCCTTTTATTGTCTTTTTAGTACCACATGGGGCACCCAAAGGGGAGGGAACACCTCCCTCCTCCTATATAAAGGGATGCCCATGGGTGAGATTAAAACACACCATTGAGATATTCTCTAAGACTTCTTTACTTAGAGAAAATCCCTCCCCTCTCTCAGTTCCCTCTGCCGTGGCACGGTTCCAAGAAAAGATTGTACGCGCAAAGTCAACGCATTTGTGGCACGCCATTGTGCTGCAGGGATTCCGCCAAGAGGTCTACTTCCATAACCTCGGCAGGGCTAAAGAAGTTCGGGAGTCGTTGTATTGCACCCTATGTGTGTGATAACTCGGGGAGGCTGCACTTGTAGCGACCGGTCCGTCGTGTAAGGACCTGGACAAGAGGTGATGTGTGAGGAGCTTCGCGACCTTGAGGTCGGACGGGTACGACTACATTATCGACGCTCCTGTATGAGTGTAACGCTCTCTCGGTCTTCAAGGGTACATTACCACTGTCTTCTTTCATTACTATATTACTTCTAGATAGATCCTTGGGCAATTAGGGCGTTCCGAGTAGTATTTTTTTTGTTATATACTGTGGAAACCCTACACAAAGAGATGTCAAGTTCATTAAAAGTGGAGTCGTATGGAAACAATATCTCGTTTTTCAGGTTGAATGTCTTCCATTCTTCTTTTTGCAAAGAGTTTAACCTTTGCGTATTTATAATCCTTCATATTTTTTATCTTTTCTATTTCTCTGCTTAACGATATAAATATTGTTGGTAGCTTCAAAACAAGCCCAAATATATAAAAATAAAGTTTGTATGCAAAAGATATCACATTTTTCGCATCAAAGGTTTTCTTCAAGTTTTTCATTAATGCTCTCTGGACTCGCCAGCTACTTCCCCTACTGCTGCCCGGCTAGTTTCAAGCTACAACCCGTCTAGCTGGGAGGGCCGATCGTGCCAAGGCTAGCCTAACAGTCACTAGGAAGGTCCGGGTAGGCCTAGAAAAGCCCCCAAGAACAAGATTTTTTAGGGGGTATAAATGGAGTATTCTTCCCCACTTGAAGCAAGCTTCTTTAGCAAAACAATTCTCACCATTATTGACATTCTAAATCTTGCTTCCTCCCCATCTCTCCTATGATTCTTGCATATTTTATGAAGAAAGATAGAGGAAATCTAGATCTACATTTTCACTAAACCAAATCTCACTATTGTATGGTCATATGCTTTTTGGATCTAGATCTTAGACTCATTTCTTGACCTCAGCCCTTGTTCTTCCTTTTCAATTTCAACATAGCATTTGTTGCTTTGGTGAGGTTTAAGAGAGTGAGTTGAGTATTCTTGGTGTTCTTGCTTTGTATTTGGTGCATACTTTTGAGCTCTCTAAGTCGAGTTGTTTGAATGATATTTAGTGAGTTAGTTACTCTTGGAGAGTGACATCCTAGTTGGCTTGGCAGTTGGTGTCACGGTGTTCTCTTCGTGAAACGTTGTGAAGAGGCTCGAACTTTCCCCATAGTAGTATTTGTGAAGTGATTGTGGAGCTTTGATACTCCAAGGTGGAGTAAAACCTAACCATAAGAAGGAGCCCTAACTTCGAGGAGGTTCCTCAGAGAAGAGATTTTGTAGTGTCCGAGAGTCCTTGTGTTGTAACCCAAACCTCTCCAACTGTGATGCAGCTTCCCCTCAAGGGAGTTAACATTGGAGTTCATGCTACACCCGTGTTTATTTCCTTGTGATGGTATTCAAGCTTGAAGTTATATATCTTGTTTATCCCTTGTGTGATATATGTTGTGCTCATCTTATTTAGCTTAAGTTGTTGGTGTGTTTGTATGTTTTATGCTTGAAAACTAAACGAGCAGTTTAATTTCACAATCTTCACGGCCAAGTCCATAATATTTTTAAAAACGCATATTCGCCCCTCTCTCGGTGACATCTCGATCTTTTACCAGTATGAAAATTGTACCATAGGGGACCGGTAAGACCAATAGTTACCGGTAACCTGGAAATACCGGTTATTTACATGGAATTTCATAGATTTAAATGATATTTGGTAAAAGAGTAAATTACACAAATGCACACGAATTAGGTTCGAGATAACAGAAACACAATTGTTGAACTTCGTAACAAAAACCAGAACTACTGAGCCTAATTGTAATCCGTACACGGGATCTACACATAGTAGTCCATTGGTGTGAAAATATGATAGGTTTGGCTCATAAATGAGCTGTTTTGGTCATAAAAATACACAAGAATACAAAACATTTCTTGCAAATGGACCATAATGTTATGAGTAGTTACGAAAATTCTGAGCTTAGTCTGAACAGCCAATCTATTATTATATTTATAAAACGTAATAGGTATTCCTCTGGTAAAAGTGGCCAAAAAAATCAAGATCTCGTAAGCTTTGAAAAAGAAAGCTGAACATGAATCTTAACGTGAAGAGTAAATTGGGAAACTTTGAGCATCATGAGCAACCAATCATCAGGTAAAAACCTGTGAGCATTAAAGTCAATATATGCGTAGATTTTGGTAGTTTCTGTAGATTTTGGTATGCGTTAGAATTAAAGTCAATTATTTGGTGTTTCTTCACCAAGCCTTAAATAAAGTTGTTTTTTTGTTACACCAATGTTTGTGCAATTGCATATATTGCACGAAATTTAGTCAAACCGGTATGTTTCTCCAGTATATATAGCTGTTTACTGTTGGTCACCGGTATGACCGATTACGAAAATACCAGGCAGTTACCAAAACCTTGGTGAGTGTACACGGAGATAAAAGGGGACCATCTACTTGGCTTTGCTTAAATTGGATTAACTGCGTGGGAGCACTCAGAAATTGCAACACGCATTTACACTTCCCTAGGCAATGTTTTGTGCAGTTGCTGGTGATGTTTCAACGTCGGAGAAACAATGCACTGCACATGGCTGTGTGCATACGCGGCTGCTGGATGAAAGTTTAGGGGCACGGGATGGTAACTGAAACAGGTGCCCAGCGTCACAATCTAGAACACTGTTTGGTGCTATGCTGAGAGCTCGCGATAGATCACGCGGGAAAGCGATACCTCCCCTAATCATCTGACAACGACCACGCGAGTTGATTGAAGTGTCATGTATCTCTGGTGCACTTTGAAAAAAGACAATACGAACTATACGCTGTGAAGTACGGGTAGAAGCTTTTTTAGATTATACAGTTGAAATTTGATGGGCACCGCGCATGGCAATATTTCTCACCCTTGTACCCGATTCCGTTTCAATGCCTGCTTCGATGTCTTGCTTGCTGCAAAGAATACAAGCGTGCCACCCCGTTGGCTTCACAGCATACCCAACGGTATGGCCAAAATGCGCTTTTCCTGTCTGTTCTGCCGCGAACAGCGAGTCCCGGAAAACAGCATATAATAGGAGGCAAACCATCTCGACCGACGCATTCGCGGTCCAAATCGGGGAGACGTTTGCGCTGGCGCACGCTTCCTCCCTCCGTCAGCCTCTGACCCACATGCTAGCGACCTAGACCTACCTCATGCTTTCCTTATTAATGGCGGCTATTGAACCGTCTGTGCCGGCATCTCTTCTTCCTCGCTGACGCCAAAGCTCACCGCACCGCCCAACACTTGCAACATACCACTCACAATCATTTTCTACACTCACAGCTTCCACCACCACATCCATTCCGTACCACAGCCATGGCCGGCAGCATAGTATCGAGGGAGGGCAGCTAGGACGGCCTCCTGGCCCGGGGCTTGGCCGAGGTCGGCGAGGGATACGTGGGGGTCTAGGCCAGGACTTTTCTCCCCCACCGGCCCTATCACCACCGCCCGTCGCCACCGTCGTCGACCCTCGTCGCCCGAGAGCGGTGCCATCGACGTCTCCGGGTTTGAGTTCGCCATCACCATCCACATGGGCATGAACTGGGACAAGCTACGCCTCCCCCAGAAGTTCATGTCGGTGGTCGACATGCAAGAGCCCCACGAGGTCGTGCTGCGAGTGCCCGGCGACGCGACCAGCCCGTGGTCCGTGGAGATACTATTCGACCGCGTCGGCCAGATGTACCTCGCCTACAGCTAGAAGGAGTTCGCCCTCGCACACGCCACTGAAGTCAAACACTTTCTTGTCTTCAAGTACGACGACGATGTCATGCTCACCGTTAGCGTTTTCTACTATACCCTGTGCCGCCGCCACTACAACTCCGACTCCGATGACTAGGCTGACAAGATGATAGGGATCTACTATGTTTTTCTACCTCCTCTGTATACCGTTAATGCAAGCATATTGCCCTTGCAGCAAGTAAAATGCCCTTACAACAAGCAAACTGAACAAAAACTATATAAAGAGCAAGGCAAATGTAGCCATGAATTGAAATAAATAAAAATGTCCTTCCCTGTTGGACGCGGGAGGACAACCCAACTATCCGGACATGTTCCAAATGGATAGATGGAGCTTCCTTGCTCTGTCCTTGAACGAAAAATGCTTGACCTATGGAATGGTTGTTATGGAAAGAAACATACGTGTTCATGTGGAAGGGGTTGGCTGGTGCAAATCTTTTTTTCGGAAATCCAGACCTATGGACTATCTTGGCTACCGAAAGGCCTACGGAATGACGTGGAGTGCACCGGCTGGTTTAGTTTTGATTCCTCCTTTAAAAATCGGAAACACCTCCTAGCTCATGTGCAGGTCGTGTGAGTCCGTAGAACTTTTTCGTAAGATTCTTCCGTACATATAGCATAACTTATCTTTTTTACTCCCGTGATTTAAGGGCTGTAGTCCCTCTGATTTTCTCCAGGTCATTTCGTAAGTTTTAGCCCGTAGCCGTAGAGCATTGCTGGTCCCTGAACATTTCGTACCTGTGATTTCGACTGGGAGCACTGGATGACAGCTCAAACAGACGCCCGAGGTCGCATTCTGAAACACTGATTGGTGCTACAGTGAGTGAGTGACAGAGCTCGCAATCACGCGAGAAAGCGAAACCTCCCCTAATCATCTGAAAACGACCACCGGCGTTGATTGAACTGCCCGTATTTTCGAAGCACTTTTACACGCAATCGCCCGAAACGCGGGCAGGTAAAGCGCACACTCAATTACCCTGAGGTGTACACACGTCACGCATCGACCACGACCAGTCCACAGAGGACCAGAGCAATACATATGCTTGTACAGAAATGCATTCCCCCCTAAGTTGGCCCCACGGCACCATCCGTACTCTTTATTTGTCGAAGATTCGTGCTACTCTTTTTACAGAACACCTCTTCCACCTTACTTCTTGAGTCCATTACAATTTTGCCTCTCACCCCTAGTGTTCTCAAGTTTTATACATATTTCGTCATTATTTGTCTTCCCACTTGTTACACAGAGAAAATATTCGTTTTGTTTAATTTATTAATTATTTGTTTTTAGTTACAATATAGTTTCATAAAATATTTTTCATTGAATATTTTTCACAGATTTTTCTAAAATTGTGAAGATGTATGAATCTTCACAGAAGATATATGAACCTTCACATAATATTTTCACAGATATTTTTTTTTCAAATAGCCATATGAACATTCATATTATTGTTTTCAAGGGAAATTTCATTAATGATTTTGCAACTATCAAATTCATGGACATTTCAAGGCACTATTATCACATATTTCATTCATGTTTCATTCCAAATTCATGCAAGAAACATGGACAATTCATGCAAGATCCATCAAATTCTATAGGATTCAACACAGTTCTATCCTAGAATAATTTTCGAATTGACAGATTTATAGTTCATACTCTACAAAAATCAACCCATTAACAGAGAGATTCAATCTAGATTCATAGAAGTTCTTACCCTATCCCCAGATCCATAGAGGTGTCAAAATTATTTCACTAATGGATTAGTCAAGATGCATACAGATTCATATAAGAATCATACGCTTCAAAGGATTCAACATAACGACAATAAATTCAACCAAGTTACATACATGTTTCCATCTGCAACATGATTCATACAAAATCGATTAGATCTATACAAGAAAAGGTGAAAAAAGAAAACATTCTAGGACATTGCCAATCCAACAGAAACGTCCTCCCACTTTTTATTATGAACTTTCTCATCGATGTTTCTTCTATGCATCAACGAAGTTTAAAGAAACACACACAAAAAGATTTCGGGTTTCAGATCTGAATCTAGGATGAATAAACGAAATATGCACTCGTTGTAGCCCATGAAATGTTTGTTCATTGCCACCACAGATCCATTCTAGTATCATACAAAGAACTTGATAAAAAAACCAAATAAAGCAAAGCGAAAAACTAAAAAACGTGGGGGATGTGCCCAGATCGGGGCCCTGTAGGCCCGGATCGAAGGGCTACGCGGTGGAGGCCTCTGATCTGCAACGACATCGTGCTGGAGGAGGGGGAGGGGGTGCGGGCGGAGAAGGAAAGGGGAGGCACGTCGAGGACAGATATGCGTCGCCATGGAGGGCTCCCGCTCGCAGCGTCGGGACCTGGGGAGAAAGCGCCGCGTCGGGGGAGGAGGCGACGCACGGGGAGCTCGGGGAGGAGGCGGCGCACAGGGGAGGTGGGGGCAACGAGGTGGGGCGGTGGGGGCGACGGGTTGCGAGGTGAGGGGCGACAGGTCGGGCTCGAGAGGGATGTGGTGATCTTATCCCCTATTACTCTCTGTTAAATTCTAAATAGTATGAGGGACAAAATACAAATATACCTCAGATGATGACTAGTTGACTTCCACACGTATCTCCAACACACATACGGCTGTGATGGTGCCGGAGGCCGGCCCTCTTACATGTGGGAAATCCGTTTTGTATGCTTGTACCCGTACTACGCCCCTATCCCTCTCCGCCAGTCCACCACGACACGCGAGTTAATAAGTTGCCGTGGCAAAATCGTACACTATTAGTTGAGAATTACGGGATGTACACCGGCGAGACGTCAAAAAAAAAAAACCATGTTGCCATCCGTGTTAGTTTGTAGATTCTCGACAGAAACAATCAATCAGAGCAAATAATTGTTGTTGCTTCCGTCCGTCCGTAGTAATACGAGTACTAATCAACATCTCTTGCGACTTGAAACAAAAGGGGGAGGCATTTTTCACACAGGGATAACCCCGACCTAATTGATTAATAAGTACTACTAAAATTCAGGGACAGATCAACGCCACGACACGAGCTTATCCGGGCCAGGGCTCATCGGAGCGGCACGGATCCGGCCTTGCGCCGTCGTCGGCGGCGGAGACGTCAACGGCTGGCCCTTGGAGGGGGAGGGGAGGAGTCCCGAGGAGAGGGTGGAAACGACGCCCGCGAGGCCGAAGAGCAGGGCGACGCCGGCGACCCACGGCATGAGGAGGAACCCGATGGTGAAGGTCACCGTCCCGCACAGCATCAGCGCCATCGACGCGCCCAGGAGCATCGACGCCGCGCCCGCCGCGGACATGCCGCCGAGAGGGCGCCCCGTGGGCCCGGACCTCGGCGCGTCGGCCGGAGCCGCCGCGGCTGCCGCGGGCGCGATGATGGTGACGAGCAGCGTGCAGAGGTCGCGGATCAGCCGCGCGTCGTGGTCGACGTGGCCGCCGGTGGCCTCCTCCATGGCGAGCTTGCGCGTGGTAGGTGCCTGCATGATCTTGTCTTGGCGAGGACGGCTAGCACGCGATCGAGTCGGGAGAGCAGAGGAGCGCGCGAGAGAGAAGGTAAGAAAGAGAGAGGAAGCGAGGAGGCAGGGGAAGTCGAGTGGAGAAGGAAAGGGAAAGCGCGGGCGGAAAAAGGGCTTTATAGGCCCCACGGCCCAGTGGCTGGCGCATTTTGCTATCCAGTTGGGGGCCCGGTCAGCGTAACAGTCCACGCACGGCGCCTAACCAACACCCTGACCACCGACCCCGTCGTAGCCTGATTCTACACAGACAAGCGGGACCAACGAAGTCCGGGCCCGCCGTCAGCGAGAAGAACAGACAGAAATACCGCCTCGGATTGGTTGGCTGCGTGGGCGTCGTGGACGAGGCGATCGACATTCCGGATAGGGCAAGGCGGGTTAAGAAAAGCTGCACGCGTCCTCCGCCGAGTCACGGTTGCATATGCGTATCGGCGACCGGTGTTATCCACTTCCTGACAGGTCGGCCCAGGCACGCGGCGGCAGGAGACCGGTGTGTGGTGTGGCTGCGGAATTTTCTGGGATCACACCGGCGGGCTGGAGTCTGGAGCAGGAACTGGTCCACGTCGTCGTCGCTGAGGTTCCCGAGAAACGGAAAATGATGGCCGAACGGAGCGGGAAGTGACGTGCTGCGGCGTCGCGGGACTGCGGAAGTTACGAGACATGAAGGACCCACAGACATCTTCTCGCTTTATCTTTTCGATTCGAGGAAACTGAAATGCACAACTTTCGGTTCCTGGTCACCGAATTCTCGAGAGCACCGACCGGTATGGCAGCAGGAGAAATACAGGAAACTGGGACACGGTGCACGATCGAAAAGATGAGCCCGTGGTGTGTATTGTGACGAAGGTGATGAGCTTTTCGCCGGGTATGGAGGATGGATGATCTGATTCAGTTGCGACGACGTCCTACTACCTGCAAAGGCGAAGGGGTCACGAGATGTTGAAAGCAAGGCGTCGGTGCGGAAGCCAAGAATGACCAGCCCAGTTTTTTCGATTATAAATTCCTCCGCTCCACACGTGTGGCTCTTTCATGGCTAAATGTGGACCCAAGTATGCTGCAACAGCTTTTATATTGAGCCAGGTAGGTCTCCAAGTCAAGATCTCTTAGACCAGCCACACTGTGACCCCGGTTCAAACAAAAGGATGCTCTGCTTCGAATTGCTAGATATATGTCCACACCGTATGTAACCGACTCAACCAGTAACGATGGGCCCAGCTAACAAGGAATTTTTTTTTCTCCATCAACCTCGTCCGTTCGCATGCAGGATACATAGGATTCCCTCGCAACTAAAAAGCTAACCAAGAACTTGAATCGATTTTCTTTGTCAGAGCCATTAAACCGATTCCCACCGATGATCTGCACTGTATAGAATCGGTTCAAACTTCTCTAGGAACCGCTTTTACACCACGGTGTGGCTGGTCGTAGAGCAAGAGCAATAGGAGAAATTACAAGTAGGATACAGTCAGCTCACTATAAAAAATAAATTATTATAGTTTTGGTGATATGGAGGTGAGATAAGAGGAGAGAAAATGTAAGCGAGCTGTAAGCTAAGAGCCAACTTTAGCACGCTAGACGGTTTGTGAAAGTGAAATATGAGACACATATTAATTAAATAGTAGACTTTTATAGTTAGTTATATTGTACAAGTAGACTATATGACTTACTACAGATTTCTTATAGCCAATAGCCGGCTATATTATTTAACTTGCTTTTAAATGTAGCCATGTCATCATTAGTCATTATAAGTATGTATTACAATAAGCTGGCTATAGTATAAGTTATATACAATAGTTAATAAGGGCCCGTTCGGGATAAAGGTGCAGAAAACTGTAGGAAGTTAGAAAACATAGAAACGACACGGATTTGCTGCCCCGGGTGGCCGCGGTGCACATGCGATGGTAACGGTTGCAACGGTTGTTTAACATAGAAGTTATATCGGTCAGCTACCATAATCCGCATGCCGTCCTAACCGTCTACCACTGCCACATGCACCGACATTTTTCTTCACATGGAACTCGCGGGCAACGGCTCATTAAATACGGCCACCCTCCTACATGGTTGCATGGTAGATGAATATTACATATGCTTACGGTACGGTATGGAGTGACACAGGTGTGCATGTTTGAGTCTAGGACGATCCTACGGGGTGTCACCCTTGTTTATAACACAGGAGTACTTAAAAAATCCAATCGCCCCATGTAATCAAATCATATAGAGGGACAACTTTTTTTGCGATCTAATTTGAATGATAGTTAGCTAATTGTCATGCAAGACGGGTTGCATACATGCACTATCTCCAGCTACTCCTTGCCAGCGATCGCACTCTGATACAGGGAAGAAAATGGTCATTGCCTTCAAATGCCATAAATACCACATGATCAGGAAACCTTGATCATCTGTTGACCAATGAACCAGTGACTAGAGTTTCACCGGGAATCCCTGATTGTTTATATATCACACGTGCATTGGTGTTTTCTTTCAATACAGTTATAGCACGATATAAAACTTAATCATAAACTTTATAAAATATGATAATAATCCTTATTATTATTTATCTCTAGGGCATATTTCCAGCATGTCTATGTCGGTGAGATCTGTATTCATGATTGGGTTTTCTCCGGCCAGGCCCAGGCCTAGGGCGGCGCGAGCGGGGCGGCCGCCCCGGGCCTAAGGAATCGAGGGGCCCTAAGATCGAACCTAGCTAAAGCGCATGCAACGGCGAATCGGAAGGATCTACTATGTCTGATGGGTTCGTAGCATGGAAAACAAAAAAATTCTACCGCAAGAACGAACAAAACCCATATCTAATCTAGATAAAAGCCAAGATCTAATCTATTAGACATGAGCAATGAGATAGATAGGAACTAACCCTCGTAGATCTGAAAGCGTTAACGAGATTAGATCTCGTGGTTGATGTAGTCGATCACTTGCCGATCTCAAGATCGTGTGGACGATCCTTCCGGCGTCGCGTTCCAGAAGCGCTTCCGCAGTCGGTCAAGTGGACGATCCTTCCGGCTCCGCGTTTCGGCAGCGCTACCGCAGTCGGTCACACGTGCGGAGTCGAAGTAGACCTTCCTCTCCCCGTTCCAGCGAGCAGCGGAGGTAGTAGATCTTCTCCACGGAATCCCAGCAGCACGACGGCGTGGTGGTGGTGGTGGAGTAGAGAATTCTGCAGGGCTTCGCCTATGCCTGTGCAGAAGAAAGGTGGAGGAGAGAGGCGGCAGAGATTGGGAGTTATGGGAGCAGGGGTGGAGGGGGCGCCCCTGCCCCTCTATTTAAGGGGGGTGAGGCGCCATGGGAGGGGGAGTCCTTGTAGGACTCCCCTTCCTCTAGGCCAGCGGATTGGGGAGTGGGGGGAGGAGTCCTCCTCCCCCACGACTCCTAGTCTTGACCCACCAGGACTCCTTGATCCCTTCCTTGGTTTTCAAGCAAACTCCAAGAAACCTTCCAGAACATTCCGGAACATTCTGAAACCTTCTAGAACCCTCATACAAATACTCCGGAACATTTCCTAACTCAGAAAATGATCTCCAATATATGAATCTTATTCTCCGGACCATTCCGGATCTCCTAGTGATGTCCCGAATCCAATCCGAGACTCCAAACAACATTCGGTCTCCAACGCATATTCCATATCTACTTAAAACAACTTCGAACCTTAAGTGTGTCACCGTACGGTTCGTGAATATGTAGACATGATAGAGACACATCTCCTATCAATAACCATCAGCGGGACCTGGAGATCCATAATGGCTCCCACATACTCAACGATAACTTCGCGATCGATTGAACCACTTACATACGAAACTAATTCCCTTTGTCTCGCGATACTATACTTATCCGAGGTTTGATCGTCGGTATCTCCATACCTAGTTCTACCTCGTTACTGATAAGTACACTTTACTCGTTCCGTGATATGTCATCTCTTGTGACCAAGTCACATGCTTGCAAGCTAACTAGATGACATTCCACCGAGAGGGCCCAAAGCATATCTATCCGTCATATGGATGGACAAATCCCAATCTTGGTCCATGCGCTTCAACACATACTTTCAGAATACCCAATGACACCTTTATGACCACCCAGTTACGAAGCGGTGTTTGATGTCATCAAAGCACCCATCCGGTGATGGTGATTAACACAACCTCATGGTCGAAGGATTAGGTTACTATGCTTTTAAAAGCTTACAGCAATACGAACTTAATGACTTGATCTGTATGCTACGCTTAATATGTGTGTGTGTCCATTACATCATTCTCCTAATGATATAACCTTGTTATTAATCACATCCAATGTCCATGATCAGGAAACCATGACCATCAATTAATCAACAAGCTAGTTCAACAAGAGGCTTACTAGGGACTCTTTTATGTTTACAAAACACACATGTATTAGTGTTTCCTAATAATACAATTATAGCATGGGATGTAAACATTTATCATAAACATAAAGATATAATAATAACCACTTTATTATTGCCTCTTGGGCATATCTCCAACAGTCTCCCACTTGCACTAGAGTCAATAATCTAGTTAAAAACTTGTGCATTCAACACCTATGGCTTTCTGGTGTTGTATAGACACTATTGCTAGTGGCAAACATAATCTTCGGATCTGACACTTCCAGGTCCGTGTGTATTTGCATGTCCTCGCGTCTCTACGCATTACTCATTCTCCAATGAGATGGCATTGTATAAATTTGGTCCTTTGATGAGACCTTTAGTTCCTTCGGCTCAAAATATGTTGATATTATTGTCATACAATATATCTTCATAGTATTAGCCCACTTTGAACCACACCTAGTTTGATAACAAACTACTTAACGCAAATGCCCTCATTTACTTCTACAATAACAGTTATATACTTCGCCTTTTGTTGTAGTATCCGTCACAATGTCTCAACTTTGGAACTCATCCAAATCCATCATGGAACATCCTTTCCATTATATTGTGCCACCCATAGTCTAAATTGAGATAAATTTAATTTGTATCTTGTGACAGAATTAGTATCAATGTAACGCTTTACAATGAACTACCTTTAACTATTTGTCACTTATACATGATATATTCTTAGTTTCTTCCAAAGCTCATAAGAATATCTTTACTATTGTCCAATAATCATCTTATGAATCATTCTGGTATATGCTCATAACATTTAGAGCATAGGACATATCTGGATGTGTACATCTTAAAGAATGATTGATCAAAATACTCTTGCGATTTCACCAAGTGTCAAAACACTTGAATCTCGTGTCAACACACTTGAATCTTGATTCAGTCCTTTTCGTGCGTCAAGAACCTTTCTTGTTGTTTCCATATTGAACCCATTCAACATCTTATCTATGTACATTTGGCAAAACCATATTAGCGCCTCAATCTATCCATATAGACATTGATGCCTAATTCTTGGGTTATGCCTAAGTCTTTCATCAAAATGAAATTCTTAACCTGTGTCAATACAAGATACATCATTTCCAATCAACAATATGTCCTCTACATAATGTATTAGAAATATGTCTCAGCGCTCCCACTTAATTTCTTGCAAAATGCAAACATCTTCATCGTCTCTGATGAAATTAAACCTTTTAACGGTTTCATCACGGTGAAGATTCCAACTCCACGATGCTTACTTCAACCATTGAAGTTTTGCATACTCTTTTAGCATCCTTTTAATTTAAGAAAACCCTTTGGATCGTGTCATGTACACGTCCTAGGTAACCATTCTATTAGAAGAACTTGTTTTGTTTGTTCAACTACCATATACCAAAATATATGTAGTGGTTGCTACATTAATCCGTCTAGACTAAATATCGCTATGAAAGATCAAATCTTATCATAGTCAATTCCTTGAACATTGTCGTAAACTCTTTCCGACATGTCGACTATTTCATAGATTTGAAACATTCATGTCTATTTCTTTATAAATCCATACATGACTGATAGGCTTCACGCCTTTCCGGAGGGTCTTCTAAGTTCAAAAACTTGATTTCTCGTGTATGGATGCTATCACGGATTCCATGACTTCTAGTCATTTTATGGAGTCAGGGCCCATCATCGCTTCTTTGCATGTAGTCGGTTCATCATTGTCAAAACAATAACGACTTGCTTATCAAATCTTACTATTTGATTCTTACCGACCCACATGGTTCTATAGGAACACTAATCTCCGAGATCGCACCTTTTGTAATCACGAGAGCCATGAGCATTGTGGCCGTCACCGGGACACTTTCCGGCGCTGTGCTACTTAGCACATATAGCTAAGGTTCAACAACCTTATCAAAGTTCTATTGTCCTCCCACTTAACTTTTCACGAAAAATTCCTTCTCAAGAAACTTGACGTTCCAAGCGACAAACTCTTTTGTCCTCGGTGTTTATGGAGAAATTCCCAACAAATTCTTTGGAATAACCTACAAAGACGTGCTTATCCGACTTTGGTTGTAAACATTTTACTTATGCATAACATACCAAAATTTAAGAAAAGACAATTCGGGTTTTATCCCAAACCATGACTTATATGGTGTCATTTCAACGGATCACGATGGAGCTTTTTTCAGTGTAAAAGCGGTAGTCACTAAAGCTTTAATCTTTAAAATATAATGGCAGTTTTACAAATGACAGCTTTGATCTTAACCATGTAAAACAAGGTTTCATTACATATCTCGAACACTCCATACTCCTATGGTGTTTTGAGAAATGCAAATCCATGGAACGATTCCTCAAATCTTAGGTGTTTTGATAAACTTGTAACTCAAAACATCTTTCTTTATGATCCAATCATAAACTCTTTTATTTTCTTGTTACAATGATTTTTCACTTCATCTTGAAAGTCTTTGAACATTTTTCAAATATTTCATACTTCTTCCTTATTGAGTAAGTATATACATATACTCACTCAAATCTTCGGAGAAAGCATATGGAGTTGAAATCCATCGCCCACGACTACACATAATGGACTATATACATCAATATGTACAAATTCCAATCAGTTAGTCATCCGGTTCCTCTTTTGGCCTACGAACGGAGTTTTAATTATCTCCAGGAAAGTATCACAAACGTCATTTGATCCAAATCAAAGACTCCAAAAAATCCATCAACATGGAGTTTCTTCATGTATCCATTTCAATATAATTTAAACGGCGATGTCACTTCGCAAGTGATCTTTTAATCATTTGTCTTGCGACATTTTAGCATTAGTTTTATGGTCGTTATTTCTCCTACCAGACTTGTATATTATCCGTCTATTATGGAATACGGTAATTATTTGAACAACCTTTTGTCGTCATAATACCTGATCAAAATAACAATTATTGAAACAAATCTTGAAGGCAAGCTTTGATGTTAACGAGCAACACAACAACCCTTTGTTTGTTTTCGATGAACATCATCACATTTTCTCTTGCTAGTTACTTAGGCCATTGCAGTTCATGAATTGTGTTGTCCTGTATGACACTTCATACCAACCAATTCGGTATCCAATACCGGAGAACCACATTGTTTAACAAGCAAGGAATACAACCATAACATGTATATCTTCTATATGCCTAAGTTGGACATCTCCAACCTTTTATTTTCTGCTAAATATTTTATAGATTCTCTTTCAACAATTCCTTTTCTTTTAAAAGAATATATCAACATCAATAGTGGTGTCACCAACATGACACATGGTACAAAGCGTATATAGTCAACCACTAATACCTTTGGACTTGCACTTTGAGGTGTATCACCATCATCAAATGTTTGGTGTTCTTTCAAGAATCCATTCTTTAGTAATCTTTTAGTGTAGTAAACATTTTACTTACATCTTCTATTCATCCTTATCATGACAACTTTCATGATCAAGCTGCTATAGCTTATAGAGGTGAATTGCAAGTATAATGTTTCTTTTCAGAACCTTTTGGAGGATTAGGACGACTAGCGTCTCCAACCTTCACAAATTCTCATCAAATATGAGGACGTATACTCTATCATGTTGTAACCAACACATTGTTTTAGATATCACATTACCTTTCACATATGATGGTTTCTGAAACATTGCTTTCAGCTCTTAGATAAACTTGATATTAAAAACAATCTTTTGAGTATCAAGAATCATGGAGGCAAACATGATACATTAGATACTAACACTGGAATTGTTACTCTTGATTTAATACTATTTATTAAACTTCATGGAGTAAATAGAGTTTGCTGAAAGTTTGCAATAGGACTTATAAACTTTAAATTGACATTCAAAACAATACGATACCAGTTCGTAAAGTAAATATCCAGAATTTCTATAGTTCCACTATCTCAACTATAACTAAGCATAAGGTGGTGAACGGATGCCAATGACTATAACAAACTATGCAAATTCATTTTAATTGTGTTTATGATAAATTGAGTTCGACTAATCCAAATTACAAATGAACTCCCACTCAAAACAACATCCCTCGAGTTGTTTTAGTGATTACACGAACCAAATCCACTACACCAAGTCCGATCATCACGTGAGATGATGTAGCTTTAAAGGCGAACAATCAACATGTTCATCATATCATCCATATGACTCATGCTTTACCTTTCGGTATTCCGTGTTCCGAGACCATGTCTGTACATGCTAGGCTCGTCAAGGTTCACCTTAGTTTTCGCATGTGCAAATCTGGCTTGCACCCGTTGTATGCACACGTAGAGTCTATCACACCCGATCATCACGAGATGCTTCGAAACGACGAGTCTTAGCAACGGTGCCAACTAAGGACGAACACTTTATTTCTTGATATTTAGTGAGAGGGATCATCTTATAATGCTACCGTCGCGATCTAAGCAATACAAGATGCATAAAGGATTAACATCACAGGCAATTCATAATATGTGATATGATACGGCCTTTCTTCTTGTGCCTTTGATCTCCATCTCCAAAGCATGGACATGATCTCCATCATCACCGGCGTGGCGTCAAGGTCCGTGGCGCCGCTTCATGGTTGTCCATCATCACTAGCAACTATTACAACTACTTGGAACAAAGCTATTACAAGATGAATAGACATGCAGGTCTTAACAGAATTGAAGACAACCATTAGGCTCCTGCCGGTTGCCATATTACAACAAGGATCATTGCATACATCAAATACAATCATAATCACATGATGGCCATATCACATCACAAAACCCCTGCAAAAACAAGTTAGACGCCTCTAATTTTCTTTGCATATTTTACGTGGTTTGGGGCTTTCGCATAAGACCGATCTTACCTACGAACAAGAACCACAACGTTGATACAATTGTTGTCAGATGCTCATTGTAAATTGAATCTTAACTATGGTGGGAGAGACAGACACCCGCAAAGCCACTTGTGCAAAGCAAGTTACACGTCAAGCGTGGAGCAAGTCTCATGTGCGATGACATGTAAGGTTAGCCCGAGCCGCTTCATCCCACCATACCGCAAGATGCAAAGTACACGCTAAGACACCGACAACAAAAGCATCAACGCCCACAAAAACATTGTGTTCTACTCATGCAACAGATCTACGCATAGATACGGCTCTGATACCACTGATGGGTTCGTAGCATGGAAAACAAAAAATTTCTACCGCAAGAACGAACAAAACCCAGATCTAATCTAGATAAAAGCCAAGATCTAATCTATTAGACATGAGCAATGAGATAGATAGGAACTAACCCTCGTAGATCCGAAAGCGTTAACGAGATTAGATCTCGTGGTTGATGTAGTCGATCACTTGCCGATCTCAAGATCGTGTGGACGATCCTTCCGGCGTCGCGTTCCAGCAGCGCTTTCGCAGTCGGTCAAGTGGACGATCCTTCCGGCGCCGCGTTTCGGCAGTGCTACCGCAGTCGGTCACACGTGCGGAGTCGAAGCAGACCTTCCTCTCCCCGTTCCAGCGAGCAGCGGAGGTAGTAGATCTTCTCCACGGAATCCCAGCAGCACGACTGCATGGTGGTGGTGGTGGAGTAGAGAATTCTGCAGGGCTTCGCCTATGCCTGTGCAGAAGAAAGGTGGAGGAGAGAGGCTGTAGAGATTGGGAGTTATGGGAGCAGGGGTGGAGGGGGCGCCCCTGCCCCTCTATTTAAGGGGGGTGAGGCGCCATGGGAGGGGGAGTCCTTGTAGGACTCCCCTTCCTCTAGGCCGGCAGATTGGGGAGTGGGGGGAGGAGTCCTCCTCCCCCACGACTCCTAGTCTTGACCCACCAGGACTCCTTGATCCCTTCCTTGGTTTTCAAGCAAACTCCAAGAAACCTTCCAGAACATTCCGGAACATTCCGAAACCTTCTAGAACCCTCATACAAATACTCCGGAACATTTCCTAACTCAGAAAATGATCTCCAATATATGAATCTTATTCTCCGTACCATTCCGGATCTCCTCGTGATGTCCCGAATCCAATCCGAGATTCCGAACAACATTCGGTCTCCAACGCATATTCCATATCTACTTAAAACAACTTCGAACCTTAAGTGTGTCACCCTACGGTTCGTGAATATGTAGACATGATAGAGACACATCTCCTATCAATAACCATCAGCGGGACCTGGAGATCCATAATGGCTCCCACATACTCAACGATGACTTCGCGATCGATTGAACCACTTACATACGAAACTAATTCCCTTTGTCTCGCGATACTATACTTATCCGAGGTTTGATCGTCGGTATCTCCATACCTAGTTCTACCTCGTTACTGATAAGTACACTTTACTCGTTCCGTGATATGTCATCTCTTGTGACCAAGTCACATGCTTGCAAGCTAACTAGATGACATTCCACCGAGAGGGCCCAAAGCATATCTATCCGTCATATGGATGGACAAATCCCAATCTTGGTCCATGCGCTTCAACACATACTTTCAGAATACCCAATGACACCTTTATGACCACCCAGTTACGAAGCGGTGTTTGATGTCATCAAAGCACCCATCCGGTGATGGTGATTAACACAACCTCATGGTCGAAGGATTAGGTTACTATGCTTTTAAAAGCTTACAGCAATACGAACTTAATGACTTGATCTTTATGCTACGCTTAATATGGGTGTGTGTCCATTACATCATTCTCCTAATGATATAACCTTGTTATTAATCACATCCAATGTCCATGATCAGGAAACCATGACCATCAATTAATCAACAAGCTAGTTCAACAAGAGGCTTACTAGGGACTCTTTTATGTTTACAAAACACACATGTATTAGTGTTTCCTAATAATACAATTATAGCATGGGATGTAAACATTTATCATAAACATAAAGATATAATAATAACCACTCTATTATTGCCTCTTGGGCATATCTCCAACAATGTCATCGCCATCAGAGGTTAGAGCATGTTAACAACTTTCTCTAGTACTGTATGTTTCAGAGAGGATGAAGGGTTATGCAGTTTTTCCGGTGGACCGGAACTGGGGCCTTGATCCTTTACATTTTGGGCCTTTTATTTAGTTCGGTTCGCAACAAATGGATTAAGTGGGGCAGGGACCGTCAGATTAAAACAGAAGTAGGGTGGAGGCGTGGGGCTGTATGCTCATGTAATGTAGGCCAACGAGACTCCCTCAAAAAAAAAGTAGGACAACAAGACGTTGTGTGCATCTCTATAGAAATAGAAAAACAATAAAGTTTGTGTGCACATTTCAAGGAAGATCAAGTTGAGTGTTCCAAGAAATCTATTTAAGAATTATAGAATTTAAAGATACCTCGTTCAGCCAAGAGAACGAGATTATTAGATAAAAAAGGGCGGATCCATCTAATGTGCCCTCCGACCGTTCCCGGACATGAGCGACTCGCACAGCCATGCTAAGATAAGAGAAGCCAAGTCACAGAGAGGAGATAACATGGCACCCATGACCACCTCGATGACGCGATTCTAGATAGAGTTGATGTTATCGTCGGTAATATTGATATTGACATATCGTCATTGGTGACTTAGAATCTAAAAATATTGGGAAAAATATTAGTACAATATATATTTTCTTGGCACAATGATCGCTTTTGTATGTGCTTCAAATGTTTACGAGTAAAAACCCCGTAGTTCTGCATTTGAGACACATTTTACCCCATTTAATGGAACTTCTAGCGAAGTATCTCATTTAAGAGACTTTGAACAAGGTTTTACCCCTATTTAACACTTTCCTTGTTTTTGTTAGATATGACTACGCGGAGTTGCGCGGTAAAATGTGTAAAGATTGGAATGCATGATCGATAATCATGTTTAGACTTGTCTCATCCATATATTCAATTTGTTGTCGTCGTCCTGGCATTTTTAAACTCCGGCCAATAGCTTACACCTTGCCGAATATACATGCATCAAAAAACGAGGGTTCATTCGACAGGTAATTAGTGTCACAAATGCATAACTATGAGGTAAAATTGAAATTCACTCAATGTTTAAAGATAATATTTTATACATACACATATAAGTACTATTGTAATAATTGTAGGGGCCCCAAATTTTAGAATCGCCCCGAGCCCCTGTAATCTCAGGACCGACCCTGTCTCCGGCGAGTAGATGTAGCTCTACCTTCTCCTTCCTAGCACGGGTGTTGATCTCTTCTATCTCAAGATGCTTTGACTGGATTTCATAGTAGTTCTTCGCCACATCTTCCCTCTCCTTGTGTTTCCTCTCTTCCCTCTTGTCGATGGACACCTCCTTCTCAGCGATCAACCCTTTCAGTGTCTCCTGGATGGAAACTGACGAAGCTTCATGCTTGAGCTCTAGCTTGGAGTTGTTCCTCCCTCTCGGCATTTTGGTTGTTGTTCCTCCCTCTTGGCCTTTTGGTTGTCGGCCCTTCCTTGTCGATGATGATTTCGGCGCATGTACCCTTTGTACTTTCCGCATAGAGCTCTTTCCACTTCTCGCAACCTTTGAGCTTTGTCCAACAATGGCCCAATGTGAAAGGTTTCTTCTCGTGGCAAGTCTTGAAGTGCTCCAATGCTTTCCACACCTAAACCGATAAGTTCAAGTTCATGTTTGAATGTTATATAGACATGTAAAACTCGTATAAACGAGAACATATAGATATGTAGCAACATACCATGTATCCAACACCAATGCCGCTCACGAGTCTTGACCTAACATGGTCATAAGAGGAACAAAACTTTGTGCATTGGTCGGATATGAATGCCCACCTCTTCATAAGTGAGTTCTCATTGCGATCACTCGCAAACAGATGCTCACTGAAGTGTTTTTGCTCATGAAAGTATTTCCATATTCAGTTCCAAAATGCCCCATGATACGTCCATTTTGCATCACTATTCTATGTCATAATTCACTATTATTCATTGATATATTTCGTATTGAGAGGTGATACTTATGTTATTTCATCTGTTTTTGCATGGTTGATGACTTTTGGAGCATGGACCGCTGCAGTCAGGCTTCTGATGGAAAAGGTGTTGTTTGGAGGCAAAATTCGCAGAGATCAGAAAATCCGGGAAAATATACGAAAAATCCTATTTTTCCAGAAGACGAAGGAAGCCAGAAGGGGGGCTGGAGATGGGCCACAGGGGGCCCACACCACCCCCTGGCGTGGGCAACCCTAGGTCGCGCCAGCAGGTGGTGTGGCCGCCCTGGCCCACTCCAGGCTCTCCCCTCTAGCACATATCATCCTCCCGAAACCCTAAGACTCGGGGAACGACCACAGAAAGATTCTACCGCCTTTGCGGGGCGGAAAACACCGAGAGAGAAAGATCTCTCCGGCAAACAGATTTCTGCCGGGGGAATTCCTTCCCGGAGAGGGAAGATCGTCGCCATCAACACCACCATCAAGCTGGACTTCATCGGGATCATCATTATGATCATCATCATCACCATCAGCACCCTCATCACCATCTCCATATTGCTGTAACAGTTGAGTTGAATCTTGCATTAGTTCATAGGGGAAACTTTCCTGATGTTGATTACTCTTTTTAGTTGATGCTATTGAGTGAATCGTTAAATTATTGTTTATGTTCAGATTGTTATACATCATTATTCCATCTCTGATCATGATCCATATGATGTCTTGTGAGTAGTTCGTTTTGTTCTTGAGGACATGGGAGAAGTCATGTTGTTAGTAGTGGAGTTGTGTTGAGAAAGATCTAATAGTTTACTATTTAAGTTGTTGTGTACTTCTTCTAGTGGTGTCATGTGAACGTCGACTACATGACACTTCACCTATATGGGCCTAGGGGAATGCATTGTGTATTTGGATACTAATCGTAGGGGTTGCCGGAGTGACAGAAATTTAAACCCCTGTTAGGAAACCATTGCACAAGGGACGTAAGGGTCTTAGAGTTTAAAGCTGTGGTTAGGTTTCTACCTTAATTACTTTCTTGTACTTACGGATGTTTGCAAGGGGTATAATCACAAGTATGTATTAGTCCTAGGAAGGTCGGTACATTAGTACAGGTTCACCCACACAACACTTAGCAAGCTAAAGAAGATTAATCAACTATATGAAGCGAAAGCACTTGACAGTCTTCCCATGTGTCCTCGAGAACGTTTGGTCATCTTAAGTGATACAACCGGCTTGTCCTTTGCTACATAAAGGATTGGGCCACTTGCTGCATTTATTCCTACTGTCTTTTATTTACTCGTACTTTGTTTACTTGATTTATCAAAAACCCCTAAAAATCCGTTTGCTAAGTATTTGCAGAGAATTCCTGATCCATACCACTAGCTAGCACCTTCTGCTCCTCGTTGGGTTCGACACTCTTACTTACCGAAAATACTGCGATACACCCCCTATACTTGTGGGTCATCAAGACTATTTTCTGGCGCCGTTGCCGGGGAGTGAAGCGTTATTGGAGAGTGGAACTGGTAAAGGAAACTTCTACTGTGAGTATTTTTTACTTCTACTAGTTGCTTTATTTTCGTTATGGATAATTCACTGAGTTTCTTATTTGGTAATGCTACTACCGCTGCTAAGGTAGTAGATAAGCCACCACCTGCTGAGAATGATATTTTCAAAATACCTACAAGAATTATTGATCGTTTTATGGATAACTACTATGTTGGGGATGGAACTGTCCATCCAGGTGATCATTTACTCTTTATACACGAATTATGCAGGTTGTTCAAGTGTGTAGGTATCACTACAGATCAAGTTAGGAAGAAGTTATTCTCACTATCACTGAAAGGAAGAGCTGAGGAATGGTATAAGATGCTGAAGAATGGTCAAGCTCTTGAATGGAAGGAAATAGTGCCTCTCTTTTATTCAAAGTTTTATCCTCCTAGTGAGATTCATAAAGATCGGAATCAATTATACAACTTTTGGCCTCTTGATGGAGAGAGTACAGCTCAAGCTTGGGGGAGACTGAAGTTACTAATGCTCAAATGTCCCATTCATGAGCTCCCCAACAATATTATTATCAATAAATTTTATGCAAGTCTCCCTCTACATGACAAAGATTTATTGGACGCTTCTTGTGCTGGATCATTCACTCGCATGGAAGAATAAACTAAATGGGATCTTCTGGACTGTATTCAAGACAATGCGGAAGCTTGGGAGAATAACAAAGGTAGAAAGTCAGGTATAAATTATGATTATGAATGCATTGAATCTTTTATGGAAACTGATGACTTTCAAAATATTAAAAATACTTATGGTCTAGACTCTCAAGCTATTGCTTCTTATTTTAAGGCTTTTGCTTCCTACATTGAAAAGCCTAAAAAGAAGTGGAATAAGTATCATGAACTTTATAAAGATGTTTCTAAGAGTGTTCCTGCAAGAAATACTGAAGTTTATACTGCTAATCATGTCTTACCTAAACCTTATATTGAGAAAATGCCCTTCCAAGTTAAGATTAAGGAACATTTTATGATACCTAGTATGGTTAATGAAAGTACAAGTAAAGCTGTTGAACCTGATAAACAAATGGTTTATGAACCAATAATAGCAAATGTGAAAGACTTTGTTACTAAATATGAAGAAGAAGGACACACTATCCTTTGTAAGGATACCTCTAATATTGTTTCACAAAGTAGTGTTATGAGAGCTAGTATTCCTGTGTTTTCTGTTAGAATAAGTGATCATTGCTATGATGGTTCTTGTGATAGCTATATTATTAAGTTTATGCATGATACTTAAAGTTATTATGAGAGAGGGAAAAGTGTTCTTGTGTATCTCAATAATATCAAGTTTCCTCGTTTTATGCTGAAAGTTTTTAGGTTGCACTTCTTTTGCCTTCCTATGCAAGTAGCCTCTAGTTTCAACAACTTGTTTGTTTAAAAAATTCCTTTGCATAGAAAGTGGGTTAGACTTAAATGTGTGTGTGTTTTTGCTTCTTAATGCTCTCTTTCACTTCAATTCATATTCTTATGTGAGCATCTTCAAAATTATCATGCCCATCTTAATGGCTATAAAGAAAGAGCTTTTTGGGAGACAACCCAATTTCTTTTTGCTTTCAGTTTGTTTTTGCTTCTTTGAGTCTTGGAAGTTATTACTTTGGTAATAACCTCTCCTTATCCGTTTTGTTTGGTTTTTGTGTCAAGATCAACCTCTAATGAGAGAGAAGTAAGATTTGGGGAAGTTGCTGTCCCAAAACAGATTTTTGTGCTTTTCCGTAAAAATTCATGAGAGATCTGTGTATGTCGGTTTGAGCTGTAATTTGTTGTGCTTCTGCCCCAGGTTGAAAACTAACTTTCGTTAGTTTTGCACTTTTTGATTTGAGCAACAGAAGATTTTCTAAAAAATTGATCTTTACCTGCTGGTCTGTTTTGACAGATTTTACCAATCTTGCATTTGCCTCTTTAATCGATTTCCTTTTTGAATTCTTTTTGGGTTTTCGGAAGGAGTGCCACAGTAGCTTTTGTTTTGATGGTCCTCAGTTGAAGTTGGACTCAAAAGGTTTTATCACTTCTTATATACTAATGTTGCTAATGAGAACTGTGTGGAGCTTTATGTGAAAGAAATTTCCAGGAAGTGGAGATAATGGTGTAATAAGGAAGAGAAAGGTTTTATGACTCAAGTAATAAGTGTATGAAGATGAAGATACTATTGATTATTCAAGTGGTGACTCCGGAAGAACCTACTAAGTACCAAATTTAGAGACCTGCAGAGTCTGTTTTCAAATAGGTAACAGTTCTGGTAAGAAAAGTTCCGCGAAAATACTATCCAACTATATTTTTGCAGTTTTCAGTCAATAAGGGAAGTTATGAAGCGAAAAAGGGACGGAAACAGAGCCAGGGTGGCTCACACCACCCTGTGGCGCGGGCCCACCCCTGGCCGCGCCACCAGGTGGTGAGTCCACCCCGGGCTCCGCCTCCGACTTGTTTTCTCCCAGTACCTTCCTTTTGTTCTAAAACTTCATAATATATAATCCCCCAGATCCCCCGAGGTTTGTATATCGGGTTTTCATGGTGTTTTCGTTTCGATCTGTTTCTGCCAGGACATACTCTTTGAAGGTTTAGAAGCACAATGGTGTCTGACAAGGATAAAGGGAAGGAGCCTATGGAGGAAGACCTCCAAGACCCCGGGAAGGAGAAGGAGATCAAGAGTGAAGGTGAAGATGAGAAAGGCCAGCATCCGCACACCGGCACTACCATTGTAAGCATTGGAGTGGTGACGAAACCTGCCAGGGTTAGAAGGACTACACAGATGCAGACTAGGGGGGAAAGCTCCTCGTCAAAGTTTGGCTCCACAGTCACTTCCTCCACACACCAAGAATCCCTTCCATACCTTTATCCATAACCATGCAGGAAAAGAAGACTCCAAGAGAGAAGAACGGAAAAAGAATCACAAGAGCTGGGATCCACAGACTGAAATGATTATGAGCCGTATTGAGCACAACTCGGAGTTGATTCGTACTCTCACCTTCGAGATTGAAGACTTGGGGAAACTGATCAAAGAGCTCATTGAGAGGATACCACCACCACCACAGGAGTAATTCGTCATCAGGTTTGGCATCCCCTTGGTTTGTTCCAAGCTTGGGGGAGTGCCGCGGTATCACATCACTATCTTCTATCTTTTTACCTTTTTAGTAGAGTCATATCATGAATAGAGAAGTTATTATGTAGGATGGTTTGCATTATGGAAGTGTCCCCTCTCTCGCTTAGATATGTATCCCTTGGTGTGAGTTGCCGTTATGGAATATTAATGAGAAGTTCTATGATTCACTCTTTTTCATAGCTTATATTAGTTTTCAATTCGTGGTTGTATGATTGATCTTGTTGTTAGTATTGGTATTACTTTGGGATCATTGAGTTAATTTAGTTGGTTTTGGCAAACCTGGCTCGGTCAGTAGCAACACTATTTTTGAGAGTTGATTGAAAAAGATAGAAGTACTCTAGAGAAAAATAATTTCATCATCTTTCTTTCTTGATTTGCTCATAAGTCTAGTATTCTCTAGTTAAGATCTTTTGTGCTTCTAAGGAAGATTGCATGTTTGTCTTTATCACTTGTATGTTTGTTTGTTTCCTTCAACTCTTGTACTTGCTATCCAGCCTTGCTAGCCAAAAACCTGTACTGAGAGGGAATTCTTCTCGTGCATCCAATCCTTTAAACCAAAACCTTTGCCATTTGTGTCCACCATACCTACCTAGTAGCATTATTGCTATTCCAAGTAAATTCTTGTTTTATCTACCTCCCAAATTAAACTTGTTATGTGAAAATTAATGATTAAAGCTCTCACGAACTTGATGGCACACTTTACTTTCTTGCACTTAATAAACTTGAACCATTGCACCCATCTATGTTGCGTATATGCTTATGCTTTGTGAGTTGTGAATTAGCAGAACCATGCTGTCATGGGGAACGCTTTCAAAATTGCACTGGTACTTTGTACCTAGTTGATATCATGTTCTTTTGTCTATGGACGTCATCGGTGTGAAATGAAAGGGGAGCTTGTAAGTCCATGGAGTTATGCATGTGTGTTAGAGAAACGCCTGGGCCGCTGGTCTAATCCATGCTGACATGGTGGAAACCTGCAGCGTAACCATAACGAGTATTGATGACCCACAAGTATAGGGGGTGTATCGCAGTATTTTCGAGGGAAGTGAAACCCAATTTATTGATTCGACACAAGGGGAGCCAAAGAATATTTATAAGCCTTAACAACTGAGTTGTCAATTCAGCTGCACCTGGAAACAATCTTGCTCACATCAGTTTATCAGTAGCAATAGTTTTGTAGTAGGAATAGTAAAGTAACAGCAGTAGCAAAGCAAAGATAGTAGTAACAAAAGCAGTAAACAATGGGATTCGAGTGCGGTAGGCATAGGGATGGATGGACGGGCTTTGCATGGATAAGACAATTCACATAGCAATCAGAACATAGGGTAATTACAGATAAATAAGATAAAGCACCCAAGTACTAGACAATCCTAGGCATGTGTTCCATATATAGTCATACATGCTCGCAATGAGAACTTGCACAACATCTTTTGTCCTGCCAGCCCGTTTGCAGCGGGGCCTCTAGGGAACTACTGGCAATTAAGGTGCTCCTTTTAATAGAGCACCGGAGCAAAGAATTAACACTCCGTGAACACACGTGATCCTCACATCAAAGCCTTTCCCTTTCGGTTATCCCGATTTCTGTCACTTCAGGGCCATAGGTTCCGGACAACAACGTGTGTATACAACTTGTAGATAAGACCAAGAACAATACTATCATAATGAATCGATAATAAGTTCAGATCTGAAATCATGGCACTCGGGCCCTAGTGACAAGCATTAAGCACAACAAGTCGCAACAAAGTCATAAAGCACTAATAAAAGATACTAGGCACCATGCCCTAACAATCTGATGCCATTACATGAACGATCTCATCCAATCCCTACCATCCCCATAGCCTACAGCGGGGGATTACTCACTCATAGATGGGGAAACATGGATGGTCGATGGAGAAGCGATGGTGATGATGATGGCGATGATCTCCTCCAATTCCTCGTCCCGGCAGGGTGCCAGAACGGAGTTTTTGGTGCTGTTTCGTGGAATCTGGTGGTGGCGGTGGAGCGGAACCCCTTCTGGAAAAACGTCGAACCCCCCGAAGTTTTTAGGTCAGAAGGCTCCTTATAGGCGAAGAGAGAGGCCAAGGGGGTGCCTGGGGGGCCCACACCACCCCCTGGCGTGACCTGGCCTGGCCCGCGCCACCAGGTGGTGTAGACACCCCCTGGCTCTTCTCCGTCTCGTATTCTGGCTCCTGGAGTCTTCGGGTGAAATAGGATTTTTGGCATATTTTCCGGGATTTTTCCTGATAGTTGATTTTCTGCACAAAAAGTAGACACCAAGGCAATTCTGCTGAAAACAACGTCAGTTCGCATTAGTTGCATCCAAATCACACAAGTATAGAGGAGAAACAATAGCAAAAGTGTTCGGGAAAGTAGATACATTTTGGACGTATCAACTCCCCCCAAGCTTAGCTTATTGCTTGTCCTCAAGCAATTCAGTTGAAAACTATGTGCGATAAAAGAACTTTCACGAACACATTTGCTTCATATGATGTAAATATTCTCAGCAATGTGATCAACTACTTAGACAATTCATAATAAAGAGTATGCAACTGAGTCTACTTAATAGTCCTTGCAAGCTATGAAGAGATTCCAACTCAAGAATAATAAGTAGCATGAAGCACAAACATAAGCAATATTAAAATTCTCATAGAAAGGTATGATAGAGTGGTATCTCGCTTGCCTTTGATTATGAATGCCAAGGCACCTCTGAAGTTCAAGCGATGACTAGAAGTAAAGATATCAAGGATACAAGCATCACAGTCATAACACAAATAATCAACTAATGGGACAAACACAAAGAATGACAACTATGCTCTCAAGAAGGTGCTCAAAGAATATGTGGAGACTCAACAAGTAGAAGAAAAGGTTTTGAATAATTTTGAAAGGCTTCCAAATGCTGAAAGTATGGTACTCATTAGCTTTGAGCTCTCATTGCCCCTATCATAAGCATCTTTAATGTGATTAAGGTGAAAGTGAGGTCCAATCTGAGTTATATGCTTGACAGACTATAAACTGGAAATCCCAAGTCCCTTGAGTACGAGGGCCGCTCCTCATGCTACTCAACTTTAGTCACCGGTAAGTTCTTGTCATCGTAAGTATGTGCGTATCATTGAGAACCGCCAACGGGGTACCCCTTGCCCGATGATACAGAAGAATCCCCATATCAAAATGACAAGGCAAGCAGACAATGAGTATCTCAGCAATCTTCTTATTTACCATGGGAAAATGGTGCTTTTTTTTCTCTCTTTCCTCTTTTCATAAAACTCTTTTTTTCTTTTTCTCAATAGCTATCTCTCTCTTTTTTTATAAGAAGAATGCTTCATAGATATCATTATGGTTACACTGCAGGTTTCCACCATGTCAGCATGGATTAGACCAGCAGCCCAGGCGTTTCTCTAACACACATACATAACTCTATGGACTTACAAGCTCCCCTTTTATTTCACATCGACAACATCCGCAAACAAAATAGCAAGGTATCAACTAGGTATATATTTACAAGTGTTGAAAGCGTTCCCCATGACAGCACGGTTCTGCTAATCACCAGCCTATAATTTGCAAGCATATAACTTTCATGGAGAGTTCACAATGGTTCAGGTTTATTAAGTGCAGGAAATAAAGTGTACCATCAAGTTCGTGAGAGCTTTACTAACTAATTTTCCCATAACAAGCAAACATTTTATTCAGAAGAAAACAAGGCATATTGAATATGGACGGGAGTAGCAAATGATGCTAATAGGTAGGTATGGCGGACACTTTGGCAATATCTGGTTTAGGGAGTTGGAAACATGAGTAAAACACTCAGTGGAAGTGAAGGCTAGCAATAGTAAGGGAGCGACAAACGAGAGAGCAATAGTTGTCATTATCATGCTTGCAACAAAACATGACTACTCATGGCATGAAAGTGATTCAAGATCCTCAAGGCAAAATAATTCATCGAGGCTTAACTGATTATTACAGTCATGTGCATGCGTGAGCATGTGCCAAGTCAATTCAAATGAAACATTCAGAGGAGGATACCATAGTGTCATACCAATTTATGAATAGAGTAATGCAAGCAAACATTCATGAGACATGCTACAAACTATTAGCGAGCTAGAGCTAATCATAAGAAAGCAAGAACTACTAAGCATCCAAAGATAACATACACCCTACTTGAACGGGCTAAGCAAGCTCACAAAGATGAGTATATGTACAAAATGAAAACAAATAGAGTTCGTTACCAGCCTCTTACCACGCCTCAAGTTGTCATTGATCCTCATTATTGCTCTTCACTTGTGTAACTTGAATAATAATATGAAACCAATATCCACTGAGGACTGCCGAACCCTGTAGCAAACTCGCAAAAACCAAAGAAGAACGACAAATATTTTTGGTGTTTTCGATTTTTAAACAAGAACCAAAAGGGAAAAACAAACAAAGCAAAATCTTTTTGGGTTTTTCAAATAGTTCAAACAAAGCAAAAAGGGAAAAACAAACCAAGGCAAAAAGGAAGAAGCAAACCAAAGAGAAACAACAGAAATATTTTGGGTCTTTTTGTGTTTTTTAGAAAGCAAAAGCAAAGAAGAACGAAAACTGAAAAGAGAACGAAAACATGAATATACAAAGTACCGACGCAACATGATATGGAGATGAGTGTGGTGTCGGCGTACCTCCCCCCAAACTTAGGCTTTTGGCCTAAGTGGGTATCAATCCATGTACGAATAGGGGTTCCAAACGGGCGGATCTTGGTAAGAATGGTCGTAGCTGGACCCATGAGAAGAAGAGGAAGCTCCCCAATCATAAGCGGGTTGCTGATATGAAGACTCTCCCTCATTCGAGGGCTGGACCGAATCATCCGTGACCTCCCTTCTAGTGTCCTGCTCCTGCTGGTAAAGCTCTCCCAGGTACGTGTCAAGCTCCTCCTCAGTGAGGGACCATCCTTCCCTGTTATCAAGGTTAAACAAAATAGGTGCAGGCAAAAGAACAACACGCTCGGACTTTCTCTTTCTCCAACTAGCCTTGAGAAAGGTTATTTCATAAGATAACTCACTCATACTAGCCCACGAGGAAACAAATTTATGTTGTATCATGGAATTAAGATCAAGCCTCTCTATGGGAAACTGTAGGTCTATATGATGAGGCACTAAACCATGCAATGCTAGCAAACGAGAAGCAATGAGGCCTCCACAAATTCCATCTCTCTTACGGTTAGCAGCAAGACGGAAAGCTATCAAAGCACCCAAGTTGTAAGACCTATCTCGTCTAAGAGCAGCAGAGATAAATGCTAAATCAAACGAAGATAACTTATTGGTAGTTTTCCTAGCAAGAACACACTTGGCAATAAAGTAGGCAAAGTAGCGAATGGAGGGAAGATGAATGTTACGGATTTTTCCTCTCTCCTTCGAGAAGCTACTCCCTTGAAAAAATTCTGCATATAAATCCATAAGTGGTTCCGGTCTCTCTTTAATCTTCCTACATGATCCCCATTGAGGTACCTTAATAGCTGCACAAAAATCATCAAGAGAAAGGTTGACGGTAATATTGTAAATTTTGTAATGGACCATGGGGTTAGGCAAAGAGTGACTAAATTGGAAATCCTGCACCACAGACATGGTTAGCTTCACAAATTGACAAGGTTCATCTTCCAAAAAGTGCTCTAACCCTGCATTAGAAACCAAAGTGTGGAAATCTTGTAGAATTCCTGCAGCTCTCATGAACTCAGGGCATGGATAAATGGAGGGAAAAACTTCCTCCTCTCGGTGGACCTTCATGACCTCAGGCACCTAAAGCTCATGTTGGTTTAGGTGGTGTTCACTCATCTTCTATTCTGAAATTTAAACACCTATTAAACAAGTGATTGCAAAGTAAATATAATGAAGGATTCTACTCATAGGGACTTGCAAGAGGCCTAAACATGCATCAAAACTATATCTCTAAGCATCAAACAAGCTTACAAGCTCTCAAAACCAGTCACCTATAGCAGAAAAATACTCAACATATAATCCACTAAACACAAATCTGCTTGGACAAGGGGAGGAGTCACATACCTGGGAACAATTGCTCCAAATTTCAGCAAGAAAGATGGGCTGAGCAAGGAGATCGAAAAAATCGAGAGCAAGCACAACAAGAACACGATTTTGAGCTATGAACTAGAGCTTACTCGGGAGAGACAAGAAAGTGGCAGGTGAGAGAGGTTGTGGAGGGCTAGGGGTGGCCCACACCAGGGCATGGCGCCACCCATGGCTGGTCGCACCACCATGTGGTGTGCCTGCCTGGTGGGCCCCCCTGGTACCTACCAGGTACTCCTCTGCCCCTTTTTTCACGTAAAAATTTAATAGAATTTTCTGGAATTTTCCGAGACACTTTATTTTTGGGCATTTTTCAGAAATAGAAGAATGATTTTTCAAACAGACAGATTTTTTTTCTTTTTCTTTTTGGAAACATCATGCAAAGACAAAACAAGGCTAGAACTACCGAAGTTCTAACATGCAAGCAACTAACAACACAAAGAAAACTAAACGAAAGCAAAAACTAAAATGCAGAGGATAGAAATAAACGGAGATAATCATAATGAAAACATTGTTTTGTTCAATGGAATCCTTTTGTTTGCAAGGTTGATCAAGTCTTGCTACCAAAACAATTGCATATGAGACAAAACTTTGTACTCCACTAATGATTATGTTACCTTAACCTTGATAGCAATTGTCCCAATCATAATAGTTTCAAAATTTTCTCTTGGTATGGGACAATATATTTCTCCAACTTGAATGCCTTCAACATGTTCAATTGAATTCAAACCATAAGTCCTTTCAATCTTCTTGGGGAAATAGACAATATGTTCCTTGTCATTAACATTGAAGGTCACCTTTGCTTGATTACAATTAATAACAGCTCCTGCGGTATTAAGAAAAGGTCTCCCAAGAATAATAGACATGTTATCATCTTCAGGCATCTCAAGCACAACAAAATCAGTTAATATCAAGCAATTGTGAGCCACTTGAACATGTACATCCTCACATATACCCACATGGATAGTGGTAGATTTATCAGCCATTTGCAAAGATATATCAGTTGGTATCAATTTTTCAAGTTGAAGCCTCTTATAGAGAGAGAAAGGCATAACACTAACTCCAGCTCCCGAATCACACAAAGCAGTTCTAACAAAACTGTTCTTAATAGAGCAAGGGATAGTTGGAATCCCTGGGTCTCCAAGTTTCTTAGGAACCTTACCATTGAAGGAATAATTAGCAAACAAAGTAGAAATTTCTTCATTGGGGATCTTCCTTTTATTCGAGACAATGTCCTTCTTATACTTTGAGTAAGGAGGCAATTTAATAGCATTAGTCAAAGGAATTTGCAAGAATAAAGGCTTCAACCACTCACAAAACTTATTATAGTGTTCATCTTCCTTTGACTTGTGTTTCTTATCAGGGAAAGGCATAGGTTTTTGGACCCAAGGTTCTCTTTCACTACCATGTTTCTTAGCAATAAATCTTCTTTGGTGTATTTAGTAGTCTTAGTGTGGTTTTCAGGTTCTTCTTCAACTTTTTCTTCATTAGGCACTTCATTTTCTTCATTACCACTTTCAGTTTCAGCATCAGAGATAGATATACTATTAGGATCTATAGCAGGTTCAGAGGGTTCTACAACAGTTTTATGTTTCTTTTTCCTTTTCTTACGAGTAGAACCACTATTTTCAGCTTGTTGAGAATCCTGCTCAATTCTTTTGGGATACCCCTTAGGATATAGAGGATCCTGGGTAGCAGCTCCACTTATAGTCCTAATTTCATAAGCATGTTTTTCTTTAGCAGCATTAACTAGCAAGTCATTTTGCACTTTAACGAGTTGATCTATTTGAGTTTGAACCATTTGAAAGTGTTTAACAATCATTTTAACATCATTAGAGGTTCTTTCCACAATATCTTTCTACTCAACAATAGCTCTAGTGTTTTCCATTAGATGATTTTGCACCCTTTTATTAAAGTTATCTTGCTTAACAATAAAGATATCGAATTCTTCTAAGCATTGATCAGGAGGTTTAGCGTAAGGGATATCACCTTCATCAAAGTGTTGGAGAGAGTGTACCTCAATAGTGGGTGAGTAGGGAATAGGCTTACATAATTCTTCTATAGGAGGTAAATTCTTGACATATGCAGCTTTAATTCCCTTCTCCTTAAGACATTTCTTAGCTTCCTTCATCACTTCATCATTTAATTCAATAAGTCCCCTCTTCTTTTATGTTGGAATAGGCACGGGAATAGATGGTTCAGGTACAATTACTTCAGGTATAACTTGTTTAGGAGGAGTCCAATCTTCATAATTCTTGCTTATTTTATCCATTAATTCCTCAGCTTCCTTTGGAGTCCTATTCCTGAAAACACAATCAGCACAACTATCTAGGTATGTCGTAGATTCCTCGGTTAGTCCATTATAAAATATATCAAGAAGCTCATTCTTAGGTAAAGGACTTCCAGCCTGTGCATGAATCAAAGCACAAAACCTTGCCCAAGATTCGGGCAATACCTCTTTTTCTCCCTGTTTAAAATCAAAAAGTTCCTGCAAAATAGCATGTCTAGCACTGGGAGGAAAATATTTCTGCAGGAAAATACTAATCAAGCACTCGGAGCTATCAATAGATCTAGGAGGTAAATTACTAAACCAAGTTTTAGCTTCTCCTTTCAGTGAAAAAGGAAAAATCTTAGCAACAAAGTAAGTACGCATCTTAATATCATCAGAAAACAAGCCACTCATGGTAAAAAGTTCATTCATATGTGCTACCGCACTTTCATTCTTAGTCCCACAAAAAGCTTCTCTCTCGACAATAGCTATGTAAGATAGATCGAGAGAGAAATCATAATCTTCATCTGTAATGTTTATGGGAGAAGCAGCAAACTTAGCAGCAGGAGATAATTTGGGTCTAATAGTACGCCTCTCAAGGAGACTCTTAGCAACGCTCCTATCATGGGTGTTCTTACATTCTTTAATAAACTCATCGGTCATCTCAACTTAACCTTCTTCAATATCATAACTCTCACTAGACTCAGGTGAGCTAACGGGTGTGGTAATGTCTTCATTAGGAGTTTCGGTATTTCTAGCTATAGTTCTAGCAATCATAGCATCTAGGAGAGGACCTAATGAACCACTCTTATCAAGCACAGTAGAAGCAGCATCATAAGCATCTGAAGTTTCAGATTCAGCAGTAGTAGCAGTGTGTGTAGCATATGTATGTGGGGGTGTAACGAGCTTACTTATAACAGATGGTGAATCAAGAGCAGCAGAGGTGTTTAGAACCGTACCTCTTCTTGTAGTGGATGGTAAAATAGGAAACTTGCCATCACGAGACTTACCCATGATGGATGGATAGCAGGGAACAATAGAGAATCTAAGTGAACTTGATAAATAAAGCTATGGTCCCCGGCAACGGCGCCAGAAAATAGTCTTGATGACCCACAAGTATAGGGGGTGTATCGCAGTATTTTCGAGGAAAGTGAAATCCAATTTATTGATTCGACACAAGGGGAGCCAAAGAATATTTATAAGCCTTAACAACTGAGTTGTCAATTCAGCTGCACCTGGAAACAATCTTGCTCACAACAGTTTATCAGTAGCAACAGTTTTGTAGTAGGAATAGTAAAGTATACGCAGTAGTAAAGCAAAGACAGTAGTAACAAAAGCAGTAAACATTGGGATTCGAGTGCGGTAGGAACAGGGATGGATGGACGGGCGTTGCATGGACAAGACAATTCACATAGCAATCAGAACATAGGGCAATTACAGATAAATGAGATAAAGCACCCAAGTACTAGACAATCCTAGGCATGTGTTCCATATATAGTCATACGTGCTCGCAATGAGAACTTGCACAACATCTTTTGTCCTGCCAGCTCGTTTGCAGCGGGACCTCTAGGGAACTACTGGCAATTAAGATGCTCCTTTTAATAGAGCACCAGAGGAAAGCATTAACACTCCGTGAACACACGTGATCCTCACATCAAAGCCTTTCCCTTCCGGTTATCCCGATTTTTGTCACTTCGGGGCCATAGGTTCCGGACAACAACGTGTGTATACAACTTGTAGATAAGACCAAGAACAATACTATAATAATGAATCAATAATAAGTTCAGATCTGAAATCATGGCACTCGGGCCCTAGTGACAAGCATTAAGCACAACAAGTCGCAACAAAGTCATAAAGCACTAATAAAAGATACTAGGCACCATGCCCTAACAATCTGATGCCATTACATGAACGATCTCATCCAATCCCTACCATCCCCATAGCCTACAGCGGGGGATTACTCACTCATAGATGGGGGAAACATGGATGGTCGATGGAGAAGCGAGGTGATGATGATGGTGATGATCTCCTCCAATTCCCCGTCTCGGCAGGGTGCAAGAACGGAGTTTCTGGTGCTGTTTCGTGGAATCTGGTGGTGGCGGCGGAGCAATAACTCCTTCTGGAAAAACGTCAACCCCCCCGAAGTTTTTAGGTCAGAAGGCTCCTTATAGGCGAAGAGAGAGGCTGAGGGGGTACCTGGGGGGCCCACACCACCCCCTGGCGCGGCCTGGTCTGGCCCGCGCCACCAGGTGGTGTGGCCACCCCCTGGCTCTTCTCCGTCTCGTATTCTGGCTCCTGGAGTCTTCGGGTGAAATAGGATTTTTGACATATTTTCCGGGATTTTTCCTGATAGTTGATTTTCTGCACAAAAAGTAGACACCAAGGTAATTCTGCTGAAAATAGCGTCAGTTCGCATTAGTTGCATCCAAATCACACAAGTATAGAGGAGAAACAATAGCAAAAGTGTTCGAGAAAGTAGATACGTTTTGGACGTATCAAGTATCTATGAAGCATTCTTCTTATAAAAAAGAGATAGAGATTGAGAAAAAGAGAAAAGAAAAAAAAAGATATTATGAAAAGAGGAAAGAGAGAAAAAAGCACCATATTCCCATGGTAATTAAGAAGATTGCTGAGATGCTTGTTGTCTGCTTGCCTTGTCATTTTGATATGGGGATTCTTCCGTATCATTGGGCAAGGGGTACCTCGTTGGCGGTTCTTTATGATACACATATGCTTACGATGATAATAACTTATCGGTGACTAAACTTGAGTAGCATGAGGAGCGGCCCTCGTATTTAAGGGACATGAGATTCTCAACTTACAACTTGTCAATGCATATCCTCATATTTGATCACTTTAACCTTAATCACCTAAAGATGCCTACGATAGGGGCAATGAGAGCTAAAAGCTAGTAAGTATCATAATTTTTGGGAGCTCTTTATGAGACTTGCAATCCCTGCTTCCCTCTTTGAAGGGCCTTTCTTTTACCTTGTCGTCGAGTCAGTAAACCTACTCCCTTCTATCTCAGCAAGTATTTTGAGTTGTTGTGTTTCATTCACTCATATGATGATTTATTCAATCATGTCTTATGTTCCTTGTTTTGCACATTGCTCTTATCTTAATGTTTACTACTTTGAAAGCTACCACTGAAAACCAGCTATTTGTGAACTCCAGCAAATTATCAACTATTCTTCGACCAAGAGCTAAGTTTGCCATTACCAATTATGATTCACTTTAGGTATCTTTATTGTGTTTCCTTTACTCATTACAAGTTGAGTTATATAATAGTGAGTTGTCTTCTATTATGATCTATGTATTTGATGAATGTGATGCTTCTTGTCCGTATTCTTTTATCAACTCTTCACTCCATAAACCCGAGGCCAATGTTTATTGAGCTTAGTTTTGCTTGGGGACAAGCGAAATCTAAGCTTAGGGGAGTTGATACGTCCATTTTGCATCACTATTCTATGTCATAATTCACTATTATTCATTGATATATCTTGTATTGAGAGGTGATACTTATGTTATTTCATCTGTTTTTGCATGGTTGATGACTTTTGGAGCATGGACCGCTGCTGTCAGGATTCTGATGGAAAAGGTGCTGTTTGGAGGCAAAATTCGCGAAGATCAGAAAATCCAGGAAAATATACGGAAAATCCTATTTTTCTAGAATATGAAGGAAGCTAGAAGGGGGACTGGAGATGGGCCATAGGGGGCCCACACCACCCCCTAACGCAGGAAGCCCTAGGCCGCGCCAGCAGGTGGTGTGGCCGCCCTGACCCACTCCAGGCTCTCCCCTCTGGCGTATATCATCCTCCCGAAACCCTAAGACCCGGGGAACGACCATAGAAAGGTTCCACCGCCTCTACGGGGCGGAAAACACCGAGAGAGAAAGATCTCTCTGGCGGACAGATTTTTACCGAGGGAATTCCTTCCCGGAGAGGGAAGATCATCGCCATCAACACCACCATCAAGCTGGACTTCATCAGGATCATCATCATCATCACCACCACCATCATCACCATCAGCACCCTCATCACCATCTCCATATTGATGTAACAATTGAGTTGAATTTTACATTAGTTCATAGGGGAAACTTTCCCGGTGTTGATTACTCTTTGTAGTTGATGCTATTGAGTGAACCGTTGAATTATTGTTTATGTTCAGATTGTTATATATCATTATTCCATCTCTGATCATGATCCATATGATGACTTGTGAGTAGTTCGTTTTGTTCTTGAGGACATGGGAGAAGTCATGTTGTTAGTAGTGGAGTTGTGTTGAGAAAGATTCAATAGTTTGTTATTTAAGTTGTGATGTACTTCTTCTAGTGGTGTCATGTGAACGTCGACTACATGACACTTCACCTATATGGGCCTAGGGGAATGCATTGTGTATTTGGCTACTAATCGTAGGGGTTGCCGAAGTGACAGAAACCTGAACCCCCGTTAGGAAACCATTACACAAGGGACGTAAGGGTCTTAGAGTTTAAAGCTGTGGTTAGGTTTCTACCTTAATTACTTTCTTGTACTTACGGATGTTTGCAAGGGGTATAATCACAAGTATGTATTAGTCCTAGGAAGGTCGGTACATTAGTACAGGTTCACCCACACAACACTTAGCAAGCTAAAGAAGATTAATCAACTATATGAAGCGAAAACACTTGACAGTCTTCCCATGTGTCCTCGAGAACGTTTGGTCATGTTAAGTAATACAACCGGCTTGTCCTTTGCTGCATAAAGGATTGAGCCACTTGATGCATTTATTCCTACTGTCTTTTATTTACTCGTACTTTGTTTACTTGCTTTATCAAAAACCCCTAAAAATCCGTTTGCTAAGTATTTGCAGAGAATTCCTGATCCATACCACTAGCCAGCACCTTCTGCTCCTCGTTGGGTTCGACATTCTTACTTATCGAAAATACTGCGATACACCCCCTATACTTGTGGGTCATCACCCCACCCTTTTGTTCCGCACTTGTTATTGGATCTTGCCCAATTTCCATCCATGCCTCGCAAAGCATCTCCTCCTCGAGGGTTGTGTATGATCCGCTCCTTTGGCTACCGCCTTGTGTTTGCCAGACTAGTTTGTCCCCAAACAAAGTCTCATGGTCGATAGAGATACCATCTTCCTGGGTACCAAAGTCGGGATCCTGCAAGGGCGTATTGTTGGATTATGTACACCGAGGAGAAAAGAACGGGGCCCAGGGACAAGATACCTGCGTCGGAGTTGGGGCCGGCGTTTCACCAAACAACTTGCGGGGAGCGGGCATGCTATCGGTGGGGATGCTCCTCCCGGTCTTGCTGCTGCATGAAGAGCCGCCGCCGACAGGTGCCGCGTTCAGGTTGAGGGCAAGAAAAGTCGGCGACGAGTCGACGACGATCTCCGGCCCCCCGTGATGGCCGCCGCTTCAATAGGAGGTGGTTTGATTGCGGACACGGCCAAGCTCGCTATGCCCGCGTCGTAGGCAGATAGTTGCTGCTCCTTTATCATAAGCAAGGTGGATGCCTGCACAGCGAGGGCCTCGGCGTTGAACTTGGCATGGACGGCTGTGGCATGATCAAAGGCGGCGACCCTTTCCTGGGCGGCTTGGGCATCAACAATGCGCTTCCGTGCCTTCCCTCTACGGTCAGCTCTCTTCCTCGGCTCCTCCTTCCGATGGTCGTCCGTCAATTCTTTCTTCACTCGGACGATGCTAGCGGCAGCAGCAGCTTTGCCGGCTGCTTTTGAAGGACGAGCAGCGGCCGGCTGTGGCAGATCAACGACCGGTGGCGGTAGATCAGAGGCTGGAGCAGAGGCGTACAGAGCAGCTCCTGGAGGCACGGACGGGCCACGGCCAGGGAGCGCACGTGCCGGAAGGGCGGCGGCGGTGTGTCCATGGCAGTGTGCCCGCAACCGAGCTCAATTTTCAGTCCACTTTGCGCCGAAACGGACAAGTCTAGAGCTGACTCTCGATTCGAAGGATGCGCGTTGGGCCGTGGTCTCGGTCCGGAAGGACCACGCGGTCCGTGTGGGAGCGGTTGGAGTTTGCCGTAGTAGCCCTTTCGGTGATGGGTGCATAGGAGTACGTCCAAGTCTCGTACTCTCGTCTTTCACTCTCATGGCCCTGCACAACACTTGCTAGATTGTGCATGCGTTCATGCGTGCATGCCAAGATTTGATTCCCCGTTTACTTTACCTGCGCATCCGATATTGTGTCGACACGCACGCATCGACGTTCTCGGGGGTCAGCCGCCTTCCAACTAGCCGACGCCTGCCAGTGCCCCCAAGCACAGGCCAAGGGGCAGGGGCGCCCTCCACGCCGCGGCAGGGTAGGCTGCCTACCCGCCCTTTTGTCTTTTTCCACCCAGAGCCATTGATTCGCCCGTTGGTGCGAATTAAACATGTCACCGATCTGAGCGTACTGTATGTATGTGTATGCCCGATCGGGACGTAGAACGGTCAGACAGAGCAGGGGACAGAGCCCATGGGGACGCACGCACCGCTCGCCTACGTGTCGACGCGCGAGAGCCCCCACGAGTGCACCGGCGCGTGGGCGCCCGTCCCCACACGCACGCGGCGAACCACCACCACCACCGGCCGGAGACGCGCCAAACCTCTAGCACTGCGGCTGCCAACTTGCGGGATATTTATGTAGTACTACTACTCTACTCTACTAACCAATGTCGCCTCCTCTTTGGTCACTTCACTTCAACGCTTTGCTTTCTTCTCCGCAGGTCGGTTCTCGCTTAAGCTAGCCATAGCCAGAGTGCCTCTCGGTGCAGATCACACTGGTCAAACACACAGGTATACTTACATGTTGATTGCGTGATGTAGATCGAGCGAGCTCGCGCGGACCTGGGTGGAATGGAAATGCCAAGATGAAGGAGGAGGCCGCCAGCTCGCTCCGACGACCTTCAATCGGGCCCGGCCGCGGAAGCACTCGACCGCTCCCGCGGGGAGAGCACGAATGTGGGGAGGGCCATCGCTGCCGGCCGGCGGGGAGCGAGCGGCAATGGAGGGAGGCCCCGACTGCAATGCCGCGTCGTGGCCGCCCGTCCGGCCGTGCCGGAGCATGCGCACGCTTCTTTCCTGCTCGCTCGCTCGATTCACGGGCTAAGATGAAGGAAGACGGCGCGCCGGCGAGCTTTAGTCCAGTCCGGCCGGGGTGGCAGTCCCACCCTTTCGTGTGCGGTCGCCTCCGTCGTCGAGCGCTCGCCAGATGGGGCACCATCGCTGGCGGGCGCCTCGAATGCGCCTGGCCGTGCCCGTGCATACGCGTTGCTTGAATTGCCTCCTGCTTCTCGCCTCGCTGATCTAATCCCTTTTGCTGCTTTTGACCGACTCTTGTTTCCCATCTTATCAGGGACACGCGCGCTTTGCCTTGCTATAATCGTATGCACGCCAAGATAACCGCAGTTCCATGCATCACTGGTGAGATTTTCTTAATCGATCATGCAGATTAACAACAAAACTTTAATTTTCCACTTAACATTCCTTGTTTTCGCTGGTATACCTACTTGATAATATAATGACGTTTCCTTCATGTTCTCTTCCTATTTTACACATTCCTTGTACAATTAAATGCTGTTTCCTGATCTATAAAAATAGATAGATGTTTTCCATAGATATTACAGTTAACCGTTCCGTAGATACGCCAATGATCAATATCAGAATTTTTTTCTCTACAACAATAATAAAATAGTTCTCTCATGGAGATTAAGAATAGAAGAAAATAGAAAAGTGAATTCCACTTTTATCCCTAGTTATGCATTTGTGACACTAATTACCGGTGAGTGAAAAATTGTCTTGATTACCCATATTAGAAGTCTTGGACCCTCTTTTTCTAATGCGTGTCCATTGCCAGAAGGTGTGAGGTGATGACCGAGGTTCAGAAATATTAGGACAATGACGATGAATAGAACAGATTGATAAGAGCAGTCTATACATGATCATTGATTACGTCTCTCGAGCTTTACATATTTTACCGCACCACATCAACATAACATGCCGGTTCTATCTGAACAACAAAGCGAAATGCTAAGGTGGAGTAAAATTGAGTTCAAGTCTTACTAGATGGGACATTTCGGTAGAAAGTTCACTAAATGGAATAATATGCAGTGGCGAAGGACAAAAAAATTGAGGTCAGGCGAACTCTAAAGTATTAAAAGAATTGATGCAAAAAAAATCAAAATTGTCTCCACACAAAGGTAATAGCATATCACTTCGTACAATGGTAATAGAAATATATTTAAATCTAAATAGAACATACAAACGTACCGATAATGAAGATTTAATACCATCTAGAAGTCCCAGGCAATGGCAAAGCTCTACCTTCCTTTTGTATATATTTTTTAGTTTCAACAAAGATCTAAATAACAAAGTGAAATGCTAAGGTAGAGTAAAATTGAGTTCAAGTCTTACTAGATGGGGCATTTCAGTAGAAGGTTCACTAAATGGAATAATATTAATATGTTTGCACGAAACGGAGGATAAAATGTGGAATTCACTCAAAAGAGAAATAGAAATGCTGGATTTACGGCTAGATAGAGAAGTTTACCAAAAAAGAAGACCAAGTAGTTTATTATTATATTTTTATATTTATGGTTGGATTTATTACCAATAACAAAAGGTACAACAAAATTGTCTAGAGGCTCTAACAACCATACATGTCGACCTAACTCGAGGGAAAGGGCACATCTAACGAAATTATATTGGCGGTATGATTGTTTTGAGCCCTCAAGATTCACAAACCAAAAATTTGGCTAAAGTTTTGTGTGCCCATGAATTGAACAAATTTGGCCAAAAAATTGGACAAAAGTTGGTAGTGGACCATTGGCGTGCCAACATATTGGCACCTATCCAAACAAGGTCCTATTCTCCAAAAATAAATCCAAACAGGTCCAAAGGTTTGGTCATGGCCAGAAAAAGTTATAAGGTATGTTTTGGCACAAACCAAACACACCCTAGCCCTTCTTAGAAACTACACTATAATTTAGAAACTGTGTTCGCCGTTCTTAATATCCTTCCAAATTGTGCTAGATTAGCTCATGATTCCTTCTGTTATACCCACCTTTACAATGATTATGCATCAGAAGCAACAAGAAATTTCTACGAGTTCAAATCCTTCACAGAGACATAGCTTCGCAGCACGTCGTTCAGTGGCAGAGGTTGGTAAGGATCTCTCAGGGGGTAAAATACAAAACTTCATGGTCTATGGAGGGCAAAAGGCAAAAAATCCTAGTCTAAACCTTTTGGAAAAAAATCCTTCACCAAAAATTCAAAAGCTGTGGGGCGGTGCCCCCCGCTGACATGTGCATAGCTCCGCCACTAACGCCATTGCTTCCAAAGTTGTCGAGTGTAATGTTACGTTGATCACTAATGTGGATGAACCCTGGTAAGCTCCTTGTCGATCCCCACAAATGACTGCCACAACTCCCTTGGTGCTTCTTGTTGGAACTACCACATCTACGTTACTTTCATCAACCATTTAGAGAAGTTATCCATCTGGAGTAGGTTGATGAGGCAACACAGCTCTCCTATGGGTCATTTTCTCCTTCACATTCTCCATATCAGAGATGAACTTGCGAACAAAACCCTTCACCAATATTGGCTATTTGTATATAGCTTTAGAATTGCTTTCCTGCGTGTTGTCCATATTGCCCACAAAGGTCACAATTATTGAAATGAACTTTTTGTGGCTAGTGGTCTCTATGAGATGAAAAAGAACCATTTTTTTGGCATCCGGCAAAACTTGCACGCATGTTCTCTACAAGTTCTTCATTAACAAGGGCCAATATACACCATGACATACTAGTGAGTGCATCCAAGAGTCCTCCATTGACTGACATATATCACAGCACTCGCCATCACCATATTTCTCCCATTCAAGGTCTCCCCGGTAGGAATAAAGTGATGCACTAATCTCAAAGAAAAGATCTTAAATTTCGAGGGGACTTTGGTTTTGTAGAGAGAGCTCCATGATTTTTCAATCTTAGGCGGATTGTGTCCGAGTGATTTTTCAAGCCGTTTTTCTCACACCTTGTTTGTAGTAACAAGCATATGACAACTATGCCACACAGAAAAGACACATGAACTTTCATGACACCGGTAACAAAAATCATCGCGGTGGGCCGTGCTCAATGGTATTTCGTTGATCGCCTCGATATCCATCGGCAAGAAATTCATAGTTAGCTTCTCCTAAACCTGTCCGTTCAAGGTGCGTGCTCAACAGTATCTCGTTGATCACCTCGATATCCACGAGAAGAAAATCCTAAGCTAGCTCCTCCTGAAGTGCCAAACGCAAAAAATCTTCATGGTAGCCTATGCGCAACGATATCTTGTTGATGTTGATCGCCTCTGTATTCATGGGTAGAAATTTATACTGTACTTAATTAGCTTTCTCCTGAACTTTGTTCAAGGTGCCAAGCCTAAAAATCACCGTGGTGCCAAACCGAAAATCATCAGGGCAGGACATGCTCAACGTCATCTTATTGATCGCCTCGATATCCATGGGGAGAAAATTCAGAGCTAGCTTCTCCTGAGTTCTGACCCAACGGCAAGACGCCGAACTGATAAGTTCAGAAAGTGTAACTGGCGGTGTATTGTTGATAGTACGACTAGCTAAATGAATCAGGCATAAACCAACTGGCCCAGTCCGCATACCACATCTGCTAGTCGCCTAGTCCGCACACCCAGGCTTCTTAGCTTGCTACCAATTTTGGTTCCAGAAAATGAGGCCTACAATTACAAATGAGGTAGGAGGCCCATATCACCAAATATCACCCAGCAACCCAGAAACTAAAGAAAGGTCGAATGAATGCCATACAATCTGTCAGACGCAGAAAACCACATTCAGCAGTATGTAATCAGAATATAACCGGACACTACTGAGAAATCCTGCTTAAAGGAGAGACCTTCACCAACTCGAGATGCAGCATTTGCATTAGGTTATATACTGAAATCCACATAAACTGTTTTGCTTTCAGTTATATATGACAGGAGTGACACTACAGATTTGATAGGTTCACATAAACATCAGTCATAGGAAGGCACAAGGTAAAACAACATGACATGCACCAAAAATCTCCCTTATTCACCATGGACATACAAACACACATTATTTAATTTGCCCATCCTCCTTGGTACCTTACAAGCAGTGATCTTGCCAACTCTTTCTCACCCAGCATTGGGGGAAAAGTTTTTCCGTGTACCAGATCCGTGCAGTTTGGACTGCTCAAGAACTTCCTGCCCCGTTGGAGTTCTCGCCCCTTGCGGTGGCCCTTGAGCTGCTATTTTGTTTTGCCAACATCTGCACTCCAGAAACAACAAACCACAGCTGGAAGTATTATGTCTGGGGTGCTGAAAGTTTAGTTTGGTAATAATATTCAGAGGATGCAGTAACATCATGTCTTCATTTGAACACTAATAGCCTTGCAAATACTCTTTGTATTGCTGAAACTCTCCTCTTTAACGAAAACTTAATAGGGAACTTTTTGAAAACAGAGCCATATTTCTGATGGCACAAGGGTCCAACAGGACCTAGAGACTTGATTTGTTATTAAAAAAATGTTCAATTACAAGTCTCAACAGAGCTTAAGTGTACCTTCTTGGATTTTGTATTCCTCAAAGCATCCGTGAGGAGTTTCTCCAGTCTCTCAAGCTTATTAGCATCCGACTCGTCAGCATTGTTTTGAAGAGACCTGCAGTTTTGTACATAATCAGATTCGGGGTAGGCACCGTAAAACCATACGGGAACACATTGCGACAAGTCTGATGTCTACCAGGAAGCAATATCTCTAAGCCTTGACTGTATATTTGAAGGATCTTCATCCTGGTTCAGCACCGAAATAACTTATCAGAGATAATGACCATATGTAGAGTTTGCAGTTAGTCCGTCCTGGATACAGAATTGTGTGCCACCTACAACCTAGTCTTGGACTATAGATGTCTCATTCAGATAAGATAGTAGCAAGTTAATTAAAATTACTGCATCCGTTTTACTTGTCCTGTGCAAAGGGCACACAAATACTTGAAAACTAACACTTCGATATGCATAGTGTGTCTCCACGGGAACGTCAGTAGTATGGACTGATTCAATCCACAGTAGAATTGATGATTCGCAGATAAATGTTCCACATCTAAACAAGAAAGCTCTAGCTATGTAATGAGAAAAGCTATAGAGATTAATTACATGGTTACTACTTGAATCGCCTCCATTCAGGTTCCTTCCGGCTCCTGCAAATTGCTGATAACGGTCATATGTGCCTTCTATGCTGAAAATAAATGAGTGGTATTAACATTGGAAAAACACTGTACTTCATTTTTAAAATGTTTTAAGGCTTTGGCCTGCAATTTCAAACAAAACTCTATGCAATTAAAATGGTAGATTTGACATGCTTTGTCTTGTATAATTTGGTGAAGACCTCTATATCGGTTCATTATATTAATTCTATTGGTACAAACAATTTTTACCTTGTCTAATTTCAGATGCTTCTATTTCACCTTTTAAATTTCAATACCAGGTGCTTTGTGACACTTATCGATTTAAAGGAACCAGAAACGTATACTAGCGTTAATATATCTTTAATCCTGATTCTTATACTGTTTATTTCTCTTGTCCTAGTTTCAGATATGCTATTACACTACATTTTCAAGAGCAATGTTGTCAGACTGAGAACACCATGCTGAATCTATTTGTTTTATGATATCGATGTCTTAACTTGAAAATCATGATTACTTAGGTTAGTGTTTTACATTGTTCTTCATTACCAAAATAATCCTACTGGATGGTTTAATAATCATTCTACAGTATAGATTGAGATATTAAGACCTCAGGCGGGGTAAAATATTTAACTTAAGCCTGAGGATCAAGAAAAATGAAATATTGTACTAACCCTATGAAATATTGAAAAGATAATGCGTGTTTTTTCAAGTGTTTATCCGATGATGAGAATGGGTGAGAGTAGGATGGAGGTAACTATGGATACATGACGAGTACTCCCCTGTATTAATGAGGTGATCCTGCATTTGTGCTGGGCAGTTTGAATAAACTGGGAACTCATAATGACAACACTTCTAGAGAGCACAAGCAAAGATATTTTTTCAATATAGGAATATTAGCATCATTTAAGTACATGCCCGTGTTATTGCTTTCATACTGTGAATCTGAACTTAAAAATTTGGGATTATTGAGTTTAAAACTACAAGCCTCACTTTATTGATTCTGCACCTCTCTTTTAATAAGATATGTGATGCAAAACATAAATGTATCTTGTAAACTTATTCTAGGACTAAATAAGCTAAATCTCCAATATTTACAATTCTGTGAAAGTAAGTTGACCTTGCAAGGTGAAGCTTCCTCAGTACATTGGGAGTCTAGTTGTGATTCGGTAGTACTAATGGACATTGGATATATCTAGTCTACCTACCCTAAACTGACTCCCTTACAAGTAGCATTTTTTTTGTAAATTTTGTTTGACAAAACTGGCTATTTTTCTTCCAGTTGTGGTTTTATGCCCACGTGTGTCTTCAACGAGAACAAGAATGAAAACGGAAACAAGATAATATCCAAGTCATACATGTTCTATGAATGAGATACCTCTCTGTCTACAAGCTTTTACTAAGCCTAAACTATCTTCTAGTATTAAGAAGCCTCCTACTCAAGGGGATCACATACTTGATAAGAAGATAAAAACTAGAAAGAAAATACCCATTTTAAGCATTACGTATCACAATAAAAACAAAATTAGCCAACTCTTTTTCGTATTTCTCAAATTCTTGGATTGCACGAAGACATTACTTTTTTTACATATCTCAGCACATTAGTTATGACCATATGCCATCACCCGGTGAAATAGGTAATATTAGGAGATAAAGTGATATGGACCATTGAGTTCGGGAATTAGGGATGTTTGTGGAGGTTAGGCAGTTAGGTAGGCTTGTTAAAATCATTGAAGTTACATAGAAAATAAGATTCAAATATCACCCATTAAGTTACTTTTGACATCTTCATTTGCAAATAATAGTAGGATGGTAGTGACTTTTCAGGTAACTCAAAGTAAACTAAGTACCTAGATCAAGGAATACTTGCCAATGAACAATCCTTTTTAGTGTCTATTGAGATTTTAGGAAAATAATATTCTTAGCTTTTTATTTTTGAGTTATATGAGAAAACACATGTAGATTTATTACATTTGTATTGTTCAAATGATGGTGACTAGAAGCTATAGAAGAACATCCAAAATCTTTGATTAGTTTCTCAATTTTTGGTTGAGGTTTTATTCGACCCATTGAGCTGGCATGTCAGTTCTCTAAAGGGATCTCATAAAGCAATATGGCATTTTGTAGTTATCGCGTTAGGTATGGAAATAAGACATGGGTGAAGCATCGAGCCCTATTAACAAAGTCCCACAGCTTGGGCTCGAGGACACTTTTCCTCTCTTAAGACAATACTCCTTACAAGGACACGAAGTCCACATTTACGGTTCTTTAAGATTTCATCTAAAGGTGATGATGCATAATGGACAACTAAGATACAGTGCCTACATACATGATGAAGATTCATAGACTAGGCCTAAGGGATCTTCTATAACATAGTTACCTATCATACTAGGGAAGGACTCGGAACAGATACGATAAGTACCCGACATGATGTGACTTTCAAACACTTTCAAACACTAGGATATCTTTACCTTTGGACAGTGTCATCCACGATCCCAACTCAAAGAATATCAACTGTTTCCCCTCAAGACAAGACACATATATAAAGGACATGGAAGCCCCTAGAAGAGACAACTGATATCAGATAGTAGCAAGCAACACATCTGAGGGATAAAGAGCTATACTGTAGAGATCACCATCTAACTAGGATATTCATATCTAGTTTATCTACATTTCCATTTCTTTTTTCCTCGAGATAATTAAGAGAACATAAAGATTAGACCTGCTACCGACACTTGGGCCTGAAGCTGGGTACATTAATTTAGGAGTGTTTGGTAGGGTAATCAACGTTTCGCCTGACACCCAAAATTGTGCATGTATCTATGATTGCAACATAAGGGATTGTGTATATGCGACAAGAGGGGATATAACTTGCTCTTGTCGATGCCCCTGTCATCTCAAACTACTCAGTTGATATCTAGGGATCATTGTAAACTAGTGTTTGGTATCTAGGGATCATCATGGAGGTACGAATAGGATAATCATGCCAATACAAATTGGTGCTTTGTTTTGTCTCCATAGCAACTCACATGAGGAAAAAGACTAAGATCCTCAACAAGATCAATGTCTTAGTCTCTTAGTTGCCTAAGAGATAGTTCAATGTAGATAGCTTATCACTAACATGGAAATGATCCCTTATCCTTAACCTAGACAAAGTGACCAACAATTCTATAACTAACATGATAGTGGGAAAAGCAATTTGACCTACAATCATAACCATGAAATTGAAGAGCTTTGAGCATCCTTAGGTGTTATGAAAGCTACAACACCTATCATGGAGAAAAACTAGGTTGATTCATACAACTCCACTTGTCACAAGAACCCATAACATATAAGAATAAGACATCAACAGAAAACTCGGAAAAAGGTTGGCATCTACCCTCAGGGATACTATGGGTCTGAACTTGGCTTAGTCGTCCAAGAAAACACCTATACATCTCTAATAACAAGCTTTTGTGATGATGATGGCCTAATGATATCGATGGTACTATTTCATGATGCATAGAATCAAACATGATATCGAGCAAGTTGATATAGTTCCAATTCCCACAGTTTAGCGTGAATGGAATATATGTTCTCAAACACTAAGACCCCTTTCTCTGTAAACGATACATGTGCGACCATTGAGTAATTGTGGTTGTAAAATTTATGACTTACTAGGTACATTTCTCACGAGGGAGGTTCATGGTGTACCAAGTTTGATTGGGCCATGCATTACCAACAACTGTGGTGCGCCTCCATGGCTGGTGCATTCCCAATCTTGATAAACCTAAAGAAGGACACACATTTGATATTGTTTGAGTTCCTAACCACAACCAACATTGTTGATCCCAAAGCCTATTGTAGATAATTCAGCCGTGTTCTAGGACTTGGAAGTTTGATGGTGAAAAATGATCAGGCTTGTTTAGAGTCATGTGAAGAAGAGTGAACACTCTCATGACCTTGATATAACCAATACCTTGAGGTGGTATACCATGAAAGACATTCTAAGAATCATAGTGAAATATATCTAATGGGTGGAACCTTCTTATAGAAGTAACCATTGTAGGAAGATCCATGGGTGAAAGTTATCCATGAGTTGTGTGGTGGTCTTGTAGAAGTTCTAGCTCTAAAGGTTCTCGTCTACAAACACGTATAGATTGAAATCCATTATGTTTCTTATGTGACATATGGATCTTAGGGAAGTAAACTACCAAATGAATATAGGGGCTTCACTACTATTAGAGGTCAACTATGCTACACAAACCAGAAAGGCGAGCTAAATGCATATCACCAATAAAACTATGTTAATTGCTTCAAGAAATCAACAAAGGCCCAATTGAACCACATCGTTAGATGTGAAATAAAATGAATGGGTAAATCAATTGTGCCAATGGATGGGTTTTGGCTAGAACACTCTAATTTATAGCCCCCATGTGGCCCCTTTCCCCATTATACTTAGATTTCTTAGGACCCTTCTCAAGGAAAAAAGAGAATACTATTGCTCCATTGTGGTCAATGAGTACTTTTACGACTTATTTAACCATTGATGCATTTTGAAGATCTTCTGGAAAAATATAACATGTTGCTGACTTGTATGATATGAGATCACCTGCTTCGAGTTGGTCTAATTCTTGGGTTTTTACAAAGTATTAGTTTCATGGTGTGTTTTGCCTTTGTGGAGTACCTAACCGATTTATGTCATCAAGCGGAGTAGCAACGACATCATCAAAAGATTGAAGAAGAGCAACACCTCATGAGTTTCAATGAAGGTTGTTAATAGAAACAAAGGCATTATCCATGTAGACAACAATGATTTGGTCAAAAAGCTTCCTCACCCTTCAAGATCATGTTTGAAAATGATGTTGCCATGTTGATGTAGCCATAGAAGCATGACCCCCGAAAGTTGGTTTCGTCGTGGGGTAACATGGGTGTACCTTAACCGTCCATATGTGATATTTTCTCCACCAAGAGCCTTTACATGACCACCAAGCCACTAAGTTTAGAACTACTTAGGGACAATATCACTTGCCTTGGCAGAGCTCCTAAATAATTTCTTCAACCCATGTGTAAAATCCTCGGTCCAAATTGGGTTTAACCGTCGATTTTGGAAAATCAATTTTCACACCCAAAGCCTACAAAAAGGACGTTCACGTCACCGCCTTGGTCCGAGAGAGACCAAGTCAAAGGAGCGAAGAGTCGCTAGAAAAGTCCTTCCTTATGACTTGGTCTAAAGATAGGTTGCCTTACATGGCAAGATTCTCTGACATGTTGGATACTTAGAGTGTGGGGGAGAGATCGTGAAGGGTTTCAAACAACAAAAGTAGACTAAAATTATTCAACAAAAATTACAAGTTGCACGGGTGCACGAGCACATATATATGGTAGTTCCTAACTAATATATAAACATATGGTAGTATATAGATTCAATTATAGGGAAGTTGGTGTTTATCTCACATCAGTTATGTTGCTCACCTCATCTACCCTTTACTCATGAAGTGTGACCAATGTAATGAAGTATTATGATATTGGTTGTTCCATCTATGAATCTTGTAGATGACCCCACTCACAAGATCATTTGGTCTCATTACTTCGTAAAAGTATTACTAAGGAAGGTCATGGAAAAACCTATGTCAGAACAATTAATCAATAAGAGTAAGTACTTCTAGGTGTATTACTTTGTAAGGAAACTGTTGTTGACATCATTTTCTTGGAATCCTATAAAAATGGATCTTTGTGCCTAACCCTAGAAGACCTGTACATGTAAGGCGAGCTTTCTCATCTTTGACAATGGGTTTAAGGAAAAGTTTTGAGATCAAACAATTCCCAGGAATGCAAAAAGTATCGACATGCTCCAAATAGTGGTAGATAAAAAGCAATGCGAACTATTCCACCCTTAGCTTGCCATTATGGGCATCCTTTGAACTGGTGTAAAAGGTTGTACCTTTGACTCTGCATTTTCCTAGATTGAACCCATAACGTGATATGCCCGCTCTTCTTGCTACTAAAGCACAAGCTAAAGAACGGGGCCATCAAGAAGCAATGAACCATATCTTATATGACTCTCCAACGACGAGAGGGTGACAAGGATCTAAGAAGCCTGAGTGCTCATGTCGGCATACCTCGACTCGAAGGATCCAAGCAACACATGTATTCTAAGGCTACCAACACTCCATTAAAAGCTTATGATAAGACATTTCGACCACTCTACTTCTTGCTCGATGGCACTAGGGGCATATTCACGGTCCTTTTTTTGCAAGTGTTTGGTTGAATGGAGTCATTGTGTCGAGGTGGCTCTATTATATTGAAGTGCCCCATTTAATACCCTTCATGATTGCCCAGTTGTGAACCTTGTATTTGATAACTAGCCAAAGTCCATCATGGTATTATTGATAACTACCGCACATCTAGCCTTCAAAGAGTGTTATGTCTGATGTGCCTGCTACGAAACCTACTAAAGAGTAAACAGAGCAATGCAATTGTAATGCTCCTTTTCCATATCACAGCGGGTAAGCAACCACACGTACATGCTTTTTCTTTGATGTAAAACAAGACCACTTCCCTACTTAACGAAACTATTAATTTTGCACTACATCGCATTTGAGGAACAACATACTTGATTCCATTGATCTTGGATCTAATTTCTGCATTATCTTAATGTACATGTGGCATCTTACATCTTGCTTCATATATAGAAACAACATTTCTTCCTTCTAAAGTTACTCTTACTACCGATTCTTCTAGCTAAAGTAAAACCCACTGATTACAAGTTTGGAGATAAAGAAGTGACTTTAGACATTAATGAACTTTATAAGAGTGTTACACATCGGAAAAAACCTTGCCTATTTGTTAAGGAGAAGTGAATTAGCACCAACATATTTAGTAACGTGCCAGGAAAAATTGGTACAAGAAGTCGTGGATACACTTCTTACTAGTGGGCCCCACGATCACACGATGAGGGGTGGTCACAGGTAATTATACATATCACTTTTAGATGTAATTAAAGGTAAAGAGGGAAAGTTTCGCAAGACTTTTCTTGGGAAACGGGTCGGTTATTCTTAAAACTCTGCACTCTCTGTTTAAGGCATATGATCGTTAAGTATAAAGTTGGTATTGCAGCCTCGTCCCTTTCCAAGTGAGCCAACCTTGTCCTTATTTTACCATACGATGTTGTATAGGAAAGGGATAGGTCGAGTTTGTTAATTCTAGGTCAAGCTCAGGACTATGAAAAGGGTGGCTCTTAGCCGTCTCACGAGCCTAAAGACCAGGCATGCAGGTGATTCTTCCTTCCGTCCCACTCATGTGTTTGGATATTGTGGAGGAGTTGTAATGCCTACACCTTCAAGTGTGCTCACATATGCACTGCCACACAACTTGGAGATATCATGGCATAAGCCAAGCTTTGGCTTTGTGCTGGTCCCTTAGGCCTTAAGGTGTGTTTGCCCACATATTTGGATGTCCCACTAGACCATAGTCTTTTCGTTGTGTTGTTCTCAACCTTCTCTCGAGGCTTGTACATACATTTCCTCTGTTTTCAATACATAAAGGTGGCCTAGGTCTAAGATTTAAGTGATTCTGAGAAGTGGACCAAACTAAGCGATTCTTTAGGATGTGAAATAAATAGGGACATGGGTTTAGTGACTTAAAATACACCTAATAGCAAAATGTGGCATTGAATTGTCAACAAAACTTTGAATGGAAGTTTGGACGCATATTATTTATAAAAATACTTATTAGCACCTAAAAGTGAAATTTCTTCATATAGGAGACTAAACCTTGGTGTAGAAGTTGCAGAATTAATAAAAAACAAAGAACTATACTATTGTCTATACATGAAATATTTATGAATCTATATTAAATTTTGCAATATACAACCTTTTTGGCCATAGACATAGATTTCATCAGGTTGGATAAATGTAATTTTGCAAATAGAGTGCACATTAGTGTAACACATATGTTACCTCTCTCAAGAACACTTTTTCTTGAAAATAGTCAACACACATTATGGTGATAGTAGAAGAACTTATATTGAAAAGTAAATATATGAGAAAGAGCATGTGAAATTTTCTATTTTTGTTATCGAGATATCGCAAACCATGTGAGAACATACAAAAGATTACGAATAAACATTCTATGGGAGGAGTTTGACACTTGACTAGCAAAATAACAATGTTGATAAGTGATTTACAAGTTTACAAAAACGAGCATAGCGTTGAATCAAATATCAAACAATCATATAAAAAATAATATTGGCAGAACATAATAATATTGATGTCACTATAGGAACCATCACCATAACATTGTTGTAAATCCAGTTGTTGCACCAATTCCCACTTGAGGTAATTTAAAGGAAGATGGATTTCCTATGCACAACTTTTAAAACCAAGTTAGATTGATAATGTAAATGATATTATGACCAACCACAGAACTATAACATAATAAGGATTACACAAAGATCAGAAATATGAATCCATAATCCAGCAGTACTGAGCAACAATTTTACATTGCATATGACATCATGATAAAAAAAAGTTTTGTGCAAGTCTAGAGACAAGGGATAGGGCCATCCTAGTCAAGCTAGTTGTTGGGTATCTTGTCTTGAACGTTATATTGGTTCTTATGCCTCGCACATTGGGCTCGACATGAATGCCAAGAGGCAATTCTGGGAGGATTTGGAGGAAATGGTTAGAAGTATGCTAACAAAGGATAAGATCTTCATAGGAAATCTCAATGGCCATGTGGGTACGAAAAATAGGGTTTGGTGGGGTAGATGGGGGCTTTGGGTGTGCCGACAAAAACCAAGAGGGTAAGGACATCCTAGACTTTGCGGTAGCCTACAACCTATTGGTTGCTAACACCATCTTTAGGAAGAGGCAATCTCACTTAGTGACCTTTAGTAGTGCCCAACACTCTAGCTAGATTGACTTTTTCCTAGGGGTCAAAGTGTATTGTGGCAACATAAGCTTGCGGTGGCACACTTATTCTTTCATGCGCGGTCATGCTAGGTGTCTTCTAGGGGATAATTCCTGAAGACCGCCTACCTCCATAAGCAGATTCAAGGATGGTAAAAACGCAAGTTGTATAAGAGGCGTGTACAATGTGATATGATACTTAAAACCCAAGCCGATTGAACATACATACACCTATCATATCATTGATACAACTAGATATAGTCATTCCTCAACAAGGTCGTTGAGGCCACGATCATGAACAATGTGATAAACGATGATATATATCTAGAAGGTTTAAGGGCAATGTACGTGATTTAGATTATAAATGATGATGCTAACGAATATTGTCGGGTGCTATTAAGGTTGCGCACATAACCAAGTCAAAACCAAATCATATAGCCATATGGCAAAATATTAGGCCGAACCTTATATTATGTGTATACTTTACATATACTAGATGTGTAATATCCCCATTGCATACGAGATTTCATGCATATTACCCATATGTATATATATATATCGGTTGTGGCCTCATGAAAATATGAGTTGCATATTGTGTCTCGTGGTATCAAAAACCAGGCTTAGGGTTTTCTAACGTAACTCTTCATTCACCTCCATGATAGAAGTCATCCCACTCCTGATCTTCCTTCCCCCGATCGTTTCTTGCACTCCTCGCCATACATGAAACAAATCAATTGATTTTTTTGATGATCTACTTCACACCTAGCATGAAATAATATGATGCTAAAAGAGCATGTGTGCCCCCATGTGTGGTTTTGGATGACAATCTCTATAGACTAATGATTATATTGAGTTAAACGTGTAGGGATTATCCATAGGAAATGCATAAACCATATGTTAGCTTCAAGGTTGAAATAAGAATTGTCGAAACTTTGCGTCCTATGAAGGAATTGGGAGTCCAACGAGCCCAAAGTTCGAGAGGGGACTGAACATGCGTTCTGGACTTCTTGGCGACGATGACTACGGCGAAGCTTGCACACGACAGAGGATAGACACATGCTTTTTTACACAGGTTCAGGACCCTCTCGAGGAGGTAAAGTCCCTACTCCTGCTTTGTTGTATTGCTTGCGATGCTTCGCGAGGGTACAATGGTGGATGTATCCTTAGGGTTTTCTGATCACTGGGATCGATCCCCCTCTAAGATTGGGATGGTTCTCCATTTATAGAGGCGTCGGGCCTCTTCCCCCTAATATTTGGCGGGAAGAGTCTCCACATTCCCGCCTAAGGAGAGCTGGCGTACACCTCTACTTTAAAAGGACTAAGTCTAGGGTACTTCGGGTGCTCCAGTCAAAGGCAGCGGTCGTTGGGGGTGCTCTTTCTACGGTGTCGTGTCATCCTCTACTTTCTTACACCAAAGCGGCAACGCCGCGCTTTGGAGGTCACCGGTGGCTTCAACTCCACTTTAACATGGAAACGCCCCGGCAACATCTTCTTGTACCGAGGCAGGTCGCGTGGGCAGTGGTCCATGGGAACTACCGTTGAGCTGTCGTTTTGCTCGACGGAGTGGGTTGTGAGTGTGTTCCTTGCGGAGGGTCGCCCGAGCAGTGACTACCCCGCCGAGGGCTCTATATTGCTGAAGACCCCCTATTCTAGGTGCGCCAGCGCGAGCTCGGCTTGTGCACAGCCGCGTCCCGCCCTCGGAGAGGGAACGTACCTCTCGAAGCATCCGACTAGCATGGTAGGGTCCCTCTAGCCGGTGGATCGTGGTACCCCTTGTGCGAGGGATCCGATAGTAGCCTCCCGGGCGCTTGGCTTGCACGTGTCCTCCGATGGAGACGAAGAGTTAAAGGGCCCGCCCCGCCGATCGTGTCAGTGCACGATCTTAGGGGAGAACATCGAGTTCGTCCACGTGGGGTCGAAGTGGGTTTGTATCCATCGAATGCCGGAACCGCCATTACCGTTGTTCTGGCCTCGAGCTTCACTCCTTCCATAAAAGTTGTGCCTGCGCCGAGACGATTCTACTCCTTCCTCCATGGCCCTCCTCTTTCTGCGTCCACCGCCGCGCCATGTCCTTCCCAGTTTAGCTATGTCTTCAAAATGGTCACGACAAACGCGTCGTCGGCGAGCACTGATGTTTTGCCGAAGTCGAAGGTCGTCAATGGTGAGGGCATGGGAGTTCATTCGTTGGCAGATAGCGCCACTTCAGGAGCATAGCAAAGGCTTATGGGCTATGTCGAGCGGTTGGGACAGAATCAAGCTGCCCCTCGGCCTCCTTCCTACGCTTCCTAAGACTGCGCCCGTGATCCCTCCGGTAGCCTTCCCTCTGTACCAGATTGGTGACGTGGATGCGGCCCGTGCCGGTCTTCCTCTATTCGACCGGTGGGGTGAGTGTTCCCTGGACCAGGAGGGACGAGGAACCCTCATACCCCTCGCCCTGGTTTCTACCGCCATGACATCGTTAGATGATGCGAAAGTGTCGGCGGGCAATGGTGATGAGGCTTTTCTGCTTGTTCGCCAGGGGAGGATGCTGCACAACGTGTCCTCCTCTGAAGAGGACACCAGGAACCCTGTTGATACCGTGCCGCAACGGGAACGGGTCAGGTGCGGCGGTGCGGCTCACGCTGGGGTTCTAGCCGAGAGGGTGCCAGCACGGATCACTGCCGAGGGGAAAACCCTGCGGATGATGGTGAGGATACCTTCCTACCTCCCGGGTTGAAGAGTGCGGCCTGATTGTTCTGAGGCTTCTCCAGTAGAAGGTAAGTTTCCCCTTTCCGGGCCGTTTATTTCCTTCGCCTCTCCTTGCCTGCCTCGCCTAATCCCGTTTTCACAGGTCCGAGGGGAAGAAGAGAAAAAGGAGAGCCAGGAGCTCCTCGACGGGGAAGGCTCGCGAGGCGGCTAGTTCCACCTGCGGATCTTCGCCCCGCGACCCCTTCCCTGCGTCGAGTGCCTCGGAGGAAGGGGCTTTTGATGGCCCGTGAGGGCGATGTTCCATCCGCGGACAGGGCTATCATCGCTGACGCTAGGGTGGCAGCCTCGCCCGAGGCAATGGTTCGTCCTCGCACCCCAAGCTTTGCGAGATCTTTGATGTCTCCGGCTCCGAACATCGAAGGGATGGAGGACGTGGGGCCCTGCCAGAGCAACCTATCGTCCCCTCTGGCATTGTGAGTGCAGACGATGCCTCCGCGAGTGAAGATTCGGTGGGTGCTCAACAGGCGACCCCTTCCCGAGAGCTCAGCGTTGATGGGGGTTTTGGCGAAGGCAGCCCCCGAGTCACTCCCCTCCCGGGGGCGCCTACCTTCGACCAGAGTGCTGAAGCCAGCACACCTGCCCCGGAACAGCCTGATCTAGCTTCACTCGGAAGAGTAGGCCGTATTCATGCCGTCGTGGAGGACGCGCGAGTCGGCCTCACCCTGTTCCTCACGGACGCAACGGATCGCAAGGACCAGGTGACCTTCAACACCACACTCGACCTATGGGAGCGGCACCGAGAGGGTAGACTCTTGGACGCGACGGAGATCCTCGAGAGGTCCAAACGTGAGGCGAGGGAGATTGCATCATCGACATGCGAGCGGGCCACTCCGACCGGGGGTGCCTCCACAGAGAGTCTTGCCCGCTGTGCCCATGAACTCTTGGTGCGCGAATGTGCGGCTACTCTCTCGGAGAAGGAGAACAAGCGCGACCATCTGTCAGTCCAGCAACGTGAGAAAAGCGTGGCGCGGCGTGTGGAGGCGGTCCAGTTTCGGGAGGTCGAGCAGGGTCTGGAGCGTGATCGCTTGGAGTCGTTAGAGAGACTTCACGCGGTAACCCATAGGGAGCTAGAGGAGCACAAGGCCAAGCTTGAGGAGTGCAATCTCGATCTTGAGAGCATGGTGTCCCGGACATAGGAAAGGATCGACCGCTTCAACCCCAAGCTTGAGGCAGAGCGGAAATAGATGCGATCTGATTGTCTCGCTGAGCCTGAGGCGAGCCGCCAAAGACTTCGTGAGGATTTTTCAAGCAAAGTCAATCTCCAAGAGCAGCGCTTCCTCGCAAGGAAAAACGAGATGGAGACGGCACATCGGCGCACTAAGGAGAGGCTAGCCCAAGCCATGGTCGACCTGGAGGAGGCGATGAAGGCTAGGGACGACACTCTTGCCAAGTCCAAGTCGCTCGACCAGGAGCTTGGCAAGATCCAACTATAGATCAAACCTCTGGTCCGACTCCGATGAACTTGTCCATCATCGACTCCGGCTTTCTCCGCCTCCTATCGCCTCCGCTTACGTCGCCAAGCACCTTCACAACAAGAAATGTGTTAACTTCTGACCTTCTTATAGTGACCCTAGGTGAATCGGTCATAGACCTATGACCAATTTGTACAAATGGTTGTAAGGCATTTGAGGGAGTCTAAACTCCAAATCATTATGACCATTTTAGCCAAAAAGGTCATCTCTTACACTAAATGGTCATAGGCTGGTTGATATAACTTACCACTACTTTTGGTAGATTACGACCATTTTAAATGGTCATGGCTACGAATTGGCGATGTGTTGATATGAAGGGGCAACCACCTAAGAAGTTTCACCTACTTGTCATGTCCATGTGTCGATTTTTTTTACGTGTCGACATCCATGTGTCATTTTTTGCTTCTAACAAGTGGGACCCAATTGTCAAACTAATCAGAGAAATAAACTGACTGATGGGGCCGCACCTACTAGACCCGTCGACGTGGCCCCACCGACCTGACAACAAGTATACACAGTAAAATAGACCCGTCGACGTGGCCCCACCGACCTGACAACAAGTATACACAGTAAAATAAAAAGTTGGAACGCGCAGAGAGGGGATTTGAACATGCAACCTCCGGTTCAAATAACGCGCACTAAACATACCAACCACTAGACCAAACAACTCGTTGTGATTCATTGCACCAATGCTAATATATAACTATACTATGGAACAAGATAAAAATTAAAGGTTGAAGCATTCGAACCCAAGACCTCACACATTAGTGTCTGACCTACTATCCAACACACCACATGAATTGTAAATTGGCAAAGTCTAGAAAAAGAAACGAACAGAACAAGGCATCGACCCAAAAACTAAACAAACCCTATAAATGCTACGATCCAAAGAGGAAATCACCCTGAAAAGGAAATGTAGTGTAAAACAACAAGGTCTAGAAAAGAATAAGTCTAAAATTATTGGGCCAAAAACCACCGAACTAGACTAGACTGATTTCATTTAGGACCAATTGGTTTGGTCATAGATCAGCCACGTAGGATTGGCCACGTCGGATCCTAGGTGGACATGCCAGATAGTCGGTGATCAAATTTTTGGTCATAGAACCCCTGACCATCTATATTGGTCGTAATAGTCTTATGATCAATTCACATAAAAGGTCTTTATTATCCATCAGTGACCCTCAGCTTTTGACCATATGCTATTGGTCACAAGGTCATAGATGGAGAACAATGACCATCTAGTGACCAATATGGAGGGTCAAAAATAACCATAATTCTTGTAGTGCTCAATTGTGGTGCCTCTGTCGGTGTCCACACAAACAAAGTGGGGCACCGATGGGGAGGTGCTAGCCTTTGGTCTGCCGCCCTTAGGACAAGGTGGTGTTGGTGGTGGCATGCATGTGAAGTGATAGGTCACGTACAAAGTCCTTATTCTTCTGTCGCCACTCCACCCACCTATATATAGGAAGTTGGTAAGGGGACAACCAATGTCCCATATGTCCACAATCCTAACCCTAGTCAAAGTGGTTCTAACCCATTGATGTGTATCCCAGTCTGACTCAGTCTCCACTCACCTTGAACATGATAGTCGGATTCTCAATCCACCTAGCTCCAAGTGTGTAACCCTTCAGGCTCAAGATAAGTCGGACATGGTTCAGTGAGATGCCACTCAGAACTGATAAGACAACATGTGTGACTTCTAGCAAAGCAAGCCGACTCCCTGATACGAAAACTCCAAAGCCAGCCCGACCTAGTTTGCTCTTGTCAAACGTGTGGTGGAGGTAACTCCGTGTTCATTTAATGCGAGTTGTTGGATTCCGCGCACCAGTAAGTTACATCAAGTAACATGCAAGTTACAAATTTTAAAACTTACCTGGCGTAGTCAATGTATTTTTTGTCTTTTTATATAGGTGACAAATATTTATACTTATACACATACCTGCATCCATTACCTCCGTGCAAATATAATTTTCAGATTTTCCGAATTCTAAAAATATATTTTTATATGGCATAAAAATAGCATATATTTTATTACCGACCCGCCTTCCCTAACATGCGATGCAACCTCCACCACACATTTAAAGGAAGCAAACCAGCCCGAGCTGACTGACATCGTCCGCATTCTTCTCGGATACCTACAAGTCCTTCAATGTGACATTCGTCTTAATCCTTGGCTCAACATATTGGTGGTAAGCCGCAGGCTAGATGTTCGTCAAGTGTGCCGTTTTTTTTCTCGCTTCCGTGACATATGATTCCTTCTGCCTAAGCTTAACCGGATCTCTATCCTTCTAAGCTTAGCCTAAGCTTTTCGAATCATATCACATGAGAGATCCTAGAGAATATCTCTCTGAGTTAGAGGGGCAAATTCTGTCATGGTCACCCTTGTCAGCGGCATGTACTCTGCTTTTGTTGTAGAGTCGGCATTCGTCTCTTGCTTAGAACTTTCCAACTCACTATACCTCCCTTTATTAGGGACACGTATCCAAATTGAAAATGAGATTCATCTAAGTCCGTTTGAAAGCTAGCATGTGTGTAACCCTTTTCACCGAGCACTTCATACCCACCATAGACTAGAAACTCATCTTTGGTATGCTTCAGGTACTTCAAGATGTTTTTTACTGTTGTCTAGTGGCCTTTGTAAGGATCTGACTAATATCTTCTCATAACACGTACATCATAGGAAATATTCAGCCTAGTGCATATCATCGCATACATGATAGATTCGGTAGCTGAGGCATATGGAATCATATCCATCAGGCTTCGCTCATCAGCCGACAATAGGCATTGAGTCTTGCTAAGTCAGATTCCATGTGACAACGGTAAGAACCCCTTCTTAGCCGAATCCCTATCAAATCTCTTCAATATCTTATCCAGATATGCACTCCAACTCAAACCTATGAGTCGCATTGATTTATCTCTATAGGCCCTAATCCGTAGAATAAATGTCGCCTCACCCATGTCCCTTATCTGGAAACACCTTTCTAGTGAATCCTTTATTTCTTGCAACATTGGAATAGCCAAACGATTTGAATACGTCAAAGCGAATGTTTTAAATCCGACTTGCCTGTTTCAACCCATAAATGGATTGATGTAGCTTGCAAACTTTATCAACATTAGTCAGATCAACAAAACCCTCAGGTTGTATCATATGCACGCCCTTTGTTAAATTTATAGCCATTTTGACATCCATCTACCAAACTTCTCAATCGATGTAGGCGACTAAAGCTAACATATCCTAACTAATTTAAGCATCGGTACCGGCGAGAAGGTCTTGTCATAGTCAATTCCTTGAACTTATCGAAACCCTTTCACGCCAAGTCGAACTTTCATGACAAGCATGTGTTATAGACGGAAATATTACCGTCTTGATCAGTTTCCTTCTTAAAGACTTATTTGGTCTCCATGGCTCGCACGCCATCAAGCGGATCAACCAAGTTACAAACTTGATTGTCACCCATGGACTTTAACTCAGATCGCATGGCTCCAACCATGACTCGGAATCAGAGCTTTCCATCGCAGCGTGGTAATTTTGAGGCTTGTCATTGTTTAATAGCATTACGTCACCACGTAATCTGGCCGACCTTCTTGGTTTTGGTGCAGTTGCCATCATAGGCGCAACATCCGACTCAACTTCGAAAGTTGCTGACTTGCCCTTAGGCAGAAACTCTCGAATTTCTTCGAGTTGCATCGTACTTCCTTCGCCTTGCCTGTCTTGCCCTCTTCAAAGTTATAGAAGTAGTAGGCCAAAGTTTCCCTTAGGTAACCTAGGAAAATTACCTTTGATGACTTAGGTGTGAGCTTGTCCGACTCAAGCCTCACATCCCAAAATCTTAAGAAATGATAAGGAAGGTTCTTGCCCATCCACATCTCATGTGGTGTCTTTTTTACAGCTTTAGATGGTACTTGTTTTAGTGTAAACACAACTGACTCTAGACAGAAACCCCAGAATGATAAAGGTAGATCCGTATGACTCATCATTGACCTCACCATGTCCAACAAGGTATGGTTTTGCCTTTTCAACACAATATTTCTTTGTAATGGAGCTATGGAACTATTCTAGAGTCTTCGAGGTGGCTATAAAATTCCTGGCTCATATATTCGCCTCCATGATCTGATTGTAGAAACTTGATATTCTTGTCGAGTTGGTTTTGTACTTCACTCTGAAAGTTTTTGAACTTTTCAAAGGTTTCTGACTTATGTTTCATTAGGTACACATAGTCATACTTGGTGAAATCATCAGCGAACGTAACAAAATATTCAGAATCGCCTCTAGTTGTCGCGTTGATTAGATCGCATACATCATTATGTATCGATTCAAATAAGCCGGACACCTCTCGCAACTCTTTGCGAAAGGTGTCTTGGTCATCTTGCCAAGTAAGCATGATTCGCATATCTCAAATGGCTCTAAGCTGGACAAGTCCAGAAATCCATCTCCATGGAGCTTCTTCAAGTGCTTCCAGTTGATCTGACCAAGTCGACAACACCAAAGATATAAGTAATATTAAGATCATTCGGCTTGAACCTTTTCACATTCACATTATAGACCACCTAACAATCAAGGTTCAACAAAAATAGTCTGTCGGGGGGATGACCCCCGGGTAGGCCAAGCCAGGCTCAACTGGTCGGCTCTAGGAAGACCTGGACGGATGGCCACAAGACAAAGAACCACAGCCGGGTGGAACGCTCCACCCGGTCCGCCTCAAGATTTCCCGGCTAGCCCGTCTAGCCGGGGGCCAGGAGAGCCAGCTAGGTGCCACCTCTACCCGGCCACCTCGGATCCGTTGGCCAAGGGTACGGGAGGGGGTGACGCTCCTTGCTGAGCGCACCCTTGACCGGACAAGCTGGTGTGCTGCCCTACCGACGCTACCAGACAAGGGCGCCAAAGCGCCAAGGCTGGGAGATGACGAGTAAAGCTCCGGCTAACGGATAAAGCTCCGACTGATGGATAAAGCACCAAGCTGATGGATAAAGCACAGGGTGACGCCCAACGCGGAGGCGCTGAGACGCTGTGGCGCTGTCCCCACCTATACTAGAGCTTGACCAGGTCCAGGACCACCGGCTAGACCCGACAGCCGGCTCGCTTTGTAAACCCAAAGCCCAAACAGTAAACCCTAGAGCCCACATTGTAACCTACCCTTCCACCAGTATATAAGGAGGGGTAGTGCCAGGGTTCTAGGTAAGGCATTACAAGTTAGAAGTTAGCCAGAATCGCTAAGTGAAGTAGTTCATCTTCCTCTAGCTCTCGATAGCAGCTAGGGAAACAGCTCAAGGAGCACTTGTATTGAGCATCTGCTCCCCATATAGTAGATCCTTGCAGGAGTACGAGTGTTACCTCGACAAGAGGGCTCCGAACCTGGGTACATCATTGTGTCTGCAGTATTCGTGCCCAACCTGTTGCGAGAAGCCACTGATAGCATCCTAATTGTCCCCTCTCATGCCATCCCCGATGGCACTGCCGTGTTCCACACCACAACAATTGGCGCCCACCGTGGGGCACAACGCTTTGGCCGGGGTCATCTTTCGCACGGGACTTCCGCTCGTCAACGGTGAGCGAGTCGCCTATGGTCTCGTCCTCACCTTCGGCTCCTTCGACTGCGTCTTCAACAACGCATCCTACTTCAACGGGGAAACCTTCTCAAGTGATGGCTCAGTCATGCACTTCGGCGAGCATCGCGTCTACGTCGCCACCATCACCGAGGATTTCCCTCGCAAGGTCATCACCGTCTCCGGCGTGCCTCCAGGCTTCTCTGCACCGCTCCTCGCCAGCGGCAACATTGAGGTCATGATGGCCGGCGCAGGCGATGGACACCGCCCACCTCTGGAGCGCGATGCAGGCGCCAAAGACGCCGCTCCACGCGAGCAGGGTGTGGACCCTTTGCGGACTCCATCCAGAACCTCCGCATCCCCATCGCTCCCGAGCTGGACCCGGCCGCTGCAGCAGCTGCGCTGGAGGCCACGCGCCAGAACCTCCTGGAGGAAGCCAGCAAGGTCGCCGCCCGCCAGCAACGCCTGGACGCAACCATGCGCGAGTACAACATTGCGCACGGGTTCTCCCGCTTTCCTGGTGCCAATCGGTAGGCGCCGCCCCAGGGCCACAACTTGGGTTCGGAGCTGGACCGAGCTGCTAACTCGCGCGTTGTCGCAACTTAGCCGGTTTACAGTACCCCAGCCAAGAACATGAGGGTCGCGGAAGCTGCCGCCGCGGAGCTTAGCCACCTGGAGGGTGACGAGTTGTGTCGCCAACAGGCATGCGTCTAGCTCCTTGTCGCTATAGCCAACAGGTAACAGGTCGAGGCAGGCGCGAGCCTCGGAGGAAATAGCAAAAGCCAGCAGCCTCGCCGGGTGAGCGATCCGGTTGTGGGTGGAAGCAAGGCCTCCTCTCGAAATGTTACAAAGCAGAATAGTCGTCCGCGTGGCGGATCAGCCGATCATGGGAAAAACTCACGCGAAGCCACTAGCAGGAACCGCGATCCGGCTGACGAAGCCGGAAGAACCAACGCGCCACCCAAGTCTTGCCTTTCAGGACGGCTTGGCCCGCTCGAGCCGGAAGAGCCGCGGGACGCGTGTGCACCCATAAACCTGCTGGTCTAGTCACGCGTGCTAGAAGAGGAAAGCCCGGCTGTCCCGAGGTGCTTTGGACCACGCATCCGGAATGAGCCATTTCCAAAGGGATTTTCGTTCCGCGAGGGCGACGTCGTCTTGCGGCTGGTACAAGACACCAAGAGGATGCACAAGCTAGCTCCACCCTGGGAGGGGCCATTCATCATCAGCCGGGCGCTGCATAACAACTCATACTACTTGATAGACGCTCGCCAGCCGGCGAAGAACAAGATGGACCGCTCCGGCGAAGAAACTGAACGCCCATGGAATGCAAACTTGCTTCGCCCATTCTACACCTGAGTAAAGGGAAAATGTATCTTACCTTTGTGTAATGAACAAGTTGAGGAGCGTCGGCATAGCCTCGGGGACTCCGTAATAATTTGGCATTTTATGCTGCATCACTTGAAATTCTCCGGCTGCACTTTTTTAACCCTGGACCCGGTAGTCTCTCTCGGGGACTCGCCGGGTAGCCCAGACGACCACGAATTCTGGAAAGACGAAGTACTTTATGCGGATCCAAGAGATCCCTCTTCAATTCCGGCTGCAGACCACAAGCCGGCTGACAGACAAGGCAAGAGCAGAAAACTCGAAGACCCATACAAGGAAAGTTCTAAGGAAAACAAGACGTTTGGACGTTCCGGTTGCGCTCGCTCGCTCAAAGCCGGTAGCCAAAATCCGAAGTATTGCGCAGTACGCTAACTAAGCAAACCCTTGCTTCCGGCTAAGCGCTGACAAGGGTACAGCTTCAACGGCCGATGCTCGCTAAGAAAAGGACTAAGCTACCAGTTTTGCGCGAAACGGCAAAATTTTCAACCAAACAAGCAACTAAAGACTATTTATCCTACACGTGTCTAACGTGCAAACCATTGTTTGTATATTTCATCCTTGTATGAGCCAAAGTGCCAGAGCCGGAGGCCAATCACTAGACGGCAAGGAGCACACAGGAGCTTCGACCCGGCTGAATTCTCCAGTCGGCCCGAACCTCGGGGACTACACCATGTGGGTGCACTCGCGCGCCCCCACACAGGAAACCTGCAACAAGCAACAATACAAAGTAGCTTCGACCCGGCTGAATTCTCTAGCCGGCCCGAACCTCGGGGACTACACACTGTGGGTACGCTCGCGCGCCCCTACACAGAAGAAAGCATACAACAAGTGCAACGCAAAAAGAGCCCAAGACAAGATCACAAAAGGGAGACAAAGCTCCAAACAGAATTCACTACGTTAGGACAAATTGTTCAAGCAAACAGACAAACAAGTGTTCAAATAGATACAAATACTCCCAACATTCTGGGGATCAGTCTTGAGGGTCATTGGAAGGGCCCGAGGTGTCGACAGGAGCATGGCTGCTGGAGGCGATGTCGGCGGGAGCTGAAGCCGCCAGGGGCTGTAGTGATACCCCTCCAAGCCGGCCGGATCGCCGAAGTCCCGGTCCAGCTGGAGGAAGCTTCCAATCTTGACACTACGGCAGCGGATGTCAGGAACTTCAGCCCGAAGCTGGTCATAGCTGGTCCCCTGACGAAACCCTCTGAAGAGACTCTGCAGGTCCACGTCAGGGTACCAAGACTTCAAGCGCCAAGACCATCTCGGCACCACCACGAGCGGCCTAGTCTCACGCCACGTCCATGAGCTCCGGGGCGTCGGAGAGCTTTCCGGCCGAGGCGTCCATCGTAGCCGGGCGATCGGTGTTGGGCCAGACATAGTCAAAGACCTCGAGGGTAGCACCGCGCAGCCGGTTGGCCTCCTCGCTGATGACTGTCACCAACTCCACCGGGTGCATGTCGCGCCCGGCGTCCGCCTCAGGGACACGCGCCAAGGCTTGGTCGGTCGCCTCAGGATACTGAGCTACACCCGACAAAAAGGGAACTGATACGCTCCAGCTACAACAATATGAGAAACAAATTCACCAAGTGAATCACTTACGGACGACCATCTCGGCTATCTGGCACAACTCCCCTAGAGCCGCCTTCTCCCGGGCTTGGGCGGTCTTCAGATCCTCCGCCTGGAGGGCCTGGATCTACTCGATGTTTTTCAGTGGCTTGGCCCGGATGTTGGCGATCTTTTCGCCTGGCCGGCCTTGACCTCCATCTGTTGCTGATGCGACAGCAGCTGGCCGATCTGGGCCTAACGCGCCTGGTTAGACTCCTCCAGTTGGGCGACCTCCGCCTTCAGCCTCTCCACCTCCCGGTCCCTGTCCGCTGACAGAGCTATAGGGGTACCCAATGGTCAACAAAAAGCGCGAAAATGGCCGTCAACGTCTCCTTCGAGATAGTGGCAAGCCACTCCTGAAGGGCCACGAACGACACCTCTAGCCAAAACACCCGGGTGGGGTCCAGCGAGCCGAACATATGGCAGATCTTGTGCGACCGCTGCAGCGGAAGCACGTGGTTCGCCATCCAGGACAGTAGGATGTCCCGGGCGGTGAGCCGCTCCTTCTCCACTAGCACCATCACGCGGGTGGCCATCCGCTCCATGTTCGCCTGAGCGCCCAAGTTCTGGATGGTCAGGCCTTCCGGGTGGAGGCAATGTTGGCGAACGTCGGCACCTTGATCTAGTCGACATCGGTGTTGTTGCGCACGTAGAAGTACGAGCGCTGCCACAACTTGATGGTGTCGGGCATCTCCAACCGCGGCATCGGCGACGACGTCCTCGGGTAGATGGCGCAGCATCCTATCTCCGTCAGAGGGCCGCCCTTCCCCACCACCTAGATCTTGAAGTAGAAGAAGTTCGCCGCGTCAGAACGAACCCCCATGTAGGCCTCGCAGCAGGTCGCATGACGGCGGCGTTGGTGCCGAGGTGGTGGAGCTGGAGGTCGAACGACACCATCAACTCCAAGACAAACCTGCTCAGAGGCAGGCCAAGCCCACAGGCGAAGTGGGCGAGGAAGACGATGTTTTTCACGGACCGGGGGTTGGGAACCCGCTCCCCTTCCGATGCTAGGCGATGCTTCACCAGGCGCTCCAACAGGATGAGTTTTCCCTACCGGTACTTCTGCATGAGCTCGTTGGTGACATACGAGCCACATCAGTCGCCCTCTTGATCAGGAAGCATCTCGATGGGAGTGGTGGTCGTGTTTGAGAAATGGGGTCCCGTCGTTGCGGCAGAGGAGCCGTGGCGCCACCGACCAAAAAAGAGTGGTGGCGCAAGGAAGCGGCAAGGAGGCAAAGCGCAAAGGGGCAGTGGATGCAGGGAGAAGACAAAGTGGGGAGGCAGCCCTCCCTGGCGCCCCTATTTATCGAGGCAGGGCAACCGTGCCTCCTGCACTCCCCTCCACCACGTGGCACGTAACTTCTCCACTCCTCCCATGACGTTTTTGTTTCGGATCGCATGCGCTAGAGTAACTCCCACAGAAGATCCCGCAGGCATTACCGCGACGGCCAAACGCGTGTTCGATCTCCAAGAAACCACTATGACGAAGGCGTGTGCGTAGTTACCAAAACTGCAGCGGCAGGCCAAGAGGTCAAACTGACGCGACGCGCGCCAGAGGAGGCAGGCAGGCCTGACGCCAGCATTGACATCATCGCCTGGGCGATTCGCCTCCCCAGTTGGGTGTCGCAGCCGGGAGATGCAATAGCTGCTCACACCCTTTGTGTGAGCCACCGGACCCGTAGGTAGACTCCAGCCGGGAAAGTGGGCATCTCGAGCCGGAAAACGACAAGCACTACAAGACAATTTGCGATACGTTCTTCATCCGGAATCATTTCAACATCGGCCAATGAGCACACAGGAACTTCTCCGCGGAGCGAAGCCCCAACGTGCTCGGGGACTAGTGTCGAGGGGATGACCCCCGGGTAGGCCAAGCCAGGCTCAACTGGCCGGCTCCAGGGAGATCTGGCTGGATGGCCACAAGACAAAGAACCACAGCCAGGTGGAACGCTCCACCCGGTCCGCCTCAAGATTCCCCGGCTGGCCCGTCTAGCCGGGGACCGGGAGAGCCGGCTGGGTGGCCACCTCTACCCGGCCACCTCGGATCCGTTGACCAAGGGTACGGGAGGGGTGATGCTCCTTGCTGAGCGCACGCTTGACCGGACAAGCTGGCGTGCCGCCCTATCGGCACTACCAGACAATGGCGTCAAAGGGCCAAGGCTGGGAGATGACGAGTAAAGCTCCGACTGACGGATAAAGCTCCGGCTGATGGATAAAGCACCAAGCTGATGGATAAAGCACAGGGTGACGCCCAAAGCGGAGGCGCTGAGACGCTGTGGCGCTGTGCCCACCTATACTAGAGCTTGACCGGGTCCTAGACCACCGGCTGGACCCGACAGCCGACCCGCTTTGTAAACCCAAAGCCCAGACAGTAAACCCTAGAGCACATATTGTAACCTACCCTTCCACCAGTATATAAGGAGGGGTAGTGCCAGGGTTCTAGGTAATGCATTACAAGATAGAAGTTATCTAGAATCGCTAAGTGAAGTAGTTCATCTTCCTCTAGCTCTCGATAGCAGCTAGGGAAATAGCTCAAGGAGCACTTGTATTGATCATCTGCTCCCCATATAGTAGATCCTTGCAGGAGTAGGAGTGTTACCTCGACAAGAGGGCTCCGAACCTGGGTACATCATTGTGTCTGTAGTATTTGTGCCTAACCCGTTGCGAGAAGCCACCGATAGCACATCCTGATTGTCCCCTCTCATGCCATCCCCGATGGCACTGCCGTGTTCCACACCACGACAGTCCATCACAGATAGGTGCAAAGTTGTGATAGCATATTATTCAGATACAAGGAACAACCATTGTTCTTAATAATTGACTCATAACCCTGGCTCATCAAATATAAGGCAGAATGATGTTTTGGCTTAACACAAGAACATAATAACAATTATTTAGGTCCAACATAAACATTGAAGGTAACTGAAGTTGCATAGTTCCTATAGCTAATGCAACAACTCTTGCTTTGTTCCTGACTCGGGTATCAACTTCTCCTTTCATCAGGCTCCTAGTTCTTGCCAGTTCTTGCATTGAGTTGCGTATGTGAACACTGATCCGGTAACATAACCCCAGAACTGCTACGTGAGTTAGAAAGATAGATGTCTATAATATTCACAACAATTTTACCTGAGCCGGAAGTCACACTTTCGCCCTTAGCCTTGCCAGCTTGGCACTTGCTGCAATTCCTCTTCTAGTGTACGTCTTCCTTGTAGTAAAAGCATACAGTGCCCAGGAGAATTTGTCGGTTTTGTCATTGAGGCCGCGTTGACGCTTGAGTCGAGCGTGCCATCTCCAGATGACTTGGCTCTCCTTTTTTGCCAAGACTTCTTGTTGATCTTAGACCTGCGCCATCAACACCTGATTGGTGCCACCTCTCTTAATATCCGCCTTTGTTGTCTTAAGCATCCCATGGAGCTCAGTGAGCTTCTTGACCATGTCGTGCATATGGTGGTTCGAAATGAACGAACCATAGGCAGTAGGAAGAGAGTTCATAACAACATCAATAGCGAACTCTTCACTCGATGGACACCCAAGATGATCCAAGGACTGTACATATCCAATTATCCTGATCATGTGCAGCCCAGTGGTTCGCCTTCATTTAGCTTGCATCCGAGTAAGGCTCAGGAGACATTGTACCACTTCGTCCTAGCCCGAGCCTCGAGCATGATCTTGAGGGAAACGATCATATTGTATACCTCAACATTATCCTCAAACAACTTTTGCAAGTCCGGCTCCATATGAGGAAGTTGATCTCTATGGACTCATCATGAGCCCAACGATAGGCAGTTTTCACAGCAACAAGATGATCAGCATCCGACTCGGCCAGAATCGGACATGCTCCTTCTTCTCTTGCTTGAGAACAATTCTTAGATTATGATACAAGTTGTAAAATTAATCCCACTCAACTTGTCATTCTCCAAGATGGACCCCAACGCAAAACAGGAAAGATGAAGAGTGCTAGTAGGTGCCATATATACAGAAAGAGCAAAAACACTTGTGATATGTATTCGGAAAATGGAGTCGACAAGTTAAACACTTACGTAGTCGCTCCCATTGAAGCCAATATCCCTCGGCTGGTTTGTAGCGACTCAGAATCTAAAATTCTGAGTCGGCTAATGAGTTTTAGCATCACTTCTAGTCGACAAATATAAGAGTAGGCAACTCCTTGCTAATCGCATCTATATGTGACTCCTGTTGAAACTGTCAGCCTACTGGATGTTACTTCGGTTTATCTCCAGTCTGACCGTCCGCGATGTTCCAGTTGTTCACGACGCTACCGCTACGACTGCGGGGGAGTGTTAGAGTATTAGGTGTATACGGTTGTTATGGTAGTTTAGATAGAGTTGGGATCTGTTTATGTACAGTCCTAACTTGACTCATACCCGAAGATAATCCTCTGTACGCCTATATATACTCGCCCATGATGCTCAATAATATATCTATCATATTTCGCCAATCTCTCTCCCTCTCTATCCTTCTACATGGTATCAGAGCGGCAAGATCCTTGACCTAGCCACCGCACACGCTTCCGCGCTGCGCCGCCCCCGGGGAGGTCGATCTCCATGATCTCCGCCGGGGGCCGCGCAACCTGTACGCAGGGTTCGTCCACCGATCCGTGATCGGCTGCACTGTAAGTCTTTTTTTTCGATCTCTTGATCGGTTTTCTTTTTTAGTTTACCGATCTTCGATCGGATTGAGTCGCCCACCGCCGTCGTCATCGTCGCGCCTGTACTCCGACCATCGGCATCGAGGATCTACATCGCGTCCGTGCGCCTGCCCCCTCCACTGCTACGCCTTCCTCGAAAGGCTACCGCGGTTGCCCCCTCGGATCCTCTTCGTGGTCATCGTCCGGGACTTCACCGACAACACCGCCATCGACTCCGATCTACGCGTCGTCCATGCCATGGCGCATACGGTGCACCGTCGGTCTGATCAATCGATCCCGCGCCTGTCTACGCCAGGCACGTCCCCGAGCACGCGCCTACCACCGATCGAGCTACGGGCTGCCGCTGTGTCGGCCCATCGGGCCGCAGCGCCGCCGCCTTTGGTCCACGCTACCGGCTTCCAACGCGCCTTCATTGGCGTGTACGTCGCTGGTGGTCTCCTAGCCGCTGCACCGACTTGCTCCCTGTAGCTATGTTGCCCCCTCGAGTCGTAGCGTGGCTGCACGCAGTCTACTTCACCGTCCTCGTGCATCGACGGCCTTGGCTTTCCCCGCGCCATCTCCTACAGCACGGATCGCCACCGTCTGCACATGGTCTTCATCACGTCGCTTGGGCTTCCTCTGCTAGTCTTTCTGACATGGTGACAAGTTCATGATGGTCCCTACCCCCGCACGCCTGGTACTGGCAACACCGGGAGTGCCTTCGTCCCCGACGCGTTCCCGAGTCTGGCAAACTCGGATCGGCGCCTCATCTTCATCGGCTTCGACAACGTCTTCTTCGGCATCGACCCCTCTACGACTGCCTCGACCGCGTCACCGACGAGTTCTTCTTTGCATACTCGGTTCTGGCAAAACCGGAGTGTGCGTTCGTCCCCGACATGCGCCTAGTTTTGGCAAAACTATAGCCGCACCTCGGCTTCGACGGCTCAGACTGCATCAGCTTCGGCATCGACACCCTTGACGACTGCCTCGACGCATCTCCGTCATCCTCCACGCGCACTATGTGCATGCGGCTTCATGTGCGGCTACCTCGACACCGGCATCCCCGACCACGACATCGACCACGGCGACCCATCGCACGGCTATCTCGACCATGGCACCGCCTCACGCTCTCGGCTCCCTCGACATTGACACAAGGGCTACCACCTCGCTTGAGCATCATCAGCTTCCTCTACAGTCCAAGCTACCGCGCTGTGACACCGTCCACGACATTCCCGCTCGGACTCCGGGGGATGTCATCCTACTGGATGCTACTTCGGTTTATCTCTAGTCTGACCGTCCGCGATGTTCCAGTTGTTCACGACGCTACCGCTACGACTACAGGGGGTGTTAGAGTATTAGGTATATACAGTTGTTATGATAGTTTAGAGAGTTAGGATCTTTTTACGTACCGTCCTAACTTGACTCGTACTCCAAGATAATCCTCTGTACGCCTATATATATTCGCCCATGAGGCTCAATAATATATCCATCATATTACGCCAATCTCTCTCCCTCTCTATCCTTGTACAGAATCGTCCAACAATCTTTGTTACCCCAAAGCCCACAAGTGTTGTGATAGCTCCGACTAGCTCACCAAGTGCTTGTGCGTGAGCGAGTTCGACTCACTCCCATCTAGTCGGAAAGAGCCGGAAGTGCCTCAATTTTATGAGCCCACCAACCGAAGATGCTTGATTTGAGATTGTGCAACATTAAGACGGGGTAAACAACTAGGCCTTGTTTGAGGGAAAAAGAATCAATCAAAAAAAGTAAGTCAGACACGGGGCCACCTTACTCCAGCGAACACTTAACTGGACACAAGTTGGGTACTGCTGTCACTTTCTTGCCTAGCAAGTAAAGCAAGCAACTTTAGTGGTTAGCTCGCAGATCCAATCCACATGACCTTTCCTAGATATGAGCTCAATCTGTAAGATTTGATCTAGATCAGACCAATTCCTTGGCCAACTCAAATCAAATGCACCCGAAGCCAATAAGACTAAAAATCAAACATGCAACAAAAACTAGAAGAAATGATCCAATCAAATCACCTTCGTGAAATAATTGGGCCAAAAACCACAAGACGAGCTTTGATACCACTGTTAGGCGCCAGTCGGTGGTAGAACTGAAAAACAATTTTTTTCTCCAAAGAGTTGTCACCCAAGATCCGACTCAGGAAGAAGGTAGTGCTTCTTACCATTAGACGCGCATATGCGGAACTCGATGAAGTGTGTCGCTTAGAGTAGTGCAATCTTTGTGCGTTGTCGAAGGTCCGACTCCGACGAACTTCTCTGTCGTCGACTCTAGCTTGCTTCGTCGCGTATCGCCTCCGCTTACGCCACCGAGCACCTCAAACGTGGTGCCTCTATCGGTGTCCACACATACAAGGTGGAGCAGCGGCAGGGACGTGCTAGCCTCTAGTCTGCGACCCTTGGGACAAGGTGGTAGTTGTGGTGGCGTGCATGTGAAGTGTTAGGGCATGGACAAGGTCCTTATTCTTCCGCCACCAACGCACCCACCTATATATAGGAAGTAGGTGAGGGGACAACCAGTCCACAACCCTAACCCTAGTCAAAGTGGGTCCAACCCATTGCCACTTGTCCTAGTCTGGCTCGGTCTCCACTCAGCTGAAACATGATAGTTAGATTCTCAATCTGCCTAGCTCCACTCTCTTAAATGTGTGACCCTGCAGGCTCAAGGTAAGCTAAACACAATCGAGTGAGGTTCCACTCAGAACTGATAAGACAGCAGCAGTGGCTTCTAGAAAAGCATGCTGACTCCCGGATACCTATGAGTCCTTCAATGTGACATCCGTCATAATCCCTTTGCCTCACGATATTGGTGATAAGCCATAGACAAGAAGCTTGTCATGCTAGTGTCGGCTTAACTCTCTTTTCTCGCTTCCGTGACATGTGATTCCTTCCACCTAAGCTTAGCCGGATCTCTATCCGTCTAACTTAGTCGGACCACCTCGATCAACACTTAATCGAGTAGTGCATGGCTATGCTCACGCAAGAGGGCCTTGATAATATAACTCCAAGATGGAGGGGCAAATTTTGTCTTAGTCACCCATGTCATGCGACTTACTTCTTAGTCGGTTCAAGCACCGCCATTATGACTACCATTTATGGCTAGCGTTAGGCGGACCCAAAGTTGGCTAGTCCATAACCTGGCCAGTGCGATGAACTCAGGTCTACGGAAGACAGTGCCTTAGCCGAGTCGTATGACGTTATACTTACGTCGGCCAAACCTTGGGTCAGCCCGGCTAGCATAGCCCTTTTGCATACCCAGTATTAGTCGGATGGCATCTCCATGCCTATGCTAGGTGGAACTTTGACATCATCCGGTTTAGCCTTGGTAGTTTGTCCGACACAACCATAAACGACTAAGGATAAGAATGCATAAACTAAATTCAGTACAAGGTTCCACAAGCCGGATCATATCTAGTGTATTTGTACAATAAGTTTACAGAGGACCAAACTTACGAATACAAAGTCAGAAAATGGAGCCTCTAGGGTACCATTCCTAATGGGGAGACCTTATGGATGGTCACTGGGTTTCGCTGCAAATACCTAGGAAAATTAAAAATCCCTCTAAAGATGAAGATACTTATGTGGTTCCTAAAAAGAAAAGTTTCTATCAAGGGTAATATAGCAAAGATGAATTGGAATGAAAGTAAAAGATGTTGTGTTTGTGACTTGAATACCACTAGCCATTCATTTATCTCATGTACGTATTGTGATGTCACAATATTTCTCGACCAACCAATATCAGGAATTGGTTAAAACAGATTTGATATGAAAATTGAGGTTATAATACGCATAATTGTTTCAGTTTTATATTGGTCGTTATGGAATTGTAGAAACAACATTTTCTTTAACAAGACTAGAATGTGCAGTTTTATATTGGTTGTTATGGAATTGTAGAAATAACATTTTCTTTAACAAGACTACAACATTTAGTTTTCTGCAGGTTATCCATATGGCTTCTCACTGGATCCAACTATGGTCCTCCCTACTTCCATCGGATCAGTGGGAGCTTGTGGCTACTAGACGCAACCACAAAATGCGCAGACGTTATGTGCTTATTTTTTTCATTGGTTGAATCATGTATCGACTTTCTATGATCCTTGATTTGTAATAATTTGAATGATGGACTTTGTAATAAAGATGGTTGTGTGCTTGTGTGCATATACACACACATACACACATGCACCAATGGTCTCTCTTAAGATGTCAGCCTGGTAACAAAAGATTTATTTACAAAGTACTAAGAGAAAATAATCAATTGGCAAAAGTACACCCAATCTTGAATCTTGAGTCAGGTCCCTTATATAGACATCACGAATAAACTAGTCGTTGTGCTTCAAGATTTTCTTTATCGAAAACACCGGAGGTGAAGCTGGAATAACCGAGATTTGAACCAACAAGACTCTTAAAGGCTTCAGCTGCCTAGCTAGAAAGCTGCACTCACCGTCAGGAATGAACAAAGTCATACATGATTCACGTTTACTTCGCAAACACCTTTAGAGCAACTCCAGCAGAGACGCTATATGGCGGCCCGCTAAAACTGGTTTGGAGCGCGCTGGAATTTTTTTAGCCCGCGGCGACCACTTGTCCTCCACCGAAGGTGCTAAAATTTCGCGCGCAGCCGCGAGGGAAAAACCCTCCCCTAGCGAAGGCGCTAAACTGCAGCGCGCAGCGCCGGCGCAAACTGTTTTTCACAACCAACAATGATCAACAAAGATCAACCAAATCAGAAAAATTCCACAACAAATAGCTCGAAAATCTCCACATCTCAACCTAGATAGCATAGTTCAAATTCATGACCTTGTTCAAATGCAAAGGATAATTGCACACAAACAAGTTCAACACAAATATGACTCAAGCACACACAAACACATCATTTGCCAACATCGTCATAGTCTTTGACGGTGTTGTGGGCATCAACATTGGTAGTAGATGTTGGATCCACCAAGGAGGCCATGAATCCCCCTGTGGCGCTACCATGCCGCCATAGCCTCCTTGTGGCGGTGCCATGCCACCAAAGCCTCCTTGTGGTGGTGCCATGCCGCCAAAGCCTCCAAAAGAAGCCGGTGCTAGGGTTTGCCATTGGCAGTGACGGATGGGCGCCGGCTGTGGCAGGGACCAAGTACGAAGGGGTCGGCGGAGTTGCGGAGAACTCGTCCATCGCCGATATGTCGTCGGCGACCGCGCAGGAGGCGTGGGCGGATTCGAGGGCGCGGGCGCGGGGAGGGGGATTTTTCCTTTGGCGGTTGGCTCTTTGCGCGCGCTCGACAGGTCAATTTCGGGGCGCCGCGGGGGGGGGGGGGGGGGGATGACGCGCGCTGGAAAAAATAGACAGCGTCCAAATATAGCGCCTCCGCTGGAGTGCGCAAATGGGCCGCGCGCGCTATATCGGCGGTTAATTTATGGTAGACGCCATATAGCGCCTCTGCTAGAGTTGCTCTTAGAATTTACTGGAGCAGGTCAATCATTGTGGTGGGGTGGGAACACAAAGTTTTTCAAACTACGGTAAGAGCACCCACGTGTGGAAAAATATGTTAGGATTTTGTTTTAGGAGTCCCTATTCGGTGGGGACATAAAATTTGGGGCTCCCACAAAATATAGGGATTAAGATTCATGTAGGGAGTGTTGGAGCAATGATTTTTGCTATTTTTTAGATGATGGTTGTTTTGACTGGTAGTCAGTTTTCCTAATATCAAAATCTACTCACAAACTATGGACTAAAATCTCACGTTTACAAAAAAAGAGGAAGAAATCAATTGGGACATAAATAAAACTAATTAATGCTAAGATTTTTTTCCATGAACTCTAGGAATTGCAATTGGAAGCGCTAAACTACACACATTGATAGCAAGACTCCCACAGTAACTTCATCAATTTGGATGATGCTATGTCGCTCTCCCCTTGGATAAAACGGGGTGAGGGTGTGCATGTGGCAGTGAGATGTTGAATTGAAAATGTACTATAACAATGCATATAGATGTATTGTTAAATTTTCAAGCTTCATTCCACTTTTGAACCCTGTTGAAGGGATGTCATGTAGTTTGATCGGCCTTGTTTGTTAGATCCAACGGTGTTGAATTTGCACATCGTCCTCGTTTCAGAGCATTTTTCATGTTGCCCATGGGTTGTTGGGTCGTTCTGTTTTCTTTAATATTTTGGTTGTGTGTGATCTCTTCGGTAGCTCTTGGTATCGTGTTGGTGCACAGTTTAGAAGTAACAGATACATTTTCTTGGTACTTCCTCTGTCCTAAAATAAGTGACTTGGATTTGTCTAATATTTAAACATATTTTAGTATCTAGATACATTCGAATTTAGATAAACTCAAATCAATTATTTCGTGGGAGTATGATATATATCGCCAGTATCCATTTTTTTTATCTATCTCAAATAGGTCTCAATACACCCAGACACACACTAAAAAAACAAATGGCTACGCGCGCACTCTGGGAGGCAACGACCGAGCGCGCTAAGACGCTGCACGAAAGCTAGGAAATGTATAATCCGGCCACGAAGAATCAGCAGCCTACCGTGTGTTGCCTAGGGACTAGGTTAGCGCTCAGCGCGGTACATGGCTCGGGGAGATTGTCTCGAGCACGCGGCGTGCACGCGCAGAACGGCGGCGGTCTACTAGAGGGTAATAGGAGAATACGCAATCGATAACGCGACGGGACGGGATCAAATCAAACGGAATTCGCCCGATTGGAGAAAAGCAATTGGAGCCGATAACATAACGGGGAAAATGCGAGGGGACGGGCGGCGAGCGCGTACCTGGAGGAGGAGTACTCGTAGAGCTTGCCGGCTGGGGAGAAGACCAGCAGCGCGACCTCGGCGTCGCACAGGAGGGAGAGCTCGAAGGCCTTCTTGAAGAGGCCCGAGCGGCGCTTGGAGAAGCGCACCTGCCGGCTTGTCCGGTCCTCGATCCGCCGCAGCTCAACCCGCCCGCGCCGAGCCATTGCCGCTATTCCTCCTCCGGCCACCGCTCGTCTCTCTCTGTGGTGGTGGGGAAGGGAGCAAGGAGGTGGGGGGCGCCGAGAGGGGCGGGGGAGGGTGAGCGAGGAGACTGCAGAGCGACGGTGGTTGACGTGGGGCCCCACAGGTGACGTACACCTCTGACGAGGCAGTCGTGGCTCCTTTATCTTGGGCCACCAGATGCCCAAAACAAATAGTAGTACTTATATTTTTTCTAAAAGTCAAACTATGTAATGTTTGATCACGTTTTATAAAAAATATGAATATTTACAATGCGAAATCTATATCTTTGATATGTCATAAAACATATTTTCACATGGTATATATATAATATCAAAATTCTTTGTATTTTTTGTAAAAGTTTGGTCAAAAAATTCGCAAACCAAGCCTGAGAACGCGAGTGGGAATGCGATTGTTCTCAGAGAAAAGTCGCGTCCAAACCGGCGAGATAAACCCTAATTAAGCAGAGTTAATCGATACTTAACAAAACACTAGCAGCAAATTTCACCTGCTTTCGAACGACACACAAGTATGCGTGGGGAGCATGCCAACCACATGCAGGATCACTTGCGTTTCACGGTATCCTTATCCCCTCAACGCGTTACTACTTTCGGCTCATCATTGAGCTTCGGGCGGGCCCTGCAGGTATTTCGCCGGCGCGGGCGTCGTCCAAGCTGGAGCCCTCGGCCACCACAAATCCCAACCTGCGCCAGAAGATATTTTGCCCGCGCGCGCAGCGGTGAGTTCCGAATCTTTTTACAGTGTGGAGCCGGGTGGATAAGGATAGGGTGCGTCAGCAATCACAGTAGTGCCGTACCGATCCTACATGGCCGACGCGTGGAACCTGTCCCCGTCCCGTTTGAAAAAAGGTCAGTGGCCAGGTTCACCCCCCGTATTCCTAATCTGGAATTTACTACGTTTACCTGGCCCGGGGCCCAGGGTTTGGTGCGCTCTCCTTTTCTAGGAGATCAAGTAGTGGTCTTGATTAATTTAATCATTTTAAAACAGAACAGTGTCTTGGATTCTGCAGTGCGCACGAACAGCACGGCCAACAGGAATGGAGCGGATTAAGAAACATGAAGTTTATCAGCACATAAAGTTTATTCGTCAGTCATGTCATTATATTTAAAAATATCTTTATCAGTAAGCCATGCTACCTCACTTGAAGAAAGTGAAGAACGGAAATACTCAGTAAGCCATGCTACCTCAGTAAGCCATGCTACCTCACTTGAAGAAAGTCACAAGCGGGAGGCTGCGTGGCCGGAGGAAAAATACCGAGTTACCGACCTACCCAATGGGTTGACATGCAGCTGCTTGGGAGCCCAAGATAAGGAACCACCAGCGCGACGCGACTGAGGTGTACAGCGAGGTGGGCCCCACGTCACCCCGACACGGCCCGTCCCTGTCCTCCTCCTTCCCCCACTGCCGAGAGTCCCCTCACCAGCACACACCCCCTGATCCCTTCCAACTACCGAGAAAGAGAGAGAGAGACGAGCGGCGGCTTGGAGGAGGGATGACGCGGCGCGGGCGGGTTGAGCTGCGGCGGATCGAGGACCGGACGAGCCGGCAGGTGCGCTTCTCCAAGCGCCGCTCGGGCCTCTTCAAGAAGGCCTTCGAGCTCTCCCTCCTCTGCGACGCCGAGGTCGCGCTGCTCGTCTTCTCCCCCGCCGGCAAGCTCTACGAGTTCGCCTCCTCCAGGTGCATGCCCTGCTGCTCGCCGAACCGCACCTATTTTTCACCTACTTAAGCGAATTACTACTACTACTCTGCTGCAAGCACTAGAATTCGCCCAGGTCGCTCGATTTGCTCCGATCGCGGCGTTTGAATCTGTTTGCCCCCCCTTAGCTTCTCGTATAATGGCAGGCTGCTCTGCGCGCGCACGCCATATGCTCGAGACAATCTCCCACAGGCTTGCCATCTCGCACGACTCTGTTTAAGAGCATGAGCACGAGCTCTGTTTTTTTTAGAATGCGTTTTGCTTCCTTCGAGAGAGAGAAGGGTGGTGCTCTGGTTCCGGGGAAGCTTCTCTAATGGCGTGGACTGCGTCTTCCTGTTGTTCCGTACAGGATGGGACACAACTAGGACGCTTGATCCCCGCGCCCTTTGCCTTCCGCACAGGCCAGCCACAGCCATAGGTCCTGGCTCCGCTCAAGTGAGCTGCCTTCACAGTGAGTATTACGGCTTTCAGTTGGCTGACTTTTCGGTTGCCAAACGCCGAGCGGAAGCACGGGAATTTCACGTCCGGCCTACCGAGAACAGAGATCAGTTGATGTCACGTTCGTAGAGATTCGTGCTGGACTAGCTTAGATTTTTCTGTGAGCAGTAGCTGAGAGTTTTTCAATAGCACATAAGTTTGATTTTTTACAGGTGTACATGGATTGTTAACCGAGAGAAAGAAAAAATTTAGACCGTTGAATCCGTCTGGTGATTCATTCTGGCCCGAGAGGTTGGAGGCGCCGTTTTGGTTCACACGAGCCGATGCTCCCATTACGAAAAACACATTTTAAAATAGGTAGAACTTTTTTTAGATTTGTTTTTGAGAATCTGAGAGTAAATGAAACACAAACACAACAGAGATAGTAGTTATCACAAGAGATATTGCTACATACTTCCTCCGTTCCAAAATTATGTATTTAAACCTTTTTTAGTATAGGTTTGGATCAAAATAAGTGAACCTACACCTAAAAACCTAAAATGTGTCTAGATACATATGTTTCAGAAAAAAGTCTAAAATATCTTATATTTTGAAACGGAGTTAGGACTTGTTACTATCATTCCCATAGCCTCGATGAACTATTCACATAACATTCAAAACATTCAGAACTTACAATCCATTGAGTCCAACTATTGATACGATTCCAACGAGTTTTGATGGCTTGGGGCTAGGGTTTCTAGTCTTCGTTAGGTGGTTTGGAGAATTGTTTGTATTTTTTATTATTTTTATGTTTTTTGTATTGTTGCTTATGTTTTATTAATAGATCTGTAGAATTTTCGCAAAAAAAGTATGATAACAACTATGGTGAAATTTGTGGGTGAAATGACATCAGAGGTCCTCTTGACGTTCTTCCTTATACCCTCTAATTTCTCTACAAGCTAACCTCTCTCGTCTCATGAGGTAGAAGTCTAGAATTTAATAGGGGGCGGACTGGATCTGTTCTTGAAAGGGTGGCGCTAGGGGAGCCATGTGGGCCACACGTGGTGGAGTGCTAGGCATGCCATGTACCCGTCATGTGATGTTGCCTACCCTCAAAATTCCGTACTGTTTTTTTACACAATCAATATCATATATATTCACCGTAGCAAATAATACATGATAAATATACGTGAGTTGTCTTCAACAATTGTAAAATAAAGTTTAAAAGAAACTAGAAAACCATCAAGATCTTCAAACTCTTTCTTCTTTCACTCTTTCTTCTTCCATAACATAATCTTGTGTTTTTTCAAAGACAACCGCATAAAAACGATATAGGTACCAAACCATAGACCATAAATACCAACGAGGGTTCTTTCATAATTTTAATTTGAGCCGCAATGCCAAGATTACTCAACCAACATCGACAAGAGTATTAACACCAGTATTTCAAGAAAGATGAACCTAATACTCTGGTTGACATCGCTGGGAGCTAAGAGTACGAATCACCATTCTCGAGGATGCATCAGCTAGGATAGATATTGTGAGGACAAACCTCCTCGCCACAACCAACAAAAACAATCCAAGATCGATCCATCGAAGCAAGATCTGAAATACCATACCTAAACAAATTTGATCTTCCAACACCAACATTGATATTGGGAAGGAACTCACATCGTCAAACCAATGGCCAAAGAATGCTTATTGAAAAAGTTGTTATCTCCATCGACACGAAGGTCAAGAAGAAGACAACCACCAAACCCGGCACTAAACTCCTGATGCTGTCATCGCCAGCCAGAGGAGGGGGTGATGGGTTCGTTGCATAGAAAACAATTTTTTTTCCTACGGTTCCAACCACCGAGATCATATCTAGGAGATACTAGTAACGGATATTCCGTGGTTAAGATTGGCTCACCCTATGAGACACAAAGCTTTGTCAACGAGAGCGGTTCTCGTGGGTGATGTAGAGGATCACTTGCCGATCTCAAGATCGTGATGAAGACGAGCGCTGTGGGTAGTACCTTCATACTCGGTCACACGTATGGCTCGATGACGACCTCCGATCCCTCATTCCAGCAAGGCAGCGGAAGTAGAGGATCCAACGGGAACTCCAACAACACAACAACTTGGTGGTGGTGGTGGAGAGAATATTTCTGTAGGGCTTCATCTAAGCCATGCCTTTTTCAGTGGAGCAACGGAAGAGGGAAGGGACAAGTGAATCACCCCCCTAGAGAGGAGCTACATGCCACAATATATAGGAGAAGGGGCAGCAGCCCCTAGGAGGCGTGGTGCTCCCTCCTCTCCCATCTTTATGTGAGTGGTAACTCCCTTTTAACTCACTTGAAACTTTCTCTTACTTTTGGTAGAAACTTCCACTCATAAATCCCAAGAGTTTTTCTCCCATAAATGAATAAAACATTTTTAATTCTTTTATTTGGGATTTAATATTTTTTGATTCTTTTAATCAACAAACAATAACATTTAACCCCCTAAACTATTTAGATATCCCGAAACAATTTCGGTGTTGTCCAATATGTTCTCCGGCGTTCCATATCCTCTCAAAACGCGCCAACGAATCTTAAGTGTGTCACCCTACGGTTTATGAATAATACGGACATGATCGAGACACTCTCCAATCATAATCATCAACAGGATCTGGATATCCGTAATGACTCACTTAATCAACGATGAATCTAGTGATCACGTGAACCATAAACATCGTAACCAGTTTCTTTTGTCTCGCGATATTTTACTTGTTCGAGATCCGATCATCGATTTCAACCATACCTAGTTCGATCTTGTTACCGACAAGTACCCTTTACTCGTTCCGTGATATGACATCCTCGTGAGCTAGTCATGTGCTTGCAAGCGATGTTGATGTAATATCATTGAGAGGGCCCAGAGTATATCTCTCCATCATCTGGATGGAGAAATCCCATTCTTGATCCATAAGCCTCAACTAATACTTTTCGAGTACCCAATGACACCTTTATAGTCACCCTCTTACAGTGTGATGTTTGATGGAATCAAAGCACCCTTCCTTTCAGTATCAGTGATTGACATGATATCTATTTTACTTGTTCGAGATCCGATCATCGATCTCAACCATACCTAGTTCGATCTTGTTACCGACAAGTACCCTTTACTCGTTCCGTGATATGACATCCTCGTGAGCTAGTCATGTGCTTGCAAGCGATGTCGATGTAATATCATTGAGAGAGCCTAGAGTATATCTCTCCATCATCTGGATGGAGAAATCCTATTCTTGATCCATAAGCCTCAACTAATACTTTTCGAGTACCCAATGACACCTTTATAGTCACCCTGTTACGGTGTGATGTTTGATGGAATCAAAGCACCCTTCCTTTCAGTATCAGTGATTGACATGATATCATGGTCTAAGGATAAGAGTCACTTTGAGAGTTTGATGAAGCAATGTAAACTTGATGACATGATCGCATTTCTATACCTACTATGGGTGTATTTTCATCACATCATTTTTCTAATGATACGACCTTATTATTAACAACATCTAATATTTATGATCAGGAAACCTTGATCATCCGTTAATCAACAAGCGAGTATAATGAGAGGCATTACTAGGAACCGTTTTCTTACTTATTAAACACACATGTATTAACGTTTCTAGTTAACACAATTATAGCATGAGAAATAAACATCTATTAAAAACATGGAATAAGATAATAACCAATTTATTATTGCCTCTCGGGCATATTCCCTTCAGTTTCCCACTTGCACTAGAGTCAATAATCTAGATTACATAGTGATGAATCTAACACCCATAGAGTTTTGGTGCTAATCATGCTTTACCCTTGGGAGAGCTTTATTCTACGGATCTGCAACATTTAGATCCATGTGTAGTTTGAAAATCTTTACATCGCCATACTGGACATGTTCCCGGATGGAGTTGAATCGACGCTTGATATGATTGGAATTCTTGTGAGACCTTGGTTCCTTAGCATTGGCTATGGCACCATTGTTGTCACAATAGATAACCATTGGATCCAAAGCACTTGGAAACCCACCTAGTTCGGTAATGAACTCCTTCATCCAAACCACTTCCTACGCTGCTTCTGAAGCAATGATATATTCTGCCTCCGTTGAAGATCCCACCACTACGGGCTGCTTGGAGATCCTCCAACTCACCGCTGATCCATTCATGAGTAACATGTACCCGGATTGTGACTTAGAGTCATCTGGATCGGTGTCGAAGCTAGCATCTACGTAACACATTGCGACGAGCTTTTCTTCATCGTCGTACATGGAAACATATCCCTAGTCCTCCTTAAGTACTTAAAGATATTCTTGACCGTTGTCATGTGTTCCAAACCTGGATTAGATTGGTACCTTCTAGTCAAACTAATAACATGTGCCACAACCAGTCTTGTACATAGCATAGTATACATGATAGCCTATGGCTGAGGCATAGGAACATTTTCCATCACTTCTTTATCTTTTGTTGTAACTGGACTCTGAGTCTTACTCAATGTTGTACCCTGCAATATAGGTAAGAACCTTTTCTTACTTCCGTCCATTCTAAACTTCTTCAGAATCTTGTCAAGGTATGTACTCTGCAATAGCCCAATTAAGCATCTCGATCTATCTCTATAGATCTTGATGCCTAAGATATAAGCCGCTTCACCAAGATCCTTAATCGAACCACATCATTCCCAATCAATAATATGTCATCCACATATAGTATTAGGTATGCTATAGAGCTCCCACTCACTTTCTTATAAATACAAGCTTCTCCGTAAGTTTGGACAAATTCAAACCCTTTGATCACCTCATCAAACTAGAGATTCCAACTTTGGGATGCTTGCTTGAGCCCATAAATGGAACGCTGAAGTTTGCATACCTTGTCAACATTCTTAGGATTGACAAAACCCTTGTATTACGCCATGTACAACTCTTCAGTTTCCATTTAGGAACGCGGTTTTGACATCCATCTGCCAGATTTCATAATCGAAAAATGCAGCAATTGCTAACATAATCCTACTAGATTTTAGCATTGCTACGGGTGAGAAATTCTCATCATAGTCAACTCCTTGGATTTTCAACAAGTCCAGCTTTATAGACAGTTACGTTACCATCAGCGTTTGTTTTCTTCTTAAAGATCCACTTATTCTCAATGGCCTTTCGGTCATTGGGATGGTCCACCAAAGTCTATACGTGGTTTTCGTACATGTATCCCATCTCGGATTTCATGGCCTAGCCATTTGTCAGAATCTGGGCTCATCGTCGCTTTGTCATACGTCGCAAGGTCATCGTTCTCAACAACCATGGCATTCATCATGGGATCGCCGTACCACCCAGGAGCAGTACGCGTCCTTGTTGACATGTGAGGTGCGGTAGTGTTCTCTTTCGAAACTGCATGATTCATTAGTTCTCTCCTTATCCGTTGGAGTCACCACTGGAACAGTTTTCGGTGCCACGCTACTCCCCATATCATGAAAAGAAGTTTCAATAACCTCACTGAGTTCTACCTTCCTACTACTCACACCTTTCGAGACAAACTCTTTCTTCAAAAGGATCCATTCTTCGCAACGAAAACTTTGCCCTCGGATCTGTGTTAGAAGGTATACCCAATTGTTTTTTGGGTATCCTATGAAGACACATTTTTCCGTTTCGGGTTCGAGTTTATCTGGCTGAAGCTTCTTCATATAAACATCGCATCCTCAAACTTTCAGAAATGATAGCTTAGGTTTGTTGTCAAACCAGAATTCATACGGTGTCATTTCAACAGATTTAGATGGTGTCCTATTTAAAGTGAATGCAACAGTTTCTAGTGCATGACCCTAAAAAGATAGTGGCAAATCTATGAGGGACATCATAGATCGAACCATATCCAATAAGGGATGACTACGATGCTCGGACACACCGTTTCGCTATGGTGTTCCTGTAGGAGTGAGTTGTGAAACTATTCCACATTGTTTCATGTGTGTGCCAAACTTGTAACTAAGATACTCTCCTTCACGATCCTATCGTAGAATTTGATCTTTTGTTACCATGATTTTCCACTTCATTCTGAAATTCCTTAAACTTTTCAAAGGTTTCAGGCTTGTGTTTCATCAAGTAAATATATCCATATCTACTCAAATCATTTGTGAAAGTAACAAAATAATGATATCCACCGCATGCCGACGCACTCATTTGTCCACATACATTGGTATGTATGATCTCCAATAAGTCTGCCGCCCGCTCCGTTGACCCAGAGAATAGGGTTCTAGTCATCTTGCCCATAAGACATGGTTCGCATGTCTCAAATGATTCATAATCAAGTGATTCCAATAGTCCATCAGAATGGAGCTTTTTCATGCGTTTTACACCAATATGACCCAAACGGTAATGCCACATGTATGCAGCAATATAATATTCATCTTAATTCTTTTGGCATTCACATTATGGATATGTGTACTACTACTATCAAGATTCATAAGGAATAAACCATTCTTCTTAGGCACATGACCATAAAAGATATTATTCATATAGAATGAGCAACCATTGTTCTCAGACGCAAATGATTATATCTCTTGCAATAAACAAGATCCAGATATAATGTTCATGCTCAACGCAGGCACCAAATAACATTTATTTTGGTTCATCACTAATCCCGATGGTAGATGAAGAGGCAACATCCTGACAGTGATCACATCACCCTTTGATCCATTGCCGACGTGCATCGTCACACCTCATCCCTCACCAGTTGTCGACTATTCCTTAGCCCCTGTTTCGAGTTACATATGTTAGCAACCAAACCGGTATCAAATACCCAGGCGCTACTGCGACTACTAGTAAGGTACACATAAGTGACATGTATATCACATATACCTTTACTTACTTTCTCGTCCTTCTTATCAGCCAGATATTTTGGGCAATTGCGCTTCCAGTGCGCATCGCTCTTGCAATAATAACACTCGGTATCTGACTTAGGGCCAGCCTTGGTCTTCTTCTCAGGCGCGACAACAGATTTGTTGTCCTACTGGAAGTTTCCCTTAGACTTTGCCTTTCTTGCCCTTCTCCTTGAAACTGGTGGTCTTATTCACCATCAAGACTTGATGTTCCTTTTTGATATCCACTTCAGCAGTTTTCAGCATTGACCAAAGCTCAGGAAGAGACTTCTTCATGCCCTGGATGTTATAGTTCATCACGAAGCTCTTGTAGCTTCGCAGCAGAGACTAGAGAACACGATGAATTCCTAGCTCATTGGGGATCATTATTCCCAAGGCTACGAGTTTATCAGTGTACCAAACATGAGTATGTGCTCGCTAACAGAGTTGTGTTCCTCCATCATGCAGCTACAGAACTTTCCTGAAGCTCCATAACTCTCTACTGCGGCATGAGTGTCGAAAATCATTTTCAACTCTCCCATTGTATCGAAGGTGTTGTTGTTCTCGAAACGCTTTCGCAACTCTGGCTCCCAGCCATACAAAATGCCACAATGAACCATGTTGTGGTCCTCCTTACGAGTCAAGAAAACATTTTTCTCCTCGTCGAGGGCATCATCAGCAGGCAACGCACCCAGTAGCACTTCAAGCACATAGCTCTTTTGAGCAATGTTGAGGAGTATCCTCAGGTTCATAGCCCAGTTGGTAAAGTTGCTACCATTGGTGGCTAATTTCTCTCTCTATGAACAAATTGAAATTGAAATGAGTGGGTGCCATGATCTACAACATATTTGCAAAGACTATTCAAACTATGTTTATAATAGATTGAGTTCAAGATAATTCAAAAATTACTATGAGAACTCCCACTCAAAAACAACATCGCTCTATTCATTTTTAGTGATTACACGAGCCAAATTCACTACACCATGACCGATCATCACGTGAGCTGGTGCATCTACAATGGCGAGCATCAATATGATCATCATATCATTCATATGACTCGTGCTTTACATTTTTGTTCACGTTCCGAGGCCATATATGTACATGATAGGCTCGCCAAGTAGAACCTTAGTATTCCTGTGTGTAAATTTGTCTTACATCACACCCGATCATCACGTGGTGCTTCGAAACGATGAACTTTCTTAATGGTGCATATTAAGGAAGAACATATTATTATTTTGATATTCAGTGGGAGGGATCATCTTATAATGCTACCATGGTGAAAAACTATCACAGTGATCAAATCAAAGAAGAATAAGATGCACAAAAGGGATAAACATCACATGCATGGATAATGTGATATGATACGGTCCTTCTCGTATTTCGATCTTCATCTTGTGCGTCATGATATAATCTCCATCATCCCACCGGCATGGTGCCAAGGTCCATGACGCCTCCATCATGGTCGTCTTCAACCATTACAATATATCTCATGGATATATATTTAGCACGCAGGCCATAAAAGAAAAGGACAACAATATGGCCCTGCTGGTTGTTTAATTTACAATAATTTTTATTGCATACAACAATATTTGTACCAATGAATATATCACATCAGATGCCCTGCAAAAACAAGTTAGATGCCTCTAATTATATTTTCATATTTTACGTGGCTTCGGGCCTCCTAGGATAGAACCGTTCATACCTACGGACAAGAACCACAACGTTGATAAAATATTATTTAGCAAACCGTTGTAGATTAGATCATAGCTATAGTGGAAGAAACAGACACCCGCAAAGCCACTTATGCAAAACAAGTTGTATGTCAAGCGTGGAACAAGTCTCATGTGTGAGGACATGTAAAGTTAGTCCGGGCCGCTTCAATACCACTATGCCACCATGATCTAATAATACATGAAAGTATGCAATACCATGATCATCAACGCCCACATCTCCATGTGTTCTAACCTTACAAAGTATCTACGCATAAACATAGCTCTAATACCACTGATGGATTCTTTGCATACAAAAAAAATTCCTACGGTTGCACCCACCAAGATCATATCTAGGGGATACAGTAACGGATATTCTGTGGTTAAGATTGACTCACCCTAGGAGACACAAAGCTTTTTCAACGAGAACGGTTCTCGTGGGTGATGTAAAGGATCACTTGCCGATCTCAAGATCGTGATGAAGACGAGCGTTGCAAATCGACAACACTCCGTACTCGGTCACACGTACGGCTCGATGAAGACCTCTAATACCTCGTTCTAGCAGGGCAGCGGAAGTAGAGGATCCACTGGGAACTCCAACAACACAACAACTTGGTGGTGGTAGTGGTGGAGAGAATATTATTATAGGGTTTCGCCTAAGCCATGCCTTTTTTGGTGGAGCAACGTTAAGAGGGAAGGGACAAGTGAATCAACCCCATAGAGAGGAGCTACACACCACAATATATAGGAGAAGGGGGCAGCAACCCCTAAGGGTGTGTGGTGCTCCCTCCTCTCCCCTTTTTATGTGAGTGGTAACCCCCTTTTTAACTCACTTGAAACTTCCTCTTAATTTGGTAGAAACTTCCACTCATAAATCCCAAGAGTTTTTCTCCCATAAATGAATAAAACATTTTTAATTCTTTTATATGAGATTTAATACATTTAACCCCCTAGACTATTTAGATATCTCGAAACAATTTCGGTGTTGTCCAATATTTCCCCCGTTGTTTCGTATCCTCTCAAAATATGTTGACGAACCTTAAGTGTGCCATCCTATGGTTCGTTAATAATATGGACATGATCGATGGGATCTGGAGATCCGTAATGACTCCCACTTATTCAACAATGAATCTAGTGATCGCGTGAACCATAAACGTCGTAACCAATTCCTTTGTCTCATGATATTTTACTTGTCCGAGATCCGATCATCGATATCAACCATACCTAGTTCGATCCTATTACCGACAAGTACTATCTACTCATCCCGTGATATGACATCCTCGTGAGCCAGTCACGTGCTTGCAAGCAATGTCAATGTAATATCACCGAGAGGGCCCATAGTATATCTCTCTGTCATCTGGTGGACAAATCCAACTCTTGATCCATGAGCCTCAACTAATACTTTGCGAGTACTAGACGACACCTTTATAGTCAACGACACCTTTATAGTCACCCTGTTACGGTTTGACATTTGATGGAATGAAAGCACCCTTTCGGTATCAGTGATTGACATGATATCATGGTCTAAGGATTAGAGTCACTTCGAGAGTTTGATAAAGCAATGTAAGCTTGATGACATGATCGCATTGCTATACCTACTATGGGTGTATGTTCATCACATCATTCTTCTAATGATATGTCCTTGTTATTAACAACATCCGATGTTCGTGATCATGAAACTTTGATAATCTGGTAATCAACAAGCAGTATAATGAGAGGCATTACTCGGAAACTTTTTCTTGTTTATTAAACACACATGTATTAACATTTCCGGTTAACACAATTATAGCATGAGAAATAAACATCTAGCTTTATTAATTTAAAGCCGGGCCTTTGACATTTTATCTAAAAAAGAAATAAACATCTATTAAAAACATGGAATAAGATAACAACCAATTTATTATTGACTCTTGGGTATATTCCCTTCAGGGGGACCGATTGACGAAGGAGAGTTATGGCTAAAATCCGGGTTATTGTTGTCTCGTGGGTTTGTTCTCTTCCATGTTATTTTTCGGTGTAAATGAATAAAAATGAGATAACTGGATATCCATCGTTATTACAATTAAATCTAATACAAAATACACTACAGACTTCGTAAAACTCAAAATAAAGTGATGCCATGTTGGATTATCCCTTGCTTTCCCCAGCTTCAACTAGTAAAGCCAATAGATTCTGAATATATCATGTTTTCCTAGTATCTACAAACCAAAATATCAATAGTCAAAACTTTAGACACCCCTACTTCGTATCTAAATATTTTTTACAAAATATTTAGAGATACAAAATGTTCGTTTTATTTTTGTTATTATTGGCTATTCCTTAAAATAATAATGGCATTTTATGTTTAAAGATCATGATTACATATAATGGTTAGATGAAATATAAATGAGATGGGAGGGGTGATAGTCGAGAATGTGAGACATTATAAAATTAGATGTATAATTGGCCTCAGGGTTGAGTAATTGCTAGTAACTCTCGGCAAAGAATGAACTCCATAACTTTGAGTGATACATCTTAACAAATAAGTAATCAACAATATAATCTGCGTAGAAACAATTCCCACACAATTTCGTGAAGCTACTACCAAAGACTAGTAGTCGCAAGTGGTCCATGGGTTGTTGATCCAAAGGGTCCATACTTTGATAAGTAATGTTTAGTAGTCCATGTAGTCTTAGGTGCGTGACTACACAAGAAATCATGGTTGTGTAATTTGGTGTTATAGACTTGGGACTATAATTCGACACCAATCCTCGTTGCATTAGTACTGTTATACACTAATACACATACTATATGCCTTAATACATTTGATGTGACATTATGAGGTTGGATTTTATCTCATTCATAAATTACAAAAAGAGCACCATAAATCAAGAGCTCCAAGGCTACTATGTTTTTACCGCATTCAGGGAGCACACAACCACATAAGCTCGTCAACATTAGTACATTATTCTAATTGTATGTTGGTGCATTTGTTGGATTCCAAAGAGCACCCATGTTGCGAATGTGCAGGTAAGTACCTAAGGGGGTGTTTGGTAGCCTGTAGGCTTTTCCCGTCTCCTTGGAGGCAGTCCTTGGGGGGCATGGCTAAGGAGAAACGTCCTAAACTCCATTTTCTCTCCCTCATTTGGTTGCCCACAAAATCTTTGGCTTTTGGGGCAGATATCAATAGTATTTTGTTTGGTAGGTTGCACAAAACTCTCATAGGGTGGGTGATGCAAATGAAAGGTGTTTGGTTGCCCACATGGCTTTGCACATGGTTACCAAGTACCGCATATGGTGAGCTTACCACACGAGGCATAACATCAAGAACACCACAAGCATAACATGAACATCACAAGCACAACATCAGAAACACCACAAGCACATAGCATAACACGAACATCACTAGCACAACATCAGGAACATCACAACAGTTACATCACTAGCACAACATCAGTAACACCACAAGCATAATAGGAACATAAGAGGCACATCACAAGCACAACATCAGGAGTATCACAAGCATAACAGGAACAAGTGCATGCATGGTAGTTGGCAAAAGGGGATCAAAATTCATCATCATATCACCATGGTGATAACCTACCACCACATCAAAAGTGGGTGCCATCCTACCACCACCACAAGTTCACCATCACATGAGGGGTTACTATATACCACCTCATGACAAGATTCGATCATTAGAAGTTTTTAGGACACATGTACAACAACATTGGAATTAAGAAGTCAATCATCACATAGTTCCTTGAACTTTTTCAACTTATCCTTATTAGCCTCACTAGTTTTGAGCATATCAAAAATCATGTACTCTAGCTTCTTCTTTTCCTCTTTCAAACTCTACATTTCCTCATCCCATTTCTTTTGCTTGAGTTTTCTCAACTTGCTTTAGCATATCCACTTCATTCTTCAATGCTTCGGTATGCTTGAAATTCTTCTCCCTATTTTCTCCACTGATTCCTCCTCAGCCCTAGCAGTGGTGCCCTAATCCTAGAAAAGTTCTCCACCATTCTTTTCTCGGTTTCATCCATGAATTTCCTCACATCAGTTAGACTTGAGTACTTCTCAATCTTGTTCTTCTCATTAGCCAGCTCCTTCACCAACTTTGCATTCTGAATCCTCCTGTTGATTCTTGCCCTGTTGTTGTCATGGTACATGCCCTAGAGTCGTCCTAATGCATTTTTTGTTAGTTCTGTCCATTCCTTATCCAAACCAAGCCACAAACCCATAGTTCGAGACTTCCTACAAAGAATAATTACATGCTCAAATCTAGTGGATGAGCTAGTACAGACATATCAAAGCATAAGAACTTAGATTCTGCACTTGGCATAGAGGTGTTGCTTCCTTCAAATGCAACACGTTGGGTTGGCTCGGGCCTTCAATGTAGTCTAGAGTATAGTCCATATCTATGAGGTCCTAACAACTAGAGGTGGGAAGATAAACCGAGGGCCAAAGTACTGGACCGAAACAACCGGGATTGAGACCAAATACAATGAAACCAAAAATTTCAATCATAATTCGGTCATTGGTTTTAAAACACTGAAATTAGTTCGGGACATTCAGTTCTTTGCCTCGGGTACCTGAGAATACCGAATAACCAATCAGAAATGCATCAGGATGCATCATGTTGAAAGTCTAGGTATTATTATAGCCTCCCACGACCTAGTAAACCCATGTCTATCCCGTATTCCCCTTTTCCCAGGACGCATCCGCCAACACCCTTGTGGAGGCGGTTTACTACAGGCTCCGCGTCTACCGCCCTGGAGATACCCCTCGCGCCACCCCTCCTATTCTATCTTCATCCCGACAGGTGACGCTGTTGATGGACTGCATGCGGCCACCATTCTTTCGCGCTCGCCTCCAAGCGCCACTATCGTCATGTGCATCGTGTTTAATTCCAAATTATTTACAGACATGCATGACTGCTCTTTTCCTTTCTTGAATTTTGTCAGTCACATCGGTCTTAATCGAGACTGAACCGACTTTTTGGTGCCTCGAATTTCTCGGTTATCAGTTATTAGTGATCGATTGGTTCTTATTTTCTGGAAACCTAATTTCCCAAAACCCGAGACACCGAACAGTTCGGTTACACAGAATGCCCAGCCCTACTAATAACCATGACATTGCAATGGAATCGAGTTTCACCAAGGCCAAACCAAAAATTCACATCATCACAAACACTAACCCTTTAAAGGATTGGGAGAAATTGAACTTACACCTAGATACAATTAGGTCGAGCTCTCGCCATCATTCTAGCTGGACATGGTGACTATAGGATGGGCCCTAAGAGGATTTTGCCGGAGATTTGTCGTCGGCGAGACGGTGGTGGACGAGACTGACAGGAGGGAGAGTGAACGGACGCAGAGTGAGCAGTGAGGAGATCATGTCTCGCGGCACAAGGGAACGCGACGTCTATTGCTCCTTCCCAACACATGCAGTGGAAGGCCCCTACTGTTGACTCGATAGTTCCTAGTGGGCCTGGCCGAAAAGTGATTTGTACGGCGCGTTGGCCACAACGTGAAGGTGGCCTAGGCATGCAATCGACATGTTTTCTTCTTCCCAGGGCCTGGCTGGACTTCCTACAACCTACGAAATGTGCCCTAATAGTTCATAGTGCTGTAGGGAATGGTAGCTTCGTAGGTCAAGCCTTTCATCCCTAAACCGATGTGCCTTTGGTTTTCATTTTGACTCCTTCTCCATACACCATGAGCATAAATGAATAAATAAGAGGTTTTTCAGATTGGCACAAGAGTAGGTTTTTCTATAGAACTGGTAGTGAATTCAAGTCTAATAATTTAAAGTGCATGGATACATGTTATTCTTTGAAGGAAAGACAACTCTTATTCTGCTTTCTTTACAAGTAAGGAAGTTTTAAGTATGTAACTATGAATTCACGAAGGGTTTCATCCTAGCTTTAGATGAATGCTAACAACATACTTAACACATGCATGTCAAACACAAAGTGGTGGAGAATGATAGAGTAGTGTGTAAGAACTTGCCCTTGGGAGGGGAACAAAAATTGGAAGCAATTGCTACTATCCTATAGCCTTAGGACCAAAAGGAGAAGTGTCCTCAAGGAGGGGCTTGCGTATGATGAACTATGAGGAAATAACTTGCTAAGGTGATGATCAACATCTAGTCGATCCATGTGTTTATATCCACAAAAAATAATGCCAGTCGCTATGAGAAAGTAAATATACAAGCTCATATCAATTGCTAGAGACATGGTTGTATGAGGTAACCACACATCATGCAAGGGATCATCACCAATAGAGCTAAACAATCAAAATCATCAACATCCTTCATTCCTTCAACAAATACCACTTCGTTGATTACATTGTTCATGAGTATGGCATCAACCACCTTGCTGACATAACTCATATTAACGATACGACATGCAAGAGTTCTGTCATCCATAAAGTATGAGTGTCATGCCACATTGCACAAACCTCTTGTGAAGTTAACTCCTTCAATGGTATGTTTGTTGGGCCACATCAAGATTCTAAAGCAGCACACTTGCCAAGATCCGGCTCAAGGAGATGGCAATATATCCTTACCAACAGAGTGTGGTTGCGGAAGCTCAAGAAAGTGTGCCAGGAAGTGCAATCCTCGTGTCGTTCATCGCCACGTCTAGCTCTGGCACCGACAACTCCTTCACCTCAAACACCCCAAGTGTGGTGCATGTGTTGGTTCTCGCACATACAAGGTGTATCAGCTCCGGCAAGGTGTTAGACTTTGTTCCAGCGCCCTTGGGACAAAAGGTGGATGTGTTGGCTACACTTGCCTCTCAAGCATGTGTTGGTGTACCTTGTCACCACCCTCCTCATCTTCTATATATCGGGAGTTGGTGAGGCGACATAACCCTTGGTTGTGTCCTTTAGTCCACAACCCTAACCCTAGTCAAATGGGTTTACCTGTTGACTTAGTCCCATCCAATCTCAATCCGACTTAGCCAGCTCTGGTTAGTTGGATTCCAAACAGCCTAGCTCCACTCTCTTAGGTTTGTGACTATGTAGGCTCATGGTAAGTCGAACACAGTTCCGAGTCAAACTAAGAACTGATAACGCTACAGTGGTCTATAGCAAAACGTCTCGGCTCCCAAATACCATTGAGTAGCCTGTCAATGTGACAGTCGTCCAAGTCCCTTTGTCCCATGTTATTCGTGGTAAGATATAGGTGAGCCAGCACGTCATCCCTATGTAGCTTAACTCTCTTTTATCGTTTGCATGATATATGATCCCTTCTGACTAACTCCTTAGTCGGACTAACCAAGTAGCGCATGGTCATGCTTCTGAATCATTTCACACAAGATGGACAAGAGAATATCTCTCTAAGATGTAGGGGCAAATCTCGTCTTAGCAATCCACGTCACACGACTTGCTTCATAGAGGCCCCAATCACTACCTTTATAGTAGCAAGTTACGAACAATGTTAGAAAGATTCAAAGCCGGTGGATCCACAACCTGGATCATGCGACCACCTCAGGTCTAAGGATTCTATTGCTTGAGTCCGATCATATGAGAACGTACTAAGACCGACTCGGTCCTTGAGTTAGTCTGACTAGCTTAACTCTTTAGCTTAGCCAGTGTAAGTCGGATTAGCATCTCCATTCCCATGACAAGTAGAACCTAGTCATCTGTCGCCTTACACATTAGTCTAGGTAGTGTATGTCCAACACAAACTCAACGACTAAGGACAAACCTATATAAACTAATTAAGCACAAGGTTTCACTACCGAATCTCGTATTCGAGTGCAATAGTTTATACATGGACCTTATCTTATGAATACACACGGAAAGTGATGTCTCTAGGGCATCATTCCTAACAATTTTCCACCAAGGGCTTTATGCAATGCATGATTGTATTGGTGTAATCAAGTGATGCACAACCACTCGTCATGTTTTAGTTAATCGATGTACATCTACCCTCAACCAAAATTACCAGGAATCATATGTATGATGTCTACATAGTCTCCTAATATGTGCCCCTACTTTAACATGGATGAAATCAACAAATACTTCTATGAAATCATCATTACCACATCCATATCAACATGGTTTCGTAAAATTAACAGGAATACTTTATACTACAATAAGATTTGAAAAGTCCAATGCTTTCCAATCCCAACTGATGTCACATTTGTGCGTGCAATCCTAATATCATACACAAAAGAAACATCAGTATGAAAAGTATCAATTGTCATGCTCAAGTATGGCATAAATTTACTATAGATCCTAGTAACTTCCTCAAGTTCAAGAGCTCAACCAACTCTGGCAAAGCATCATATCATACAATTTCATGTCCAACATACGAGTTCTCATTGAACAAGTGAAAATTTGTATGGTGTCATTCCCAATCATGACGAGAAAACTAAAAAGTGTGCATTACATAAGGACAACTAGATAAGAATCATTCCTCGAGTATCTTCATTTCTTATAACGTAGTGCGAATAACACACCATTTACTTCTCTTACTATTATTATTTAACAATTAAGAACCACAAAATAAGTTACTTCATAAATACAATGATACTCAAGTTACATAAGCCAAACCAGCAATTACTTCCATCTAAATAACCGTTAGGTTTAGCATGCAAATATGTCATGTAGATATTACAATTCAATCGACAATCACAAAAAGGTCATACATGTACACCAATGTTCTATCATCAGTGTTGTTGAACTCATCATCTATTGTTGTTTGATTCAACATTCCATCATAACAAACATACCAATTGGTATATCCTTCCACATATGACATTTGGAACTAACAACCATTAGCATGAAGACAAAGACATCATTAATCAAACACTTCATGCAATAAGTCATAGAATGCTTTTGTACCTATTGAAATATAATCTTGGATTTTACTTCTAGCGTATATTAGTTTGACATATGGTCACAATAAGGAAATAGAAGTGAAATATGATTGTATTCACGTCTAATGTGAATAACTGTATTGTACATCCTCTAAGCAATCTCATAGTCCTCACATGAGAGTCATCTCGTAAATGCTACAAATCCACCAAAAATAGGGCATGGGCCACCCCAAACACAATTACCTCACTCATCAAACCCAATACATAGAACAATGTATCCATCTACATGTAAGATCCATTCTGAAGAAATGATACATATAATTCCTAAATATTGTTCATAAGATATGACATGAATTGGTTACCATTCTAGATTAGTTCCTATTATTCAGACCAATGTGTGTGTTTTTGATCCTCTGTTTTGCACAATATTTGCTTGCTTGTGTATTCATGTGAACCAAATAAGCAAGTTAATAGTTCCTACACTTTTTATTTATGGGTTTTTCTATGCATTCGTTTTTAGAATCTTGTGAACCAGAAAGGTTGTAAGGGTGTTATTGATTTAAACGAGTTCATTTTTCATCCACTCCAACCTCTTGAAAAGAATCCATTGCTTTCCCTGTGATGCAATCAAACATATTAAAATCCCATAGGATTCGAATAAACATGACATTACAATCCTCCGATTTACCTATTCATGTAGTCGCCAAGATGTGAATCAGAGAGATCCTAGTAATGTGTTAGTTCTATGCTTGATCCTGTGAATAATGCCGACACTTCTGAATTGCCAGTATTCCATCACACTTGTTACAAACAAGAATGCTATAAGGAAAGTTAGATCACCATAATGTGTTAGCAATATCTTGTACTAAGCTAGTCACATAATTAAATTCATACATCTGTAAAAACACTTATTATGCGCGTAAGTTTGAGATTTGGTGGACTTGGGATATAAATTTCCGCATACCACACACATTAAACCTCTTTAGTAATTTCTAGACCCCCGAGCTAAAACATAATCTCTAAAATCATAATATATGTTATATTAATCGTAATAGACTGATATGACAAAGTTATATTTTTGTAAATGACAACCAATTAGGATACAAAAATAGGACCGCGCAGCTCAACCCTTTTATCAATATAGACCATCCCCTTCAATTGATTCATGAGACTTAATAATTATACATCTTTATTGTAACTAGGGTGTAACTAGATTCAAGATAATTTTGTGTCAACCATCTCTCACATTACACTCAATGAATACAACAAGTTATCTTTAATGCTTTTGAATTCATTTTAGTTTTCTAGTATTCTTCTTATTACACAGATTGACACCTCGGAATATCTCTCATAACCATCATTGAATCTTTGGAAAGACTCACATGCACAAAGTGTTTTGTATAGTACCATGCTATAATATGACATATAGGATTGTTGCTGACTCTGGCTCAGCATTTATTTCGGTGAGAATTGTGATTTCTACAATGTGATGGTTCATGTGCATTTTATTCTGACTTGGTTTTAAAAGATGTGGATAGGAAATTCTACTTCGATAAATTTTCTCTCAAGTGGAAATTGCTGCAACAAACAAGATTTACAGGAGTTTCCGTTCATACGGTGGTGATGCTGCTTGATACAAAAGTTATTATGTTTCACCAATATTAGTTGTTCATATGGTTTGGACATATATAGATACTTGGATTCTATTGATCCGCCTGGTCTTCTGTAAACTTGTATATAACCCGAATATTGCTTTTTTGGTACTTCGGTGTGAAACTCCTTATTTCAACTATATAGTTAGTTTGTTTTTTACATCGTTGAAGGTACCTTTAGCGATAATCAACAAAAATCATATAAAAATGTTCACGAAAGTAATTGTTTTTTAATGTCGACCATGACGAAATTTTTAACTTGTTTTGTTAAGAAACAATGTTCCCACCAGAGACTAGCGTCCCGTGAAGGAACAAGGGGTCCAATGAGCCCTGAGTTCGAGAGGGGCTAAACACACGTTCGGAACTTCTCAGCGACGATGGCAATGGCGGAGCTCACACACGATAGAGAGTGGACACGATTTTTTTGCCAGGTTTAGGACCCTCGTGAGGAGGTAAAACCCGTACTCCTGATTTGTTGTATTGCTCGCGGTGTCTTGCGAGGGTACAATGGTGGATGAATGTCTAGGGTTTTAGATCCCAAGGATCGATCCCTTATAAGGTTGGAGTGGCCCTCCTTTTATAGTGGCGTCGAACCTCTTCCCCCAAATTTGAGCTAGAAGGGTCTCCACATTCCCGCCTAAGGAGTGCCAACTCACACACTTGTCTTATGTGGACCGAGTCAAACCCTTCTGTAGTGCTCCGGTCTGATGTTGCGATCACCGATGATGCCTCGCTTGTGGCGTTGTGTCATCTTTAGTCTTCTTGCACCAAAGCAGAATGTAGGCCCTCGCGGGGTCCTGGTATCGTCATCCCGCCTTTAACACCGAAGCGGCCAGGAAGCATCTTGCTTTACTGAGGAGGGCAGGGCGCTGCTTGGACTGCCTGTGTGATTGTCGTCTTGTTGTTGTGGTGAAGTTACGGCAGTGCCCTTCGACGGTGCCTCTGTTTTCAGCAGATTGTAGAAGAGCGTGTGGAGGCCTTTATTCCTGTGTTTGTTTGGCACGAAGAGGGCGAGGCTGGTCAGGCTTCTGGTGCTGTTGCTGGTGCCGCGGACAACTAGGAGGGCGAGAGCAAAGCCGATGCCCTCGGGAGCGACCAGTCAGGCAACGAGGAGGTTGACGAGGGGTCCACCGAGGGCAGCTCTTCGACTTCGCAGCACTGAGGGGGTCTCATCGGCTTTAAGCCTTCGCCTCTCCTGTTGCCAACCATGACTTCTGGTGTCGAGGCCACTTTTTCGGTCTTCATACGTGGTGCACTAGCGTTGATTTTGTTGGGGTAGACCTTTTAACCTGTTGTATGCCACTGTCAGACTTCAACAAGATTATAGTAGTTAAGTCTTTTGAAGTGTGTTGCGAGCCTTTTGCATGCATTGTTTTTGTAGGATAGTACTTCCCTGCTAGCCTCTCGGGGACACGGCCGTAGCTATAGCATATATGGGGCCGCTTGAGGAGGTGGACTCTCTCGTGGGCTGCCCCACACTTCCCTCGTGGAGGAGAAATGTGGGACTTGTGCTTTTCCTGTGGGCCTCTCGGGGAGATGACCATAGGCCTTACACGTTCCGCCCCGTAAATCCTCACGTGAAGAGGACCGTAGGAACCGTACTCATCCTGTTGGCTTCTCGGGGAGACGGTCGTAGGCGTAGCACGTATGAGGACTCTTCTAGGGTGCGGTGACCCTGGAGAGCAGCCCCGTAAGTCCCTCGTGGAGGAAACTATAGGGATAATGTGTTTCCTGTTGGCTCTTCTAGGAGGAGATCGTAGGTATTACATGAGTTGGCCCGCTGGAGGGGGATGCCCTCACGAGTCGCCCATAAGTCCCTCGTGGAGGAAACCGTAGGGCTAATGTATTTCGTGTTGGCCCCTTAGGGAGGATACTGTAGGTATTACATGAGTTGGGCCGATGGAGGGGGATGCCCTCACGAGCTGCCCCGTAAGTCCCTCGTAGAGGAAACCGTAGGACCCCTGCTTGTCTAGTTGGCCTCTCGGGGAGATAACCGTAGGTACAACACCTTCTAGTGCCCCTGTCTAGCGGCGAATGCGCTCAGGCAGGCTGCGCCGCACATGCTCGCTGGTTTCATTATGTATAATGGGAGGATCTCAAGCACCGAGGACCGTGGGTGAGGTGACTTACCGCTGGAGCTAGTCCGCAAGTTCAGAGCTTAACACTTTAGGCCCTGGTGTTGACGGGAGTGGTTCAGCGATAGGCACTGCCCCAGCCCCCGCCCGTATGATAGATGTACAAGAACGTGATGAGCACATGGGAAGAAAGGAATTTTTGAAAACTGGGGCATCTTATGGGGAGGCAAATAATCAATAAAGGGTTTTGATTTTTTGTCCCCGTGCCGTTGCGCTGCACGGGGCTTCAGAAAATTGCCTTACGAAGGGAAGGAGTGGTTGAACATCACCTTGGGGAGCTTGCCGAAGTATTTAGTTTGGGAGGCATGGCCCTGCTGTCTTATCCGCGCGAGGGCAACATCAGCTTGAACACTTCCGTGCTGGCGACCGGTTGGGGCCCTCTGTGGTCTCGTACTATGGCTTCCCGGAGCCCCCGACACCTTCCTGGGTGAGACATCCTTTTTGGTTCCTGGGCTGGTGATCCGCCTCCCTGTATCGGTGTCCCCTTCGCCTACTCCTTCGCGCGGGTTCGCCTTGTGCATTACCATGCTCACCACCAAGCTCGTGCCTCCTCTGGTCTTCATACTCCTTCCTGACTTCCTTGAGTGTAAGGCATTCATCGGTGTCGTGACCCCGCCTTTGGTGGAAAGCGCAGTACAGACGAGAGTGGGCTGCATCTCCCACGGTCTCCCACGGGAGTTTCTTTTGCTTGGCTCCCGTCTCGTGGCCGCTGGCCGCCCTACCCACGACTCCGGGTGGGGCCACCATTGGTCCATCCACGTTATGGGCGAACAGGTTACCTGCTTCCGCCTTGGCGCACCGGTCCACTGTCTCGAAGATCTCAGCTACCGTTGATAGGCTATGGTGGTCGATCTTGCTGAACACCCTATCATCGCGACGCCTTGGGAGAAAGCGGAAATGACCTCGGCATCGGTGACCCCGTGGACCCTGATGAGGCAGTAGTCAAAGCGCTGTAGGTACATGTAGAGGGTCTCCCTAGGGTCCTGGCGCACTTGCCAGAGGTCATCATACGTGAGAAGGCGTCCGTCCGTTTCCCTGAACCTGGCGATGAAAAGGCTACAAAGCGTGGACCATGAGCAGACGAACCCTTCTAGGAGGTTCAGCAACTACGCACGCGCCATGGCCTCGAGCCCCATGGGGAGCCAGTTAGCCAGGACGCGACCATCTCCACCCACGGCCTCGACGCCTGTGGTGTAGAGCTATAAGAACATCGTGGGGCTAGAGGTGCCGTCGTAGCGCGACGACATCTCCGTCTTGAACTTGGGCGGCCACACCACATGACGGAGGTGCTCGGCGAGGGCAGGGCAGCTAGTGCTGTGGGTCTCGATTCCTCCGGTGAGGGCCACGCAGTTCTGGCGACCCACTGCTGCGAAGTCTCGGGCAATGCGGACTTCGCGCCAGCGGCACTACGCCACGGCGACACGAGCATCCACAGTCGAGCAGGTGACTTGAGCAGGCCTGGAGGCTCATGGTGGCTGTGTCTCGTGCAGGGGTCGCCTACCTCCGGAGCCCCCAGCCCGGGCAGTGAGAAACAGACGAGGGGCTCCACGAAGACGGCGATTGCCGAGCTCGCAAACGAGAAAGAGTGGACACATGTTTTTACCGAGGTCCAGGACCCTCGTGACGAGGTAAGGCCCCCACTCCTGCTTTGTTGTATTGCTCATGGTGTCTCGCGAGGGTACAATGATGGATGAATGTCTAGGGTTTTAGATCCCAAGGATCGATCCCTTCTAAGGTTGGATTGGCCCTCCTTTTATAGTGGCGTCGGGCCTCTTCCCCCAAAGTTGGACAGGAAGGGTCTCCACATTCCCGCCTAAGGAACGCCAACTCACACACTCGTCTTATGTGGACCGAGTGAAACCCTTCCGGCGGTGCTCCGGTCTGATGATGCGGTCACCGATGACGCCTAGCTTGTGGCGTTGCGTCATCTTCAGTCTTCTTGCACCAAAGCGGTAATGTAGGGCCTCGCGGGGTCATGGTGTCGTCATCCCTCCTTTAACACCGAAGCGGCCAGGCAACATCTTGCTTTACCGAGGCGGGAAGGGCGCTGCTTGGGCTACCCGTTTGATTGTTGTTTTGTTGTTGTGGTGAAGTTACGGTAGTGCTCTTCGATAGTGCCTCGTCACGGGCTCTTCTTCCCGCCCGGGGCTGATCGGTCACATGCGCCCTTGCCGAGGCCACCTATGGCCTCTAGAGGGGCACGTACCTCATGTGCCCTCCAAGGAGAGTGCGACGTGGGTCTGGCAACTTGATAGGACATGGTACCCCCCGTATCGATGGTCCGACGGTTCCCATAAAAGAGAACATACATTGTTGCACTAATATGATTTTCAAGATTTAATTTTCTTTTATTACTATTAAAGATTTGCTTGGGCCAAACATATATGGAATAATAAAGAATCAATCTAGATACATAATGCATGGTTGAAAGTAATAGAGTATATTGATTAGCAAAAAGAAAGCTTCTTTATTGGGTCATGCATTCAATACCTTCAAAACTAGACTTAGTCTTCTATGTGGAGATATTTAACGTTTAGGATATGTCTTGTGATGCCATGCTTGGTTTATCTTGGGAATGCTAGTGAATATATACATCCCAACTTGAATCGAAAATTAGATGAGACATTGGGATTGAGGTTATTGAATTCACACCACTTTCAAAATGTCTACTTTTTTCATCTATCTCATGGCTCATTTAAGTTAACTAGCTTGACCAGTATTTCATAGTGGTAGTTCAAGTCAGTATTGTTAGTTCAACGCATTCTTGACTTGGTTATTTAGTCTTCCCTTATCCCAGGGTCTAACTAGAGTCACATGACCCTAATGGAGTGATTTTTTTCTAGAAGTAGATACTACTAGCACATCTCATTTTCTGTTCTCATGCATTCCCTCGGGATTGATTCCTTTTCTATACCACCACAATCTCCTTTGTTTTCAATGCTTATAACATCCAAAATATCTATGTTGAAGTAACCCTATCAAAGGTCCCTAAAATGCAGCCACCTGACTCATTGTGGTGTCCTATCTACTTTAGTCACCTAGCATGGTCATTGCCCGTTTTAATGCATCCTTCATTGCTCTAGGGAGCGACAATGAAGCTCAGTATAGAGATGCAGAAATCCCTTAGTCACAACCACATGTATCGTCTTTTGTCTACTCTTCTCTATTCACTCATAGGGGCCATTTCCTTGTTATTTTGCACCTATTGGTATGCACCCTTGTGCTCTCCTTTGATGTTCATGGGATCTACAATGACGCTTTGTACACGGTGTTGTTCGATTAGTTTAGTTCAGGCAATGCCACATGATCCTCACGCTTCGACATAGAGTTGTGCTACCTTCGTGGCATTTCAAAGAATGTTAGTTAGTATTACATGATTTGGTCGGCCTTAACACCTTTTGACTTACTGGGCCCCCTTTATCTATCTCAAATTTCTAGCTTTGACACTATTTTCATGGGCCACTTCTCCCGCATTTCCATCAACTTGTCATGTCCCTTATGACGAGTGACACAATTTTTGGGAATATGCCCTAGAGGCAATCAATGCTTGATGTATTCCATGATGTGTTCATAAGGTTGAAGTTGTCCTTGAACAAGTATCATTAATATGTATCATCGAATACGTGATTCAGTTGTGGAACTTTATATTATGTGATTTGTTCTAAATTGTCCTTAGTCGTAAGTTTGAGTCGGACACTCAAACCTAGACTAATGTGCCAGTCGGCTGATGAGTGATGACTCGGTTCCACTTGTCATGGGCATGGTGATGCTGATCCGACTTACACTGACTTGGCTAAAGTGTTTAGTGAGTCAAACTGGCCCATTGTGTAGATGCAACGAGCATGTTGTCATCCGTAGTATGAAGCAATGGAATCATTAGATCTAAGGTAATCGCACGGTTCGAGTTGTGGATCGGCCGACTTAGGTTTTGTCAAACGTTGTTCGTAACTGGGCGGTTATAAAGGCAGAGTTTGGGATGGCTGTGAATCAAGTTGCGTGACGTGGAAAACGAAGATGGGATTTTCCCCTTCGTAGTGGAGAGATATTCTCTGGGCCCTCTCACGTGATATGATTTGGAAGCATGGCCATGCGCGACTCGATTAAGTGTTAACCAAGAAGTTGGACTAAGAGTAGTCCAGGAATCCCATATAACGGAACGAGAGAGAGTCGAGCTATTAAAGGGATAACGAGCACTCGCCTATAGCTCGGCAAGGTATATCGTGAGGCGAAGGGACTAGGATGAAAGTCACATTGAGAAGGTTCGTCGTATGACTTTGCGGCACTTGGGAGTCAGCACGTTTTGCTCAGAGCTGCTACTGACTGATTAATTAGGAGTGAGACTCCAACTGTGTTTGTGGTCATGAACCTACATGGTCGCACACTTAAGGGAGAGGGTCCCATGTGGATTGGATGCATACGGACTTTAGGGTACGACCTAGATGGGCCTCAAGTGTTGAGCCCACCTAGGAGTGTATATAAGTGGAAAGGGGAAGAGTTCACATTCTCCACTTCCAAATCGGGCTAGACATGATCTAGTAATCCTTTAGCCGGTTCTCCTCCCACACATGGGGATACCAGTAGAGGTGTTGCATGTCTGACGATCAAGATGAAGGAGTTCATGGTGGATCCATTGGAGCTATTCATGGGATCGATCTGCACCCTGACGTGCTACACCAAGTTATGCACCTACGAGTCTAGTGGTAAATCTGTGGTCTATCTCCTCAGTTAGTTTTAGAACCTGCATCGCTCTAGAAACCAGAGGAGATGGTTGTGTCGTACATGGCACACACCTACCCTTGGGCGCATATTTAGGAAGGCCACTGCACGACAAGGTGGGGATCCATGGTTTTCTAGCCTCAAGAGCCATATAGGCTAAGATAGAAGGTATCTAAGAAAGTAGGTCAATTTGCGTATCAACCGGTGAAACTGAGTGATCTTGGAATTGGTTTTACAAATCCAATAAGAGGCAAGAGTTGAGGGATCAACATAGACTATGGGTGAAAATTAAATGGCATTGGAGTAAAAATTCTAAACTACATGGAAGAAAAAGCTAATATTGTTGTAAAATTTCTTTGGCTTAACCACTCTAGCTTTAGAGCGAGAGAGTCACTGGCAAATGTCATGTGTTGTGTAACTTAAAATAGACATTACACACATCAATAATATATTGGTACAAGCATACATACTTGTACGAATGCTCCTGTTTACCCTTTTCTATCCACCCTATAAAATGTGCTACACCACCCAATAGATACCTAGGTAAGAGAACCAATTAGACTACTATCCACAACCCCATGGGATGAGGACCTGGGAGAGTGAGATTCAGTTTTGTTGTAATTACTACTTTGTCATATCTTCTTTGGGGAACTTAGGATTATCCTACAATGGTATCCTCCTCGCGGAGAAGGATATGATGACTAAGAAAAATTCTTAAGTTTTGATGAGTATGGATTGGCACAAAGTTCATAAACTTTACCTATTACCATCTCAACCTACAAGCAAATGTGATGCTTAGAGGTATATGTCTTTTCAGTTTCTACATGTGTGCATTACGACCTTGGCTCCCGAGTTGGCGTTTAAGCCAATTTTCCAGGATATTGTGCCTTGGTATTCTTTGCTTGTATCAATCACCATGCACATTAGCATTTTCTTTGGGCATGCCGACTCTTGTTTCCCAAGGCCCTTAGTTCTTCAATGGTGACATTATGTATAGACATAATGGAGGGAAAATTGTCCTACCTGTGTTGATAGAGGAGCATGTTTTTTTCTAATTGAACCAAGTTCTAATGTCGTCCATGTAGCCCATGCAGAAACATTTAGGGTGTTTACCTCATGTATTCGTTGTTCCCTTGTATCGTGTATGTGTCCAATTGTAGACATGGCAGGGATGCGAGTGAAGAGCCGCAAGGATTTCTTTTCCACTAGTAAGACCCTTCTATAGGAAAACATGGATATTAAATGATTCTCCATCTCATACTGGGTATTGGAACTACATATATGTGGTTGGCCTCTTGGTGAAAGTCCCAAGGTTTTATGTCACCAGAATCTTACAACTCAAGCCAAACACCTTGGCTCGCACGGGCACCTTGTTGATTTCCAAGGGCATGTTAAAATTTATAATGTTAGCATACGATTTGAGGTGTTAGAACAATAAGTATGGCACACCAGGAGCCTTGGAGTGTTCATCAACCTAAAAGCCATAAGATGCCAATCCAAGCATATGGCATGACATGCCTAGATGTAGTGATGTAAGCTCCGATGAAAGATACATCAAGTACATCCTCTTTCTAGTGATATGCCTTTGACGGCTAAATTGCATACACATTCTGCTCCTTGGTAGGTGTCACTGAAGGAGGTTCTTAACATGTGTATTGTGAGGTATCTCTGAGTTAACATGATCAAAAATTTGTGTCAAGAGGCCAAAAGGCACATAACCTTTGTTACTCACCCCTTGGGAATGGATAAGGAGCATAAGGGTTGAACCATTCCACTGAGAGAGTTCACATAGGCATCCTAACATGATGCTCTTGCTTGGATGGATGTTATCAATAACACTAGGATGGGTGGGGACCACTTGGCAAAGCGTTGAACTACAGTGATGATCGTTAACTGGGACACTTTGCTAGGACATGCAAGCCCAAGAGGTCACCGCTTACATGCAAGCACTCCCCATAATCATGCCTTAAATTATAAGGTGCCTCTTGGTGCCCTCAAGCCATCGAGCAAGCAGTCAAAGGGTCATAATGTTTCATCAAAGGATTTCAAAGGCATCCTAGGTAGTCTTATGATTTGATTCTTGTATGGTTATATGGAAACTTAAGCTTATTGAATCATCCAATCTCAAAGATATTGTGCTCACCAAGGCAGAAGAACGAGTTCGTCGTGGTATGTACTCCAAAGGTTCGAAGGAAGGAACAATAGATCTATCCTACACACTAGTTTAGAGGTGGATTGCATGCTTATTTTGTGTGTCTGTGATGATAATCTGAGGATGAAGGTTTACGCTAGAGCAAATGCTAATGATTGAAAAACATGAATCCTTTCAACTCATATCAAGAGCTTATCAAAATGGGAGGGGACAATGAGGGATAGAGTGGAGATTACCTTCTGTTATAGATGAATATTGGTCGTACGACATAGAGAAACCGTCATGGCATGCTCATAAACTTCAGACAAAGCCTACTTGATCACTTCCCGTTTCTTCAAATTTTATCCTTTTAAAGTTCAAAAGCATTGCTCGGATGTAGGTCTTCCTTTAAGAGAGTTTGCAATGGAGGATCTTCAGATTTATGGCAATGTGGTGGAATAATTTCCATGGGTTCTATCAACTCGGGTTCGATGAACTTGGGTTCAATTTAAAACATTCACTATAGAAACTGTTCCCACAAGTTTGCCTACCCTCTTTCAAGATGAGAAAGCTAGTCTTACAACGGTAAGTATCGCGTGTTCCGTCCCCAAGGCTGGTACAACACTGATGTTAGTGTCAGTAGTGACATCTTCAACGCAGAATCAACACTTACATAGCTTGCCCCTTCATGGCTAATTTGGGGCCGTATCAAAAACCTTTGCCTTGATAGGATGCTTCACAAACCATGATGATGACGCTTCCCTCAAAGTTGTAATATATCTAACATCCCTTCCCATCCTTGTTGAAGTGTATGTGCAAGGGTTTACAGCTCCTGAGGCCTAGTTCATCCAATATTTGCACAAGTAATGGCGTAGAGGGATCTCGTGATCAATCTCATACGACGCATCATCTTATCATATAGTTGCTTTTGTGGTGGAGTGTACATGTCCATAAACAGTTCCCTCGTCAACCTTTCTCAGAAGTCCTTACACCTTTGAAGTAGTTTGGCTCAGTTTTGGGAGTACAAAGTGATTTTTCTCTTAAGCGGAGGCTCAAAAACCTAGGGAAACCTTTCCCATTAATGGGAGACAAAAGTATCGTGTGTTTTCATCTCAATACTTATGGATTTTTGAAAGAACAACAACAGGGCATTTGGCTTGCTACGAAGGGGTACAACACGCAACCTTCATGTTTTATCTATTCTTTTTGCGAGCAAGTAGGGCACAACCCGTTGATGATCCTACCAGGCTGTGGTCCAAGAGATATAACCCCTGACACTCTAGTCTCATGCCTATGCATGGTTCTTCGATCTCTCCTTTGTGTGATTGGGGCTCTACATACATGGGTTATGTTGTGCACTTTTAGCCGCTTGATGGTAGAGTATGGCCTCTCCCATTTTGACCCGAGGTTTCCACTATGGTTAGATTGATGACATGCTTTAGGCTTTGGAAAGGCATACAATATTGCCCTAAGTCATATTGTACTACCATGCTCTAGTGGTACCTATCATGGCTCTTTAGAGAGAGAACGTTTGCCAGATGCATGGTCGTGTGGTTCGAAAGCAAGATCACCTTAGGGCAACATGCCTTTATACCTACTGTGACTATGACATCATTTTCAGTCAAGAGCATGAACGACAAGGAAGCTCCTTGGATATGTGTTCTCGTATGCCTAGACAATAGTACCCATTGTTATCCTTGTTCTACGCCCTTTACTAAAGAATGGGTTCCCTACCTCTTTTATCCTTCTAGAATGTTGTCCCCATTGATGGCCCAAAAGGACTAAATTGTGCCACAAAGGCAAACTAAAAATCCTTGAAAAAGATCTTCTATGGTAGACCTTCAATGATGGTGAAGCTCATACCTCATGTGTATTCGTTACTTGATAGCTTTCACGAGCTCTTGCACCCTTGTAAGAAACTTAATTAGTGAACTTCTCTATTGCATACTTGATAGAGCGCAAGAACCTTCATAAGAAGACTTTATGCTAGGCAAGTTAATGACTTCGCCCTAGATCTTTTCGCGGTGGTTGCACAAAAAGGTATGTTCCCAATCACCTTTTGTGGTTAGGAATTCCTACCATATCACATTCACGACCTTGGCTTCAGGGTTGTAAAGACCCTGCTTGCTCAAGTAGTGCATACATGATGTTGGTGTGCGTGACCTATGCAGGCTTGTTGGACTCTGTTAGATTGCCTTGCAACAAAAGTGCCTAGTAAGTCTAGTGTCATTGGGTCCATTTCAATGGTGCAAATGCTTATGTGTTTGATAGTCTATTTGTTGGGAGGCATACTTAACTAGGAAAAATGAGTGAAGATGCAACTCGTCCTCAATCACATATTTGATGTGATGCATTTTGAAGTATATCATTGATTGGGAGACCGCAGTCATTGTATCGTCTTATTTCTTGAGCCGTGTAAGGGATTTCCTAGCAAAGTTGAGTTTGGGTCCCAAGTCACATTGGAGAATGGAGAACATGGTCACCCATGACAAATGGAGTGAATAGATCAATGGCCTAAATTGCTCTTCTCCACGACACAAGATTACTATCGCAGCTTCGGTAGTTACACCATGGGGTATTCCTTTAAAGGAATTCTTCTTCTTTGTCATCTTACGACATCTAGCTCTACTACTACTACTCAATAGTCCATATCACTTTATGGTCTCCCATGGATAATTATCATGCCAGATAATTTAGAGGACTGAAAACTAGAATGAACATTAAAGGATGTAATCATATTCATATGCTACTATGTTTATTCCCTTAAGGAACACTATTAATAAAGCACCTATTGCATACTAGATACATTAACCACATAAAGATCATTGCACAAAATAACTGGCTTCTCAATCACATAATTCTTAAAGTGGGGACTATACTATTAAACTCAATAATCCTTAATTTTTAGATTCTTTACGAAGGACAAAGTCATACACCTGGTTTTGTACTTCCAAGCTCACTAAATTCCTACCTTGATAAAACTGTCTATTTGCATGTGCTCTCTAAAATTATTGTCACTGTAAGTTCTCATTTTCTTCAACCTCCCTACTGCAAGTACAACATCTCTCCGTTCGTATAGATGAATTATTGTGTTATATCAATAGTTGGTTCCAACTTTTGTTATCTATCCACACACCTCACATTTTCATGTTTCCATCTTTATATAACCATAGGCTTAATCCAACATTATGTTTCTCTTGATATTAAGCTAAACTCTTTTTCTCACTTCAAGTATTTGTGATCCCTATCTATGAGATGGATTATGAAGGACAATGTAAAATATGATCTTAGTAATTTATTTTTCAAAAAGAATTTCTCATTTTCCCAATGCAACAACCCAGAATTGTTGTTCTTATTCTAACAACATTGCACTTGAATATGTTGCATCAGTTTCAAGTGCAATGGCAATGTGAAACTGGGGAAAAGGAAATAAGAAGGCTAAGAAAAAGGCTTAAGCATATCTCAAGGCTAGTCTCATGTTTCCTTCAAATAATCAAGTGTCAAAAGGCAGCTGGTTTGTAATAGGAAAAAAAGTGATATAAGAGCTTACGGAATCACACTAGGTGGATATTGTTTGTGGTGGTGGAGATATAATGGACCTATATACAGGTCTTCACCAAATAATAAAGAGAAAGATACAAGTTCTATTTTACTGTTTTCCACGGTGTTTAAAAATTAGTTTGAAATTTTCAGTTAGAGCTTTAAAGGTTTAAAAGTACAGTAAGTTTCCAGACATTGATGTGAAACATTTTTTTTTTCAGCATAGAAAACACATATGACCGATATCAAAGATTTGCGGGAGCCGGCGAGAACCTGAATGAAGGAGATGCAGGTGGCAACAATGTAAAATAATCTCGATAACTTTTCTTATTGCATAGCATCATACTTGAATTCAATCGGTCTATATTTCTGAAGTTTCCATGGAAATACAGTGTGCATGATGTAGTGTTTGTAGTCGAGGATTACGTCGCCTGTGCACAAGCCAGCAAATGAACTCAAATATGGATTTTTTAAATAACTGCAAGTTTATTAAAATGAGCTATCTATGTTGTATAAACTAAGACTAGGTTGTAAATGTACTATACTGTATCCAAGATAGCCAAACTGTACAACTGCTTATATGTAAACTCACATATCTCTGACATGGTAGTTTGGTCCTGAAACAGGATGGAGATCCTTCAAATATACAGTCGAGGCTTAGAGATATTGCTTCCTGGTAGCTCTCTGAGTCCTTGCATAATATCTCCTAGTTTGTTATCTACTGTGTTTAGACCAAAGCTGATTATGTGTAATCCTGAAGGTCTCTTGAAAATGATGCTGACGACTCAGATGTTAATAAGCTAGAGAAACTGGAGAAACTCCTGACACATGCTTTGAGGAACACAAAAACCAAGAAGGTACACTTAAATGGCTCTATTGATACTCAACTTCTGTATCAAGTAATCAGGTTTCTGGTTCCTGTTGCCGCCTTGTGTCATCAGAAAAAGGGCTCTGTTTTCGGCCATTTCTACTGATTATGCAGCTCACAGCTTTACCATGATCTTAGTCTCTACAGTCTAGCTCTAGACGCTCTAACTAGGTATAACCAATCCAAGTTGGTTTCTTGACAGAAATAATTTCCTCCTACTGAGTATATATAGTCTTTTTTGACAATATACTGAGTACATATTTGTTACCTAATGGTGTAGGATATGTATTTTTCATTTTGATTCTCAACTCTTAAGCACTACGGTTCAGTGAAGTACTTGCATCTTCAGACAATGGCCCTGAATGTGTGCAGTATTAGTTCTTATGTCTTGGTACATGACAGGTAATATTGAAAAAAAAACCATTGGCCACTTCACTATGCATGTGGCTGTGGAGTTAACGGCTACTATCTTCTAAATTCAGCATAAAGGTGCATGTGCTACTGTGTACAGATCTTGATTGTATAGAACTGTACTTGTGGATATGATCCAAGTAATGTACACGCATATGCATAGATCTGACCTCTCTGCCGAAAATGATGCAAGCCTTGTGAGGATGGTTATTCAGTAGACACAAATAATATATGAACTGCTCTGTGAGGTCAAAAGATCTTCTGGCTATATACTAAAACCAGGATACCAATGATAAAATTTGTTTATCGTAAGACAGCGACAGGTGGGTTCTGTTGCCATTTGTCTGAGAGTCGTGTAGCCTATCCCATAGCATCAGTAAGCCTGTTTGTATTGCAGGCTGCCTGAAACGACACACAAAAGGGAGACATCAGAATGGTTGCTGTCCGTTACCTGAAAACAGGAACTCAAGGTTTCAAACGAAACCTGGCAGGAGAGCTGCCAATTTTCGCTATAAAGGAGCGAGTTCAAGTAATAAAAGGATTCCTAGTCACGGGGCTATTTAGTATGTAATGGAACCAGGATATTACTGCATCCTCTGAATCCATCTGCACAGATACTACTAAATTAAGTTTGTAGCACCCCAGACACTATATGATTTCCAGCTCTGATTTGTTGTTTGCTGGAGTGCAGATGTTGGCGCAACAAAACGGTGGCGCAAGCACGAGCACGAGCGGCGAGAACTCCAATGGGCCTAGGGGGCGGAATAAAGGAAGGGCCTGAGCAGTCCCGTGTTGTGAATGGATTCGGTACAAGGAAGAATTTCTGTTGCTGGCTGATGCCGCACTCTTCCACCAAGTGATTTGGGTATGAAAGAGTTGTCAAGGCTGGAGCTGCTACTTGTAAGGTGTAAGGCAAGAGTGGCAAATTCAATAAAAGGGCGTTGAGTTGATATACTGAACATTGTGTGTGTCCGTGCTAAATTAAGGAGACCCTGCGTGTTGTTTATCGGAATGACCTATCAAATCTGCAGTCAGCCTTTCATTCTTGTCATATGCAACTGCATGGAAATCAGTTTATGTGGATGCTAACTATGTACAGTACCTCTCAAGTTTCTCGGTAGCGTCAGTCTAGTTTGTGGTTCCATATCGCCGCTGCCGCTGCGAGGTTTTCTGGGTTGCCAGAGTGTATGATGTGTATCTTTTAAAAAAAAATGTGAGCTTGAAATGTGCAGTAGCTTTGCCGGATGATGAATTTTGGCCCAGGCTTGGTAGCAAATCAAGTGGAGTAGGCCGTAACAGAGGTGTTCTTTTTGGGCTGGGCCCCTGGATTTGCAGAAATCCTGTTCCGTTTAATTAGTGGTAGGGCAGGCAAATTCAGTTACATCGTAGAGATCGAAACTGTCGAAGGGAAGCTTCCAGAAAGATGGGCAGTAAGCAAAAGGTGAGTGAAAGAGCAACACACCTGATGGAAGAAGAACCTGCACGCGCTGGCTGGCACCGCAGATGAACGGCCCGCCCATTCGCGCTACAGATCCCGATCGACGATGGGTCGCGCGGCTCCTCCAATCCTCGGGCCAAAGCTCGTCGAGTGGCTATCAGGCGCCGCGTCCTCCTCCCTCCGTCTTGCTATCTGGCCGCCGGCCGTCGCGCTCTGCATCGTTGTTTGCAAATCAGGGAATCAGCAAGAACGTGAAAAGGCAGCGAAAACCTGGCGGCTCATGTTTAGACAGTGCCCAGAACAGGGAGGAAGAGAAACCCCAAAAGAAGCAAGAACAAATGAGGCAGAGCAGAGGGAGGGCGACCGAAGGCACGAACCAAACCTGCATGGCCGCGGACGAACCACACCCACACGCGAATGCCCGTCCAGTCCGTTTGGCTGGCCCTCCAATTGGGCGCCCTCCGGCTCTATAGCACCTCCCAGGCACCGGACACGTAGACGGGGCCCAGCAGCTAGGATGACGTGTCGACCAGCGGTTGGCTGGAAGCGGGCCACCTGCTATGCCTAGGTACGCAGCACGAGCTCGGACGCGCGCGCACGTCCCCGTCCGGCAGAGCAGCTTGGGACGCCGCGCCGTTGGCTGCCCACGCGCGCCTGGGCGCGTGGCGTGTCTCGCCGGTCGAAACGTCAGGTCGCTGCCGAGGCATACGTTTCGACCGTACAGCGACTCTCTTTGCCAGGTGCGCGGCGCCATGTCGGCGTTGCGTCTCGGATCGGACACTGTTGGCATTTACGCCGAAAAGGTGTAGACGAAAAGGTAGTAATAGAGCCCACATGGGACTGACGTGACGCGCGATGGAAACCGCAGGGCGGGCGGCGCCCCTTGGCCCTTGCGGTTGGGCATTGCGGCTACGAATTGCGGCTGGCGCCCCTTGCACCCCAGACTGCCGTGGACAAGTCAAGCAGGTTGCCCCAAGAGCGGCGAGAGGAATATTGAATGGTCAACCGCGGAAACCTTGCGTGTTGCATGCAAGTGTAGTACTAGTGGGCAGCAACGTCCATGTTGTGGAGCACGCCCGGCGGGTCGCCGCATCCTGTCTGGCCCGCGCGTGGTCACCGCTCTCACCGGGCATCCGGGCTACCTCAACGGCGCACGCGCGCGTGCTGTGCTACTACTTCAACTTCAGCTCCAGCCGCCACCCATGAGAGCGCGCGCGCACGCCCGCCGACGATGACGGCCGCCCTGCGCACCGAGCCTCTCCTCCTTCCGGGCCCCGGCGCCGTCCCAGCGAAAGCCACGAACACGCCGTCCTCCTTCCTCCTACCGGCCGGCGAACAGACCTCGCGCTAGACTTGAGCATTGGGCATGTACCGCACGCCGTTGCTCGCCATTGCTTGCACCCCGATAGGGACCCCATCGTTCTCCACGAGCGCGCACACGCACCGCCGCGCGCTCTACGTCTGCTCATGAACCAAGGCATGAACACCGGCAATCTCCACGCATCGACAGGCAAAGCTAAAGGAATAGGCAGAGGAGGCAGAATGGAAGCAAGAACAATGTGACAACGTAAGACAAGCAGCAGCAGTACCTCGTCAGCATGTAGTAGGAGCCAATCACCACTCCGCCGGCGACGCCTGGCAAGCGCGAGTCCCGGACGACCTGAATGGAGGCGCGCCTGCCCATTTGGCCGCCTCCCGGCCGCTACCTCTCCGATGCCCTGCCTTATTTTTTTTATGCTGGTAGCCTGGTGGAGGAGTACTACCACTCTGTTGGTCCGACACCTGCGACCACCAGTCCAGGCCAAGGCAAAGCTCCGTCGGCGTGTCGATGCGTCACTGGCACAACGCGGCGTACGTACATACCATGGCGCAGAAAAGTCGCACGTACGTCCAGTGTTGCAGCGTGGGAGTTTGTCGCGCGTGTGGAGACGGGGACACGCGGCGGCTCGCTTCTGTGCGATGCGTCGAGTAGCTAGCTCCTCAGCGTCCCACCGCCCATCGTACTCTCAATACTCAAATACCCAAGAGCAAGGGCACCCCTAAAATCGGTTCTGCAGGAGATGAACTTAACCAATCCCACAATTGTTAGAGAAGTATATTTTTACTCATCGGAGGAGTAAACCGAGCGGTCGACTCCTAAATTTACTTCTCGGCCACCACTTCTAAAAAAACTCCCGCCTCACGACCTCTACCTCCCGCCCTCTGCTATTCTTTCCCGCTCGCCTCCTCGGCGGCGCTGATGTCGCCGACTCGGCCCGAAATCGATGCGCAGCTCTCCGGCGCACCTTCTCCGACCATCCTGGCGTCTCCGACGCCCCGACACCGCCACAATCAGAGATCTCCACCGCGACTGCGGGTCGGAAAACGTTAGGGGCCAACAACGTGGTCTGGCCGGCCGGCACGGCCGCCAATGCCTCGAAAAGGCCGGCGGCAAGCGCGTGGAGGCTCCCGAGGTGGCGCCGCGTCCTCCCCTTGCTCATGTGGCCGACCGGTGGCAGAGCAAGCCGACTCCGGTCAAATTGGCGCTCGCGGAGGCGACGGCCAAGAAGAAGAGGAAAAAGGCCACAGAGGCGCTTTCGAAGCCTACATCGTCCCCTTCGACGCGCAAGGCCTCGCGGGGGAACCCTCCCCTAGGCCGGACACCGCGGGCGCCCTTCGTCAATGTTGACGAGCGTGAGTTTTCGATGGATCATCGGCAAGGTAGAAAATTTCTTTTTCTCCTCGCCCCTCACCGGTTGGCGATTTGTAGACACACGGTGATGTTGTTTTCATGATATGTAGTGCGGTGGAGGAGGAGGTGGCCGGCTTCATGACACAATTGGAGAGTAGCCATGCCGGGATCGACGACCTCCACTTTGACAATGATGATGTTGAGGTCACCGTCGAGCAAGGGGAGGTGTAGGAGGAAGATGTTGAGGTCACCGCCGAGTAACAAGAGGTGGAGGAGACACAAGGAAGCATAAAGAATACAAGAGTCACCAACTATAGCGAGAAAGAAGACATTGCATTGTGCTATGCTTGGATGAATGTGTCACTCGATGCATCGATTGGCTCCGACCAATCGAAGGACAAGTTTTGGGCTCGTATCGAGGACTACTACAACAACACTGTCACTGTGTTGATCACTCGCAACAAGGATCTCTTGGCCACCAGTGGGGTGCCAATTTTGAGCAATGCGACCGTTGGTCTGGTTGTGTTGATCAATTGCACAACAACCCACCTAGTAGAGTGCCCGTGATAGGGTATGATCCACACATCCAAAACCTCTACAGGCTACGCAACAAGAAGAATGGTGGCAAATCTTTCACCTTGCAACAATGCTATGCCGAGCTTGTTGGCAATGTAAAGTAGGTGCGGAGGAATTGGGAGACCACTCCAAAGAGGTCAAGGGTGAGCATCTCTGTTGAGGCCAACAATAAGGAAGATGAAGACCCACACAAGAGGCCCGAGGGGAAAAAACGTGCAAAGGAGAGGAAAAAGAGAGGTGCACAAGGAGGAGGATACAAAAATGAACTATGTGATATGGCTGAGATCAAGAAAGCCTTGGCGGCCGAGAGTAGAGATGAGAAGGCAGCAAGGTGGGCCGAGCTCAAGGCAATGGAGGAGGAGAAGTGGAAGAAGAAGATGGCCGCCGAGGAGAGGAGGGCATTGCCGAGGAGAGGGGGTTGCACTTGAGGAGGAGAGGATAGAAAAAGAAAAATAGATCGATGAGTGTGCTATCATTTTCATGTGCGGTGGCCCAGCATACCACTGCATGATGTAGTACACTATAGTAGTTTACATAACACCAATGAAACACCGTTCACTAGTATTACATCCCTCAGAGTGGTACAACAGAAACACAGCAGGTCCAAGACATGACTATAGATTAGAACTCGACTCTTTACAAAACATCCAGATAACACTCTAGGTTAAAGAGGAAGAAAGAAACTTCTTACAAAGAAGAACCAGAAAGAATAACTCAGAACTATCTGGCTAATAAGACTAGCATCTAAACTATCTGGCTTGGAATTGCTACTAATGCAATGTTCTATAGAAGTAGGTTTTATGGCTAGAGTATCTACTCCTATCTAATCAGAACTTCATCTTCCCTTCGATTGATGTACATGTCGACTTTGTTGACTTTATTGAATAACTTGAGCTTTAGATGTCGATTCCTTGAGCATAGATTGGTGTTGACGTCGTCTTCATCGGCTTTAAAATCTAGCAAGGCTTAAGAAGGTATGGTTGAGTACGAGCGTACTCAGCAAGTTCACTAAAAAGGAGTGTATGACGCACTATCTCTACAGCCATAGACCAAAGGTTGTAGGCAATGCGGTTTTTCCTAAACATTTCTTCAAAGGTTGCTTTTATTCTGAAAAGCTATGTCCGACAGCCTTCACAGGTTGACCAGAACTTTCATGGAGTTCCTTTCCTGCCGCGTTCGTAGGTCCTTCCCGGAATAGGGAATAACAAGTTACAGTTCTTACACTCTACAGAGGTGCGTTACTTTACCCATGAGACACCTTAGCTTTGTTGCACATCCAAGTCATGAGCTTGTCCACACTTCCTTGGTATGGGGCCCAGTCTAAGATCCAAGCCAATCACTGCCCTTCTCCGCGACCCCGCGTGAAAACACGATCCCCCAAGAAGGTCTACCATAGTTACTCTTCGGATAGCCTCTCGAAGACTCTGCAAGCAGCTCTGTCTAGAAGCCACCATCAACTATGGCGAAATTCCACCAATATAACTATGCACAAATAATCTAGACACCAATATCGCGGGGAACTAAGGGGTCCCACCCATGTGCTAAGTTCTCAACAAGAAGTCAATAGCCTCATGATAAGGTCATCCGTCCATGTGAAAGGAAGAAGATCCAGCTGACTTCTCTGTCCCATTCCAAATCTCATGGTTAACGCGTAATATATGGTGCTAGAATCACTGGCGACATTGGTTGTTAAGTCCTAGATATTATGTTCCTTTACCACTAGAACTGTATCAATAGATTATTACCATTTGGTAAATAATTCATAATCATATTATTATGAAAATAGTGTTTTCTGACCTTTTTGAAATGCAGGTGATGACAACATTTGAGTTACAAGTATTTGATACAAAATAACCAAAGGACATGAGCAAGTGTGAACTTGCCTTTTGTGAATGTAAGATTATGCACTCATGGTCTTCGAGACAATAGAAGATCCAAATTCTGTAAACAACATCATCGGTCCGGTAAGGACGAATGTTTAAGAAGAAAGATGCAATTATGTATAAGTAATGTAGTGTAATTTGATAGACATGAATCCTCGAACTAATCGTATCTGATCTAGGGTTTGAAGCTTGTGACGGGTTCTTTGGAATGTGTTGCACTTTTATACCAGTTTCTCAGTTGTGCTTCTTATTAAGGCTTATGAGTGTGTGTGTGAAACAATATGTAAAAGCAACAAGTAGCATGCAATAGTAAATCATTCAAATGGGTCATGGTATCTAAAAAAAATCTCAAGAAAGATTATTAATCAATTAGAGCTTTTAAAGAAGTGTTCAAGGATTACTTTTAATGTTTCTTAAAAGAATAACTTTTGAAGAAAATCTTACTTAACTAAACAAAAGCATTTAAACTATAAGTTAACACTCTTAGGTTTTCTTTCTAGTTATAATTCTCAAAGAAGAAAGACTTACCTATCTTGGTAATTATATGGTATTATAATTTGTTCACTTCATAATGTTTCTTTAAGGTTAATTAAGAGTGGTATTACTTTTATTTGAGTAGTAGTTTCTTAACTTTATGATTGAATAGAATCATTTGTCTCCTTATAAATGAGTGGTTATGATTTGCAAACAAGGAAACAATATTATTTAACTACTTATGGATTACCTTTGGATTTTTAATATGTTCATAAACTTGTGGTTGAAGTGATGGTAAAAAGTTTTATTAAGTAAAAAAATATCATTCTTGAGGAATTTATATTTCATAAGAATCTTTTTGGAAAATACCCCACTTATTTACGAATGATAGTTTAACAAAGATTGTAATTAAGATGTTTTGGATTATTTGGACTCCATACTATCAATACTTAAGGCAAATACTATTATTAGGCCTTAGATGTATAATATTAGAAATATTAGCAATTTTTTTATCCTTATATGAATTATTAATTAAGGAAATAGGTTTAAATTCAAGTTAGTATAGTATTAAATTTTTATTTACATAAAAAGTGAAATATTATAATTTTAACATGTAGATATTATTTTGTGATTTTTAAATATTAAAATATGATTTTTATAAGGTTTATTACTTTATAAACACTTAATAAATAATAAATATTTAGTTATGTGATATAATATTTATGTTTATAGTTTTACATTATAACTTTTACTTTTCTAAGAATTTAAGTATATGATTTATAATTTTCTCATTTACCATTATTAAAAAATGATTTTTCAAAGTTTTATTACTTATAAAATCTATATTAAATAACAATTATTTATATGGTTAATATAATAATGTTTAATAATAAATTTAAATTATAGATTTTATTTTTTTGTAAATTTTCATATATTAAACATATTTTTCTAAATTATAAAACAAAAGATATCCAATTTATAAGATTTAATCATTTTCTAATTAAAATTTAAATAGGGAAATACTTTTTATACCTATTTAGAACCTACCCTAGGTCACAAACCAGTGGGCCAGTTGCCAGGTCAGTTACCACATGTGCAGTTGACCAGGTCAAAATTGCTGACTGAGCTGGGGTGACATCAGCATGACATCATGCTGATGTCATCCGAAGATGATCATCTCAGATCGATGATCGATCTGACGATTTGGTGCAAGCGTGCGGCTGTGGTTGGGCTTGTTGGAAAGAGGACGATGCGAGGAACCTGGTAGTGGTGGCGCCGCCACGGAGCTACTCCGGTGACCAACAAGTGTGGTGGCCGATGGTTGTGCACGGTGGGACGGCGATACACATCGAGAGGAAGAGAGTGGAGGGCACAGGGAGATGCAGAAGCTCACCCTAGTGATGATGGTGAGGAAAATGAGGCATGGGGAGGTCCGATGGCGGCGAATCGGTGGCAATGGCCACGGTGGCCGGCAGGATGCTGAGCTCGATTCTGCGACGCCCGTTGCGTGCCTACGTGCAAGGCCTGTCGGAGACGAACAAGGAGACCGAGGCGAGCTCTGTGGTGCACTTAGCTAGTCTAGGGGAGGCTCCAATGGTGACGACGGAGCTCTCGTCCGATCTAGGGTTTCGGTGGAAGAAGATTCAGACAGAGAGGGAGAATGGGAGGATGAGGATGGGAAGGGGCTTTGTGGCGTTCTTATCTTCCCTGGTGATGCAACACGAATCTGAACGGAGGTCGACGTCACGGCACGGCGGCGGATGGCGGAGCTCCGGCCAGCAAGCTGCTTGTGAATTTCTTCAAGGATTTAAATATCCAGAGAATTTGTAGGTCATGAATGTTATTGTGTAAAGAAATTATGACCATATTCTCTCCATTTCTTATTGTGTATAAAATATTCATAACTATATGAAGGGTTCTTTTATTTAGTAAAGTAAATATAAATTAGGATTTTAGGAATTTGCTTATTCTAAAGCAAATCTTATGGAAATGTTCTTAATTTCACCATGATAATGGTTATGGCAAAGATTTAAAATGTTGAATGATATGTAGAGAACTCTATTCATACTTAGCCTCATAAATGAATGATATATATATTTATTATAAGGTAGTAAACCTTGTGGTACATAAAGTGGTGATTTGAATTCTCCCATTCCAACTCTACTTAGTTTGTGGGGTTTAGAACTACCATAAAACAATCTTGGTTAAGTCATTATGCATGGATATCAATCATTAATGAGGAAATGAAAATGTTCGTTTCCACATAATTGCCATGAGTTTTGGGAAGGTTTAATAGACTCATATCTTATTAGGAGTGTGGTTAAATATCAAGGTTTAAGTACACTACTTCTAAATCCAGGAGTAGGGTTGATACATCAACCTAGAGTGAGATATTAGAATTACTTCCTAGAGTAATCTTGTTGATTCATGGGTCAGGGTTTCTATTAGGGTTTAAGATAATGAGTGGACAAGGCTCTCATCAATACACTCTCAATTGGCATTCTAATTATCTCTTAGAAACTTCATTTGACTAAGAGATACTATTCTTTGGCTGCCAAAAAATAGGAATTGATCCCACTGCTAACTTCATTCTAGGGTTTTGGACAAAGAGGTAGACATGTGTCTGTCATGGCTTGTTATACTGTTGGTTAAAGGTTTCTCAAGCACTCCTACCTTAATACCTCACTAAGCTTATCGTTAGATAAGTATCTCCTTTCCTAAATATACTCTATAAATCTCTCTTATCTTATTCACAAAGATCACATCTTCCTGAATAAGTCAATCATCTGACTCCACCATATCCATCATCATATGATGACATGGTCATGCCACTTCAACATTACTCCTTCATTATTCTCCTAGTATATACGACTTCTATTTCTAAACTACCCTTGATAAATCCATCAATGCAGCAATTACTAACTTCACCCATTAACTCCTCTATGTTCACCTTACATCTATTTCTAGGGCTTGCAAGATTACCATCCTCACTATCTAACAAGTGCTACCAAACCTCTAGAAGCAGCATGATACGTCCATTTTGCATCACTATTCTATGTCTTAATTCACTATTATTCACTAATATATTTCATACTGAGAGGTGATACTTATGTTATTTCATCTATTTTTGCATGGTTGATGACTTTTGGAGCATGGACCGCTGCAGTCAGGATTCTGATGGAAAATGTGTTGTTTGGAGGCAAAATTTGCGAAGATCAGAAAATCCGGGAAAAGATACAGAAAATCCTATTTTTCCAGAAGACTAAGGATGCCAAAAGACGGAGTGGAGATGGTCCACAGGGGGCCCACACCACCCCATGGAGCGGGCAGCCCTAGGCCGCGCCAGGAGGTGGTGTGGCCACCCTGGCCCACTCCAGCCTCTCCCCTCTGGCGTATATCATCCTCCCAAAACCCTAAGACTCAGGGAGCAACCACAGAAAGATTCCGCCGCCTCTGCGGGGCGGAAAACACCGAGAGAGAAATATCTCTCCAGCAGACAGATTTCTACCGGGGGAATTCCTTCCCGGAGAGGGAAGATTGTCGCCATCAACACCACTATCAAGCTGGACATCATCGGGATCATCATCATAATCATCATCACCATCATCACCATCAACACCCTCATCACCATCTCCATATTGCTGTAACAATTAGTTGAATCTTGCATAGTTCATAGGGGAAACTTTCCCGGTGTTGATTACTCTTTGTAGTTGATGCTATTGAGTGAACCATTGAATTATTGTTTATGTTTAGATTGTTATACATCATTATTCCATCTCTGATCATGATCCATATGATGTCTTGTGAGTAGTTCGTTTTGTTCTTGAGGACATGGGAGAAGTCTTGTTGTTAGTAGTGGAGTTGCGTTGAGAAAGATTCAATAGATTGTTATTTAAGTTGTGGTGTACTTCTTCTAGTGGTGTCATGTGAACGTCGACTACATGACACTTCACCTATATGTGCCTAGGGGAATGCATTATGTATTTGGCTACTAATCGTAGGGGTTGCCGGAGTGACAGAAACCTGAACCCCCGTTAGGAAACCATTGCACAAGGGACGTAAGGGTTTTAGAGTTTAAAGCTGTGGTTAGGTTTCTACCTTAATTACTTTCTTGTACTTACGGATGTTTGCAAGGGGTATAATCACAAGTATGTATTAGTCTTGGATGGGGCGATACATTAGCACAGGTTCACCCACACAACACTTAGCAAGCTAGAGAAGATTAATCAACTATATGAAGCGAAAGCACTTGACAGTCTTCCCATGTGTCCTCGAGAACGTTTGGTCATCTTAAGTAATACAACCGGCTTGTCCTTTGCTGCATAAAGGATTGGGCCACTTGCTGCATTTATTCCTACTGTCTTTTATTTAGTCGCACTTTGTTTACTTGCTTTATCAAAAACCCCTAAAAATCCATTTGCTAAGTATTTGCAGAGAATTCCTGATCCATACCACTAGCCAGCACCTTCTGCTCCTCGTTGGGTTCGACACTCTTACTTATCGAAAATACTGCGATACACCCCCTATACTTGTGGGTCATCAAGACTATTTTCTAGCGCCGTTGTCGGGGAGTGAAGCGCTATTGGAGAGTGGAACTGGTAAAGGAAACTTCTATTGTGAGTATTGTTTACTACTGTTAGTTTCTTTATTTTCGTTATGGATAATTCGTTGAGTTTCTTATTTGGTAATGCTACTACCACTGCTAAGGTAGTAGATAAGCCACCACCTGCTGAGAATGATGTTTTCAAAATACTTACAAGAATTATTGATCGTGTTATGGATAACTACTATGTTGGGGATGGAACTGTCCATCCCGGTGATCATTTACTCTTTATACACGAATTATGCGGGTTGTTCAAGGGTGCAGGTATTACTACATATCAAGTTAAGAAGAAGTTATTCTCATTATCACTGAAAGGAAGAGCTGAGGAATGGTATAAGCTGCTGAAGAATGGTCAAGCTCTAGAATGGGAGGAAATAGTGCCTCTCTTTTATTCAAAGTTTTATCCTCCTAGTGAGATTCATAAAGATCGGAATCAAATATACAACTTTTGGCCTCTTGATGGAGAGAGTACAGCTCAAGCTTGGGGGAGATTGAAGTTACTAATGCTCAAATGTCCCATTCATGAGCTCCCCAACAATATTATTATCAACAACTTTTATGCAAGGCTCCCTCTACATGATAAAGATTTATTGGATGCTTCTTGTGCTGGATCATTCACTCGCATGGAAGAAGAAGCTAAATGGGACCTTCTAGACCGTATTCAAGACAATGCTGAAGCTTGGGAGAATGACAAAGGTAGAAAGTCAGGTATAAATTATGATTATGAATGCATTAAATCTTTTATGAGAACTGATGACTTTCAAAATATTAAACATGCTTATGGTCTAGACTCTCAAGCTATTGCTTCTTATTTTAAGGCTTTTGCTTCCTATATTGAAGTGCCTAAAAAGAAGTGGAATAAGTATCATGAACCTTATAAAGATGTTGCTAAGAGTGTTCCTGCAAGAAATACTGAAGTTTATACTGCTAATCATGTTTTACCTAAACCTTATATTGAGAAAATGCCTTTTCCAGTTAAGGTAAAGGAACATTCTATGATAGCTAGTATGGTTAATGAAAGTACAAATAAAGCAATTGAACCTGATAAACAAATGGTTGATGAACCTATAATAGCAAATGTGAAAGACTTTGTTACTAAATATGAGAAAGAGGGACACCATATCCTTTGTAAGGATACCTCTAATATTGTTTCACAAAGTAGTGTTATGAGAGCTAGTATTCCCGTGTTTTCTGTTAGAATAAGTGATCATTGCTATGATGGTCCTTGTGATAGCTATATTGTTAAGTTTATGCATGATACTGAAAGCTACTATGAGAGAGGGAAAAGTGTTCTTATATATCTCAATAATATCAAGTTTCCTCGTTTTATGCTGAAAGTTTTTATGTTGCACTTCTTTTGCCTTCTTATGCAAGTTGCCTCTGGTTTCAATAACTTGTTTGTTTATAAAATCTCCTTGCATAGGAAGTGGGTTAGACTTGAATGTGTGTGTGTTTTTGCTTCCTAATGCTCTCTTTCACTTCAATCCATATCCCTATGAGAGCTTCTTCAAAATTATCATGTCCATCTTAATGGCTATAAAGAAAGAGCTTTATGGGAGACAACCCAATTTCTTTTTGCTTTTAGTTCGTTTTTGTTTCTTCAAGTCTTGGAAGTTATTAGTTTGGTAATAACCGCTCCTTATCCGTTTTGTTTGGTTTTTGTGTCAAGATCAACCTCTAATGAGAGAGAAGTAATATTTGGGGAAGTTGCTGTCCCGAAACAGATTTTTGTGCTTCACCGTAAAAATTCGTGAGAGATCTCTGTATGTCGGATTGAGCTGTAATATTTTGTGCTTCTGCCCCAAGTTGTTATTTAACTTTATTTAGTTTTTCACTTTTTGATTTGAGCAACAGAATATTTTCGAAAAAATTGATCTTTACCTGCTGGTCTGTTTTGACAGATTTAGCCACTCTTGCATTTGCTTCTTTATTCGATTTCCTTTTTGAATTCTTTTTGGGTTTTCGGAAGGAGTTGATACAGTAGATTATGTTTTGATTTATTTCAGTTGAAGTTGGACTCAAAATGTTTTATCACTCCACTTATACTAATGTTGTTAATGAGAACTGTGTGAAGTTTTGTGTGAAAGAAATTTCCAGATAGTGGAGATGTTGGTGTAATAAGGAAGAGAAAGGTTTTATGACTCAAGTAGTAAGTGTATGAAGATGAAGATATTGATGTTATTCAAGTGGTGACTCCGGAAGAATCTGCTAGATACCAAATTCAGAGACCTGCAGAGTCCGTCTTCAAATAGGTAACAGTTCTGGTAAGAAAAGTTCCGCGAAAATACAATCCAACTATATTTTTGCAGTTTTCAGTCAATAAGGGAAACTACGAAGCGAAAAAGGGACGTAAACGGAGCCAGGGTGGCTCGCACCACCCTGTGGCGTGGGCCCACCCCTGGTCGTGCCACCAGGTGGTGAGTCCGCCCCGGACTCCGCCTCCGACTCGTTTTCTCCCAGTACCTTCCTTTTGATATGAAACTTCTTAATATATACCCCCCGGATCCCCCGAGGTCCGTATATCGTGTTTTTGTTTCGATCTGTTTCTATCAGGACATACTCTTTGAAAGCTTAGATGCGCAATGGTGTCCTCCAAGGATAAAGGGAAGGAGCCTATGGAGGAAGACCTCCAAGACCCCGAGTAGGGGCTGGTACCTTTAGTCTCTTGCCCTGCATCAACGGAAGCCCTGCGAGTCACTAAAGAGTTCTGCGATAAGTACCGAGACTTGAGGAGGAAGGTGGACATGCTTCAATGGGAGAATAATAGGCTTCGCAAGATGCTGGAATATTTCCTCACATCAACTAAGAAAATATTACCACCACCACCAAAGGAGTAATTCGTCATCAGGTTTGGCATCCCCTTGGTTCGTTCCAAGCTTGGGGGAGTGCCGCGGTATCATATCACTATCTTCTATCTTTTACCTTATTAGTAGAGTCATATCATGAATAGAGGAGTTATTATGTAGGATGGTTTGCATTATGGAAGTGTCCCCTCTCTCGTTAGATATGTATCCCTTGGTGTGAGTTTCCGTTATGGAATATTAATGAGAAGTTCTATGATCCACTCTTTTGCATAGCTTATATTAGTTTTCAATTCGTGGTTATATGATTGATCTTGTTGTTAGTATTGGTATCACTTTGGGATCATTGAGTTAATTTAGTTGGTTTTGGCAAACCTGGCTTGGTCAGTAGCAACACTATTTTTGAGAGTTGAAAGAAAAGATAAAAGTACCCTATAGAAAAATAATTTCATCATCTTTCTTTCTTGATTTGCTCATAAGTTTAGTATTCTCTAGTTAAGATCTTTTGCGCTTCCAAGGAAGATTGCATGTTTGTCTTTATCACTTGTATGTTTGTTTGTTTCCTTCAACTCTTGTACTTGCTGCCCAGCCTTGCTAGCCAAAAACCTGTACTGAGAGGGTATTCTTCTCGTGCATCCACTTCCTTTAAACCAAACCCATGCCATTTGAGTCCACCATACCTACCTAATAGCATTATTGCTATTCCAAGTAAATTATTGTTTTATCTACCTCCCAAATTAAACTTGTTATGCGAAAATTAGTGATTAAAGGTCTCACGAACTTGATGGCACACTTTACTTTCTTGCATTTAATAAACTTGAACCATTGGGTCCTTCTTTGTTGCGTATATGCTTGCGCTTTATGAGTTGAAGTTAGCAGAACCATGTATCATGGGGACTGCTTTCAACACTTCATTTGGTACTTGTACCTAGTTGATATCATGTTCTTTTGCTTATGGATCCCGGCGGTGTGAAATAAAAGTGGAACTTGTAAGATCATGAAGTTTATATGTGTGTTAGAGAAACGCCTGGGCCGCTAGCCTAAGTCATGCCTAATCATGGTGGAAACTTGCAGCATAACTATAGTGAGCATTCTATGAAGCATCCTCAATAAAAACCTATGCAAATAGCAAATAAAAAGATCGCTGAGATGCTCACTGTCTGCTTGCCTTGTCATTTTGATTATGGGATAGCTCCTGTGTCATGTGAAAGGGGTACCCCGTTGGCGGTTCTTAATGATACACATGTATTTACAATGACAAGAGCTTGCTCGTTACTAAAGTTGAGTAGCATGAGGTTCGGTACTCATAAGTAAGGGGCATGGGACTCCAATTTATAACTTGTCAAGCATATCCTCTTAGTTGTGTTAAACCTTAACCACCAAAAGATGCCTATGATAGGGGCAATGAGAGCTGAAAGCTAGTAAGTATCATAATTTTTGGGAGCTCTTTATGAGACTTGTAATCCCTGCTTCCCTCTGCGAAGGGCCCTTTCTTTTACTTTGTAGTTGAGTCAATAAACCTATTCCCTTCTACCTCAGCAAGTATTTTGAGTTGTTGTGTTTCATTCATTCATATGATGATTTATTCAATCATGTTTCTTATGTTCCTTGTTTTGCACATTTCTCTTATCTTGATGTTTACTACTTTGAAAGCTGTCATTGAAAAACCAGCTATTTGTGAACTCTAGCAAATTATCAACTATTCTTTGACCAAGAGCTAAGTTTGCCATTACCAATTATGATTTACTTTATGTATCTTTATTGTGTTTCCTTTACCTATTACAAGTTGAGTTATATAATAGTGAGTTGTCTTCTATTATGATCTATGTATTTGATGAATGTGATGCTTCTTGTCCGTATTCTTTTATCGACTCTTCACTCCATAAACCTGAGGCCATGTTTATTGAGCTCAGTTTTGCTTGGGGACAAGCGAAGTCTAAGCTTGGGGGAGTTGATACGTCCATTTTGCATCACTATTCTATGTCTTAATTCACTATTATACCTACTTGGCTTAACAAGATTATCATTGGATTCTCTACTACTACTAGCTTTCTCATAGCTTCATGATCACAATCTTAACTCTTGGGTTTAGGTGCTTCTTCTAGTTTACTCATGAGTGAGCTATCTCCTCCAACATCAGATGGTTTGATCTCCACTAAGGATCACATTCTATTGATGATGGCACATCCTACCAAAACTAGTTCCTTCTTCTCATGAATTTACTTAAAGTCTTTGGAAGGTCAATACAATAGGTCAAAGGCTATGAGTCAATAAGATCAATTGACACTGGGACTTGTCTATTTGGAAATTCCATATGTTAATATGACAACAAAGGTATGTGATGAATGGTATTGGCTTGACTTCCTTTCTACTCTATTTGTGATAAGAGTTAAAGCTTAGGAACTACCATGATTCTCATGGTAGAAATAACTATAGTAAACATATGTACCAAGGTTTAGTTATTAAGTTTATTTGCTTAAGTTATAAATGATGGGTTCATAGCATGGAAAACAAAAAAATTCTACCGCAAGAACGAACAAAACCCAGATCTAATCTAGATAAAATCCAAGATCTAATCTATTAGACACGTGCAACAAGATAGATCTGTACTAACCCTTGTAGATCCGAAAGCGTTACGAGATTCGGATCTCGTGGTTGATGTAGTCGATCACTTGCCGATCTCAAGATCGAGTGGACGATCCTTCCGGCTCCGCGTTCCGGCAGCGCTTCCGCAGTCGGTCACACGTGCGGAGTCGACGTAGACCTTTCTCTCCCTGTTCCAGCGAGCAGCGGAGGTAGTAGATCTCTCCACGGAATCCTAGCAGCACGACGGCGTGGTGGTGGTGGTGGAGTAGAGAATTCTGCAGGGCTTCGCCTAAGCCAGAGCAGAGGGAAGGAGGAGGAGAGAGGCGGCTAGGGTTTGGAGTGGAAGGGGGCAAGGGGGTGGCGCCTCCACCCCTCTATTTAAAGGAGGGAGGCGCCATGGGAGGGGGAGTCCTAGTAGGACTCCCCTCCCTTCCTTGGCCGGCGGATTGGGAGGAGGGAGGAGTCCTCCTCCCCCACTACTCCTTGTCTTGCCCCACAAGGATTCCTTGATCCTTTCTTGGTTTTCAAGCAAACTCCAAGAAATCTTCTAGAACCTTCTAGAACCTTCTGGAACATTCCGAAACCTTCTAGAATCCCCATACAAATACTCCGGAACATTTTCTCACTTAGAAAATGATCCCCAATATATGAATCTTATTATCCGGACAATTCCGGAGCTCCTCGTGACGTCCTGAATCCAATCCGAGACTCCGAACAACATTCGGTCTCCAACGCACATTCCATATCTACTTAAAACAACTTCGAACCTTAAGTGTGTCACCCTACGGTTCGTGAATATGCAGACATGATGGAGACACCTCTCCGATCAATAACCATCAGCGGGATCTGGAGATCCATAACGGCTCCCACATACTCAACGATGACTTCATGATCGATAGAACCATTAACATACGAAACCAATTCCCTTTGTCACGCGATACTTTACTTATCCGAGGTTTGATCGTCGGTATCTCCATACCTAGTTCTACCTCGTTACTGATAAGTACTCTTTACTCGTTCCATGTTATGTCATCCCTTGTGACCCAGTCACATGCTTGCAAGCTAATTAGATGACATTCCACCGAGAGGGTTCAGAGCATATCTATCCATCATATGGATGGACAAATCCCAATCTTGGTCCATGCGCTTCAACACATACTTTCAGAATACCCAATGACACCTTTATGACCACCCAGTTACGAAGCGGTGTTTGATGTCATCAAAGTACCCATCCGGTGATGGTGATTAACATAACCTCATGGCCGAAGGATTAGGTTACTATGTATTTTAAAGCTTATAGCAAACAAACTTAATGACTTGATCTTATGCTATGCTTACTACGGGTGTGTGTCCATCACATCATTCTCCTAATGATATGATCTTGTTATTAACGACATCCAATGTCCATGATCAGGAAACCATGATCATCCATTAATCAACAAGCTAGTTTAACAAGAGGCTTACTAGGGACTCTTTTATGTTTACAAAACACACAAGTATTAATGTTTCCGGTTAATACAATTATAGCATGGGATGTAAACATTTGTCATAAACATAAAGATATAATAATAACCACTTTATTATTGCCTCTTGGGCATATCTCCAACAATAAACTTAATTGAGTACTCAAGAGTTGTTATAATGAATACCCAGATATGATCTCTATAAGATCCTTTATAAATGTGTTGCGGGTTTAGCTTGATTCTATTTGATCTACCATTAGATCAAATTATATTACCCTAAGATAATGTTTTAGCGAAGGTCATATTGAAACTTATCGCAATCAACTTGATGATCTACTTCAGTTCGACCAAGTTAAGAGAAGCTTCAATCACTTTGACAAGTTTTATTTAAAAGCGCGAAAATTATCCAGATTTTCTATGCATGAATGCAATGCACACACCTCATCTCAGCTTATTTCTAAGCTCTAATGCTGGGATGTTATAGACTCTCCCCCTTAAAATAAACTTCGTCCCCAAAGTTCGTACTCCCTTACGTTTCAGAATAAGGTGTTGAAAGGGCATGTATGCCCCCATGTGTGGTTTTGGTAATTAATGACAATCCCTATGGACTAATGTGCAAATTGAGTTTCACTTGTAGGTCTGTCCATTGGCATCACTTGGACCATGTGTTGGTTTCAAGGATGAAAAAGAAGAAGCATCGTCCAAGGGCTTTATGCCTATTGGAATCAAGTAGAAGAAGAAGATCAAGTATGCCTTGAAGAAGAAGAAGAAGAAGATGGAGTTCCTCATGGCTTTCTTCAAGACATCATCATCAAGATTTGATGTGCAAGCTCACGGTGTGCCATCTCTAGAAGATATCATGCTTGGAGCTTGCCATCCTCGGTGTTCATGGAGTGATGAAGACAAGGCCAAAGAAGAGGTTCCCTCATGGAGTATGGGGGAGCCATTCGCAAGTCTTCATCAAACAAGAGCATGCAATAGCAATCAAGAAAGGTGTTCCATCTTGAGAAGGACAAGACGGTCTACATCAAGCTCAAGTGGGATGCTCAAGGCAAAGGTATGATCTTGATAGGGTTTCTATTTTACCGGTTTCTTGTAGTGTTCTTGTAGTGTTGGGAGACCAGGTTTAGGATAGATAGCCGTACTATCAAGAGGGGCTCTCGAGTGGGTGACTCGTTCGTATCTTTCGAAGAGAGCTCAAACCTTTGCATACATAGCATCATCTTTCTTGGTTGTTGTTTGGTTCTTGTCCATGTGAGGTTCTAGAGCTTGTGGTTATCTTCATAACAAGCTCTAGTTCATCAAAAACGGATTTCCCATGCATATCTTATTGTGTTTTTGATCTTGCGGGTTTTCCGGCTCCACACCTTGGGAGGTATCTCACACGACGTTATCTTTCGAACAAAATTGATTTCATCTCGTTTGGAGTTCGGATGCAAAAGTTGTGGCTTTTCTGGTTCTGGAGTTTTTGCCTGTACCGCTAGGGCAGTTTGCCGCCGGTAGTACCCGTGTTAATTCCGGCCCAATTTCCGGTTACCCCGTTTTCGCTTCAGTATGCTCTCTGCCTGGTCTGCGCTATTTGACGGAACTTCGGTCCGAATCTTGGGCGGTAGTACCGGCCCAGGTGATAGTACCGGTGACCCACCGGTAGTACCGGCCGGCCTTGTTTTTGTGATCGTTTGCACCTTGTTTTTTTGGACCGTTGGTTGAGTGCCACCGGTAGTACCGGCCACCCACCGGTACTACCGGCCGTGCACGATTCTGTGGGTAACGGGAAGATCGGGGAGCCCTTTAAAAGGAGCCCCCCTTTCCCCTTTGGCCCTAATTTGCTTTTTCTTGGTTCTTGCTCTCTCTCTCTCCTCCATTGTTGACCTTGAAGAGCTTGCCCTCTCCCCTTCTCCCTCCTATGATTCTTGCATCTTTTTGAGAGATTTGAGAGAGGAGATCTAGATCTACAAGCCCCACCAAGCAAAATCCCTTCTTTGTGAAGGAATCCTTGGGATCTAGATCTTGGAGAGTTTTTGTGTTCTCCTCTTGTGTTCTTCCTCCCTTATTCCCCCAATACCTTTTGTAGCTTTGGTGGAATTTGAGAGTGAAGAACTCGCCTCTTGCATTTGGTGCATAGGTTTGAGTTCTCCTCGGAGATTTGGCGAGTTCAAGCTCTTGGGCTTGTTTCTCTTGGGTTCTTGGAACCCTAGACGGTTGTGTGGAGTTGTGGTGTGTTCTTGGGGCTCCAATTGAGTTGTGGAGGCTCCCCAAGCTTGTTGGCCTATTGTGGCATTGTGGATCCTTTGTGGCGTTTCTTGGGAGCCCTCCAATTGAGTTGTGGAGATTGCCCCAAGCCTTGTACGGGTTCGGTGACCGCCCTCAAGTGTCCCATAGTGGAACGTGAGTAGGCCTTTGTGGCGAGCTCACGGGAGAATAGGGTGAGCCTTTTGTGGCATCGGTAGGTTGCGTGCCTTCACATCTTGTGGTGAGGCCTTGTGTGGCGTTGGGTGAGCATCGAGCCACCACACCTCGAGGTGAGCCACTTGTGGCGTTCAAAGTACATTGCGCCCCCGCACCTCTCCAACGGAGACGTAGCTTCTTTGGAAGTGAACTTCGGGAAACAAATCATCGTCCCCATGTCCATCGGTTATCTCTCAACCGAGCCCTTTACTTATGCAATTTACATTGTGATAGCCTTCATGCTTGAATTATTATATCTTGCTATCACCTTGTTGCTTATCTTGCTTAGAATAGGTTGTTGGTGCACTTAGTGAACCTAGTGGATATAGGTTTTGGCTTGATAAATTAAACGCTAAGTTTTATTCCGCATTTTTTAGAGCCTATACCGTAATAATTTTAAAACGCCTATTCACCCCCCCTCTAGGCGATGTCCATTTCCCTTTTTAGGTGTTGACTTGTATTGATCACGACATTTCTCAGCTCCATTGTGATCACTATTGGGGATAGTTGTGATATCCCGTATCCAGATCTTTTTCCTTGAAACCAATTCATACTTGGCAACTTCAACTGTCGTTTCCAATGTGTAGCATAACTCCTTCTACTACAATCCCTTGGTTTATGTCTTCATAGTCCTACTTAGGATTGGTTTTGGACACATTTCGTCCATTCCGATCAGGCTTTCCTATTACTCTACACTGGCCTATATTGGAGTACTTTATTCCCCATGTAAGGACAACTTATGAGTTGTTTATTTAAGAACTAGTCCACTGGGTTTAAGCTGTTATGTCTACTTCGATCATTCATCCGGACATACTATGGAGAGTACTCTTATACAGATGACTTCCTATAACCTTATGACAATCAACTTGATGAACTACTTCAGTTCCACCAAGTTAAGAGAAGGTTCAATCACTTTGACAAGTTTTATTTAAAAGCACGAAAATTATCCAGATTTTCTATACATGAATGCAATGCACACACCTCATATTAGCTTATTTCTAAGCTCTAATGCTAGGACGTTACATCATGGACCCAAGAAACGTGGATGCCACAACTAGGAAATATTGGGAGCTCACTCGAGCAAAGATCCTTCAACAATCTTTTGGTGGAGGTGATCATGGTGGTGATGATGGTGTTGGCCTAGGAGGAGGAGGAGATGAGTTCTTTAGAAATGATGCTTGAGTTCTTCGGAGATGTGCACAACATATTGTTGGAAATATGCCCTAGAGACAAATATTAGTAAGGACTATTATCATATTTCATATAGTTTATGATTAAGTTTTATATCATGCTATAACTGTATTGAGTGGAAACATCAATACACGTGTGATATACAAACAACCAGGGGTTCCCAGTGAAACTCTAGTCACTGGTTCATTGGTCAACGGATGATCATGTTTCCTGATCATGTGGGATTTATGCCAGTTGGAAATGAGGTCATCTCATTCTGAGAATGAGATGATGAACCAATACCCAACCTAAACATCGTGACCCAATCATGTCACGAAGTTCAAGTTGCGATGATTAGAAATGGATCCTTGTAGACTATTCCTTAGACCGTGAGGCTATATCAATCACTGTCTCCCGAGAGTGCTTAGATAGCATCAAACGCCATCTGGTAAAACGGTGGTTATAAAGGTGTGTTCAGGTATTCGGAGGAAACCGTAGAGGCAATATATGTCAAGAGCGGGATTTATTCGTCCATGTGACGGGAAGATACTCAAGGGCCCACTCGGAGAAGTTATATCCAATAGATGCGCAGCGTGTGATTAGATCACAGGGATATCACTTGTCGGAACAAGTCAAGTAGCGTTGTTCAGTAAACGAGATTGAACACGACATGGTGATGTCATTGATCAGATCTCGGGCAATTCAAGTATCAAGTGACAAAGGGAACAAGACACGACTGTCCCGGTTCAAACAATGAAAGATCTTCATGGAACGCACAAGGGTCACATGGCCATCCAGGTCCCTCTGTCGATCATTGGTGCGGGAGTGTCCCGACCATGTCTGGAGTGTTCCCGAACCGTGGGGTATCACGCTTAAGGGCTTGATGATGCTTAGAGAGTGTTTATAGGATCGATAGAATCACCGAAGAAGAGAAGGGAGAAAACCAGAAGGGTTTCAGTAAATCCGGAGGATGTCCGGAGTGGAGGTGGAAGGTGTTCCATAGCCACGAGATTGAATAATATGTGAATGAATGTTTAAATATTGATTTAATCATTTATTCATAATTATTTAATAAAGAGAAAATCAATTTTAATGGTCAAAGGATTAATGGGCCAATTCCAGAGGGAGAAGGCCCATTAGGGGAAATGAGAGAGAGAGAAGGGGCAAGGGGGAGGCCGGCTGGGCCTAGCCCCCCTCCCCCCCCCCCCCCCCCCCGCGCGGGGCCCACTAGGTGGCCGACAGCCACCTCCTCCCCCTCCTCTCCTTTAGTCCCACCCCGGGCTTGAGGGGAGGTAGTACCTCCCCTCCCCTATATAAAGTGGGGTATTTGGCCTAGAAAAACACACTAATAATCAATAAAGGTCTCCCCACTTTTGGGAGGACCTCAAATTGATAGTTTATCTCTCCCCCTCTCTCTCTCGTGACCGTGGTCCCAAGTCTGGACTGCGCGAGCGAGAGACATCTTCACCGCGGAGCGCCATCGCGCTGCGGGATTCGGATCCGGGAGCTCTACTTCCGCAACTGCTGCTGGATCGGGGAAGCGGGAGTCATCGTCAGGCACCGAACGTGTGTAACTCCCCGCGAGGTGTCGCACTTGAGGCACTCAAGTCGTTGGAGCCAGAAGGAGCGCAAGGACTTCATCACGACCTTGAGGTCGGCTTCGGCTCGTCTACATCAACCATGCTCTCTTGAGCGTTGCCAACACTTTTTGGTCTTCGAGGGTAAGTTCGCGAAAAGCTCCTCTCGTTACTGTATTACTAATAGATAGGTCCTGGCAGCTTCAGGGGTTCAGGGGCGTAGAGTAAAATTTATTGTTTTTATGCGCGGAACCCCTACAGTGGTATCAGAGCTAGATCTATGTGTAGTAATACTAGTACGGGTAGAACACACGAGATGTAGCGTGTGGGCGTTGATCTTTTAGTTGTTACCCTCCCACGTGTACTTGTGTATACCGCAGTAATGCTTGATGAAGCGGCCCCCAACCGACTTTACGCGTTCATTCGCGAGACTGGTCCATGCTTGACATACGGCTTGTACCGTATAAAGTGGCTTAGGGGGTGTCTGTCTCTCTCGCATTAGTTGGTATGCCATTTGCAACGGAGGGCCCTGAAAGGGGTGTAGTAGAGACAACTACTTGATTAGCGTTGTGCTGAAAGTTCGTAGGTAAGAATGGTTCTTGTGTGAAAGCCCATTCAGCCACGTAAAACATGCAAAGATAAAGTAGAGGCGTCTAACTTTGTTTTGCAGGGGGGCGTTGCTTTGTGATATGTGTGGCAAAGGTAAAGTGATTACCTTTTTTTACGTAGTAGTAGATAGTCACGGAGGTGACGGACTACCACGCCGGAATGACACCGGTACCCTGGTGTCTACGGCACCGGAACCCTGGTGCCGAAACCCGGTGACGACGGATGGAGATCACGATGTGAAGGACCATATCACATTGCATTTACATTCAATGTTATTTTTTGTATGTCTTATTGTGTGCTAGTATTAGATACTCGACGGTAGCCTAATAAGATGATCCCTGTTAAAATTACCAATGATTGTGTTCCCCCTTAGTGTGCACCACCAAGAAAGTTCTTCGGTATGAGGCATGCCGTGATGATCGGGTGTCAGACATATCTACGTTCACATACAGTGGGTGCAAGCCATGTTGCACAGCGAAAACACTAAGGTTGAGTTGGCGAGCCTAACATGTACATACATGGCCTCGGAACGCGGATGGTCGAAAGATCGAGCACGAGTCGCATGAATGATGTGACCGACATTTAGCGTCCACCCTTGAACCCACATTGATGGCCGTGATGATCGGGGGAGATGTGGCTGATAGGGGTCGTGTTATCACTAGGAAGCCTCATTGGGGATAGGTGTTTCTGAGTGGAGTTATTATTAACTCATTTAATTATAAACTTAGTCTAAATTCCTTTTGCAAATTATAAATGTAGATGGGACCTTTCGTGTTGACTATTGAATGGTTAGAAGGAGAGAATCTCAGATTAGATGGATCGAACTTCCCCATATGGGTTGCAAGTCTCCATGTTCTCCTTAGCGAGAACGACGTGGTCGACTACATACTCGACGGGATGGATTTGGATCAGCCCACTGACCTAGAGACCCCCGGAGGAGCGGAAAGGCCGCTATCTCCGTCGTGAGATGGCCTCCTATATTTCAGTTGTGATGCGTTTCGGAATGGTGGACGAGCTGTGGCCTTTCGTGGGTGATGTCAACCCTCGTTCGGTAATGCTACAGCTTAGGACACATTTCGTGGAGCAGACACGCATTTGGGAGCATGAGCTGATGTGAGACTTCCTCTCCATTAAGATGGAGGAGAACTCATCACTGGACGACCACTTGGAGCACATGCATGATGTGTACATGAGGCCTGCATATTTCCTGGACGTCTGGATTACGGGATCTTTTGCAAATGCTGCGGTCGCTGCCACCAAGCTACCAAGCACAAGTCAGAACTTGCGTAATGAGGGGCGACATGGAAATGGAGTTCCATTGGTTCATGACACATCTCAGGAATGTGTTGGTTGAACCAGATGTCGCTCAGGTCGTCAACGACAAAGGTATATATTTGATATACAGTTTTATAAATGTTATAATCTCGCAAACACATTGCAATGTTAAGTATATCTGATACTTGTTCTGTTTTACTAAAAACAGGTCCTTCTTCATGAGAGGTGCTTGCTGGAGAGGAGGTGACGTTGCGTGTTGATGGCGAGCATGATGATGATGGACAACGACACTCTCCCTCAACATTTATCATTTAGTTTATGTTTAGGATGATTTTTGTAATCAAGAGATTATGAACTTCTTTAGTGTGTCTCACACTTCGTGAGATGGTTATTCATATGAGTTTGTAACAAACGGTTGTTCCACTTTTATGAATGATTTCTATTCGTGTTCATATCTTGTTTGATTACTTGTGAATTATCCTTATTGTTTGAAACTAATTGATAAATGTATGAACATTTGTAAAACATTAAAAATGCCTTGTTTAAAATACCCAACTTAATGATATTTCATTAATGAATGAAAACATTGTTTGAATTCAAAGTTATGTGATAATATGTGAAAGTCATTTGATTTCTTGTCACATATAAATCATGCCTAAGTTCGGCAAACTAACTTGAACACCGTGTATTACTTGAATACAAAGTGTTTAATGAATTGCTAAAAGTAAATACATATCCGATGTATTGAGTTTTAAAGAAAATGGTAATTATCATTATATGATTGTTTAAATGTGTAAAGTAGTTTACCAAAGGAAACATCAATATGAAACTATTTGATTTGATCAAAGTGTTTCATCAATAAAAGGGTATAAGTATAAAAGAGAATCCAATTACTATGATTTGATCAATAGTAATGAAGTTCAACTTTATAAGAATGGCATAAAAGTAATTGTGAAATGTGAAGTGTTTTGAAACGTCGAAATACAAAGCATCACAATGTGATATTAGATATCAAAGGGGTTGAATATAAGGCACCAAATAAATCGTTGTAGTGTAGATGTAGAGACCATTAGCTTAGAAATAGTTAGCACTCGATTAGAATGTAGCGAACCATTTGAATTCGTGAAAGTTTTGGGATTATTCGATATAACCAAAACAATAGCGAATAAGTCCTTGTAGTGTATTCATTGGAAACTTTGAATACGAAATCCATAGCTGAGACTAAAAGGAAAGCAAGATTCTTATTGCTTGGATTTTGGTGCATTCTTGAGAAAGCTCACTTTTAGTGATGTTTCTCAATTATGAAGCAAATGTAAATTAGTGTAAAACATGATGCGGATTCAAAAACCTACATCAGAGTGTTGAGAAGTGCAACGGACAACGTTCCTGAACGATTCTCTTCACAAAAGGAAAGAATCAATGATTTTGATTATTGTGTTTTTCCCTCCACTATTGTTTTTCACTACATGAAGTAGGATTCAAAATGTAATCCATATCTAGTATGGAGACATTTGTGAATAATTTGTCACCGATTCTTGGAATATGACATACCTACGAACTACAAAGGAAATAATGGTAAACTAAATTATGAGAAAACCTAGAAGCAAACTTCCCTTGAGATTAGAAGGCAATTCATTGCTGAATCTCACAAGTAAAAGGGGTTACTTGGAATTTTCCCAAATGACTACAAAGCCATAGTAGGAAAAAGGGGGTGAATGACAAAAGCACAATTTGTCAAGTATTGGATAAATTCAAATGAATTTGATTCATGTGCGTTAAAATGTCTAGTGGATTTAAAACTAGTAAAGTACTAGTATCTCATAGTAAATCTCCAAGTTTGAAATTTGATCAAAGGATTTTGAAGTTATTCAACATAGTGAGTGGATATGCAACTTGCATAAAATTGAGTGGGAGCTATGAAAGTCTTCCTAAAACAATATGTGATTGACATATTTTTGAGTGGGAGCTTATAGGAGTAATTCTTAACTATGTTAAGAATGAAGGCGTAAATGCTTATAAATAATGATTTATAAGGTGTAGAAGTTGATAATAGGTGTATTATGATATTATGTAGTATTCCTTAAGGGATTCTGAAAGGGGTTTCGGAATAGAAGTTAATTAAGGAACTGGTCCTTAATGACTCACATTAGGAATAGTATTAAGTTGAACATCAATGGTTGAAAGAAAGAAAAGGATGATCGCCATCCACTATGTTGAGACATAGGTTTTATCTTAGTAAACCATGATGATAACTTAGCATAATATGTGATCCAAGAAGGAACGTTTGAAAGTGATTAAGTTTGAATCACAGAACGTTGAGCTGAGTTTTGTCCGCAGTGTCTAGTAGAGAACCGTGGACATATTTTCCAAATCCATAAAGGATAACATATCTTAAAGCATAAAGAGTTATGTTATAAGGGAATATGTTGGAAACTCCTGTAGATACCAATTAAAGTCAAGTAGGAAGCGAGGTGAACAAAACATCGAAAGTTGCACAGAGTGCACTAGTGTTTCGATGAATACATTTATAATAATAAGGGTACCATCTAAAGTGTTTCATAATGTTATGGCGGGGCTAGTTCGCTTTTAACGTAGAATGATGTGTCCTAGGGCACAGTGCCCATGAGAAAGCCCTCGAGGTTGATCTAACGTCACTGTAGGCTCCTGGAATCAGGCCTTGTTCTGCTGCCACATCGATGATGCATACACACAGATGCTATCATGTGATGATAAAGTATTAATGTCAATTAAGGTGACATTAGTAAGTTGCAAAGGATTTGGGACTGTAAAGTACAGACCCAAGACTCAACCTCTTCCATGAGCAAGCATGTTCAGGGTACCGGTAATATGGTGCCAATGATTGAGAACAAAATGCAGCTAGTGTATTTGTACTCTAGTGCAAGTGGGAGACTGTTGGAAATATGCCCTAGAGACAGATGATGGGTTCGTAGCATAGAAAACAAAAATTTCTACCGCAAGAACGAACAAAACCTAGATCTAATCCAGATAAAAGCCAAGATCTAATCTATTAGACATGAGCAACGAGATAGATAGGAACTAACCCTCGTAGATCCGGAAGCATTAACGAGATTAGATCTCGTGGTTGATGTAGTCGATCACTTGCCGATCTCAAGATCGTGTGGACGATCCTTCCGGCGTCGCGTTCCAGCAGCGCTTCCGCAGTCGGTCAAGTGGACGATCCTTCCGGCGCCGCGATTCGGCAGCGCTTCCGCAGTCGGTCACACGTGCGGAGTCGAAGCAGACCTTCCTCTCCCCGTTCCAGCGAGCAGCGGAGGTAGTAGATCTTCTCCACGGAATCCCAACAACACGACGGCGTGGTGGTGGTGGTGGAGTAGAGAATTCTGCAGGGCTTCGCCTATGCCTGTGCAGAAGATGGTGGAGGAGAGAGGCGGTAGAGATTGGGTGTTATGGGAGCAGGGGGAGGGGGCGCCCCTGCCCCTCTATTTAAAGAAGGGAGGCGCCTAGGGAGGGGGAGTCCTTGTAGGACTCCCCTCCCTTGTAGGCCGGCGGATTGGAGGTGGGGGGAGGAGTCCTCCTCCCCCACGACTCCGTATCTTGACCCACCAGGACTCCTTGATCCCTATCTTGATTTTCAAGCAAACTCCAAGATATCTTCTAGAACCTTCCGGAACATTCCGAAACCTTCTAGAATCCTCATATAAACACTCCGGAACATTTCCTAACTCATAAAATGATCTCCTATATATGAATCTTATTCTCCGGACCATTCCGGATCTCCTCGTGATGTCCCGAATCCAATCCGAGACTCCGAACAACATTCGGTCTCCAACGCACTTTCCATATCTACTTAAAACAACTTCGAACCTTAAGTGTGTCACCCTACGGTTCGTTAATATGTAGACATGATAGAGACACATCTCCTATCAATAACCATCAGCGGGACCTGGAGATCCATAATGGCTCCCACATACTCAACGATGACTTTGCGATCGATTGAACCACTTACATACGAAACTAATTCCCTTTGTCTCGCGATACTATACTTATCCGAGGTTTGACCGTCGGTATCTCCGTACCTAGTTCTATCTCGTTACTGATAAGTACTCTTTACTCGTTCCGTGATATGTCATCCCTTGTGACCCAGTCACATGCTTGCAAGCTAACTAGATGACATTCCACCGAGAGGGCCCAGAGCATATCTATCTGTCATATGGATGGACAAATCCCAATCTTGGTTCATGCGCTTCAACACATACTTTCAGAATACCCAATGACGCTTTTATAACCACCCAGTTACGAAGCGGCGTTTGATGTCATCAAAGTATCCATCCGGTGATGGTGATTAACATAACCTCATGGTCGAAGGAATAGGTTACTATGCATTTGAAAGCTTACAGCAATACGAACTTAATGACTTGATCTTATGCTACGCTTACTATGGGTGTGTGTCCATCACATCATTCTCCTAATGATATAACCTTGTTATTAATCACATCCTAATGTCCATGATCAGGAAACCATGATCATCAATTAATCAACAAGCTAGTTTAACAAGAGGCTTACTAGGGACTCTCTTATGTTTACAAAACACACAAGCATTAGTGTTTCCTAATAATACAATTATAGCATGTGATGTAAACATTCATCATAAACACAAAGATATAATAATAATCACTTTTATTATTGCCTCTTGGGCATATCTCCAACAACAGATAGTAGTAAGGACTATTATCATATTTCATATAGTTTATGATTAAGTTTTATATCATGCTATAACTGTATTGAGTGGAAACATCAATACACGTGTGATATACAAACAACCAGGGGTTCCCAGTGAAACTCTAGTCACTGGTTCATTGGTCAACGGATGATCATGCTTCCTGATCATGTGGCATTTATGCCAGTTGGAAATAAGGTCATCTCATTCTGAGAATGAGATGATGAACCAACACCCAACCTAAACATCGTGACCTGATCATGTCACGAAGTTCAAGTTGCGATGATTAGAAATGGATCCTCGTAGACTATTCTTTAGACCGTGAGGCTATATCAATCACTGTCTCCCGAGAGTGCTTAGATAGCATCAAACGCCATCTGGTATAAAGGTGTGTTCAGGTATTCGGAGGAAACCGTAGAGGCAATATATGTCAAGAGCGGGATTTGTCCGTCCATGTGACGGGAAGATACTCAAGGGCCCACTCGGAGAAGTTATATCCAATAGCTGCGCAGCGTGTGATTAGATCACGGGGATATCACTTGTCAGAACGAGTCAAGTAGTGTTGTTTAGTAAACGAGATTAAACACGACATGGTGATGTCATTGATCAAATCTCGGGAAATTCAAGTATCAAGTGACAAAGGGAATAAGACACGACTGTCCCGGTTCAAACGATAAAAGATCTTCGTGGAACGCACAAGGGTCACATGGCCATCTATGTCCCTCTGTTGATCATTGGTGCGGGAGTGTCCCGACCATGTATGGAGTGTTCCCAAACCGTGGGGTATCACGCTTAAGGTCTTGATGATGCTTAGAGAGTGTTTATAGGATCGGTAGAATCACCGAAGAAGAGAAGGGAGAAACCGGAAGGGTTTTGATAAATCCGGAGGATGTCCGGAGTGGAGGTGGAAGGTGTTCCATAGCCACGAGATTGAATAATATGTGAATGAATGTTTACATATTGATTTAATCATTTATTCATAATTACTTAATAAAGAGAAAATCAATTTTAATGGTCAAAGGCTTAATGGGCCAATTCCGGAGGGAGAAGGCCCATTAGGGGAAAGGAGAGAGGGAGAAGGGGCACGGGGAGGCCGGCTGGGCCTAGCCCCCCCCCCCCCCCCCCCGCGGGGGGGCCACTAGGTGGCCGGCGGCCACCTCCTCCCCCCTCCTCTCCTTTAGTCCCACCCCGGGACTTGAGGGGAGGTAGTACCTCCCCTCCCCCTATATAAAGTGGGGTATTTGGCCTAGAAAAACACACCAATAATCAATAAAGGTCTCCCCAATTTTGGGAGGACCTCAAATTGATATTTTCTCTCTCCCCCTCTATCTCTCGTGACCGTGGTCCCAAGTCTAGACTGCGCGAGCGAGAGACATCTTCACCGTGGAGCGCCATCGCGCTGCGGGATTTGGATCCAAGAGCTCTACTTCCGCAACTGCTGCTGGATCGGGGAAGTGGGAGTCATCGTCAGGCACCAGACGTGTGTAACTCCCTGCGAGGTGTCGCACTTGAGGCACTCAAGTCATTGGAGCTAGAAGGAGCGCAAGGACTTCATCACGACCTTGAGGTCGGCTTCGGCTCGTCTACATCAACCACGCTCTCCTGAGCGTTGCCAACGCTTTTCGGTCTTCGAGGGTAAGTTGGTGAAAAGCTCCTCCCGTTACTGTATTACTAATAGATAGGTCCTGGCAGCTTCAGGGGTTCAGGGGCGTAGAGTAAAATTTATTGTTTTTATGCGCAGAACCCCTACACATATGAGGTGATATGTTGGTGGTTTCTTTTGGATCAAACAAGGTCAATAGCTTTTTTTGGGAGACCTTGATCGATGGTGGTGATAGAGTCTACTTTTGAATGAACTCTATGCATGTTTTATTTTGATGTATTCGATTTGATGAACTATGCCTATGTATGTTGTTTAAGTGTTGTGCTGCTTGTGTTTGAATTGTCCATATTTTTAAATTGTTTGTATGAACTCTATGTAAGATGTATGAATGCATATGTGGAATGATAGAGAGAAATGGGGCAAATATTTTTTACTCCTCTAAGTTTAGGGGTTCGGTTAGGAACCATCGACCTTTAGAGGAGTACTTTTACTCCTCTAAGGTTTACTCATATGTTTACTCCTCTAAAATTTAGGGGATCGGTTAGAGATGCCCTAATGCTAGCTTCTTTAGTGAACGACAGAACACGGGAGCCTAGCTAGTTAGCCTTTGTGCTTCACGTGAAGAACTAAAGACTCTGCAGATCAGATTGCTCGGTCGCCAACTTTTGTCCATCCATGATTTGCTTAGAGTGTCCCAGCCACCCGCCGCCGATCGGACACTAAATATTCTGTTTGGGACATGTCACACAACACGGTGTCCGGCCCTGTCTGCACATGCACCCAATCGGGTTGAGCATTTTTTTACTTCCGTCTACCCCTAGCTCTCACTAGCATCTACAATAGCAGGCCGGCCCATTTAATTATTAGCAGGCCTTGGCTGGGCCTGGCTTCTACCACGATTTCTGTGACTGTTAATGGCGGTAACCGGACGTTAATGGTGGCTGCCACGTGGCAGGTTGCGTGACGTCAGCAGTCAGCGCGGTTGGCGAACAAATCTACGACGAAACAAGTTTTCATGGCCAAAAACTCGTGGTTGATTCATTTGTGATGGGGCTTTTACCACGAAGGCCATCCGTCACGGAAGACTTTTTAGCCACAAAAAACAGGCATTCAACCACAAAAATCGTCTGTTATAAAAGCCAACTTTTCTCGTAGTGAGGGTTTGGCTAACAAACAACTTATAAGATGTGAAGCACATAAAGTTCCATAGTGGTATCACCACAAACCTTAATTTCTTATGAGTTTTAAAAATACATGAAAAAGATGTTTTAAGAATGTTTGGAGGATTAACATACATATTGTACTTGGAAGTAGCTTTTGCCACAAATAGGTAGATATGCCTAATCTAATTAAGGGGTTTGGAACAAATTTAGCTTGCATTGTGAAGTCTTAGCAAAAAGAGATCTAAAGAGTGTGTCATCTAGTTCATAATGCCAACATTTATTTTCTCACCTTGCTCCTTATGGTTGAACATAGATATACATGAGTAGAGGGTACAATTTAATAGGCACAAACAAATCATACTTCATGTAAAGTATTTGAGCTTAGTAAGTAGCCATAACATGAATTCCAGCCTTTTTTCCTTTATCCCCCTTTTCTTTTATTTCAAGGCATTCATATTCAGTTTTAATCTCATCATGGAAAATCATCTTTTCAGTAGATTAATCATAAACATGCATAATGATTCATGATGGTGGTCCTTTTATTGCAAACAAAAGTAAAGTAAATAAAACAGACGCTCCAAGTTCCTATGATAGTCCGGGTGATAGTACCGATGACTATCTCCGCATGGCCGTGTCCACCACCATCGATTGCTTGTACATGTTCCGCAGGGCAGTGATTACAGTATTTGGACCACAATACTTGAGAACATCCAATGCTAAAGACACTGCTCGGATCCTCACAGTTAATGAAAGTAGACGATTGAAGGAGATATGCCCTAGAGGCAAATAATAAATAGGTTTTTATTGTCATATCTCAATTAGTTCATAATAGTTTCATACTGTGCTATAACTGTATTAATACGAAATGTTAATACACGTGTGGTATGTAAACAAACCGTGTCTCTAGTTACCTCTAGCGAACTAGTTCATTGGTCATGAGGATGATCTAGGGTTTCAAGATCATGGGCATTTATGCCAATTGACAATGAGGTCACATCATTAGTTGAATGATGTGATAGACAAACAACCCAACCAGTTGTATCTTAATGAGATCTAGTTACAAAGTTCACCATTAATGATAAAACTAAGGAAACCTCGTGACCTGTCCTTAGACTGTGAGATAATGCAAATCACCGATCTGGAGGGAGCTTAGATGGTTATCAAGTATCACTCTGTGACTGGGTGATCGAAAAGGTGCTACTCAGGTTTCCAAAAGGAGCGCGTAGAGGATACATATCAAGACCAGGATTTGCCAATCCATGTAACGGATAGATACATATGTGGCCATCTCGGTGACGTTGCATTAACGAAGCTTGCAAGCGTGTGATTGGGTCACGGAATGCAACGACACAGAAACAAGAAAACAAGTTCATCGGTAATGAGATCGAACGAAGGTATGGAGATATCGTAGACCAAATCTCGGATGAACTAGTGACGAGGGTTTAACTCATCAATGCCCATTGTTATGGATTTGGGTTTTGGAGAAGGAGGGAGTGCTGGAGACATCTGTCGACTAGCAAACAAGCACACAGGGGACAAAGGATTTACCCAGGTTCAGGCCTCGTAGAGGTCCCTACTCCTGCTTGTCTGCTCGTGGAATCATCGAAGGAGTCGAAAGTTACAACGGTGCGCAGATGCAATCTGGCGAGGGTTGTGGAAACTAGGGTTGCGTGTGTGTCCTCCTCGCCGCCCCCTCCTAGCCTTTATATAGATAGGCTAGGTCTCGGGTAGCAGGTCGAGTCGGTTACAAGTTAGGGTTTTCCCCTTCAAACTTTCTATCTCTAGCTTCTTCTTGTTCTTCAAGCAATCAAGAGTCTGCAGGTTACTCGAGTACTTTCATCCGGGCCTTGGCGACACCATGGGACTGTACGTATTTGGACCGTATATACCAAGCTCGAGTACCTGTAGGGTATACCCATGTCAGTAGCCCCCGAGTGTCCAGTGGAATCGCAGATTCGACTGGGGACTTTTTGAAGTCTTCGAGTGCCTGAACGAGTACATTTCGACTGCTTTTATTTGTGTCATAGGGATTATTGATATACGCGCCTGATATAACCGAAGTATCGGTATCAGTTAACCACCTTAGGGTGAAACAACGCAATCTACTCGAACTCGAGTCCCCGGACTCGAATCCGGAAAAGTGCTGGCGTAATTCGACTCAGGCCGCGGAGGTCTTACAGGAGTCGAATTCCAGTTATATGGGTGTGAGCACTCGACGCGTCCGTCAAGGCATGTTCATCGTGCCTGTAGGCACGGATATATTTCTGGTAGTGCGCAGCTAAATGCGTTGCCAGGCCTTATTCAGGTCTTACCTTCACGCTGTAAGCGCGGCATCCGAATTTTATCATCGCGGAGACGATTCGGGTGACCCAGGAGACATAGTCTCTTTGGAGGGAAAAATTATGAGGCGGTGTCGCCATGAGCTGCGAGTGCGGATGTTATCAACACACAGTTTTCTGTATAAATAATCATAGGGTGCGCGACCAGCGCTCCCTATGGGAGTAGCCCCCGAGTGCCTGGTTGAGTCGAAGACTCAAGCAGGGACTAAAGAACTTTTGCAACTGCTGTCGTCTTTTGCTTGCTTGTTTCAGTCGAATTTGTTTCCGGCGCTCCCTATGGGAGTAACCCATGTCCGTAGTCGAACCATGTTTCGAGTGGTTGGGTTTGCTTTGTGATTGTCCATGGTCCTGCAACAAGAAAAAAAATCGTAGGGTGCGCGGCCAGCACTCCCTATGGGAGTAGCTCCCGAGTGCTTGATGGAGTCGAAGACTCCAGCAAGGACTAAAGTAGTCGAATTTTTCCACTGCGTAGCCTTGATGACGTCAGTGCTGACGCTTGTATGACCTCAGTTGCCCGCGTGAGCGAGTTTGACGGGACGTGACGAGCGGTGGGTCCCACTTTCTGACTTTGATTTGACTGGGCATGCGTAATCTTTATTTTAACTGCGCCTCCTCGATTTCCGCGCGTAATGGGAGCAGTGGAGGGACGGTTCGCGCTTCCCCTTCTCCACGTGTCCAGCACGATGTGTGACACGCGTCTAGTAGGGTTTTTCTGAGACGTTGGATGGCATCTTCTAGGGGTTAAGTAGCGATGCCACGGCGGTAATTTCCATCTGCGCTCTTTCTTCCTTGCTGCCATCGCCATTGCTGCTGCTCTCCTGCTTTTCCTTGCGCTCGTTTCCTCCATAGCGCTGGACCACCTCCGCTCGTTTCCGAGCTACTTTCTGCGCTCTCATCGCCATCATTCAATGGGGAAGAAGAAAGGAGGCGCCATTGCTAATTCCGTGGCCACCATCGCCGCGGCGAAGAAGAAAGGTGGCTCCGCTGCTGCGGGCACCAGCGCCGCTGCCGGCGGGAAGAAGAAGGTCGTGGGCACCCGCGTGACAAATGGTGCATGGCGCCCTTCGATCATCAAGGCGTCGGATCTCCGTCTTCTTCGCCAAGACGGTGTTATCTCCACAGCAGTCGCCGATGCGCGCGTCCCCAGCGGTGAGACCATTCCTGCTCCTCCCGCTGGTTTCCGCGTGATGTTTCTTGCATTCGTCATTCGCGGTCTTTCCTTGCCTCTCCACCCCTTTCTTAGGGGTCTTCTTTGTTTCTACGGGCTCCAGCTCCATCAGCTGTCCCCAAATTCGATCCTCCACATCACCTGCTTCATCACTCTTTGCGAGTGCTGGCTCAGAATCGAGCCACACTTTGGTCTTTTCAAGCGCATTTTTAAATTGAAGCGTCAGTCCGCATCTGGCTCTTTAGTTTACGACGTAGGTGGCTGCGGAATCCACGTCGACCCATCCACCACCTACTTCGACATCGAGCTCACCAAGTCTGTCCAGGGATGGAGGGACAAAGGGTTCTATGTCCGCGATCATAAGTCCAAAGATGAGCACTTTGGACTCGCGCCCTTCGATCCCGCGACTCCCTGCAAGAAGATGCGTTCTTGGAAGAACGTAGTTATGCCTGCCGAACTCGCAGAGACAGATGTGATGTATCAACGCGTCTGTGACCTCGAGAGTCGCATATGCGCAGAAGAGGGAGGCTGCGCCCTTATCTGAACCTGGCTGCGCCGTCGCGTCCAGCCCCTTCAAGCCAGAGCTCATCCCATGTTTCAGTGGGCTGGCGCTGATGATGCCACTTGCGTGTCTACCGATGGCATGTCCGCGAGTGAGGTGGATAAGAGAGTTCGACTGGTCACAAAGTACACCGGCAAGGATGTGCTTCCAAGTGAGCCAGTTGTTCCTCCTTTTGATGCTTCGAATCCTCCTCCTGAGGTATAGTTGTCCTACGCAGTAGCTTATTTTCTCGATTGCTTTTCTGTTTCTTACTTGTTCTTTTTGCTGAACTTCACTGTCTGTACACAGGATTGGGAGGTGTCGCCTTGTATGCCCCCTCTCCCTGAGGGGATTATCCCTCGTGAAGCTTTGGAAGAGGACGAGACTGAGTCGACTGTCCCTTCTGATGTGGAAGAGGAAGAAGCCCTCGAGTCCGAGAGTCCGGATACTCGCAAGCGTTCGCGCAGCGAGGATACTGACGCGTCGTCTCCTTCGACTCCAGAAGGAACGGTCATTGGCGCGGAGTCGCCAATTCCTGCCGTCCCTGTGAGGGCTGTGGCACCGTCTTCTCGCAAGAAGATGCAATTGCCCAAGGAGTCTTCATCGGAGTCGGCGGAGGCCACGTTTGATCTTGACAAGTTTGACTGGTAAGTTTTCGAGTTCATTTGTTCTTCTCTGTTTTCTTCTTGTTGGCTTGCCCTAGAGTTTGCTTTTTCTCAAGGTGAGTTTTGTCTTGTAGTCAAGAGGCGTCGTCATCTTCTGGCGACGTTGAATTTTTGAAGGAATATGGAGTCGCGACCTCAAAGGCCAAGGAAGAGGTCGAGCGCGCTCCTTCCCCTCCAGTGGCGGCCCACTCCGGGCACAACTCTTCCAGCTCTCCTCACGCAGGGGAGCATCGAATAGTTGCCCGGATGACGGCACAACAAACTTCTTCAGAGTCATTGGAGGACCATGTAAGTATATTTTCCCCTCTTTTTAGTGTGGCAGTCGTCGTACTCTGTTGCCCTCACTGATTCCTTGTTTGTGCGACAGCTCCTTATAAAGGAGGCCGCGCAAGTGGCGGAGCAGGTGATGGCAATGGGCCGCCAGCATGCGATGCTGGAGACGCATCACCGCGTAGTCGAAAGTGAGTGTTCTACATTTGTTCTTTTTCGTCTCCTCCTTTGTGGTATAGTTGACTGATAATCAACCTTTGATTACCATGTAGCTGAACATAATGCCTTACTCCGTAGCGTCGCTACCTTGGAGAAGACATTGGCCGCAGCTGTGAAGGGGCGCGACGAGGCAATCGCGGCTCGTGACGAGGCACAAAAACACGAAGAGGATCTGTGTGCCTCCTTTGCGGCCAGGGAAAAGTTATTCGAAGAGCAACTGTTCTCAGTCGCTAAGATCTGTGTGACTGGGTCACGGAATGCAATGACACGGAAACGAGAAAACAAGTTCATCGGTAACGAGATCGAACGAAGGTATGGAGATACCATAGATCAAATCTCGGATGAACTAGGTATTAAGAGGCAAAGGGAATGGGAAACGACTGTTTACGGTTCAAACGACATTGTCATCGTGGAATGCACAGGGGTCAATATGGGCATCCCGGTCTCGCTATTGATCATGGATGGAGATCATATCTGTGCCATTCCCGAGCCGTGGGTAAATACACTTAAGGGTACGATGAGCTAGAGATCCTCTGTAAGTTGTAATCACCATATGAAAGAGAAAAGGAAACCGGAAAAGTTCCGTGAGAGAACCGGAATTGTTCCGGGAAAGTTCCAAAGTCGTTCGGAGGAAATTGAAAGGGAGCCGAAAGGTGTTTCGGGTCAAATCAGATTTTGTAATATGTATTTACATATTAATTAATGTAATTAATATTAAATATAATATTAAAATCTAATTTGAAGTGGTATTCCACTAATGGGCCAAACTTCCTAGGGAAAAAGGGCCCTTTAGGGAAAATCGAAGGAGGGAAGGGCCAAGGGCCAAAGGGCCAAGGCCCAGGCGCCTCAAGGGGGGCCCACCCGGCCAGCCTAGGGCTGTGCGCGGGGTGGGGCCCACCCCAGGCCGGCTGGCCCATGAAGGCCCATGCGCCCCCTCTCCCTTGTTTAGTCCCACATGGGAAACCCAAAGGGGAGGACACACCCCCTCCCCCTATATAAAGGGGTGCCCATGGGTGGGAATATACACACCAATATCTGGAGAATTCCTTTGGTTGACTTTCTCCTTCCCTCTCTCTCTCTCTCGTATCCATGCATTGGTACGGTCCCAAGTAAGGACTGTCCAAGCATGAGACACCACACCTGCAGCACGCCGTTGCGCTGCAGGGATTCCAAGCCGGAGATCTACTTCCGCACTCCCGGCAGGGATCAAGGAGTCGGAGGTTGTCATCGTACACCGTATGTGTACGAAACCACGAGGGTCCTCGCTTGAGGCACCTTGGATGTCATGAGATGAAGCTGCTACACGATGAAGAAGGAGCAAGGGGTGACCTGCGAGGAGCATCGCGACCTTCAGGTCGGCTACGACTTCGACTACTTCAACCACGTTCCCCTCGGAATGTTAACCGCGTACGGTCTACAAGGGTATATATTCTATAGCTCCGGCCGTTACTGCATTACTACATAGATAGATCTTGGACGTTAGGAGGTTCCAACGTAAGAATTTTTTTGTTTTCTGCTGCGGAACCCTTCAATGATTTCCTAGGATGTTTGAAAACATTGACTGCATGTATTGACACTAGAAGAACTGTCCATTCACTTGGCAAGGAATGTACAAAGACCACAAAAGAGGTTGCACTATGATACTCGAGGCAGTTGCTATACATGATCTTTAGATTTGGCACTACTTCTTTGGCATGGCAGGATCGAATAACAACATCAACGTCCTCCAGTCCTCAAATGACTTTGCCAAACTTGTTGAGAGTCATGCTCCCCCTGTGGATTTTGAGATCAACGGGCATCACTACAACAAGAGATACTATCTTGCAGATGACATCTATCTAAGATGGCCAACATTTGTGAAGACTATCTCATGCCCCATGCTCCCCAAGTCTCAGTTTGCCAAGGAACATGAAACTTGTAGGAATAACGTGGAGCGGGTATTTGGTGTGCTCCAACAGAGGTTTGCAGTTCTCCGGTTCGAACTGTTGTATGACCTTGCACAATGTAACTACCTCGGTGAATTACGCTCTTAGTTAATGCCTGGATGAACGAAAGTGGTTAAAATAGTACGGTGGGGCCTAGGGCCACTCACGGTAGACCTTTCGGCCGTCCTAACCACTTTCAGACAACGGGACAAGAACGAGCGGCGTAATCGGCAGGCGAAGGGATCAACTACATACACAAATGAGTATGTATGCAAGCCACATACAACAGTCCTCAGAGCCATTCCATCTAAAAGAAATAGAAATATTGCAACGCCATACGGCAAGATCCAAATGTCCTAGATAGATATAATAATTTAGGATAGCTCCTCATACATCACACATCAGAGTATCAAGCGGAAGCGGAAACAAGATCCGAGTACGGATAAGAAGCAAATTGGCATAAGATGCCCCATAAACAAACACATCCCGCCCACAGATCTCACGGATCCCCGTTCCCGGAATCTCTACACCGAATGATCGTTGCCAACATCATCTGTCTCTTCCACCCAGTATCCATCTTGCGGGTATACCTGTTCATCTGAATCAAACAATTTATCGTGTGAGACCCTAGGGGTACTCAGCAAGTCTTTATGCCGCTAAAGGGGACACAACCTGGGGTGACGCAATTGCAGCAAAAGATAATACCTAACAATTCTACAGATACTCGCTAACCATCCGCCTAACCAATGATAGACGGATGTCCGTGAATTAAGAACAACAATTATAACAGTATAATTAACAGATCCATCCTCCTCCTCGCTTACCAACGAGGAAGCGGACGAGCATCCCCCATCATCCGTTGGCAGTTTTATTAACCATTCCATGAGTATTGCATTATTTACTAGTCAAGTACTTAGTCAATTTAAAAGTGGTACTTTAGTTATACTTGTCTATGATCGAGAAACTGTGCTCCAAGTCGTCCATAACCGCGGACACGGCTTTCAGAAAGATTTACCCTGCAGGGGTGCACGAATAGCAACACACACTCGATCAACCTCGGAAAAACCAAATCAAAACCCAACGAGGCTTTCACGACAAAGCAATCACAGGATTCAGAAATATTTCAAGGGGCCACCCCATTAAGCTACCCGCAACGAAGTTGGCCGGCTCCGAGACGGACCCAAGGTTTGTGTGGACGGCGGTAAACGACTGGGAACCCGAAAATGTGACTGGGCTTGTCGATACAGCGAAAACGTGTCACGATCCAAAACAGTACAGGTGCTCCACGCACAATCTTAATAAAACAGTAACATGGCATAAATACAGGATAGTAATAAAGCCCCAAACTAATTGTGGCCCCAAGAAATAAGAATGAATCGAGCTCTGGCTCAGGGGGGTCCATAAGGCCTCCCAGATGTGGATAGTGCGAATAGTCAAGGAACAGGAATCAAGTACTCGGGGTCCTACGGGACACAAGTGAGCATGAAAAACCAAATAGCAGATATTGCTCACCGGTGCCTCTTTCATTAGTTATCCCATTACTACTCAGGTTAAGTTGTTTAGTACCTCATTATTCATCAGACACTCACATACCCTACACATGCTTTTCTACGACTCGCATGGCTCAAACAACTCCTGTAGTAACGGCTCATGGGATGGAGGAACAAGCTTCGGTGGGGCTTAAAAGTAAGGCTATGCAGTACTTCGGATTCAATTTAATGCAATCGCGACTCAATGATGCAAGAATAAGATAGAGGCAATAGGTACTGTATGTATGCAAGTATGTGGTAGTGCTTGTCTGGCAACTCAGTTGAAGCGAGAGATGGATCTGGGTAGTACTCCTGTGATTCCTGATAATTCTCCTGCTAGGCGTCTATTCGACGAAGAACCAAACAAACAAGGGCCAACATAAATAAAAGTGCACAAGCATCTGAATTAAAATGCAACAAGCAACCAAGCATGCCATGATGAATGATGCATAATTTACATGGCATTAAAGTAGCATGGCAAATGTGAGGTGTGGATACAAGAAATAAAGCATTTTATTATTTATGTAACCAAGTTTTATTGTCATAAACAGTTCAGATTTTTAATAACAACATGATGCATGCTTCAATTTAGAACAAGGACTGCATAGATAGAACGGGCTCGTCGCGCTGATCGATTTAGACATATTATTTATCAAATTTGGAGTTATAAAACAAAAGTTATCAATTAATTAAGGAAAAGGGCATTTTATTGTAATTTTAATCATCTCGAAATTTTAAAGTGTGCAAACATTATTTTGAATGGCATATTTGAATTCCTCACATTTTTCTGATTCCAAAACATATATTATTTGTATTATTTGGATTTGTATTTTAAAAATTATTTAAATCTGATTTGAATTTGAATTTAACTCAATTTGAAAAAGGTTTAATTAAAACAGACTCAGGAAAATACTTTTGTTATCCAGGCAATTCTAACCACAACCACTGACGGGTGGGCCTTGCGCTGACTGGGGCCACGCGCGGGGAAAAGTTTTTGCTACCGCGGCTCTAGCTAGCCCACGCGGATGACAAGCGGGCCAGCGGCTGGGGGCCCACATGCCAGTGGAGCTTAGCCCCAGAGGCTGACAGGTGGGACTAGGGCTGGAGCGCGGGTTACGCATGAGAAAGCAGGGGGACCTCCCTGCAAAAATACTAGTGCGGCTGACTAGTGGGGTCGCTAGGAGCGCGGGTTGCGAGCGAGATAAAAAGGGGGGCTTAATGTAATTTTCCACAGGCCCGGTACTGTTCTTCATGTTCATCGTCTGACGAGAAATCGGCGCGCGGCGCGATCGGGGGAATCGAACTCGGGTCGCGGGCGTGCGCGCGGAGGGGGCTAACCAGTGCGGCGGGTCAAGGGGAGTTGACAGGGAGGTAAGTGCGGGCTAGTTAGGGTGTGGCGCGGGGCGGAAAGCTTGTAGACAACGGCGAACGACGCGCACGGTGGGCGTTCGACGCAACGTCTGGCGCGGCTAGGGCGGTACGGCGGCGCGGACGTTGTCTAGGAGGGGGAGACGCTTACCGCGGGGAGGTCGCTGGCGTCAGAACGGGGCGAGGTGCGGCGGATCGTCGGGGATGCAGGCGCTCCGGCGATCTAGGGTTTCGGGGAGCGGCGAGGATCTGGCGGTACTGGGGCCTCCTCCTTTGCGTTGGCGTGGACAGGGTGATGCAGTGGAGCGTCCTCAGTCTTCCCGGCCTCTTCCACGACGAGCACGCCGGCTAGAACGACGAGGAGCAGAGGTAGACGGCGGCGAGCGGCGGCAGGAGCTGGGCGTCAGGGAGGAAGAAGGGGAAGAAGAGGGCCGGCTTGGGGCGGATCTGGCGATGCAGGAGAGCCGTGTGAGAGGAGGAAAAAAGAGGGAGAGGGAGGAGGGTTGCCGTGTGGGCACGGCCAGGTAAAGGTGGCTCGGCTCCTTCTCCCTTTCGCTCGGGCACGTGCTAGCTCGGCTGGGAGCAGGTAGGGCATGGCAGGGCGGCTGCAGGTGGGCCAGGGGAGGGGGAGACGCCGCGGCTAGGGCCATCATGGCAGGAGAGCGAAGAGAGAGAGGAGAGAGGTTAGCTCGGGCTAGGTTTAGATGGGACTCGGGTTAGGGCTTGCTTAGGTTAGATAGAGGGTTAGGGTTAGCTGAGGTGGGCCAGGGAGAGAGGGGGGTCAGGTGGTGCTCATGGGAGAGAGAGAGATAGAGAGAGAGGAGAAGGTTTAGGGTTTAGTAGAATTAGGGTTAGGAGAAGAATAGAGAGAGGAGCTAGGTTAGATTTTGTTAGGTTTTAGATTTTTAAAACTTGTGCAAAAGATCAACCCAAGTGGAACATGGAGCTTGATCTAGTTGGAGCTAGGTGGAAGAGAAACAAGAAAGAAAGAGAGAGAAAAGAAATATGTGGAATGAGTCTCATATGATCATGCATGGAGAAATAAAAATAAAAGAAAAATGAAGTGGATGGGGATATGGGAATGGTGGAAGGGATGGAGATGATCCCCAAAGGAAGAATCCATTAAAAACAAAGGAAAAACTAATGTGATAAAGGATGGTGGTACTTTTGCATGGCCCATGCAATAATAATAATGCCATGATTTATTTTGTGAAAACAATAATAATATTATGGCATTATTCTTATGCATTTCCAAGAAGTGAAATAAAAGCCAAGCAAAAGAATTTAAAAGATTTGATCCACCCCAAACCACATGAGCTAGAATAAAACTATCAAAAGAAAAAGAAATACAAGCTCATGGTTAATGGGATGGTGGAATTATAAGGTGGTGAAAGAAAGGTGGTGAAGTTGAAATAAAAGATATGTCCCCAACTCAACTTGGGCATTTAAACAATATATCAATAACCAAATACAATATCAAGAGGCAAATACAATTAATAATGCATATGAGGGAAGAACCAAAGAACCAGGGTTTTATGTGATGCTCAAATGCAAGGTGGCATGATGACATGAACATGATATACTTATGGTGCAACAATAATATATATGAAGTAGCCAATATTTTACTAGGACAAGTAGCATTACAATTGTTAGACAATTGGGATGCTACACACAACATGATCATCGAGGATGAGAGGAAGCATCAAATAGATTTGGTCGAGCAGGACGAGCCATACTATAGACAGGGGCCTCTTGTAGAGCCTGATCCGGCATCGTGGGCTACCTTCATCGTCATGCGTCAGGAGATTTCGGACCCGACAGTGCATCAACAGCTACATGATGATCTGGTGGAGCACATATGGATACGCAAGGAAAACACATAACAACTATGCCGAAGATGATCTGGACGAACTAGGCCGAACCATGTTGTGTTTCAATCTATGGCGAACTATGCCGAACTTTGTTTGTTTAATTTTATGTCGAACATTGCTCTGTATTCATATTTATGCCGAACTGTGATGAATTTGCGCCGAATTCGGACAAAATATCGCCGATTTTGCCTTGCCTGAGAACCACGCCTAGGAACATGAGTAAAAAACTAGCGTTTCTAAATCGAAAGTTACATCCATCCGACGCTAAATAGCGCCGGATTTTGGCCTGAGAATGTCAAACCAGTGGAGATGGTCTAAAGATCGAGTTTACCAACACGGGGCGTGTCACTTTTTTTTCTCTCGTCCCTCTTAGGTTGGAAGGGAACACGATCGGAAATATAGCAACAATGCCACCACGTAGCACGTCACATATATTTTGGTAAACCCCTCCAAAATCGGAAGGAAACACGATTACAAAGTGCCGAGGTGCGAACCCGGTCGATTTTCTGTTCCCTTCCAAAAATGCAAACTCGCCGTTTGCATCTAGGGTTCACAAACTCCGCCCGTATATCGATCGTATTAAAACCGGACTCCTGGTTCGACTTTGCACCCAGCCAAGCCACCACATCCGTCTTCTTCTCGCTCGCTCTGTCGCTCACACACAAACACTTTTTATTCTAATTTTCGCACACAATTCACAGAAGGGGAAAAAAGGGGAGAGAAATCAAACCGAGCGGCCGAAGAAGAGAGCCGTCGCTGTCTCGGCGACTCTGCCTGCCCGTCCCCACTTCTCGAGGAAAACTAGGTGAGCGCCCCCACCCCTTCCTCCTCCCCCTCCTCGCCCTCTCCGCTCTTCTGCTTCCGCGCGAAAATTGGGGTGGGCGGGGACGCGTTCAAAACCGCTCCCGCCGTTCTCGGATGGTTCGGTCGCCGCCGCCGGCCGCCGCCGGAAGTGGGAGCTCCGTTGGGTCGGGTCGGGTTCGGGCACTTGGGAAAGAAAGAAAGGCGTCTTCTTGCATAGGGGAAAAAAACAAGAGAAAGGCGGCGTCTTCGAGCATCCGGGCGAATCAGCGGCGGCGGCTTCCAGGGGGTTCCGGGATCAATGGCGGCTGCCTAGGCTCCGGCGCCGCGGCTTTGGGTGGGTGTACGCACTTCAATCTGGGAGTTTTCGTGGTTGGTTGCGGCGATTCCCTTCGCAGGGCGGAAACCCCTTCGCTGCGCGAGTGTTCCCCTACACGAACACGGATTAGAATCCACGTTTCCTTTCCGTGGTTGCTGGTTAGAAGCAGAACCACATTTGCAATGTCTGTGTGCCCCGTCAGTAGTTATTTTAGTTTTGGGGAATGCTTGATCAAGTTTGCCCTCCTCTGTACTTCGCTGTTAGAATCTCGCCGTCATGATTGGGAGGTTCACTTCTCATTAGTATTGTTTAGCTTCGACATGATTACTGTTTAGCCTTAGTTTATGATTGATTGATCCTACTAGGGCGCAGGGTTCTAGATTAAGTATCAACTTTAGGAACATTATAAGAACTCGCCCGATGGCGCGAACGTGCTCCTTTTGTGTGCTGTGACTTGTTGTTTAGCATGGATTTGATATGATTAGGGTTTAGATTTTCTGTCATGATTGGAACTAGTTCAATTCGGGCTAGGGGTTCAAAGCCACATATATCAGGTAGTATTAACTCTAGGAACAGTAATCGGTCATTAACTCACGCGATGGCGCGAAAAGCGGCTTCTTTCACAATGTTCATTTAATTGTGTTTAGTGCACAAGATTGGATTCGGGCGGGACCAAGACGATCGCACATGTGGTTTTGTTAAGCATTTCATAAATTCAATGATGGTCGCAGTATCTAACTATTTTCTTGAAAAAGACGTGTATAGTAGCTCTTGATTAATTCAACTATTGAGACATCGCAGTTATACAGATAGAAATTAAAACATAAAAAGAAATACTAGGAGTTTCTTGTGCTAGTAATACTCTACTTTGCTTCTTTTGGAATGTATGCAAGGCTGGTAATATTTCCCTTGCTTATGTGCATGCTGGGTTTGGCCCTACTGAAATAATTGCATACGCAGTTTACTGCGCATTTCGTTGAAGGCTTAACTGTTTGGAAATGTAGTAACCTAATCCAGTTTTCTGTTTCATCTTTCCTTTAATCAGGATGTGGTCGGAAACTAAGCATATTGTTTTCCCTCGTGGATTTTTATGCGTTAGTAATGCCCTTGCTTTCTTCTTTTGGAACGCTGCTGTATGCAATCATGTGTCACCTGTGTTCACTTTTGTCCCAATTAAATGTGAACCATATGATTATGGATTTGGCGCCACTGAGACGAGTGTACATGCAGTGTACCTAATATTTTGTGCACTCCCTCAATGAATTATTTGGAAATGTGGTATGCTGGTAGCTAAGCGCAATACTTACTTGAATGTTATGAATGCTTGTTGAAACAAGGCTGGCAAATTTATCTACAGATATGGAGTGCAACAGAGATGACGCAATCAGATCAAAGGAGATCGCTGAAAGGAAGTTCATGGAGAACGATTTTGCGGGTGCAAAGAAGTTTGCCTTGAAAGCAAAGGCTCTTTTCGAGCTTGAGGGCATTGATCAGATGATTCTAGCCTTGGATGTCCACCTCAAGGCGCAGACCAAGTTTGATGGAGAGCATGACTGGTATGGCATCCTACAAGTATCAACCTCGGCTGATGAGGACACTATCAGGAAGCAGTACAAGAAGCTGGCCTTACAAACCCATCCAGACAAGAACAGGTTCATTGGTGCTGATGGTGCTTTCAAGCTCATCTCAGATGCTTGGAATGTCTTGTCTGACAAAAACAAGAGAATACTTCATGATCACAGGAGGCATATGAGTTCTTTAGGAGTCCATCAGAATAAGTCCCAAGTACATGTTGAGAGCAATTCCAGTTCCTTTATGCCAAGTATGAATGGCTTCTGCAGACAAAATACTGGTCCAGCCGCACCTCCCCCTGCAGCAAGCACATTTTGGACATTCTGCTCAGCTTGTCGGATGAACTTTCAGTACGAAATCATGTACTTCGACCAACAGATGATATGTACAGTTTGCCGTGAAGTGTTTCGTGCTGTGGAAGTTCCTCCTCCATCTACTCCAATTTACCCTAATGAACCAAAGCCAGCGGATACTAATACTAGTATGGGTGGCGCAGCAATTCCTGGTAAGGGAATGCGAAGAAAAGGAGTGGCTAGTGGCAGCCAGCGGTGTTCTTCAACAAAATCTGCAGCTGGTGTGCACACTTCATATAAAGTGAAACAGACACATGGTACTGTTCCAGGTTCTTCCTGTGGGTCATCAGTTCCGGCAACCAATGTCCTTAAAAGAAAAGTTGCAGAAACAAAGGGTAAGGAAACTGCAAAGAAGAGATACAAGAAAGTGGTGCCACAGTCAACAAGCTCTGTCCTTGATGGTGACTCAAGTTCAAAGATGCACACAACAAAAACAAAGGCTCGTTCCACCGATCGGGCCCCAGGAACCAAGAGGCGCAAGCAGACTTCTAATTGTCTTAATGACGAATCTGTCGGGACTGGCCTCACTAAAGTGTTGCAGCAGTTGGACATGCGAGGCATACTAATCGACAAGATGAAACTCCAATATCGGGACAAATTAGAGGAGTTCAATAGGGAGAAGACCAATGTGGAGAGCCGGCAAAAGATGCAGACTAGTCAGAAAATAAACCAAAGGGTAGGATGCAGCACAACGGTTGATACCAAGAAAATAAAGAGGACACAAAGCAGTAATTCAGTCCATCCAGAAGAAGGTAAAGGGAAGGGGCTGGCTGGCAAAAGAGTTGAAGAGAGGGCACAGAACAGTAAATGTGCTGGTTTAGAAGAGATGGGGTCATGGGAGTGGAGGAAACCTGAAATCCGCTTTGTATACACCAGGAGAAGCCACAAGGAACAAGAACCGTCTTCTGATGAAATGCTTGTCCCTGATGCAGATTTCTGCAGTTTTGGTGACCATTCTGCAAGCTCTTTCCAGAAGGATCAAGTGTGGGCCACATATGATGAAGAAGATGGCATGCCTCGCTACTATGTTCTGATCCGTAAAGTGCACTCCTCACACCCTTTCAGAGTTAGGCTTGCATTCCTCAAAGCGGATGACTGCGATGAGTTTGGAAATTCTTATTGGCTCTCATGTGGATACTCCAAGACCTGTGGCAATTTCAGGCCTGGCGCGCCCAAAGATGTTGACCAAATGAATACATTCTCTCATGTTGTCGCATGGGAGAAAGGTCCAGGTAGAATCGTCAGAATCTTTCCCATGAAAGGTGATATCTGGGCCCTGTACCAGAACTGGTCTGCTGACTGGGATGAACTTACACCTGATGAGACAATGTACAAGTATGAGTTGGTACAGGTTACTGACAGCTACAGCTCAAGGGAAGGCATTTCTGTCATGCCTATAGTTAAAGTTCCTGGTTTTGTGTCAGTGTTCAAGCCACTTCTTGACCCAATGAAGAGCAGGAGGATTCCGAATGAGGAAATGTTGCGGTTTTCGCACCAGGTGCCATTTCATGTCCTTACTGGTGAAGAAGCTCAGAACTCTCCTAAGGGGTGCTTTGAACTGGATCCAGGCTCAACTCCAAAGGAACTTCTCCGCAAGTAGGTCCACAGTCTGATGGTGCCACCCAAGCTTGCTCTGTACTCTCGCTTCACCAGAGATTCTTTTCTTAACTTTTTTCAACCTGTAGTTTTGTTGGGTGGTGTGGTTTCTCTAGAACTATACCATATATACCCTGGTCTGCTTTTGACCTGTAGATATAGTCCCCATGTATACCCCCATGTTGTGTCATGTAGCAGCATCCTTGTAAGGGTAAACATATCTGGGATTTTGAAGAATGAAACAATACCTGATTTGAAGTCTACTGTCTCACTCAACTCTCTGAATATGCCTGCTTTTCTTAGCTGTCTGATACTTCACTGTTTCTTTATGGTTGCGGCCAAAGCAGTAGATGTTAAGAATGTAGTTGACATTTTGCGGTGCATGGATGCTCGTCATAGTTGCCACAAAAGATTGATATGGTGCCTCTTGGAATGTACAAATTGATCTGGGCACGTCTAGTGTCTCAGCTTTCAGGAAATGCATTTTGTTTTACTGCCACCATAGTCATTTAGCTTTGGTAAACCTCTTTAAAATGCTAACTGTTGAAAACTGTTGCACCTGTGAAAAAAATGTGCATCTCTTTAGCTAATATTGATCAAACTGGATTATGATCAGAAATTGACTTAGGTTTCTAGAATCTGATTGGGCACCACTGCACAACTTCCACATATTTTAGTATTGATACTGCAGAGATTATATGTTTATGCTTTTTCACCGTAAGTGGTTAATTTGGCATAGACGTTTCAGCAGCAGACATATATGGTGAGTACTATAGTATTGCATATCATGATCATTTAGTTTTGACTGTGAATGATCTGTTGATATGTCATGCTTGTGTTATGAGCACACGACAACGTACTCTGCGGTAGCAAATTTTTGTTCGAATTCATGTGGACTAAACGTTTCCAATGCTACTAGCATTTGTGTGTGAACTCAGACTGGTTGTCAAAGTTAAGGTTCTAACACCCAGTTAATACTGAAAATTCAGGTATGCGGATTGTGATGTCTGTTCAGACTTGTACATAACTATATGTGAAGTTCCAAATAATTTATCACACATGTGAAAAAGGAAATGTGCAAATGGATGAAAAGATGTAACTCATGTGGAATTTTATGCAGAAGTCAATGCTTTCTTATATATTAGCAGATTCAATCGATATATACTGATTTTTAATACTCCTCATGTTGTGATTTTCAGCAGCATCCTCTGAAGGGATAAACATGCCTGGGTCAAAGTATACTGAACACTCATACATGCTGGGATGGTGATAACCTTATTTCTTTTCAGTATCCTCTTGTTGGGTAGTTGTGTTAGGTAGCAGCATCCTTGCTAAGGTTAAACATAGCTGGAATTTTGAAGAAGGAAATATACCAGGTATCCCCTGTGTTCTGCCGTACTGGGAATTGGTTGACCCCGCTGAGAGCATGGATCATGTGATGTAGAGAACAAATTTTGGGCTGATGGAAGGGCGAAGCTGTCTCCGTCGACTACCATGGTGCTGACAACATTGGAGAAAAAAGGAATAGCATCCCAGAGGGACGCACTAGGCGCAATAATGGACAGATCTGCTATGTTGATGATTGGATGTTTCAGTTTGCTTGGCTATTCAAGACTCAGCATTAGATTCTGATGCATTTTTGGATCACCATGATTTTGGCATGAAATTATATTGTGAGGCTATGGAAGACACTGTTTCAAGTGAAGAAGGGCAAAAAAGAAATTCTTAGAGATTTTTTTCTCCGAGAAGTACAAACAACAACAGAAGAAATGGGGAAAATATCCTTTCTTCTCTATTCGTTTTGTCCGAGATTGTGATAGATCGACCCAGTAGTTTGATCCATGTATGTTCTTGAAATATTTTTTCGACACAATATACAATACTACATAATGTTAGTTAATTCGGTGCAGTTTGCTCATTTAGTTTCAGTTTGTTTCTTTAGCCTGAATAATGTTCAGCTAGCAGGTGCTTGTACCTGCTAGTTCTGTCAGTAGAGATCGTGGGGATGGACACGATTTGGCTGAAGCAGTGAAGTAGTAGGGGTCGTGGACCAGAGCAGTGGTGGGATGGCGCCACTCAGTAGGCTCAGTCTTGAGATCCTAGTTTGTAGGAGTTCAGTTGTAACTCTGAGAATAAATAGGAGGAAGAGGAAAACAGAAACGCTGCAGTTCGTGTGCGCAGCACAAAACCCACTCGCCTCACTTGCGTTTTGCCTTGCTGATTGATCCTTGCAAGACATCAATTGGTATCAGAGCCTTAGGGCAAGGCAATGTCGAATGGCGGCCACCACACCGGCAACACTCCACCACCCGCCGCCCACACTGGCAACACTCCACTGCCACGCCAGCGCACCGGCAACACGCCAACGCCACGCATGTCCGTGACTCCACCACCGCTGCAAACGACGCCGCTCGCCAAGCCGGGGGCGCAGCAGGGCCAGGGGTAGAGGCGGCGAGATCGTGATCCAGCGTGAGGTGGTGCGCGAGTCCGGCGGCGGCGGCGCTAGCCTCGTCTTCCCCATGTTGAAACGCGGTGAGTACACGAGCTGGGCCATGGTGATGGAAGTGAACCTCCAGGCCGCGTCCCTCTGAGATGCGATCGTGGACGATGGCGTTCCGCAGCGCGAGGACAAGCAGGCGCTTGCCGCGCTACTCCGGTCTACTCCGGCGGAGCTGCATCCGATGCTGATCAGGAAGGGCAACGCCAAGGCGGCGTGGCAGGCGATTCGTCTACAACATCAAGGCAACGATCGCGTCCAGGACACGCGCGTCCGGCGGCTGCGAACTGAGTTCGAATCACTCGCGTTCAAGGACGGCGAGCGCGTCGACGAATTCGGGCTGAGGATCACGAACCTCGGCGCAACTCTCCGCTTCCTCGAGGACACCTGCAACGAGGAGAAAATCGTAAGAAAATTTCTCTCAGTTGTGCCTGGCCGCCTCATGCAGATCGCGTTCTCGAGGGAGACACTGATGGACCCGGCTACCCTCACCGTCGAGGAAGTCATCGGTCACCTCCGGGCCATCGACGAGCGCCTCGCCGCTGAGAGCGACTCCAGCGGCCAGCTGCTCCTGACGAAGAGGCAGTGGGAGGAGAAGCACAAGCAGGGCCGCGGTGGCGGCTCCAGCTCGAGCAGCACAGGCCGCGACCGCGGCGAAGGCGGAGGCAACCGCTCCGGTGGGCAAGGCAAGCCCAAGGCACCGGTGGTGAACGCAGCAAATGGCGAGGTCGATCGTGACCGATGTCGTTACTGCAGGAAGAAAGGGTACTGGGCTCGTGAGTGCCCTAAGAAGGCGCGCGACGAGGCCGCTGCGGCGGCGCACTTGACCCAGGAGGAAGAAGGTGGGGAGAAAGGCCCCAGTCTGCACATGGCAACCATCGTCGAGCTCTCCGATGCCACGCCACCTCCCACTGACTCGTCAGAAGCAGCAAGAGCGGCGGCGCTGCTCACAGGGGAGCAGGTGTACCTGAACGAGGAGCGCCCGCGTCGTGCTCAAGCGCTCGCCGCGCGACATCGACGCGTCCTGGTACCTGGACACCGGCGCGTCAAACCATATGACTGGCTACGACTCTATCTTCGCAGAGCTAGACAAGAGCGTCTCCAGCAAGGTGCGTTTTGGTGATGGCTCGGTCGTTGACATCTATGGCCGGGGCACCGTCCTCTTTGCCATCGATGACGAACGGAGCTTGCGAGCGTCTACTGGATCCCGAGGCTCAAATCCAATATTGTGAGCATTGGACAGCTAGACGAAATTGGGTATCCCACCCATGTCGAGGGTGGCTTCATGTCTGTTCGTGACCAAGACATGATCCTGATCACCAAGGTGCCCCGATCGAAGAACCGCCTGTACATCGTCAAGCTTCAAATAGTGCAACCAATCTGCCTGTCCGCACATGCTGATGATGATGCGTGGCGCTGGCATTCACGGTTCGCGCACCAAGGTTTCGACAGCCTGAGAAAGTTGTCAAAGGGGGGGGGGCTCGTCCGTGGCATGCCCACAATCAGCCACGTCGAGCAGCTCTGCGAGACCTGCATCACCGGGAAGCATCGTCAGGCTCCATTTCCAACAGCGGCCAAGTACCGTGCGATGCACCCCCTGGAGCTCGTGCATGGCGACCTCTGTGGCCCAATCATGCCGGCGATGCACGGCGGCAAGCGCTACTTTCTGCTCTTGGTCGATGACCACAGCAGGTTCATGTGGCTGACCCTGCTCCGGTCCAAGGATGAGGCGGCGGCGGCAATCCGTCGGTTCAAGGCACAAGCAGAGGCTGAGTCGCTGCGAGCTCTGCGTGTTCTCCACACGGACCGTGGCGGCAAGTTCACTGCGACGGAGTTTGCAGAGTGGTGCGGTGAGCGTGGAGTCAAACGCCATCTCACTGCCCCTTATTCTCCACAACAGAACGGGGTAGTGGAGAGGCGGAACCAGACCATCATCGGCGCCACGAGAAGCATGCTCAAGGCGATGTCCGTACCTGCTGAATTCTGGGGAGAGGTAGCGTCAGTAGCTATCTTCATTCTAAATCGCTCTCTGACAAGGAGCTTGGAGGGGATGACGCCGTATGAAGGATGGCATGGCATCAAGCCCAATGTGCACTTCCTCCGTGTGTTTGGGTGCAGGGCATATGCAAAGGAGACTCATCCTAGCTTGAAGAAACTCGATGACAGAAGCCGCCCAATGGTGATGATCGGCTACGAGGAAGGGAGCAAGGCCTACCGCCTCTATGACACAGAGAAGAAGCGTCTCGTTGTATCTTAAGACGTCATCTTCGACGAAGGAGCCAGCTGGGACTGGGGGGGGGCACGGCGGCAGTGACACACTCACTGTTGAGAACTAGACTCTATCATAGCCGTCACTTGTAGCAGAGGAGAAAGGGAAGACAACAGCTTCGTTAGGCTGTTCGCCAAGCCCTGCCTCGTCTCCACCTGAACGAGCTACATCCGCCCCACGCGGGCCGTCTCCCGTGGCCCGGCCCGCGACCTCTGCATCTTCTTCAACTCAGCCCATGCGCTTTGTATCTCCACTAGTAGAAGGGGGAGAAGAGCACCTAGACGTGGGCGTTGACCCGCAAGGCCACCTCCTCTACCGTCCCGTCATCGATCTGATCGATCCTAACGCGACGAACCCAGGGCAGGCAGAGCGCTTCCTCCTCACTCCCACCGGCGAGCCTGCCATGCTTGCCAAAGCTGAGGGCGATGAAGCATGGATCCAGGCCATGCGTGATGAACTCGCGTCCATCAAAGAGAACCACACCTGGTCTCTCTCCGATCTGCTGCTGGGGAAGAAGCCGATTGGGGTTAAGTGGGTCTACAAGCTCAAGCGCGACGCCGCTGGCAACATCCTCAAGCACAAGGCCAGGCTCGTCGCAAAGGGGTTCGTACAGCGGCCGGGCATCGACTTCGACGAGGTGTTCGCTCCCGTCGCACGATTGGACTCCGTGCGCCTACTGCTCGCCGTCGCAACTCAATTCAAGTGGGAAGTTCATCACATGGATGTGAAGACGGCCTTTCTCAATGGCGAGCTGGGCGAGTAGGTGTACGTGTGCCAGCCACCTAGTTTCATCGATGGCAAGCACTCCAGCAAGGTTCTGTGTCTCCACAAAGCGCTCTATGGGCTTCGACAAGCTCCAAGGGCATGGAACATCAAGTTGGATGCCGTTCTGGCGTCACTTGGGTTTGCACGCAGCGAGTCAGAATACGCTGTCTACACGCGAGGTGAAGGAGATTCACGGCTTCTCCTTGGTGTATACGTCGATGATCTCATTGTCACCAGAACCAACGTGGATGCCATTCTTGCATTCAAGGAGATGAGCCAGCGATTCAAGATGAGCGACTTGGACCTGCTCTCACTGTATCTCGGAATCGAAGTCAGTCAGGAGCCTGGCCTGATCACTATCAAGCAGAGCGCATTCGCCGCTAAGCTTCTAGAGAAATCTAGGATGGCAGACTGCAACCGAGCTAGTGTACCGATGGAGCCTCGCCTAAAGCTATCAAGGGATAGCTCAAATCCTCCAGTCGATGTCACCCTCTACCGCATCATAGTGGGGAGCTTGCATTACCTAGTACATACCAGGCCTGACATAAATTTTAGTGTTGGCATGGTCAGCCGATACATGGAAGCTCCCACCACTGAGCACATGAGTGCAGATAAACACCTGCTGAGGTACATTGCTGGAACGCTCAAAGTCGGCTGTTGCTACACCTGCACCTCTGCTGAAGCTAAATTGGTGGGTTACAGTGACGCCGATATGGCAGGAGACCCTGATGATAGGAAGAGCACATCTGGGACACTTTTCTTCTTTGGCAACAACCCAGTTTCTTGGCAGAGTCAAAAACAGAAAGTCGTCTCCCTGTCCTCCTGTCAGTCTGAGTACACTGCAGTGTCTACTGCTGCTTGCCAAGGTGTGTGGCTCGGAAGATTGCTTGGTGATCTGCTTGGGACTGGTCCTCTCGTCGCCAACTTGCTCGTGGACAACCAGTCTGCGATCCAACTCTGCAAGAATCCAGTGTTTCACAATAGAAGCAAACACATCGAGGTGCGGTATCACTTCATCAGAGGCTGCATTGAAGATGGAATTGTAACTGTCGATTTCGTCGGCACAAATGATCAGCTCGCTGACATCCTCACCAAGGCTCTTGGGCGTGTCAGGTTTCAGATGCTGCGCGAGATGATCAAGGTTGTCGAAGTTAGCTGAGTAAAACTGCATCTCTTTAGGGGGAGATTGTTAGTTAATTCAGTGCAGTTTGCTCTTCTAGTTTCAGTTTGTTTCTTTAGCCTGAATAATGTTCAGTGATGACCCACAAGTATAGGGGGTGTATCGCAGTATTTTCGATAAGTAAGAGTGTCGAAACCAACGAGGAGCAGAAGGTGCTGGCTAGTGGTATGGATCAGGAATTCTCTGCAAATACTTAGCAAACGGATTTTTAGGGTTGTTTGATAAAGCAAGTAAATAAAGTACGAGTAAATAAAAGATAGTAGGAATAAATGCATCAAGTGGCCCAATCCTTTATGCAGCAAAGGACAAGCCGGTTGTATTACTTAAGATGACCAAACGTTCTCGAGGACACACGGGAATTTTGCCAAGCGCTTTCGCTTCATATAGTTGATTAATCTTCGTTAGTTTGCTAAGTGTTGTGTGGGTGAACCCGTGCTAATGTACCGACCTTCCTAGGACTAATACATACTTGTGATTATACCCCTTGCAAACATCCGTAAGTACAAGAAAGTAATTAAGGTAGAAACCTAACCACAGCTTTAAACTCTAAGACCCTTACGTCCCTTGTGCAATGGTTTCCTAACGAGGGTTCAGGTTTCTGTCACTCCGGCAACCCCTACGATTAGTAGCCAAATACACAATGCATTCCCCTAGGCCCATATAGGTGAAGTGTCATGTAGTCGACGTTCACATGACACCACTAGAAGAAGTACACCACAACCTAAATATCAAACTATCGAATCTTCTCAACACAATTCCACTACTAACAACATGACTTCTCCCATGTCCTCAAGAACAAAACGAACTACTCACAAGACATCATATGGATCATGATCAGGGATGGAATAATGATGTATAACAATCTGAACATAAACAATAATTCAACGGTTCACTCAATAGCATCAACTACAAAGATTAATCAACACCGGGAAAGTTTCACCTAAGAACTATGTAAGATTCAACCCAATTGTTACAGCAATATGGAGATGGTGATGAGGGTGCTGCTGCTGATGATGATGGTGGTGGTGATGATGATGATGATCCCGATGAAGTCCAGCTTGATGGTGGGGTTGATGGCGACGATCTCCCCTCTCCAGGAAGGAATTGCCCCGGCAGAAATCTGTCTACCGGAGAGATCTTTCTCTCTCGGTGTTTTCCGTCGCACAGAGGCGATGGAATATTTATGTGGTCCCCTCCCCGATTATTAGGGTTTTGGGAGGATTATATACGCCAGAGGGGAGAGCCAGAGGTGGGCTAGGGCGGCCACACCACATGGTGGCGCGACCTAGGCTGGCCCGCGCCAGGGGGTGGTGTGGGCCCCCTGTGGCCCATCTCCACTCCTCCTTCTGGCTTCCTTTGTCTTTTGGAAAATAGGATTGTCCGTATATTTTCCCGGATTTTCTGATCTTCGCGAATTTTGCCTCCAAACAGCACCTTTTCCATCAGAATCCTGACTGCAGCGGTCCATGCTCCAAAAGTCATCAACCATGCAAAAACAGATGAAATAACATAAGTATCATCTCTTAATATGAAATATATCAATGAATAGCAGTAAATTATGATATAGAATAGTGATGCAAAATGGACGTATCAACTCTCCCAAGCTTAGACTTCGCTTGTCCCCAAGCGAAACTGAGCTCAATAAACATGGCCTTAGGTTTATGGAGTGAAGAGTCAATAAAAGAATACGAACAAGAAGCATCACATTCATCAATACATAGATCATAATAGAAGACAACTCACTATAATATAACTTAACTTGTAATAAGTAAAGGAAACATAATAAAGATACATAAAGTAAATCATAATTGGTAATGGAAAACTTAGCTCTTGGTCGAAGAATAGTTGACAATTTGCTGGAGTTCACAAATAACTGATTTTTAATGATAGCTTTCAAAGTGGTAATCACCAAGATAAGAGCAAAGTGCAAAACAAGGAACATAAGAAACATGATTGAATAAATCATCATATGAATGAATGAAACACAACAACTCAAAATACTTGCTAAGATAGAATGGAATAGGTTTTACTGACTCAACTAACAAGTAAAAGAAAGGCCCTTCACAGAGGAAAGCAGGGATTTCAAGTTTCATAAAGAGCTACCAAAAATTATGGTACTTATTGGCTTTCAGCTCTCATTGCCCCTATCATAAGCATCTTTAGGTGATTAAGGTTAAAGTGACACACCAAATAGGATATGCTTGACAAGTTATAAGTTGAAATCTCATGCCCCTTACTTACGAGTACCGAACCTCATGCTACTCAACTTCAGTCACAAGTAATCTCTTGTTATTGTAAATACATATGTTATCATAGAGAACCGCTGCTACATTGCAAATGTATTTATAATTTTTGATGTTCCATGCTTGGTTTTATCTACTTTCTTATGTTTTGTCCACACTTTGGAGTACTTTTCATATGATTTTTTGGACTAACCTATTAACAAGATGCCTGATACATTGCAAATGTATCTATAATTTTTGATGTTCCATGCTTGGTTGTATCCACTTTCTTGTGTTTTGTCCACACTTTGGAGTACTTTTCATATGATTTCTTGGACTAACCTATTAATAAGAGCCACAGTGCCAGCTACCTGTTTCTGCTGTTTTTGGTTCTAGGAAAGTCAGAAAATGAATATTCTCGGAATTGGACGGGACAAAAGCCAAAGTGCCTATTTTTCTGAAAGTCATCAGATGCCAGAATACGAGACGGAGAGGAGCCAGGGGGCCACCACACCACCTAGCCACACGGGCCAGGCCTGGCCGCGCCAGGGGGTGGTGTGGCTAGCCCAGGCACCCCCTCGGCCTCTCCTTCCGCCTATAAGATGCCCTCGGGACGAAAACCCTAAGGACCCGATCAAAAATCCATGAAAGAGTCTGTAGCCGCCGTCATCTCCATCCCTAGATCGGGAGGGATCTGAAGCTCTGTCCGGCACCCTGCCGGAGAGGGGAATTCACCCAGGAGGCCTTCTTCATCATCATGCAAGCCTCCGGTGTGATGCGTGAGTAGTTCATCCTTGGACTACGGATCCATGTAGTAGCTAGATGGCTGGTTCTCCTCCTTTGTGCTTTCATGTTTAGATCTTGTGAGCTCCGTTCATGATCAAGATCATCTATTTGTAATTCTACATGTTGTGTTTGCGAGGATCCGATGGATATTGAGATGCTATTTCAGATTGATTATTGATTCTATGATGTCTTCGTTATTTGTGATCTTGCATGCTTTCCATTGTTAGTAGCTATCTTGGCCAAGTAGATGCTAGCAACTCCAAGAGTTAGTATTTATGCTCGACAGTGGGTTCATGCCTCTGGTAATCTGGGGAAGTGACAGAATTCTCTAAGGTACTAGATCTGTTGTTGCTACTAGGGAGAAAACAACAATCCTTTGTTCATAGAACAATCGTATTGTTTACTTTACAAGTAGTTTGTAAAGCAATAGTTTGTTGCTTGCAACTTAATACCGGAGGGGGTTCGGATGATAACCTGAAGGTGGATTATTAGTCATAGATGCAGTTGGATGGCGGTCTATGTATAATGTTGTAATGCCCAATCAAGTCTCAAAGGAGTCAAGATGATTAGTATATGCATGTATTGCTTTCTCGATGTTTGTCAATTGCCCCACTGTAATTTGTTCACCCAGCATGTTATATATCTTAAGGAGAGCCACCTCTAGTGAACTATGGATCCCGGTCCTTGTCTTTTACATACAATCTATAAACTGTTTACTGCTTTGTGTTTACTTTCTGCAAACTTTTACTTCCTTCCATTCGATACGTTTAATCCTTTGTTTTCAGCAAAACACGGTGAGATTGACAACCTCATCGCAAGTTGGGGACAAAGTTCTATGGTTGTGTTGTGCAGGTCTCCAAGTTGCTACTAGCACCGGTAGTGCGCCCTGCCAAGGCTCAGCTAGCAACACCTTTGGGCTGTTTCCTTGCTCCTACTGGTTCGATTAAACCTTGGTTTCATAACTGAGGGAAACTTGCTGCTGTGCTCATCATACCTTCCTCTTGGGGTTCCCAACGAGCTCTACATCAACACTGAGCCATCAAGCACTTTTTTGGCGCCGTTGCCGGGGAGTCAAGGACATCTTCACAAGGGGAGTCCCTCATAACCAATCTCTTTACTTTGTTGTTTTTGTTTTGCTTAGTTTCTTTTTGCTTTGTTTGCTTGTTTCTTTATCAAAAACACAAAAAAATTAGTTCTACTAGTTTGCTTTCTTATTTGAAAACACAAAAAAATTTATTCTCCTTTAGCTGTTGTAACACCCTCGAATCGGCCCTATGCAAGTTTTAGCCCTTCCTGCCAAACCCGCATAGAAACGATTCAAGGATGCCCACCAGGCACTTTCGTGCGGGTGGAAAACGAAGTAATACCATTACACATTAGTCCACGATGGAACCCATAGAACATATATATACAACAACGACTCCATGAGTCAAGAATACAGATATAATATACAAAGATCCAAATCACCTTGAAAACGATAGAGCGTCCGACTATGGACAAGATGCAAATGGGGCTAAGAGCCCTGAAGAATAACCAATGGAATCCATAACCCTGCACAGGCCAAGCCGGAAGGGTAACCCTGCTAACGACGTCGAACTTAAACCTGCTAAAACAAAAGGGGTGCCAACAAAGGGCAAAGGAAAAAGAGGAGCGTCAGTACTGAGGCCAGTACACAGCGAGGCTAGAATTCGGCGGCTCTCGCCTACATAGGTATGGTGGACTGAAGCACCATGCACTAAACAACCTATAGAGACTCGATTAATTGTCGGCTATTAGAGAGAGGTAAGAAAGACCTATTCGGAACCACCTGATACTAACACCAATCATACCCATCCTGGTATTCCCCTTCGGGACCGAACGGGAAGTCAAACCAAGGAACTCACATAGTTGGCAGTTTTATTCATTCCATTATAGTTGTAGCACTTACTAGTCAGATATAGATGTCATGAGTCATCCTGATAACATAAGTAGTGGGCAGTTTTAGTTAACATTCCGTTGTAGTTGGAACATTTACTAGTCAGATATAATTGTCCCGAGGAATCCCAAAACCCAACAATTGTTGGCACTTTTATCACATTCCATTGGAGTTGCAATACTTACTAGGCAGGTACAGTATGACACAGATACATCCTAGTTCCACCAGTTGTTGGCATTTTTATTATCCATTCCATTGTAGTGAAGCTGATTACTAGTCACATATTAAGTCAAATTTATAGCACTACTTTAGTTATGCTTGTCTATGATCAAGATACTGTGCTCCAAGTCGTCCATAACCACGGACACGGCTTTCAGAAACATTTACCCTGCAGGGGTGCACAAATAGCAACACACACACGATCAACCTCGGAAAAACGAAATCAAAACCCAACGAGGCTTTCACGACAAAGCAATCATAGGATTCATAAATTATTTTAGGGGGCCACCCCATTAAGCTACCCGCGACGAAGTTGGACGGCTCCGAGACGGACCCAAAGTTTGTGTGGACGGCTGTAAACGACTGGGAACCCGAAAGTGTGACTGGGCTTGTCGATACAGCGAAAACGTGTCACGATCCTAAACAGTACAGGTGCTCCACGCACAATCTTAAATAAAGCAGTAAAGCATGGCATAGGTACATGATAGTAATAAAACCCCAAACTAGTTTGTGGCCCCAAGAAATAAGAAATGAATCAAGCTCTGGCTAAGGGGGATTCATAGACTCTCCCGTATGTGGATAGTGCGAATAGTCAAGGAACAGGTATCAAGTACTCGGGGTCCTACGGGACACAAGTGAGCATGGAAGAACCAAATAACATCTATTGCCCACCGATGCCTCTGCATTAGTTATATCTAGCAATTTAATAGTTGTATTTAAAGTCATGATCCTCTCCACCAAAAACATCTGCCAGCATTCCAACAACTGTGGTACTCAACAACACGAGATCGCACCTGAGCAAGCGACTACGACTCGCAAGGCCAGCTATCTACCAAACAATAGGTATTAGGAGGTGTCCATGGCAATATAGAGGCTGCATGGGATATAACTGGTGCACGGAAACTAAAGCATCGCGACACGGATAGCAATAGATCAACAAGAGGAAATAAAGGCTATAAATGCAAAATAGGTAGAAGGGGGAGAGATGCTCGCCTGGGAAACACTGCCGAAGGTTCATATCTGGAGAACTTGTCGATACTCGCATCAACTCATCGGCCTAGTCCGCGATGAAGCAAACACTAGAAGAAACACCGGATGCACTATTTAATACCACGGCAGAAGAATCAGCATGATGCATGACATGGCAAAGGTGTGGTGCAACTAGAAAATATTAAGCGGAACCGGGGTCCCGACAATTAATTTAGATGGTTCAAGTTATTTAACAACCCCGCAATTTAAATGTTGTCTTAACAAGACAGAACATGGCATCGGTTCGCTACACCAATTTAAATGGAGTCTGGAATAAGACAACAATATCCCGCATAGACGCTCCATATTTAATTATGAGGTGAATCGGCATAATGCCCCCAAACCACAGACAGGTATGCATGCATGATCCATTTATATGCAACAGTTTTATATCTAGCATTTATAAAATAGGGCTTGGGAAAAGGTTCACACATCTAGGTTCGGAAGATCTTGGGTTCCGGGTGTTCGGGGTTCGACAGGGTCCGGATCTGGGGTTCGGCTCGATGGGATTGTTCTCGTACAACGGAAGGAGAGCTTGGTGTTCTGGAAAGAAGGACTTGGTTTGGCGTCGGGGGCGCATCGGATTCGCCCTAGTCGGTGTCGATCTTGTCGTCGCGAAGATCTTGTCGGGTCCGTGTATCGGGTCGGTCTTGGCGTTCGTGATGAAGAACTTGGCATTCCGGTGGCGATCTTGGCGGTCTTCGGATCTGGGTCTCGCATCCGGGAAGGAGTACTTGTCGCATCTGTGGTCTTCGGGATCGGTCTTCAGATTTGCGAAGGAGATCTTGAGGTGCCGTGGTTCCGTTGTCGATGATGATCTTGTTGCGAGTGCCCTGGTGGTACTTCGGGTTTCATGTTGCGCATCCTTTGGAGGCATGAACATCGAGTCGCTAGTGGCTACTGGGCGCATCTTCCGTCTTTGCACTAACACCAACATCTCATCAAGAAATAGCTAGAGGAGCCACAGGGCTTCACAGCCACAGGTACGCAATCCACACTTCATCAACGAGTAGGCCCAACCAAAACTAAGCGGCATGGGCGTACCTTGCCTCAGCTCCTGAACAGAGGCGAGTCCTTACGACCTACACAGGAGCCGGTGCGTGCAGGGGATGCCGCCGACGGGCTTGGCAGGGCTGAACAGCAGAGGGGGTCGCAGGCGGGGCCGGCCGGAGGTGGGGTCAACGGAGGTGGAGCTTGGGGAGGGCGGTCCGCTGTAGAAAGGTACCATGACGGCGAGGTCGACCTGTTCACGTTCGGAGAAGAGGGGTAGCGGGGAGGAGCGAGGGATGGCGCCGGGTCGAGCGACGGCGCTGTGGGCTCGGCGGTGGCGGGCGCTGGTCGAGGGCGGAGGGGCGGTAGGCAGGGCTCGGAGGCGACAACTCGATGCGGATGGGGCGCTGGCCGGAGGAGAACGCGGCGGCGGACGACGGCGTGCTGGCGGTGCCCTTGGCAGAGAAAGCCGCGGCAGTAGGAGGTTGTGAGGGGCCAGGCCCCGGCGGCCGGAGCTCCTCCGTGGAGATCGAGTAGAGGAGAGGGAGGGCGATGAGGGGGAGCGTGCTGGTGGTTGGGGCCGCGTGCGGTTGGTGGGAGATGGGCCACGCAGGCGACGTGGTGGGGCCGGGGAAAATGGTTGTCGGCAGGGGTGCAGGGGGACGTGGTGTGAGTGGGTGCGTGCGTTTGTGTGCGTGCTTTGTGTGTGCTGCGCGCGTGTAGCGGCGGTGGCTAAGGATTAGGCTAGGGTTTGATTTAGTTCTGGGTAGTAGGTGGCCGGCTGGGCTGGCCTAGTCAGCCGCCTCCCCAAAAAAAACATTTGTATTTTTATTAGATTACTGTTTTATTTTAAAAGCCTTTTGTAAATAGTTTTTAGACAAAACAAAATATTCGAATAAGGTTGGGGTTTTAATATGAAATAAAGACAGGGGATATTTAGAAAACAAATATAGGCTTTTAGAAAATAATTTTAGACAAACCATGCATAATGACATGACGATGCTCAAATGCAAGGTGGCATGATGACATGAGCATGCGGTCATGATGATGCAATGCACAAAAACACCGCGATTTTCTAGTAGTGGTTTTAGCGGGATGCCACAGCTGTCACATCTTCCTTAGCTCACCATGTTGATCCCTAAATTCACCCTGAAAGATCTTTCAATTGGTAGTGGTTCTATAATTGGGAAAGATAATATTGAAGAATTCTTTAATCATGTTAGTAAGCATGAAGACACCGAGGATAGATCCCTTGCAGAACTTGCTCCAAACTATGAGATTGCTGTAGCTTCTTTAATTAACATATTAGAAGCTAGGTTTTTTAACCTCAACCCCTTAATGCAAGTAATGTTTCTTAAGCTTAAAGAAATTGAGGACCCTGAAAAGAGGGATTTATTCTAGAAACTTTGTTTAAAGAGTTCTATGATGTTGCCAAGGAAGCTAGAAAAGTCTTTGAACGTTTCAATATTCTAGGCTCATGTGTAGATGTTATTGGTACACAAGACAAAACTGAACCTAATGGGGAGGAACCTAAGATACCAATACCTTTTAAACTGGCAGCAATACATGAAGCCATAGAAAAGAATCCTGATTGAATTGTTCCTGAAAACCCTTTTGATGAAAATAGTGAACCTAAGAGCATTGAGAGAGGATCCTCTAGAACTTATTTGGATGATATACCTTGCCTTGTTGAAGATATTTCTGGTATTAATGTTAATGCTTCTTCATTTAAGAACACTTGATTCTTCTTTTTGCTTCTTATGCCTAACTTAAAGGCGTTAAAGAAAAGTACTTATTGGGAGATAACCCAAAAGTTTTCGATGAGTCTTGGAAGTTATTGCTTCAGTAATGACCGCCCCTTATCCTTTTTATTTGCTTTTTGTGCCAAGAGTAACCTCTAATGAGAGAGAAGTAATGATTGGGAAAGTTGCTGTCCCGAAACAGATTTCTGTGCTTCACCGTAAAATTTCGTGTAAAATCTCTGAACGTCTTTTTGAGGCGTGAATGTTTGTGCTTCTGCCCCAGGTTGTTATCTAACTTTCGTTAGTTCAACACTTTTTGATTTGAGCAACATAAGGTCTTCAAAAAAAATTGTCTTTACCTGCTGGTCTGTTTTGACAGATTTCTGCCATTTTCTGCATTTGCTTGTTATTGGTTCTTTTTTGAGTTCTTTTGGGGAATTGAGCATTTTGAGGGAAGTACTACCGTAGCTAGTGTTATAATGGAAGTTTATTTGGTGTTGGAACTGAACCTTAAGACTTATTTATCTTAAGTATACTAATGTTGCTAATAAAGATTGTGTGAAGTTTTGTATGAAGGAAAAATTTCAGGTGTATGGAAGGAATGAATAATGAGATGAAGGATGGACTAAAGCCCAAGCTTGGGGATGCCACGCGTGTCACCCCAAGAAATATCCAAGAAGTACAAGCGTCAAAGCTTGGGGATGCCCAAGGCATCCCCCTCTTCATCAATAAAAATCCCAGGTTTCTTCCAAACGCTTCATTTTTATTGTTTCATGCACAGTTGTGTTGTTCTTGGAGCGTCTTATTTTTCGTTTTCGTTTTGGTTTTTCCTTTGCTTTTGTTTGCTTAGTTTTCTGAATAAATTGGTTGGACCCCCTCTTTCATACATTGGTTTGCAAATAGTTTGGTTTGGTTTGGAAAAGAGTAGGAAAGTTCATACTTATGTCGTAAAAAGAGCTCGTTTTGACTGTGGCCTATGCTCTGTCATGCCATGCTTAATATTGTTTTGGCTTTATGCTTAGTATTCTTTGTTGTAGCATGACTTGTTATAAACAATTGAGATTTCTTAATGTGCCTTGGAGGAATCATGCGTTGCTTTAGCATATTAAAGCATAGTATAGTGGTATTCTCCTTTGATGCTTTATTTGGGTTGACTTGGCGCATGCTCACACCATGTTATGACTATCTCAAGTCACCATAGCCTTTATGATCCTTTAGTTTTCAACTTGTAGTATCACTTTATGCTTTGACCAATGATGTTTTGTCGCTCTGCATGATTATGGCCATTATTGCTCTCTTAGTTTGTCGCTCCCAGTCTTTTGCTAGCCTCCACAACCAAGTATGAGTTTCACTCATGCATCCAACTCCTTAAACCAAGTTATTCCAAAGATTCCACCATACCTACCTAATATATTATGGTATTCCAAGTATATTCATGCTTTTTTACCTTCCAAATTAAACTTGTTATGAGAAAACTAGTGATTAAAGCTCTCACGAACTTGATGGCACAATTTAATTTTCTTGCCCTTAATAAACTTGAACCATTGTGTCGTCTATGTTGTATATGCTTGCACTTATTTGTTGGGAATTAGAAGAACCATGCTGTCATGGGGACTGCTTTCAACATTGCACTTGGTACTTGTACCTAGTTGATATCATGCTCTTTTGTCTACGGATGTCGTCGGTGTGAAATGAAAGGGGAGCTTGTAATTCTATGGAGTTATGTATATGTGTTAGAGAAACGCCTGGGCCGCTGGTCTAATCCATGCTGACATGGTGGAAACCTGTAGCGTAACCATAATGAGTTGTCTATGAAGCATTCTTCTTATAAAAAAAGAGAAAAAGAAAAAAGATTATGAAAAGAGGAAAGAGAGAAAAAAGCACCATATTCCCATAGTAAATAAGAAGATTGCTGAGATGCTCGTTGTTTGCTTGCCTTGTGATTTTATATGGGGATTCTTCCGTATCATAGGGCAAGGGGTACCCCGTTGGCGGTTCTCTATGATACACATGTACTTACGATGACAAGAACTTACCGGTGACTAAACTTGAGTAGCATGAGGAGCGGTCCTCATATACAAGGGACATGAGATTCCTAACTTATACTTCGTCAAGCATGAACACCATAGTTTGTTCACTTTAACCTTAATCACTTCAAGATGCATATGATAGGGGCAATGAGAGCTGAAAGCTATAAGTACCATAATTTTTGGAAGCTCTTTATGAGACTTGAATCCCTACTTCCTTTTATGAAGGCCTTTCTTCCACCATTATATTGAGTCTTCACCTTCTACCTTTATGCACCTACTTTGAGAGCATAGTGGCCATTCTTAGTTCTATGTGCATTGTCCCAAGACTAGTTGATTGATGCATAACTTGATATTACTTGTTTTAAACTATTTGTATCTAGTCACTCTTATGAACTTTGAAGGTGTCCTATGCATTATATTTGCTACTCTACGAGGGACAAGCTGAATACTATTATGTTATGTTTTCTTTATGTGAAAAAAACAAACGTCTTGCAAAGCATTGTTATTCATGAATCTTTTGTTTGTGCATTTTCATGTTGCATCATATTTTCTTTGTCTTATTGCTAGAACTTTGTCTTTCTACTATGATCCCAGCTTTGAATGTTTTACAAATACTTTGATCAAGTCTTTGATGGTGCATGTCACCTAAAAAATTATTCTTTCTTTTTATCACTTACCTACTCGAGGACGAGCAGGAGTTAAGCGTGGGGATGTTGATACATTGCAAATGTATCTATAATTTTTGATGTTCCATGCTTGGTTTTATCCACTTTCTCGTGTTTTATCCACACTTTGGAGTACTTTTCATATGATTTCTTGGACTAACCTATTAACAAGAGCCACAGTGCCAGCTGCCTATTTTCTGCTGTTTTTGGTTCTAGGAAAGTCAGAAAATGAATATTCTCGGAATTGGACGGGACAAAAGCCAAAGTGCCTATTTTTCCGGAAGTCATCAGATGCCAGAATACGAGACGGAGAGGAGCCAGGGGGCCACCACACCACCTGGCCGCGCGGGCCAGGCCTGGCCGCGCCAGGGGGTGGTGTGGCTAGCCCAGGCACCCCCTCGGCCTTTCCTTCCGCCTATAAGATGCCCTCGGGACGAAAACCCTAAGGACCCGATCAAAAATCCACGAAAGAGTCTGTAGCCGCCGTCATCTCCATCCCTAGATTGGGAGGGATCTGAAGCTCTTCACGGCACCCTGCCGGAGAGGGGAATTCACCCTAGAGGCCTTTTTCATCATCATGCAAGCCTCCGGTGTGATGCGTGAGTAGTTCATCCTTGGACTACGAATCCATGTAGTAGCTAGATGGCTGGTTCTCCTCCTTTGTGCTTTCATGTTTAGATCTTGTGAGCTCTGTTCATGATCAAGATCATCTATTTGTAATTCTGCATGTTGTGTTTGCGGGGATCCGATGGATATTGAGATGCTATTTCAGATTGATTATTGATTCTATCATGTCATTGTTATTTGTGATCTTGCATGCTTTCTGTTGTTAGTAGCTATCTTGGCCAAGTAGATGCTAGCAACTCCAAGAGTTAGTATTTATGCTCGATAGTGGTTCATGCCTCTGGTAATCTGGGGAAGTGACAGAAATCTCTAAGGTACTAGATGTGCTATTGCTACTAGGGAGAAAACAACGATCCTTTGTTCATAGAACAATCGTATTGTTTACTTTACACGTAGTTCGTAAAGCAATAATCTATTGCTTGCAACTTAATACTGGAGGGGGTTCGGATGATAACCTGAAGGTGGATTATTAGTCATAGATGCAGTTGGATGGTGGTCTATGTATAATGTTGTAATGCCCAATCAAGTCTCAAAGGAGTCAAGATGATTAGTATATGCATGTATTGCTTTCTCGATGTTTGTCAATTGCCCCGCTGTAATTTGTTCACCCAGCATGTTATCTATCTTAAGGAGAGCCACCTCTAGTGAACTATGGATCCCGGTCCTTGTATTTTACATACAATCTATAAACTGTTTACTGCTTTGTGTTTACTTTCTGCAAACTTTTACTTCCTTCCATTCGATACGTTTAATCCTTTGTTTTCAGCAAAACATGGTGAGATTGACAACCTCATCGCAAGTTGGGGACAGAGTTCTGTGGTTGTCTTGTGCAGGTCTCCATGTTGCTACTAGCACCGGTAGCGTGCCCTGCCAAGGCTCAGCTAGCAACACCTTTGGGGTGTCTCCTTGCTCCTACTAGTTCGATTAAACCTTGGTTTCATAACTGAGGGAAACTTGCTGTTGTCCTCATCATACCTTCTTCTTGGGGTTCCCAACGAGCTCTACATCAACACTGAGACATCAATGCCATAGTGCCAGTTGCCTGTTTTCTGCTGTTTTTGGTTCCAGGAAAGTCAGAAAATGAATATTCTCGGAATTGGACCGGACAAAAGCCAAAGTCGATATTTTACCAGAAGACTCACGGAGCCAGAAGACGAGACGGAGAGGGGCCATAGGGCAGCCACACCATGTGGTGGCGCGGGCTAGCCCTGGCCACGCCACCAGGTGGTGTGGCCCCCCTGGCCACCCACCGACCTTGCCTCTTTGCCTATAAGAAGCCTCCCGATGCATAAACCCTAAATCGTCCAGCCTCCAGCCACGAAAAGTTCCGCAGCGCCGCCACCACCGAAGGGGAGATCCGGGGGACAGAAAGTCTCTGTTCCGGCACCCTGCCGGGACGGGGAAGTGCCCCCGGAGCCAACTCCATCGATCTCCACCACCATCTCCATCGCCATTGCTGATTCCCATGATGAGGAGGGAGTAGTTCTCTCTCGAGGCTAAGGGTTCTACCGGTAGCTATGTGTTCATCTCTCTCTCTATGCATGATCATATTGTGATCATGAGCTGTGTAATCAAGTAGATCTACCTTGCTACTCAAGCGCTTTAATAGATCTCTGCTCTCCCCATGTGTGTGAAAGTGACAGCGTGCACACCATGGTGGCACTTAGGCTAGAGATTACAAATACTTGTTATGTGTTATATTTGGAGTTGGATGGCTTTATGAAATTGTGGTGTTTGTTGGAACCATCTAGATCTCAAGGTGACGGTGTGGGGTTATCTAGATGGGAACGGCTTACTTTGAGGTGTGTTGTTATAGCCCTACCATCGACTAGAGTGTCCAACCGAAGAGTAGTTAAGAGTAGTATCATAAAGAGAAGATATTTATATGAGAGTGTTCACTAGTGAAAGTATGATCCCTAGGCCTTGTTTCTAAGTATTGAAACACCGTTTGCTACTAGATCTGTTACATGTTTGCTTGCTTCCATCTTTATTTCAGTTTGCCTTTAGTCTTTTCCCACATCAACCACACGCGATCAAGCTATTTTCTAGCACCATTGTTTTATATTCATCCCACTTGTATTTCACTATCTCTTCGCCGAACTAGTGCACATATACACCTGACAAGTGTATTGGGTGTGTTGGGGACACAAGAGACTTCTTGTATCTTGATTGCAGGGTTGCTTGAGAGGGAATACCTTTGACCACTTACTCCCTGAGTTCGATAAACCTTGGGTAATCCACTTAAGGGAAAACTTGCTGTTGTTCTACAAACCTCTGCACTTAGAGGCCCAACAACTGTCTACAAGAATAGAAGTGCGTAGACATCAAGCTATTTTCTGGCGCCGTTTTCGGGGAGGTAAGGTAAAAGGTACTCACATCCTCCGGTGTGAGTGCTCGAAGTTATTTCCTTTAGATTCTGCAATTTTGTCTTTTTGTTTCTTGTTTTCACTAGTTAGGCTTAATGGAAAACAACAACAAAATTAGAGAGCTTTATAGTATTTATCTTGAGTTAGGACATGAAGTGTTTGAAGAGAAAATTAAAAAACCTATGTAACTTTATTTGCATGCTAATAGCAATGTTGTTAGTATGAATTCTTTGGACACCATTATTGCTAATGCTATGGAAAAGTCTAAGCTTGGGGAAGCTAGTTTTTATGGAAATGATCTTTTTAGTTCCCTAGCTTTGGAAGATAGCTATTCTGTTGCTTATGATGATACCAAACCTCCAATATATGATGATTACAATGATGAATATGATATTTTCAGTCCACCTACTATTGAGGATAAAATTAATTATGATTACAATATGCCTCCTATATTTGATGATTATGGTGATGAGAATAATAATGATAGCTATTTTGTTGAATTTGCTCCCACTATGATTAATAAGAATGACTATTCTTATAGGGAGAGTAATAATTGTTTTATGCATGTGGCTCATGATAAGAATGTTTTATGTGATAGTTATATTGTTAATTATATTCATGATGCTACTGAAAGTTATTATGAGAGAGGGAAACATGGTTTTATGCATCTCAATAATATTAAGTTTCCCCTCTTTATGTTGAAAGTCTTGAAGTTTCACTTGTTTTGCTTTACTATGCTTGTTGCTTTGTGCTTTCATGACTTGTTTCTTTACAATATTCCTTTGCATAGGAAGTGGGTTAGACTTAAATGTGCTTTGAATTTGCTTCTCGATGCTCTCTTTTACTTCAATTCATATTTCTTATGTGAGCATCTTCTCAAACTATCATGCCTAACTTAAAGGCGTTAAAGAAAAGTACTTATTGGGAGATAACCCAAAAGTTTTAGATGAGTCTTGGCAGTTATTACTTCAGTAATAACCGCTCCTTATCATTTTTATTTGCTTTTTTTGCCAAGAGTAACCTCTAATGAGAGAGAAGTAATGCTTGGGAAAGTTGCTGTCCCGAAACAGATCTTTGTTCTTCACTATAAAAATTCGTGTAAAATCTCTGTACGTCGGTTTGAGCTGTGATTGTTTGTGCTTCTGCCCCAGGTTGTTATCTAACTTTCGTTAGTTCAACACTTTTTGATTTGAGCAACATAAGGTCTTCGAAACAATTCGTCTTTACCTGCTGGTCTGTTTTGACAGATTTCTGCCATTATTTGCATTTGCTTCTTGTTGGTTCCTTTTTGAGTTCTTTTGGGAAATTGAGCCTTTTGAGGGAAGTGCTACAGTATCTAGTGTTCTAATGTAAGTTTATTGGTGTTATAACTGAACCTAAAGACTTATTATCTTGAATGCAGTAATGTTGCTAATAAAGATTGTGTAAAGTTTTGTATGAAGGAAAAATTTCAGGTGTGTGGAAGGAATGAGTAATGAGATGAAAGATGGACTAAAGCTCAAGCTTGGGGATGCCACGTGTGTCACCCCAATAAATATCCAAGAAGTACAAGCGTCAAAGCTTGGGGATGCCCAAGGCATCCCCTTCTTCATCAATAAAAATCCCAGGTTCCTTCCAAACGCTTCATTTTTATTGTTTCATGCACAATTGTGTTGTTCTTGGAGCGTCTTTTTTTCGTTTTTGTTTTGGTTTTGGTTTTTTGTTTGATTTGTTTTCTTAGTTTTCTGGATAAATTGGTTGGACCCCCTCTTTTCATGCATTGGTTTTCAAATATTTTGATTTGGATTGGAAAAGAGTAGGAAAGTTCATGCTTAAGTGGTAAAGAGAGCTTGTTTTTGACTGTGGTCCATGCTTTGTCATGCCATGCTTGATATTGTTTTGCCTTTATGCTTAGTATTCTTTGCTGTACCATGACTTGTTATAAACTATTGAGATTGCTTAATGTGCCTTGGATGAATCATGTGTTGTTTTAGCATATTAAAGCATAGTATTGTGGTATTCTCCTTTGATGTTTATTTGGGTTAACTTGGCGCATGCTCACACCATGTTATGACTATCTCAAGTCACCATAGCCTTTATGATCCTTTAGTTTTCAACTTGTAGTATCACTTTATGCTTTGATTAATGATGTTTTGTCACTCTGCATGATTATGGCCATTATTGCTCTCTTAGTCGGTCGCTCCCAGTCTTTTGCTAGCCTTAATAACCAAGTATGAGTTCCACTCATGCATACAACTCCTAAAACCAAGTTATTCCAAAGAGTCCACCATACCTACCTACTAGCTTAAGCTATTCCAAGTATATTCATGTTTTTATTTACCTTCCGAATTAAACTTGTTATGTGAAAAATAGTGATTAAAGCTCTCACGAACTTTATGGCACACTTTACTTTCTTGCAATTAATAAACTTGACCCATTGTGCCCATCTTTGTTGCGTATATGCTTGCGCTTTATAAGTTGATATTAGCAGAACCATGTATCGTGGGGAACGCTTTCAACATTGCACTTGTACTTTGTACCCCATTGATATCATGTTGTTTTGCTTATAGATCCCGGCGGTGTGAAATAAAAGTGGAACTTGTAAGATCATGGAGTTTGTATGTGTGTTAGAGAAATGCCTAGGCCGCTAGCCTAAGCCATGCCTAATCATGGTGGAAACTTGCAGCATAACCATAATGAGCACTCTATGAAGCATCCTCAATAAAAACTTATGCAAATAGCAAATAAAAAGATCGCTGAGATGCTCATTGTCTGCTTGCCTTGTCATTTTGATTATGGGATAGCTCCTGTATCATGTGCAAGGGGTACCCCGTTGGTGGTTCTCTATGATACATATGTACTTACAATGACAACAGCTTACTCGTGACTAAAGTTGAGTAGCATGAGTTTCGGTCTTCGTAAGTAAGGGGCATGAGATTTTGGCTTATAACTTGTCAAGCATATCCTCTTAGTTGTGTCACTTTAACCTTAATCACTTAAAGATGTTGATGATAGGGGCAATGAGATCTGAAAGCTAACAAGTACCATAATTTTTGGAAGCTCTTTATGAGACTTGAATCCCTACTTCCTTCTATGAAGGCCTTTCTTCCACTTATATGTTGAGTCTCCACCTTCTATCTTTATGCACCTACTTTGAGAGCATAGTGTCCATTCTTAGTTCTATGTGCATTGTCCCAAGACTAGTTTATTGATGCATAACTTGATATTGCTTGTTTTAAACTATTTGTATCTAGTCAATCTTATGAACTTTGAAGGTGTCCTATGCATTTATATTTGCTACTCTATGAGGGACAAGCTGAATACCACTATGCTATGTTTTCTTTATGTGAAACAAACAAACGTCTTGCAAAGCATCGTTATTCATGAATCTTTTGTTTGTACCCTTTCATGTTGCAACATAGTTGCTTTGTCTTATTGTGAGAACTTTGTCTTTCATGTTATGATTGAAGTACTATGATCCCAGCTTTGAATGTTTTACAAATACTTTGATCAAGCTTATGACGGTGCATGTCGCCTAAGAAATTATTCTTTCTTTTTATCACTTACCTACTCGAGGACGAGCAGGAGTTAAGCTTGGGCATGTTGATACATTTCAAATGTATCTATAATTTTTGATGTTCCATGCTTGGTTTTATCTACTTTCTTATGTTTTGTCCACACTTTGGAGTACTTTTCATATGATTTTTTGGACTAACCTATTAACAAGATGCCACAATGCCAGTTGCCTATTTTCTGCTGTTTTTGGTTCCAGGAAAGTCAGAAAATGAATATTATCGGAATTGGACCGGATAAAAGCCAGAGTCGATATTTTACCGGAAGACTCACGGAGCCAGAAGACAAGACGGAGAGGGGCCACAGGGCGGCCACACCATGTGGTGGCGCGGGCTAGCCCTGGCCGCGCCACTAGATGGTGTGGCCCCCCTGGCCGCCCACCGACGTTGCCTCTTCGCATATAAGAAGCCTCTCAATGCATAAACCCTAAATCGTCTAGCCTCTAGCCATGAAAAGTTCTGCAGCGCCGCCGCCACCGAAGGGGAGATTCGGGGGACAGAAAGTCTCTGTTCCGGCACCCTGCCAGGATGAGGAAGTGCCCCCGGAGCCATCTCCATCGATCTCCACCACCATCTCCATCGCCATTGCTGATTCCCATGATGAGGAGGGAGTAGTTCTCTCTCGAGGCTAAGGGTTCTACCGGTAGCTATGTGTTCATCTCTCTCTCTATGCATGATCATATTGTGATCATGAGCTTTGTAATCAAGTAGATCTACCTTGTTACTCAAGTGCTTTAATAGATCTCTGGTTTCCCCATGTGTGTGAAAGTGACAGCGTGCACACCATGGTGGCACTTAGGCTAGAGATTACAAATACTTGTTATGAGTTATATTTGGAGTTGGATGTCTTTATGAAATTGTGGTGTTTGTCGGAACCATCTAGAGCTCAAGGTGACAGTGTTGGGTTATCTAGATGGGAAAGGCTTACTTTGAGGTGTGTTGTTATAGCCCTACCATCGATTAGAGTGTCCAACCGGAGAGTAGTTAAGAGTAGTATCATAAAGAGAAGTTATTTATATGAGAGTGTTCACTAGTGAAAGTATGATCCCTAGGCCTTGTTTCTAAGTATTGAAACACCGTTTGCTACTAGATCTGTTACATGTTTGCTTGCTTCCATCTTTATTTGAGTTTGCCTTTAGTCTTTTCCCACATCAACCACACGCCATCAAGCTATTTTCTAGCACCATTGTTTTATATTCATACCACTTGTATTTCACTATCTCTTCGCCAAACTAGTGCACATATACACCTGACAAGTGTATTGGGTGTGTTGGGGACACAAGAGACTTCTTGTACGTTGATTGCAGGGTTGCTTGACAGGGAATACCTTTGACCACTTCCTCCCTGAGTTCGATAAACCTTGGGTAATCCACTTAAGGGAAAACTTGCTGCTGTTCTACAAACCTCTACACTTGGAGGCCCAACAACTGTCTATAAGAATAGAAGTGCGTAGACATCAACCGCCAACGGGGTACCCCTTGCAGATGATACAGGAACTATCCCATAATCAAAATGACAAGGCAAGCAGACAATGAGCATCTCAGCGATCTTTTTATTTGCTATTTGCATAGGTTTTTTGAGGATGCTTCATAGAATGCTCACTATAGTTATGCTGCAAGTTTCCACCATGATTAGGCATGGCTTAGGCTAGCGGCCCAGGCGTTTCTCTAACACACATATAAACTCCATGATCTTACAAGCTCCCCTTTTATTTCACACCGTCGGGATCCATAGGCAAAAGAATCATGATATCAACTAGGTACAAAGTACTAGTGCAGTGTTGAAAGCTTCCCCATGATACATGGTTCTGCTAACTCCAACTCATAAAGCGCAAGCATATACACAACAAAGAAGGACCCAATGGTTCAAGTTTATTAAGTGCAAGAAAATAAAGTGTGCCATCAAGTTCGTGAGAGATTTAATCACTAATTTTCTCATAACAAGTTTAATTTGGAAGGTAGATAAAAACAAGAATTTACTTGGAACAACAATAGTGCTAATAGGTAGGTATGGTTGACACAAATGGCATAGATTTTGGTTTAAGGATTGGATGCACGAGAAGAATTCCCTCTCAGTACAAGTTTTTGGCTAGCAAGGCTAGGTAGCAAGTATAAGAGTTTAAGGAGACAAACAAACATACAAGTGATAAAAACAAACATGCAACATTCCTTGGAAGCACAAAAGATCTTAACCAGAGAATACTAAACTTATGAGCAAATCAATAAAGAAAGATGATGAAATTATTATTTTTTGAAGAGTACTTTTATCTTTTCATTCAACTCTCAAAAATAGGGTTGCTACTAACCAAGCCAGGTTTGCCAAAACCAACTAAATTAACTCAATGATCCCAAAGTGATACCAATACTAACAAGAAGATCAATCATATAACCATGAATTGAAAACTAATATAAGATATGCAAAAGAGTAACTGATAGAACTTCTCATTAATATTCCATAACGGCAACTCACACCAAGGGATGCATATCTAACGAGAGAGGGGACACTTCCATAATGCAAAACATCCTACATGATAACTTCTCTATTCAAGATATGACTCTACTAAAAAGGTAAAAAGATAGAAGATAGTGATATGATACCGTGACACTCGCCCAAGCTTGGAACAAACCAAGAGGATGCCAATCCTGATGACGAATTACTCCTTCGGTGGTGGTGGTGTTCTTTTGATGAGCTCTTTGATCAGTTTCCCCAAGTCCTCGATCTCAAAGGTGAGATTGCGAATAAGCTGTGAGTTTTGCTCAATGCGGCTCATGATCATGTCGGTTGCGAATTCCAGCTCTTGCGATTCTTTCCCCACTCTTCCTCCTTGAAGTCTTCTTTTCGTGCATGGCTAGAACGAGGCAAATCCCAATTGGAGGGTAATTTCTCCTTGGGCATATTCTGGTATTGATGCTCATGGATAAGGGTATGGAAAGGATTCTTGGCGCGTGGGGGAAGTGACCAGGGATCTGAACGGTGATGAGGAGGCTTCCCTCCAATTTACATCATCCTGGAAGGGTTTTCCACCACTCCAATGATTGCAATGGTAGTGCCGGTGTGCTTTGCCTCCTATTCATCTTCAGTCTTGATCTCCTTCTTCTTCCCGGGGTCTTGGAGATCTTCCTCCATAGGCTCCTTCCCTTATCCTTGGCGGACACCATTGTGCTTCTAAACTTTCAAGAATAGTTCCTGACAGAAACAGATCGAAACAAAAACACGACGAGAACACGATATACGAACCTCGGGGGATCAAGAAGTTACTGGGAGAAGTTTCACGGCAAAAGGAAGGTACTGGGAGAAAACGAGTCGGAGACGGAGTCCGGAGTGGCCACACCACCTGGTGGCACGGCTAGGGGTGGGCCCGCACCACAGGGTGGTGTGAGCCACCCTGGCTCCGTTTTCGTCCCTCTTTTGCTTCATCACTTTCCTTATTGGCTAAAAACTACAAAAATATAGTTGGATGGTTTTTTGCGGAACTTTTCTTACCAGAACTGTTACCTATTCGAAAACGGACTCTGCAGGTCTCTGAATTTGGTCCTTGATAAATTTTTCCGGAATTATAACTTGAAAAGCATCAACATCTTCATTGTAAGAATCTCTAGCAATATAGTGCTTAAGTCGCTGCCCATTCACTACTTCTGTAGTATTATCTTTTAAAGAAGAAATTTTTATTGCTCCTGAACAGTACACTTCTTCAATAACGAAAGGTCCTTCCCATTTTGACAGTATTTTTCCTACAAAAAATCTGAGACGAGACCTATACAATAGAACTTTCTCACCAACATGGAATTCTCTCTTAAGTATTCGCTTATCATGCCATCTTTTGACTTTTTCCTTAAAGAGCCTATCATTATCATATGCTTCACTCCTCCATTCATCTAAAGAACTTAAGTCAAATAATCTTTTTTCACCAGCAAGCTTACAATCTCTATTGAGTTCTTTAACTGCCCAATAAGCTTTGTGTTCTAATTCTAAAGGTAGGTGACAAGCTTTCCCATAAACCATTTTATAAGGAGACACCCCCATAGGGTTTTTATAGGCAGTCCTATAAGCCCATAAAGCATCATTCAACTTTTTAGCCCAGTTTTTTCTAGATCTATTATCAGTCTTTTGCAAGATGGATTTAATTTCTCTATTTGACAACTCTACTTGCCCACTAGTTTGGGGGTGATAAGCTGAAGCAATTCTATGATTAACATCATATTTAGCAAGGGTCTTTCTAAAACCACCATGAATGAAATGAGAACCTCCATCAGTCATGAGATACCTAGGCACTCCAAACCTGGGAAAGATAACATCCTTAAGCATTTTTAGAGAGGTCTCCCTGTCAGCACTCTTCGTAGGGATCGCTTCTACCCACTTAGTAACATAATCAACAACAACAAGAATATGAGTATAACCTTTCGAGGGAGGAAAAGGACCCATAAAGTCAAATCCCCAACAATCAAAGGGTTCAATAACTAGAGAGTAGTTCATATGCATTTCATTGCGTCTAGAAATATTACCAACACGCTGACACTCATCACAAGATAAAACAAAATTTCTTGCATCTTTAAAAAGGGTAGGCCAGTAGAAACCTGATTGTAGCACCTTTTGCGCAGTTCTATCTCCTGCATGATGTCCTCCATAATCACTACCATGACATTTACGCAATATCTCCTTTTGTTCATATTCTGGAACACATCTTCACATAATACCATCCACTCCTTCTTTATATAAGTGTGGGTCATCCCAAAAATAATGCCTCAAATCGTAAAAGAACTTCCTTCTTTGCTGAGCTGTGAAAGTTGGAGGCAAATACTTGGAGATAATAAAGTTAGCATAATCAGCATACCAAGGGCTCCCTCGTAATCTCACCCCTACTGCAGCCAACTGTTCATTTGGGAAGCTATCATTAATAGGCATGGGATCAAAAGAGATGTTTTCCAATCGAGATAAGTTATTAGCTACAGGGTTTTCAGCACCTTTCCTATCTACAATATGTAGATCAAACTCTTGTAAAAGCAGCACCCATCTAATAAGCCTAGGCTTAGCATCCTTCTTCATCATAAGGTACCTAATAGCAGCATGATCAGTATGAATGGTGACATTTGAGTCCACAATATAAGGTCTAAAATTATCACAAGCAAAAACGACAGCTAGGAATTCTTTTTCAGTAGTAGCATAATTCCTTTGAGCAGCATCAAGAGTCTAACTAGCATAATGAATAACATTTAACTTTTTATCAATTCGTTGCCCAAGGATAGCACCTCCAGCAAAATCACTAGCATCACACATTATTTCAAAGGGTAAGCTCCAATTAGGTGGTTGAACGATAGGAGTTGTAGTTAAAGCCTTCTTAAGAGTTTCAAAAGATTCCTTACAATCATCATCAAAAACAAAGGGTACATATTTTTGAAGAAGATTAGTGAGGGGTTTTGAAATCCTAGAGAAATCTTTAATAAACCTTCTATAGAAACCAGCATGACCAAGGATACTACGAATACCTTTGATGTCTCTTGGGCAGGGAATTTTCCCAATTGCCTCGACTTTAGCTCTATCCACTTCTATGCCTCTTTCGGAAACCTTATGCCCAAGGACAATCCCTTCATTAACCATGAAGTGGCATTTCTCCCAATTAAGAACAAAATTAGTTTCTTCACACCTCTGCAAAACTTTATCAAGGTTGTGCAGACAATTATCAAAAGAAGTTCCATAGACGGAGAAGTCATCCATGAACACTTCCACAATTTCCTCACAAAAACCATAAAAAGATAGCAGACATGCATCTTTGAAAAGTAGCAGGAGCATTACATAAACCAAATGGCATACATCTATAAGCATAGGTTCCGTAAGGACATGTAAAAGTAGTTTTTTCTTGATCTTGTTGTTTAACAGCAATTTGAGAGAAACCAGAATATCCATCAAGAAAACAAAAATGGGTCTTTTTAGACAACCTTTCTAACATTTGATCAATAAAACGAAGCGGGTAATGATCTTTCTTAGTAACTCTGTTAACTTTCCTAAAATCAATGCACATCCTATAGCCCACTACTATTCTTTGGGGAATAAGCTCATCATTACCATTAGGAACAACGGTAATTCCTCCTTTTTAGGAACACAATGAACATGACTAACCCTTTCACTATCAGCAACAGGGTAAATAATACCAGCATCAAGGAGTTTCAATACCTCATTTCTTACCACTTCCTTCATCTTAGGATTTAAACGCCGTTGGTGCTCTACTACTAGCTTTGCATCTGGTTCTATATTGATAGCATGTTGACATATAGTAGGTGAAATCCCTTTTAAATCATCCAGAGTATAACCCATAGCCCCTCGGTGTTTCTTCAAAACCTCCAATAACCTTTCTTCTTCCTTCCCTAAAAGTTTAGAGCTGATAATAACAGGATATATCTTTTTATCATCAATGTAAGCATATTTAAGATTGTCAGGGAGAGGTTTCAGATCGAAGACCGGATCCTTTTTAGGTGGCAACGTGGTACCCTCTTCTACATGCAAGTTATGCTTAAGCATCTCGGGTTGACGACGGAGAATATCGTCAATCTCATTCCTTTCTTGCATGAAGATCTCACTTTCGTGGTCTTCCATAAATTGCTGCAAAGCATTGCTAGGAGCAAGAGAAATAGACGTAAGTTGTTCAACTCGAAAATCCTCATTGTGGGTTTCATTTTCACAAGGTTCTTTAGTAAATTTCGAAAAGTTAAACTCATAAGATTCCCCATCAAACTTCGTTAAGATTTTCTCCCTTTTGCAATCTATAATAGCTCCACAAGTACTCAAGAAAGGTCTACCAAAAATGATGGGATAAGTTTTACTAGCAGCTGAACCAAGTACTAGAAGATCAGCAGGATATTTAATCTCACCACATAGAACTTCTACATCCCGCACAATACCAATTGGAGAGATGGTTTCTCTATTAGCAAGGTGAATAACTACATCAATCTCTTCCAACTCGCAGGGACTGATTTCATGCATGATTTCTTTATAAAGCTCATAAGGAATAGCACTTGAACTAGCACCAATATCACACAAACCATAATAGCAATGATCACCAATTCTAACAGAAAGCACATGGACACTAGCCTTTTTAGTTCTATTGGGATGTGAAACAATATTAGAAGCGTCCTCACAAAAGACTATGTGCCCATATTCTACACTTTTAGTGACAAGATCTTTAACAATTTCTACAACAGGTTCAATGTTTATTTGTTCATCAGGTTTTACAGTTCTCTTTTCACTTTTAGTGATTACACTAGTTATCATAGGATGATCCTTTACCTTATCTGGGAAGGGTATCTTCTCGATATAAGGTTCAGGTAAGATGTGATCAATAGTGCAATGCTCAGCACTCCCAACAGGAACACAGTGAAATGGATCATATGGGCACCTAGAGGGGGGTGAATAGGTGCTACACATATTTTTAATTCTTTTTCACTTTTAGGCTTAACACAAAGGGTAAATTCTCCAGATAGACTATTGGGTGGAATTTCCCTATATGCAAACCTATCTACTAGCGAGTAAAGAGCGAGTGGAAGAGGAACGAGTAAACCGAAGTGAAGCACGCGGAGACACAGGATTTGTTTGACTGCGGTTCCTTCCTTGTTAAGGGAAGTACGTCTATGTTGGAGGGGTGGGCGGTACTAAAACCACCACGCCACAAAAGGCCTCACCCTGTTCTCCGATGGATCTCGCCACAATAGGCCTGATCCACCTTCCACTATAGGTACCCTTCGAGGCGGGCACCAGCGCCTTTACACAACTAGCGGGTAAACAACTCCACAACAACTTGGAGGCTCCCGAAATGACAACAAGCTGCCACAAAAACAAACTTATCAAATACAATAAACAAGATCTAGGTATTGACAAGAATACTAGATCAAGGATTTCTCCAATTGAATGGAGAGGAGTTGAAGCGCTTGATTCTTGATGATGATGAACTTCTCCTCCTTCAATTCCACCAAAGATCAAGACCTTCGGGTAGTTGAAGTGGGAGATCGAGATTTAGAGCTCTTGCACAAGGTCTGGTCAAATTCGAATGAATCAAGAAGTCTGAACGTTGGGGAAGAAGGGATATTTATACCCCCTTCAGAAACCAGCCGTTGCAACCTTTGGGGGCCGGATTATCCGGCCCAAGTGAGGGCCGGATTATCTGGTCTGGGAAACACCGCCCCAAACTCGGAATATCCGGCAGATAATCCGCCCCCCTGACAGAGCGACGCGCCGAGCTTGCCCTTGATCAACTTCTGGGGGCCGGATTATCCGGCCCTATGCGAAGGCCGGATTATCCAGCCTGGGGAAGAAAAACCGCCCCAGTTTAGATTTTCCGGTAGAAAATCCGACCGGATACCGAGCGACACGCCTTGGCTCCTTTTCCTCGAAAACTGGGGGCCGGATTATCCGGCCCATGCGACACCCGGATTATCCGGCCTAGGGAGGAAAAACCGCCCCAGTTCGGATTTTCCGGGAGAAAATCCGACCGGGTACCGAGTGACGCGCCTTGGCTTCCTTGAGAGATGAGGTAGGCCAGATTATCCGGTCCTTGGTGGGGCGGATTATCCGGCCCCCCTCAAAACTTCCTGCACACTTAGCACACATGAAAAGTCTTCATAGTATTGTTATCTAATACGTAAAACATAGGAAAACATGAAATGTTCTTTCACACAGTCAACAATATCTTTATAAGGTGCATGGTACTTGTTCCATCCCTTTTTTTGGAATTTCAATATAAGAAGCAAAAGCCTTAAAACAATTTGTAATAACTTGTAAATCAAGACCATAAGCATTACTAATATTTTGAAAGTCATCAGTTCCCATAAAAGATTCAATGCATTCATAATCATAATTTATACCTGACTTTCTACCTTTGTCATTCTCCCAAGCTTCTGCATTGTCTTGAATACGGTCCAGAAGTTCCCATTTAGCTTCTTCTTCCATGTGAGTGAATGATCCAGCACAAGAAGCATCCAATAAATCCTTATCATGAAGAGAAAGCCTTGCATAGAAGTTATTGATAATAATATTGCTGGTGAGCTCATGAATGGGACATTTGAGCATTTGTAACTTCAATCTCCCCCAAGCTTGAGCTCTCTCTCCATCAAGAGGCCAAAAGTTGTATATTTGATTCCGATCTTTATGAATCTCACTAGGAGGATAAAACTTTGAATAAAAAAGAGGTACTATTTCCTCCCATTCTAGAGCTTGACCATTCTTCAGCAACTTATACCATTCCTCAGCTCTTCCTTTCAGCGATAATGAGAATAACTTCTTCTTAACTTGATTTGTAGTAATACCTGCACACTTGAACAACCCGCATAATTCGTGTATAAAGAGCAAATGATCACTGGAATGGACAGTTCCATCCCCAACATAGTAGTTATCCATAAAACGATCACTAATTCTTGTAGGTATTTTAAAAGTATCATTCTCAGCAGGTGGTGGTTCATCTACTACCTTAGGAGTGGTAGTAGCATTACCAAATAAGAAACTCATCGAATTATCCATAACGAAAATAAAGCAACTAACAGAAGTAAACAATACTCATAGTAGAAGTTTCCTTTAATTTCCCACTCTCCAATAGCGCTTCACTCCCCGACAACGGCGCTAGAAAATTGTCTTGATGACCCACAAGTATAGGGGGTGTATCGCAGTATTTTTGATATGTAAGAGTGTCGAACCCAACGAGGAGCAGAAGGTGCTGGCTAGTGGTATGGATCAGGAATTCTCTGCAAATACTTAGCAAGCAGATTTTTAGGGGTTTTTGATAAAGCAAGTAAATAAAGTACGAGTAAATAAAAGACAGTAGGAATAAATGCAGCAAGTAGACCAATCCTTTATGCAGCAAAGGACAAGCCGGTTGTATTACTTAAGATGACCAAATGTTCTCGAGGACACACGGGAATTCTGTCAAGTGCTTTCGCTTCATATAGTTGATTAATCTTCTTTAGTTTGCTAAGTGTTGTGTGGGTGAACCTGTGCTAATGTACCAACCTTCCTAGGACTAATACATACTTGTGATTATACCCCTTGCAAACATCCGTAATTACAAGAAAGTAATTAAGGTCGAAACCTAACCACAGCTTTAAACTCTAAGACCCTTACGTCCCTTGTGCAATGGTTTCGTAACGGGGGTTCAGGTTTCTGTCACTCCGGCAACCCCTACAATTAGTAGCCAAATACACAATGCATTCCCCTAGGCCCATATAGGTGAAGTGTCATGTAGCCGACGTTCACATGACACCACTAGAAGAAGTACACCACAACTTAAATATCAAACTATTGAATCTTTCTCAACACAATTCCACTACTAACAACATGACTTCTCCCATGTCCTCAAGAACAAAACGAACTACTCACAAGACATCAGATGGATCATGATCAGAGATGGAATAATGATGTATAACAATCTGAACATAAACAATAATTCAACGGTTCACTCAATAGCATCAACTACAAAGATTAATCAACACCGGGAAAGTTTCCCCTAAGAACTATGTAAGATTCAACCCAATTGTTACAGCAATATGGAGATGGTGATGAGGGTGCTGCTGCTGATGATGATGGTGGTGGTGATGATGATGATGATGATCCCGATGAAGTCCAGCTTGATGGTGGGGTTGATGGCTACGATCTCCCCTCTCCAGGAAGGAATTCCCCCGGCAGAAATCTGTCTACCGGAGAGATCTTTCTCTCTCGGTGTTTTTCGCCCCGCAGAGGCGGTAGTATATTTCTTTGGTCCCCTCCCCAAGTATTAGGGTTTTGGGAGGATTATATACGCTAGAGGGGAGAGCTAGAGGTGGGCCAGGGCGGCCACACCACCTGGTGGCGTGGCCTAGGCTGGCCCGCGCCAGGGGGTGGTGTCGGCCCCCCGTGGCCCATCTCCACTCCTATTTATGGCTTCCTTCGTCTTCTGGAAAAATAGGATTTTCCGTATATTTTCTCGGATTTTCTGATTTTCGCGAATTTTGCCTCCAAATAGCACCTTTTCCATCAGAATCCTGACTGCAGCGGTCCATGCTCCAAAAGTCATCGACCATGCAAAAACAGATGAAATAACATAAGTATCATCTCTTAATATGAAATATATCAATGAATAGCAGTAAATTATGATATAGAATAGTGATGCAAAATGGACGTATCATTCAGCTAGCAGGTGCTTGTACTTGCTAGTTCTGTTAGTAGCTAGCCATGTTTTCTTTCAGTCGTTGGAGACTTAGTCTAGCACTGCGGTAGAGATCGTGGGGATGGACATGATTTGGCTGAAGTAGTGAAGTAGTAGGGGTCGTGGACCAGAGCAGTGGTGGGATGGCGCCACTTAGTAGGCTCAGTATTGAGATCCTAGTTTGTAGGAGTTCAGTTGTAACTCTGAGAATAAAGAGGAGGAAGAGGAAACAGAAACGCTGCAGTTCGTGTGCGCAGCACAAAACCCACTTGCCTCACTTGTGCTTTGCCTTGCTGATTGATCCTTACAGGACATCACATAACACCTTGCTCAAAGACAAAGAAAGTGTAACATCCCAATTTTAGCAACCCTGATTAATTGTCCAGAATGCAAAAATCAGGGGGAACAAAAACTTTTTCTTATTTAATTGTGCAGTGCTTGCTTGTTGTTGTCTGTGCTCATGCTTCTGATTGTATAGCTTATGATAAACTCCCTTACCTCAACATCAGTTGACAAAAGCTATTTAACAAATCTGTCCTGGCTCAGTTTACATCTTCTCAAATGTTCTGGCATTTCAAAACCTAAGCCAAGATGCCTTTGCAAACCAAAACTATTTTCGTAGCTTCTATTGACCAAACTATGGAGAGCTACATAATAGAACCTCCTTATGTTTTCCAGATAGGACTTTCAACTACTCTTACCTCTAGGTTTTTCTAAAACCTTTTTATAAAGCTTTTGAATTCTACTCTTGGTAGAGATACCAAGGACTCTCACCTCATTCAAACTGCAACATTTCAAAATACCCATCGTTACCTCAAGCTAGGCTTGATGGTAACTCTAGTAATAGCTTGAGTTGCTTGTTAAGATGATTTTCCTTGATCTGTTGTCTGGCTTGTTTGCTTAGGAATTAGTATGAGCTACACTAGGAGCTCATCATCTAGCCTCTATATAATCCAAGAGTGTCAACCCTAAACAAGTTAACCAAGCTGGATCTGATCTATACCCACTAGGTGATCATCTAAAACCCTTAACCAGACCAATTCTAAAGTGATCCATTCTAGAAGTTTCCAAGTCAATGAAGACCAATATCAAGTATGGATCTATTCTACTCAATATATACTTCAACATAATCCACTTTATGATGCTTTGATACTGAAAGGGTAATTGCCCCTATGTGTGGTTTTGGTGATTAATGACAATCCCTATGGACTAATATTTTCATTGAGTTTTATATGAAGGAATATTCCATAGGTCATGCTTGTAGTCCATATGTTGGATTCAAGTATGGATGCCATGAAGATAAAGATATACCTTGAGTTTTGGCATCAAGATCATCGAATTGAAGATAAGAATATGATATGTTCAAGATATTGAGAGTGTGATCTCAATAGAAGAATTCAAGATATGGCTCTAAGTCAGTGTCATGATAGCCTCATTAGTTGAGCTATGGTTGATTAATATTTAGAGCATGTAATCAAATGAAGAGTTCCTTATGTACCTCAAGATATTGATATGGAGCATGAGAAGACACTTGGTTGACCAATGCAAAGAGTGAAGAGTGATTTCAAGTTGGTCAACACATGAAGCATAAAGAATGTACCACATGGATCTTGTGGTGTGGTAAGCCTTGTCATTTATGCATCATGAACTAACCCATTATATATGTTCCTTTGTGTTTTATATATGGGATAGGTATCTTTCCATGGGCATGCTTCAAAAGTGAAGATCTCAATAGCCCATGAGAGGATGGCATCAAGTGCCTCTTTGCGGTAACTCGAAATCAACTCTTTTATATTGTAAGTTACTTGCCCCTTTACATGTTTTGGTTTTGTACCAAGTATGTGTTTGTATTCGTTGTGCCTAATGCATGCTTATTTTGTGTATTCAAGTATGTATATGTGTTTGTCACATCATTTACTTGTGTGTTTTGCTTTGAGCCTCTAATGCATCTTGATGATATCTTTTTTTGGCTCTTTTCGAGTGGTTAATGGAACATCCCATTTTGGGGGAGTGATATGCCTCGCGCATCTCCCAAACCTTGAAATGTGTGTAAATGAGTACTACCACTTAGTATTGATATTGCAAGCTTATCTAGTCACTATGTGGTGTGTCATACTCATGAGAAATTCAAATTCTAAATGTCCATTAATTATCTCTAGTCAAGGTTGTTTTTCCTCTTATTAAGAAAAATTGAATACCACATTATGGGGGAGTAATATGCTTCTTTTGCATATCATAATCCTAGGAAATGTGAACATATGAGGTGGTGCCACTTAGAGTTGATATTGTTGATTATCTTGTATCTAGGTGGCATGTTAACTCAAACAAGGTCCTATCTTTTGTTAGAAGCTTTTATTGCTCATCTTTTTGGTCTTTCCTTGAGTAAGAAATTCTTGGTGTGGCCTTCCTGAAATGCATATCTCTATATCTTATTTTGGAGACCATTTGCTTCAAGTTATTCTAATCATTTCTTTGCATGATTGTGTGACTAGTTGAAGCTATCAAGAATCTCTATCTTTGCATAGTGCAAAATCTTTTTATTCCTATCCTATGATTTCTATTGTGAAGATTTATCTTTAATTTCGTGCAATATACCACTTGAAATGAATTCCAATACTCTCATTGTCTTCGACAATTGATATACTTGGGTATGGTAGCATTTGTGGATCATCTTCACCTTGGATTTCACCTCTTATTGCCTTTTTCTTTCCAAAAATTGTTGTGGCTCCCATTGTCTTCCTTGGATTTTAACATATCTTTGATGGTGTTTTTGATTATTATCAAATGTGTTTTTAGTGGAAGACAAACCTTTCCTTCTCGGAACCTTGTTCCATTGTGAAAAGTGTTAAGGGTTTGGTTTATTTGTTGAAACCTTGCTCTTTGGGGAGTTTGTTATCTCATTCTTTCTTCTCTGTGTTATTTGCTTGAATGAGCTAAATCTTTGAGAATTTGTGTTTTTATCCCATCTTTTATGCTCAATAGTTTTTGCTTGGATCATTTGTTGAATAAATCTTGTGTTGATTTGATTCTTTGATATAGTTTGGACAACAAATGTGTTTTGTCACACCTTGTATGCCTTCTTGAATTTTTTGGTGTTTTGTCCAAATTATATATTCTTTGGTTCTTGAAAGTCTCATGCATGCATGTTTACTAAATGTATATCTTATATCATGTTTTGCTTTCTTTGATCCAATATATAGGGTATACTCCATCAAATCCTTAAACGGCTATGATGTGCATGAAATTCTAATTTCATCTCTAAATATGCACATATTTTTATGGAGTATGTCCTATGTGTTGTGGTTAGTCTAACCACTTTGGACCCAATAAGTTTGGGGACCAAGATGTACTTGAATGTTGTTTTAGGTACATTGGAGATGCAATGGATGCTTGTGTTATCAATAAGGAACGTGTTGTCACCACATGATAATTGGAGCCAAGCTAGGATGATCAAAGAATTCTTATCTACTACATCATACCATTGCTATCTCGGTAACACGTATCTTATTCATGCATACTATTCTTCCATCCAATCTCTTGTAGGTTGCATCTTGGCATGAATTTATTTGTTTGTAAATGTTGCGGTTCTTGCAAGGATCTTTGAAAGACTTTTCTATCCTTATTGCTTATGTGAGTAATTTGAGATGATGCATATAATGGGGAGTATATAAAATCATGTTCATGATTCACCAATCCCAAATATGCCTTCTAGCAATTTATTGCATATCAATTCCTCAAGGTACTCTCATGTGCAATATTGTTGAAATTGCATTGAATCCTTCCTTTTGATACTTGTTGCCTTTCTCAAAATATCCCAAATAGCATTAGTTCCCTTAGTTTTAGTTGTGATGTTTTTGAGGTTTTCTTTTTCTTTGGTGAAGTTCATTGATATACCATAAGAGAGAGCCATGGGCTATATATATGCACTTAAGCAAAATATCATTTTTTGGTATATCTTATGACTTCCTCTTGGATATCATGTTTTCTTATCTTTATTAACCTCTTATGTGTGGATGTTTCTTTGTGGATTATTCCCATGATTTTCCAATTAGAAACTTATATACACAAGAGTGTTAATCTCTCGCCTTGATATCCTTGCCTTTTGCCAACCATCTCACTTATCCGCTTAGTTTTTCATGGTTTTGGTAAGGTCTTGATTTATGAGTGCTCAGTTTACTTTCATTGCATCTTCATGCACTCATATCTCATATTTGGTTTCTTTTGGACTTAATCTTGCCTTGACAAGTGTATTGATTTATATCTCTACTCATTGTATCTTGGTTGTGTTCTAAATGATATAGAGGGAGTGAGGAATCCATGTTTGTGCATATTGTATTCAAATGAAACAACTAATTTATGCACAAACCTTGGGGAGCTTCCTTATTTCATTTAGAGAACTATTTGTCCACTTGATTATTTGGATCTTTTGATTGCTTGCTTCATCCGTTGAAGTTTCTTCACCTTGTTACCCTTTTCGCAATATTTGATCCTCAATATAGTTGATTTCCTCCAAGTATTCGTCATTGGATATGTGCATATGATTTCACTCATATTATGAGAAATGCACACCTTGGGAGGAACTTGAACTATATTGGCCTTCTAACTTTGTCATCCATTTGGCACTTGTTGTCAATGGGGGAGAAGTTTAGAGGGTTTTAAGGGAAATGGTTTTCTACTTAAGATTGGTTTGTTCTTAAGTGTTTTCCTTTCATGCATTTCATCTTTATTATGTATTGCATGGTTGAATATATAGTGGAAACTCTCCCAAAGGTTATGCTTGACAATGTATGCAATGAAATTCAAGTTCATCACACGTGCATATATTGTGGGGGAGTTTGCTCTATATATGTTGGTTCTACTCACATCTCTTGCATTAGTTCTAGTTTGTGTGAGTAGAAGCAGTTTTGATATGGGTTAGTATCTTTGTGTTACTTAACCATATCAAATACAACCTCTTGTATACAACTTATTCTCGGATAAGTTGCGTACTTGTTTCTAATATTCATTATATAAACCCTCTTGTTGTGATTGTCATCAATTACCAAAATGGGGGAGATTGAAAGGGTAATTGCCCCTATGTGTGGTTTTGGTGATTAATGACAATCCCTATGGACTAATATTTTCATTGAGTTTTATATGAAGGAATATTCCATAGGTCATGCTTGTAGTCCATATGTTGGATTCTAGTATGGATGCCATGCAGATAAAGATATACCTTGAGTTTTGGCATCAAGATCATCGAATTGAAGATAAGAATATGATATGTTCAAGATATTGAGAGTGTGATCTCAATAGAAGAATTCAAGATATGGCTCTAAGTCAGTGTCATGATAGCCTCATTAGTTGAGCTATGGTTGATTAATATTTAGAGCATGTAATCAAATGAAGAGTTCCTTATGTACCTCAAGATATTGAGATGCATCATGAGAAGACACTTGGTTGACCAATGCAAAGAGTGAAGAGTGATTTCAAGTTGGTCAACACATGAAGCATAAATAATGTACCACATGGATCTTGTGGTGTGGTAAGCCTTGTCATTTATGCATCATGAACTAACCCATTATATATGTTCCTTTGTGTTTTATATATGGGATAGGTATCTTTCCATGGGCATGCTTCAAAAGTGAAGATCTCAATAGCCCATGAGAGGATGGCATGTCGTGGTGGTGTCACGGAAGATACCATGGATAGGCTAAAGGTGGGGACTAATACACGCTAGGGGAATCCAGGGAGGGATAGTGAAGTGAATCTCCACACAGAAGTTTGTATTTGCTTTGATTCCAAGATTACAAGTGCTCCTAGAGCTGTATTGGCGAGAGGAGGAAGAAGGATCTCTCTTACTCTCACCCACAGATCGCACCTAAAACCCTAGCCAAAACAGAACCACGGAACCCCCTCTACTGAAACCCTAGCCCCCCTTTTATAGAGGGAGCTCAGTCTCTGCCCAGGGCATACGTGGAAGCATATTCCTAAGAATATGCTTCCTCCTAAAGTAGTAAGCCGACCGGGGTGCTTTTCCCCCGCGTCACACATGCAGAGGCTACGTGAGCCTCTGCGGCGCCCGCGTCAGCCGACATGGGCGTCGTCACCCTTGTCGGCCATGCTCCGGTGGTCCTGCCCTTGCTTGCTTCGCTCAGGTAGTGCGTACCGGGGCTTCTTTTGACCAGCGATATTCCTTCCTTCTCCTAGAAGCTAGACATGACCCGGATCATAGCTGATCCGGCCACGCCCGTTCCTGCATACAAGTAAAACAGGCATTTCTGACTTCCTCCTTAAGTCGGTTGAGACTTAGTCAGGCGAAGGCCCCCTAGTCCGGGTTACCTCGTGATTCGGCCTGCCTTTAGGTGACCCAGCCAGCATCCGCTTTGGCCTTGCCGAACCTCGGCTAACTCGGCCTTTATACCACGGCGTGACCCTACCCGGGGGTATCCCCCCAACATTAGTCCCTGAAGCTGGTGCGATCTTAGCTGCCTTGGCCTCTAAGGCCACATCAGGTTCAATTTTGAGCTCCGGCCGTTATTTCCGAGTTACCTATTTACCTCGGATTATATGGGTTTACGTTCCCTTCGCACATTCCAAGTTTTCACTTGCCGGCCGGGTTACCACTTTAACTCGGACCTCATGGTTTTACTTTCCCTCTGCACATTCCAAGTTTTCACTTGCTGGCCAGGTTACCACAGTTTTATCCGGGTCTTGTTTCCTTCTCTCGTACGCCAACCCATGTGAAGGGTAATCATTATGTTGTCTTATTTTAAGGGCCTGCACAGTAACCGCCACGGTAATTGTCAGTTATCACTGTGCGCGGGTCACGTCATGCCTGCCTCCTCGTTTATCGCATCACAGTGTCACGTCATGGGAACATCTCCGCTCTGTGGCCCTCCGTGTGGCTCCCCACTGATTGGCCGAGGCAGGTCATACACGGCCACTGCGTGCGGCTGATCCGCAGGATGCGATCCCACTCACCCCTTGAGGGAGTGGTTAAATAGCGGAGGGGTGCACCCCTTAGGATTTTTCCCCTTCCGCGCCCCTCTGCCCGTTGCTCTTCTCCTTCGTCTCCTCGCGACCGCGCCGCCGCCAGTGCTCCCAAATAGCAGCGTCGTCGCCGCGCTTTTCCCTCACACCTCTGCATCGCAGCCACCGTAACGCAACTCCCTCACCATGGGTCCTTGCCAATCCAGGCCTCTGCCCCCGACGCCGCTAGCGCCAGCGAGGGCAACAAAGACCAGATGACGGAGGAGGAGCTCATCGTCGCTGAGCAAGAAATGGAGGAGCACGCCACGACGGCGGACCGCGGTGCGTGGGCCGGATCTTGGGTCTGCGAAGACGACCTAGATTGGCTCTACTGAACCAGGCGCATCCCCGTCGGCGTTGCGGCTCGTCTTGCCTCCTTCGAATTGGCCCCCTCACCCAATCCGGGTGAATACGTCGTGTTCTTGTCCCACTTCCAACGGGGCTTCGGGTTGCCGGTGAGCGACTTTTTTCGGGACTGGCTTAGTACCTACCAACTCCAACCGCACCATCTTCCTGCCAACCCCAACACCTCTCTTTCCGCCTTTGCTTCCACGATCGAAGGCTATGCCGGACTGTGGCCCACGAAGGAGCTATGGATCCGGTTTTTTGGCCTTCGTCGCAACGTCATCCCAAACATCCACATCGATCCGGAGGACAAGCATCTCACTCAATTCGGAGCTGCTTCCATCTCACCCCGGAGGTTTTCCGTTTTCCCCCGGGTCACCGGGTTAGATTCCTGCAAAGGGTGGGCCCGGACCTTCTTTTACGTCCGGAATACTGACACCAAAGATTTAATCCGGCTGCTCCCCTATACTCCGGGTCCACCTAACCTGGAACTGTGGGATGCCGTTCCCAAGAAGCCCACAGCCTTGGCCAACCAGGTCAACAAAAGGTTCACGGAGCTGAAGAAGCTCAGGCTGCGCAACGAGGATGCTATGATCACTTTCGTGCGCAACCGAATTTCCCCCCTCCAGAAGCGCACCCACAAGGTGTGCCACATGAGCTTCGGCCGCAACCCCAACCGGACCTCATCCTTTGAGCTGAGCAACACGAAGATATATCGCCGGGTTAAGGCTCTCTTCACCACCCACAAGGACTTCCCTCCGAGTGGACTTGGGGAATTGAGCATTATTGCCGTGATAGGCTTCCTCCCGCGGTAAGCTTCATGTTGCAAACTTACCCCGGACTAATTACGTGTCGGTTATTGTTGCATTTTTGACTCTTTTGTTCATTCTTTTCCTCAGCAATTTCTTCAGCAGACCCTCGAGGACGGCACCGATCCGACCCTTAAGTGGGCGCCAGACCGGGAGACTCCGGATGAGGAAGAGCCAGACCAGGAGATGTTCCTCCTGATGACCGACGCCACGAAACGACCCACGGGTACTCTTCTATTAGAGATTGGCCTGATGATGAAGATGACTCGGATGTCGAGGTGATTGAACCTATTGAGGCTGTCCCCCTTTCTTTTGCTTTTCTGGCATCAGCTCACCCCGGTGGTCACATCCATGAGGATCCTCCGCTCGCTACGGGCGAACCTGTTCCGGTAGCGCCGAAGAAGCGCGAGGCTGCTCCAAGTTCCTCCTTCGGACCTCCTTAGCCCGCTAAAAGGCGAAAGAAGTCCGGGGACAAGACTGCCTCCAAGCCAGCAGGCAAGGCCCTAGCACGAAGGGCTCAGAAACCCAAGGAGGCCCAAACCTCGGATGCGTAAGTCATTTTTCCTTCTGTAACTTGCTCTTCCTTGCATTGTTGTGATTTCTCTTCTGACATTATTCTCTTTTGCAGGGCTCCGGTGGAGGTCCCTCAGAGTGGATCTAGCATCTCTTCACCGCTCCGACCTAGCCCTTCTCCCCGTCGTGACGACGAGTCACGTCCGCTGAGCCCTATTCCAGAGGGTTCTGTGGCTGCTCCGGGTTCTGCTCCACCTCGGCAAGAGGAGGGTAACCTTGGAGCGGGGGAGACCGGCCCAGCCGAGGCGACGGCATCCACCACTTCGGCTTCACCGCAACCAGTAGCCACCGAAGCTACCTCGGCGCCAACACCAGCTCCAGCACCAGCAACCAGACCAGCACCAATACCAACTCCGGCATCAGCACCAACTCCGGCTGCAGAAACATCAGTAGCGGCACCAAGTCCAGCAACAAGAGCACCAGCGCCTAGCTCCTCTGCCTCGTCCGAGTCTTCTCAACCTCGGCGAGGAACTACCCCGGCAGCTCCTAAGGGGAAATCCTCTGCGACGACTTCCTTTTCCCAGCAAGCCAAGGGCAAGAAGGCTCCGGATGCTACCAAGCCAACATTCGTCGAGGCTGGGCAACGTACCCTCGCATCAATGCTTCCCAAGAAAGCTCCAGCAGCGAAGGACGCCCCTACCGAGCCAACTGATGCACAGCAGATGGTTCTGCACACCAGCCTAGCCCTTGCCTTGATTGAAAGGAAAGAAGCGCACGCGAAGGCCTTGGTGGTGCCCCATATGCCCACCGGTGAACGGTACCCTCCGAGCTTGATTGAATTTGTCATGAATTGGAATAAGGCAGAGGTAGGTCAAGACGCTGATCTCCCGGAGAAGTTCGGCCCCGCCGAGTTTTCCGCCCAAATGAACACAACCGCAAAGGCAATTAACCTCGCCGGACGGATGATGGAGGTACGTCGCTTCCCCTTTACATGCTGTAGATAATAACCATTAGTCCCCGAGCCTCCGGGGGAGTAACTTGTTACTCGGCCGGATGCTGTTTAGGAAACTAACGTAGCTCCATGAGAACTTCGAATATGCACACACCTAGAGCCAGGTTAAGTTCCACTTGGCCCGGATTTTAGTACACTTCGAATATGCACACACCTAGAGCCGGGTTAAGTTCCACTTGGCCCGGATTTTAGTACACTTCGAATATGCACACACCTAGAGCTGGCTTAAGTTCCACTTGGCCTGGATTTTAGTACACTTCGAATATGCACACACCTAGAGCCGGGTTAAGTTCCACTTGGCCCGGATTTTAGTATACTTCGAATATGCACACACCTAGAGCCGGGTTAAGTTCCACTTGGCCCGGATTTTAGTACACTTCGAATATGCACCAAGCTAATTTATGTTTCTATACTCCTTTCAGGTGACCACTAATCGCCGGAGTGCTGAATTCCAACGCTTGCAGGATACCCACAAGATGCTACGCGCAAAGTAGGCTGCACTTATCACGGAATACGAGAAAAGGGGTAAATTTCTTCGTTAGCGCTTCTTCATTTTTCTTCATCTTCCTTTCCCGAACTAATCTCATCATTCAGTTTCCGCAGCTGGGGTGGAGGCTGAGAACATTATTATGCGGAAAAATCTGGAGCAGATCAAGGGTAAGTCATTTCTGTCCGACCTTGCAGTGCTTTCCACTTCCTTTTCTCCTTGGCTCGGCAAACATTCATACCTCGGCTCTGCCGGGCCAACACACTATTTCAGCATCGCTTGAAGATAGTGTGCCCGTGCCTGATATGATGCTGCATTTTTTCGAACAAGCAGGGCAGCACCAAGCCGAGCTTAAGAAGAAAGATGACGAGCTCGCCCTCCTCCAGACCAAGGACGATGAGATTGCCAGGCTCAAGGTTGAGATGGAGAAGATGAAGGCCCAGCACCAATCCGAACTTCAAAAGGTGTGTCAGAATTACACAGAAGAGCGCGAGCGCCTCAATCTCCAGATCGCCAAGGACCAGGATCTTCTCAAGGAGTCCGGCATCCAGCTTGGGTCGGCGAACGCTGAGCTTGAGCAGCTACGCAAGAGACATGATGACTGCACCAAGGAGCTGACCCGGAACCTCAGCCATATCTCACGTAAGTTCCTTTCCCTATTCCAACCTACTTCTTCGGGTTACTTCATATGTCTTTTCTTGACCTTCCTCCGTTGCCTCATTTCCAGGCAAATTTCCAGAGGGCACTGCTATTGCGAGCGCAACAGTTGCCAACTTCCGCCGAGAAAGGGGTACTCCGGCCGCTCCTGATGGTGAAGGGATTCCTTATGACCTGGAGGACGTGTTGGTCAGCTTGTCATCTCGCGTGGAGCTCATCAAAAATTACGGCAAGGACATCCTCGGCGCTGCAGCTCGCATCTTCAACACGTTCTGGCCCGGCGAAGATGCCCCGGAGACCACCGCACTTCTCATTGAGAAGTTAATGGAAACCGAGACTCAGCTCGACCTCTGGAGAGAGTCCGCTGGACATGCCGCAGCTGATACCATTCTTCACCACATACTCACGTGGTATGAGAAGATCGATCTCAACCTCCTGACACGTCTGCGCACAGGATCCAGATGGACCAATGACCCGGAGTGGGGTAGCTCGGCGCCAGGCTTGCGCCCATAGCCTCATCGAATACGCTCCCATTCATGAATGGGTTGAGGGGCCGAGCTTCCTGGAAGCCGCTGGGGACGAAGAGGTTGAGCACGATGAAGATGGCTCGGACGATGAAGGAGAAGATGACGCCTCAGACATTGAAGGCAGCGAAGACGATGCCGAACTTCCTCCTCCTGCAGCTCCTTGAGCGGAAACACTTAAAAATTTATTAGATCCCCGGTATTCTGGGTGGAGTTGTATCCCATATACATGTGATATTTTGCTACTAAGTTCTTATGCCGGATTAACTTGGGCGTAGTCCCCGAGTTACTTTTTCTTGTTCGTTCAGTCTCTTGGCTCGGTTCGTGTCTACCTTGATTCGGTTTTATGACTTACGAATCCGAGCTTCAAAAATTGTCTTAACAATACTGGGAAACTTTTAGACTTAGCTCAAAAATAAAACTGCATAATAACTTGAAAATAAATACAGGGTAGGTCCGAAAAACAAACGTCGGCTCGAATAAATTCTTTTCCTTAGTCGTTTTTCATGTGCTACGCAATTCCAAACTTGTTCTCTTGCTTGCCATGAAGCCAATTCTTGTTGGACAGCAGCAAGTCGAAGAGTTGGGTTCTTGGTGCTCACACATTACTAATCTGAGTTAAGTAGAATAACTTATTCCAGCCGATCCACAAAAAACAACAAACATTATTAAGGCAGTCCCCGAGTTACTGCTCGAGGTGCCAACATTTCATTGATAAGCTCATTGCCGACATACATACCGACATATGAGAAGACTTGGATACATACACTTCTTAGCTAAGTGTAGAAAGGACGAAGTAGAGCTATATTCCATGGTCGCTTAGATTCCTCTCCGGACCTGTCCGCCTTGTTCTTTTCCTGTGGCTTTGCATCTATAAGATAATAAGAATCATTGTGCAATGCCTTGCTCACGATGAACGGCCCTTCCCATGGGGGGGATAATTTATGCATGCCAGCAATACGTTGTACCAACCGGAGCACCAGATCGCCTTCCCGAAAGACTCGGGGGCATACTTTCCGGCTATGATAGCGTCGGAGATTTTGCTGATATATGGCGGATCTAGACAATGCCAGTTCTCTCGCTTCTTCCAGCAGATCAACATCATTTTGCTGGGCTTCTTGCACTTCGGCTTCTGTGTACTGGGTGACCCTAGGCGAATCATGCTCTATGTCGGCTGGTAATACAGCTTCTGCCCCATATACCAGAAAAAACGGCGTATAGCCCGTTGATCGATTCGGAGTTGTTCTTAAACTCCACCGTACCGCTGGTAGTTCTTCTATCCAGCACGCCGCTGATCTTTGCAGCGGCTCAATGAGCCGGGGTTTTATCCCGGATAATACTAATCCGTTGGATCTTTCCACTTGTCCGTTCAATGCGGGGTGGGCTACCGAGGCCACGTCCAGCCAGATCTTTTTATCCCCGCAAAAACGCGCAAATGCTCCTTCCGCAAAGTTTGTGCCATTATTAGTTATGATACTATGAGGATAACCGTACCTCAAGATCATATCTTTGAGAAACGTTACGGTCGTAGCTCCATCACATTTTCTTATAGGCTTTACTTCAATCCACTTGGTAAACTTGTCCACCATTACCAAAATGTGAGTCATATTTCCCCTTGCTGGTTTGAACGGGCCAACCATATCCAAGCACCATACGGCAAATGGCCAAGTGATTGGTATGGTCTTTAGTTCCGACATCGGCATATGTGTCTTGGTAGCATATCTCTGACAACCATTACATTTTCTCACCAGATCTTCTGCTTGCTCTAAGGCACTTGGCCAGTGAATCCGTGCCGGAAAGCTTTTGCTACCACGGCTCGGGATGAGGCATGATGCCCGCATTCCGCCTGATGTATATCTCGGATGATTTCAAGCCCTTCTTCCGGGTCAACACATTTTGCTGGAGGACATTGGTCACACTTCTTTTGTATAGTTTGGAATTGATGATCGTGTAGGCCTTTGCCCTCCTCTGTGTTTGCCTGGACAACACTTCCTTAGTGGGTAACGTTCCATCTTTCAGGAATTGAAATATAGGTAGTGCCCAAGCTGGTATTGCTCGCACAGGGAACACATCCTCATCAATCTCCATCTGATCCACCGGCATAACTTCAACCGGATCACGCTGTGTAGTCCCCGGGTCTTGCGAAGCAGTCCCCGGGTTCAGTGAAGCAGCCCCCAGGTTTGCCGAGGCAGTCCCCGGGTTTCGCGCACCACTTCCCATGTCAATGTCCATGGGCACAGCTCCGGATTCTGTGTCCTCCGGGACATAGATTGAGTCGGTTTCTGGGGAGGGCCTGATGGATGGTTTCCTGAGGTACTCTAATGCTACACCCAGTGGAATTGCTTGTCGGGTTGACCCGAGCTTTGACAGCATGTCGGCAGCCTCATTTTCCACCCGGGGTACTAGGTGAAATTCGCATCCCTCAAAGTAACCAGATATCTTCTGCACATGAAACTGTACAGTGCCATGTTTGGATCCAGTGCGTCCCACACTCCCGACACTTGCTGCACCACCAAATCCGAGTCGCCAAAGCATATGATTCGACGTATCCCAATCTCTTTTGCCACCTTGAGCCCGTGCACAAGTGTTTCATACTCAGCGACATTGTTTGATGCCGTGAAATGGATCTACAACACATATTTCAACTGGTCCTTCTTTGGCGACGTGAGTAAAACTCCGGCACCTAGCCTGGTTTTGGGTTTTGATCCGTCGAAGTGCATTCGCCAATAGTTCAGATCTGGGAGTGGCGGTTCGTATTGCACCTCGGCCCAATCCACGAAAAAGTCTGCCACAGCTTGAGATTTGATGGCCTCTCTTCTGTCATATTGCGGCGCATAAGGAGCTAGCTCAATTGCCCATTTTGCAATTGTGCCACTCGCATCCTTGTTACTCATTATCTCAGATATGGGGGCCTCACATATGACCCGGATGGGATGCTCCTCAAAGTAGTGCTTCAGTTTCTTGGTGGCCATGTACACGCCATATGCCATTTTTTGATAGTGTGGATAGTTCTGCTTTGAGGCTGATAACACCTCGCTCAAGTAATACAATGGCCTTTGCACCGAATTACCTTCCTCGTCGCGCTCCACCACTATCACCGCACTTACAATTCGGTTGGTTGCGGCTATATAGAGCAACATTGGCTCCTTTGATAGTAGTGAGGCTAACATCTTCTTCAGGTGGGTAAAGGCTTCATCGGCCTGCGGTGTCCAAACGAACTTATCCGACTTTTTCATGAGTTGGTAAAGAGGCAATGCCTTCTCTCCCAACCGACATACAAACCGACTTAACGAGGCCAGGCAACCTGTGAACTTCTGGACATCGTTAAGACACTTCAGCAGTTCCATTCGTTTGATGGCCCGGATTTTGGTTGGGTTAACCTCGATACCTCGGCTGGAAACAAGAAAACCAAGCAATTTCCCAGCCGGGACACCGAAGGTGCATTTTTCCGGGTTAAGTTTCATCCGGAACCTTCTTAGGTTCGCAAACGTTTGCCTGATATCGTCAAGGAGCGTTTTTATTTCCTTGGTCTTGATAACCACATCATCCACGTATACTTGTACATTTTGACCTATTTGGTCGTGCAAACATTTTTGCATACATCTTTGGTACGTTGCCCCTGCATTACGTAACCCAATGGCATGGTGCGATAGCAATAAGCCCCATACGGGGTAAAAAACGCAGTCTTTATTTGATCATCCGGATTCAGAGGTATCTGGTGGAAACCAGAATATGCATCAATGAATGACAACAATTCACATCCAGCTGTTGAGTCTATGACCTGATCTATTCTTGGCAGCGGAAATGGATCTTTTGGACACGCCTTGTTCAGGTTCGTGTAATCGATACACATGCGCCAAACCACCGCCACGTTCGGGTCATCCTTCTTCTTCTCCACCAGCACCGGATTAGACAGCCAATCCGGGTAAAGAACTTGCATGATAAACCCTGCAGCTAGCAACCGAGCTATCTCATCCCCAATGACTTTCCTCCTATCTTCGGCGAAGCGGCGGAGTGGTTGCTTCACCGGCTTAGCTCCGGGTCTCACATTCAAAGAGTGCTCGGCCAACTCCCTCAGAACACCTTGCAAGTCCTGAGTGGACCAAGCAAAAATGTCCCGATTCTCACGGAGGAAGCTGATGAGCTTGCTTTCCTATTTATCATTTAACCCGGCACCAATTGTTACGGTGCGCTCTGGGAACATGTCATCAACAGGAACCTTCTTGGTATCTTTCGTGGTCTGGAAGGAGACACTTCCATGCGGGTTACTCAGCGCCGACATATACTGCTGGGCGGACTGAGCCAATGCCGCCACCTCTTGAATTTTCCTTTTTTCCTGCGCAATCACAAGTGACTCGGCTAAGTTTGACCCGGCTGACGCACACTCCATGGAACGTCGGAAATCCCCTGCAATGGTAATCACCCCGTTTGGTCCGGGCAACTTCATCTTCAAGTAGCTAACGTGACAGCTTGCCATGAACTTGTTCAGGGCTGGCCTTCCGAGTAACGTGTGGTACGCACTTTCTAAGTTCACCACCTCGAACTCCAAATTTTCGGTTCGGCAGTTATCCCTCGTGCCGAACAAGACGTCAACCCGGACCTTGCCTATGGGCTCACAAGAAATGCCGGGCATAATACCATGGAAAGTTGTCCTTGTGGCCTGCAGCATGTTCTCCGAGATACCCAACTTGCGCATTGTGTCCACATACATGATGTTAATGCTGCTGCCATTGTCGATCAGTACCTTTGAGAACCTTACGTTAATGCTAGGTCCAATGAATGTCGGATCTAGCACCAACGCATACGAACCAGGGCTTGGCATAAGCTTGGGATGATCCCTGATGCTCTAGGTGATTTCCTGATCGGACCAAGACATGTACCTCGTCACTGCAGGCATTACTGCATTCACCTCCATATGCCTACGCTGCAAGCTCTTTCTATCTGTTTCCTCAGTGGTGAACACACAATAGCTCTGATGGTGCTCTCTGTACTCGTTTCTTCCCTCATTTCCGGGGTATCTCTGATCCGGCAGATGCTGATTTTCCACTTGATGCACTGCATCCCTTCTCTCATTGTTATCATACCTCGGCGGAGGGGGAGGCAACATTAGCTATTGCGTGTTCACTCCGGAGAGCAATTACTGCCGGGGTAACTCCTGCCGAGGCTGATCATTTCGGGGTGCCTGAGCATTCCCCGAACCACCTTGTTCAATCTTGCATATCCACTCACATTGCCTCGTTGTATGACCTGCTGGGCTATTCGGATTTGGCGTGTGAAACTTACACGGCTGGTCCAACATCGACTCATAAGTATACCTCGGACGGTCTTTCCTTTCTTGCCACTACTTATTTTGCTCTGGTGTCCAAGTCTTCTTGCCATCGTTTCTCGGAGTCCATTGCCCTCCAGTTTTTTGGCGTTGACTGCCCCCTGCTCCGGGCTGATCTTGATTCACAGCTGCAACTTGGTGCGAACCGTATCGATGATCTGGTCTATCATCTCTCCTTTTTCCTCTGTACTCATTCCTCCGGGATGATCCGGCCCCATCTCTCTGATAGTACTCATCGTTTGACTCGTTTGATACGAGCCTAGGTTGAGTCGGATCACCCAAAGCATACGAATCTGCAATCCGGATCATCTCTACCAACGTAGTTGGCATTTTCCTTTGCAACTTTTGCCACAGCTCGCTTGCATACCTGCACCCTTGTGCAAACCATGCTATGGCCTATGATTCTATCACGCCCTCACACGAGTTTCTCACAGTACACCACCGGGTTAGAAACTCTCGATCTGTCTCATTTGGTCTCTGCTTGCACATAGCTAGGGTCTGCGGCCTATTTGGCCTCTGATATGTACTCGAGAAATTGCTGATGAACATTTCCTCAAAATCTATCTAGCACTTGATGCTTCCTGGCGGCAAATTGTTCAGCCATACCCTTGCCGGTCCTTCCAACATCTGGGGTACATATCGTATAGCCCATCTCAGGTTGCCAGTGGCAATTTTCACAGCTGTAGCATAATTTATCAGCCAATCCTCCGGCTTTGTACTGCCATCATACGTCTTCGTGCCCCTGGGTAGCTGGAAGTTGCGTACCGGTGGCTCTTTCATGATCCGGGGTCCAAAACATGTTGGACCCGATGGACCTTGACATTCAATTTGTTCCGACCTATACAGTCGATCCAGTTTCAACCTGGCATCATCCGGCATCAAATCCCTGCTTCCCAATCTTGACCCTATCACATGATAGTCCGGCCTTGGGTATCCCGCGTTTGCCATTTCCGAGTCTCCATCATTATACCTGTCTTGCTCTCGTGGAGCGCCTTTCTGTTGCATACCTCGGCCGGCACTTTGCTCTTGCCTTGGTATATTCCGCTGCTGCGGTTGTCCTGCTCTAGCCGAGTTTCGCTGTCCGGCATTGCCGTTGACAACGTTCCCTTGACCGGCATTGCCTTGGTCGCGGTTACCCCGGCCAGCTTCACCTCGGCTCACACTCCGTCGATCATCATTTTTCTGAGCTTCTTTTCCTTTCCCTGCCTGCGTTGGGTCATACGGGACGATCTGTTTGTTCCGTCTGGCCGAGGTTACTACCTCTTATCTCCTTGGACCACCATGAGGAGAAGATGCGGCTCTAGCGGATTTCTCCGGGTTACCCATCGCCGAATGGACGATCTTGGAAGCTCCAACTCTCTCCTGGTTAGCTCTGAGTAGTTCCTCGTTTTGCCTGTTCGTAATCCAAACCAGCTCGTTAACCCTATCTTGTTGTCTTTGACGGGCTTCACCCGTCAGACCCTCTAACTCGGATGCAGCTGCATCCGCTGCTCTGAGGTTCTTTGCCGGGGTACTATACCTCGGCAGCCCCACGGACAAACAGTTTTCTGATTCCTCAATTCCAGTATCACCCTCTCTGTTCATCTCGCTCATGAGATTTATTCCCTTCACTTTTACAGTATCAACTTTGTTCGCCTTTGCGTACTCACGCAGCGTCATATTCAACGACTGCTGAGCCGCGGCTATCTTTTTTGCGTCATCTAGTATTTTCCGCTAGTTTCTTCTAGCTCGGCCTACGCTCGAGCCGGATCTACTGCTGCTACCACAGGGTTTCCAAGCTATCCATCGCTTCCCTCAACACATTTTCCGGCCTCTCTAGTGGAGGACCTCTACCTTTCCTCGGTTCCTTAGGCGTTACCTCCGGATCTGGCGCCGGATCCTTGCTCGCGCCCGCACCTGGCGCAGTCATCATCAACTCTTCATGGTCAGGGGAGTGAGCGATACGCGTCCCGGGAACCACGGTGAGAGGTGGCTCCAAAGCGCTGAACAAGCCCGGAGATGATGCGTTCGCCGGTGCCGGTGATGTTTCCCATCCGGATCTTGACCCCTGCTAGCGCCAACTAACCCATTATATATGTTCCTTTGTGTTTTATATATGGGATAGGTATCTTTCCATGGGCATGCTTCAAAAGTGACGATCTCAATAGCCCATGAGAGGATGGCATGTCATGGTGGTGTCACAGCAGATGCCATGGATAGGCTAAAGGTGGGGACTAATACACGCTAGGGGAATCCAGGGAGGGATAGTGAAGTGAATCTCCACACAGAAGTTTGTATTTGCTTTGATTCCAAGATTACAAGTGCTCCTAGAGCTGTATTAGCGAGAGGAGGAAGAAGGAGCTCTCTTACTCTCACCCACAGATCGCACCTAAAACCCTAGCCAAAACAGAATCGCGGAACCCTCTCTACTGAAACCCTAGCCCCCCTTTTATAGAGGGAGCTCGGTCTTTGCCTAGGGCATACGTGGAAGCATATTCCTAAGAATATGCTTCCTCCTAAAGTAGTAAGCCGATCGGGGTGCTTTTCCCCCGCGTCACACATGTAGAGGCTACGTGAGCCTCTGTGGCGCCTGCGTCAGCCGACATGGGCGTTGTCACCCTTGTCGCCCATGCTCCGGTGGTCCTGCCCTTGCTTGCTTCGCTCAGGTAGTGCGTACCGGGGCTTCTTTTGACCAGCGAGATTCCTTCCTTCTCCTAGAAGCTAGACATGACCTAGATCATAGCTGATCCGGCCACACCCGTTCCTGCATACAAGTAAAATAGGCATTTCTGACTTACTCCTTAAGTCGTTTGAGACTTAGTCAGGCGAACGCCCCCTGGTCCGGGTTACCTCGTGATTCGGCCTGCCTTTAGGTGACCCGGCCAACATCCGCTTTGGCCTTGCCAAACCTCGGCTAACTCGGCCTTTATACCACGGTGTGACCCTACCCGGGGGTATCCCCCCAACATGGCATCAAGTGGTGATCGCCATCAAGGTTGATAAGGGCAAGTTCAAGATAAGCATCTCGAGAAGATCATTTGCTTCAAGCTTGCCGTCCATATTGGTGATAATGGACATGTGAAGACGTGTCTTAATGAATCTATCCCATAATGGTGTATGGGGGAGCAAATTATGAGTCTTCACGAAGTAACAATGATCAAGTGGTGCATTCCGGCTTGGATGGAGCTTGAAGCGTTGTCATCAAGATCAAGCGGGATGCGCAAGGCAAAGATATGGCCTTGCTAGGTTTTCCTTTTACCGGTCTCAAGGTGGTTGTTGGGAGACCGGGTTATAGGATAGATAGCCACACTATCAAGAGGGGCTTTCAGTCGGGTAACTTGATCAGATCGTCTTAGGGAGCTCAATCCTTAGCATACTCCGCATCTTCCTATTTTGTTGCTGCTTGGTATTTTCTCTATGTGAGTTTATTGAGCTTGTTTCTAGCTCCTCAACAAGCCCAAGTTCATCAAAAACGGAATTCGTATGCATCTTATATGGCGTTTTCGAGTTTGAAGGTTTTACCGGTTCTTCTTATAGGGAGGCTCCATACCTTTCCTTATTTGGTTCTATCTTACTTTGTTGTACTATGATGTTTTCATGCACCATATTGTAGAGCTTGTTGTCCTCGTCAAAACAAGCCCAAGATCATCGAAATCGGAGTCCGGATGCAAAAGTTATTACGTTTTTCGTGAAGTCAGTTTCATCCCGGTTGTGGATCCGGTTCAACCGAGCCCCACACCGGACGGTCTGGTTCCAGCTCCGGTAGACCGGATTTTCCGGTTGGACCGAGTTTCCCGGTTCTGGGGCCGGTCCAACCGACTTTGGAACCGAGTTTTCGATGTTTTCTCTCCAACGGCCATATTTGCTTTTCCCTATAAAAGGGGGTTCTTCCCCCAACGTTTTTGTGTGTTCTTGAGCCCGAAATTGACCTCCATTGTTGACCCTCTTGAGCTTGCTTCCTCTCCCTTTCCTCCTATGATTCTTGTTCTTTTTTAGGGCTTTAGAAGAGGAGATCTAGATCTACAATCCCCACCAATCAATTCCTCCTCTAAGTGAGGGGAACCCATTGGATCTAGATCTTGAAGTCATTACTTGACTTCCACCATTGTTCTTCCTCTCTAATTTCTCCCTAGCACTTGTTGCTTTGCTGGGATTTGAGAGTGAGGGCTTTGAACACCCTTGGTGTTCTTGCTTTGCATTCTTGCATAAGTGTTGAGCTCTCCACTACAATTTGTTCTAGTGAGAGACCGTGAGCTTGTTGCTCTTGGAGGGTGACCTCCTAGTTGGCTTGGCGGTTGGTGCCACGGTGACCTCTTCGTGGAAGATTGTGAAGAGACCCGGGCTTCTCCTTCGTGGAGCTTGTGAAGTGGTTGTGGAGCTTGCCATCTCCGGACTGGAGGAAAATCTAGCCATAAGGAAAGGGCCTATTCCTTCGTGGGATAGACTCTGAGAAGAAGGTGAGCCTTCGTGGCGTTGGGAAATCCTTCGTGGAATCCCACACCTCTTCAACGTGACGTACCTTACCTGTAAGGGAACACGGGAATACATCTTCATCTCCGCGTGCCTCGGTTATCTCTATACCCGAGCTTACTTTCCTTGTGATAGCCATCGTGCTTGAAGTACTCATATCTTGTGTATCACTTGTGGTGTATTTATCTTGTGCTATCTTGCTTAGCTTATCTTGTTGTTGGTGCACTTAGTTGAGCCTAGTGTATTTAGGTTTTGTGCTTTTAAAATAAATGTTAGTTTAATTCCGCATTCTATCAAGCCAAAACCGTAATATTTTTGAAATTGCCTATTCACCCCCCTCTAGGCGACATCTATATCCTTTCAGATACCTTGCAACCCATCAAAAACATCCCCACTCATATTCTAGTCAAAAACCCTAAATCTGCTAAATTTTGACTTAGTCTAGAAACTATTTCAACATCACTTGTTGGCGTGCCTCTCTTTCTCAACCCTTGTGCCTTTTTGGTAATGCACCTAAACCATCTTGTAGACCATCATAAGGACTACCAATGCCCACTATTTCCCTTGGTTAGACCATCCTCTAACCCACTTGTTCTTGATGGTTTCACAGGCAAGAAATTATCAATTCCTGCAAATCTTATCAACCTGCCTACTTCAGCAGAAGCTCACACCTTCATCCTACCCTCTTTGGACCAAATCTTTACATGATTGTGTTATACTAACAAAGGTCTAGCAATACCTACTTCACTTGTTCCAAATGGATCCTTGTGCTTCAAGAACCCACAAGGTTTTGAAGGCTACTTGACAATCTGCTTTGGCACTCTTATTTTATTCAAAGTTTGCAATCAATTCCTAGATCACTCAAGCCTGATCAAGCTCAACTCCTTGTACCATGATAATATACTCAACTTGGTCTATCCATCCATATAGCCCATTCCCCAAGGGGAGAATTGAGCTCCAAGATCCAGCAAGGTTTTGATGGTATGATGTTAACCTTGCCCAAGATCCTCTTATCCCTGTTTTCTACCAAAATCAAGTTGGATTTCCATAATCCAAGTTTCCGAATGATGGATACAGATGGTGGACATCATCTACCATAGAGATATAATTTTATCAAATAATATCTATAATTCTTTCGACCCTAAAGGAATTAAATTCCTTCCTTTTTATAAAACTTAAAAGCTCCCTCCATATAGGAAAGATTGGTTTCCCCAAAAACACTTTCCCAACTTAATGCACATTTGATTCCTATAAACCCTACCCTATCCTCCCACTTCAAAAATAATTATTTTTTAAGAGCTTAATTATTTCTTTTTGCCCATTTTATAAAATGGCAGAGATGGAATAATAATTGTTTTAAATACTTTTATTCATCAATAAATCATGGGAAAATTCCTCAAGGTATGGATTCATATCTAGAATCATATCACATCAAAAACATAGCTTGTCCAGCTCAAAAATATCAAATCAAACCCTAAAAACCCTTTTAGCACTTTTCAAATAAGTGATATAACGAGGATCTATAGTACTAAAAAATCCTCAAATAATTCCCAGAGATGTGCCTCAACCATATCTATCTAGGAGTACCACTACCTCATCTTTCCAAGGTCACTCCTTTAGAATTCCTTCATGACCATCCATAAGGCCAGGATTTGATTTAATTCAAAACCACTAAGCAAACCATAACCAAACCACCACCACAGCCCTTGATTGATCTGCACAATAACCAGCACTCACTCCTGGTCGAAACCCTAGTAGTACACCCCTCTCCTATCATTAGTACTTGGAAGGAGAGAGAGAGAGAGGGTCAAAACATTATTACCTACCTTGGAAATATAAGTCTAGGACATCAGCCCCACTGTCCCTCTGCCCTAAGCACGACCTCAGATAACACCTCCACACTCTCTCTCCACTGCCCCTGAGGCCCAACCCTTGAGCAGCACCCCTCCTCCAGGATCCAAATGGACCTAGTCCATCAAATACCACCCCTCTTTGATTCTTAAGGCCAGAGGCCACCCCTGCCCGCCTCTCTCCTCTCATTCCCTTTCCCCACCCCCATAGTGCTCCTCTGCATAGATCCCAGCGAGCCCCTGCTCCTGAGAGCGCTAAGAGAAGAGAAGAACTCCATCTCGGCCTCCCTCAAGATCTAAGCGTGGTGTCCTCTCCACTACTTCTCCCTCACTGCATGTCAGCCTCCCGAGCTCTCCTCTACCTCCTGCATCTAACCATCCCCTCATTCCTTCCCAGGACCTCCGCATACAACGCCGCCATGGAGCTACTGAGCGGGCGCTGCGGGTGCATGCGCGCGAGGAACTCCCCCTCGCCGAACTAGTTCATGCCGCCCATCTATGAGCTCGCCTCGGTGCGCCGCATCGCCTTGGCCCCTCTCCGCCGCCTCCCCCCTACCCCAGGTGAGCACCCCGACCAAACCCAGACGCGCCTAGGGTTCCAGCGAGTTCTTTCTGCGGTGGAGGTGGATGATGCACTGGCACCATCGGATCATATTTAGCCCAACGGCCTGGATCTGTCCATACCCTCTTCAGACGCCTTCTCCCACTGATCGCTGGGTCCCGCATGTCGGGTTTGAAACCGCCACCTCCCGCGCATGTTGCTGCCTGGGTGGGCCGATTCCTCGCAGCGCGGCCCAACTCCCTTGCAGATCCAGTCCACCGCACCTTCTTCTCTTTTCCTTTTTAGCAAATCTGTTATTTCCAGAATTTACCCTATTGGTTTAAATCGAAATAAAAATGGAAGCTACACCTTTTGTCCAGATCACAATTTTTAACAAGTACCTTAGTGTTTTATGCAACATGCAGAACTGGTCACTTGCCAAAAATAAATTTCATTATTTACTGGCATTATATCCACTAAAATGTATCTTTTACCCTAAATAAATTTCATTGTGAGCTAACCTTATCCAAATGGGATGGATCAAAGTTTCTATGAAAGGTATTCTCTTTACCTACCCATTAGACTTTGTATCATGTCAAGGTGAACCATAGTTTTACCTCAGTAAAAATAACAAATACAATTAACTATTGACTTTCTAAAATTCCTTAAGCCAAACTATAACATGTTTTGAGTTGATTCCAACTCTCTGAGATATGGTACACTAAAGCCTATCAAAATCCAGGAGATCAAATTTTATTGAGGCTCTGTTTAATTTGGGTGAATTAATCCTTTCTTCCTAGGGTCATTTCAGTAGAAAAATCACTACAGAAGTTTTGCAACTCCAAATTGGGTGATTCCAATTTCTAAAGAAAGGTATTAAAAACACCTACCATGTGCCCTTGGAATCATATCAATAACTTTTGTAGATTTAATTTGGTGAAAAAGAAAAATTAACTACAGAACTGACTTTGGGATTTTCCCAAGGGCCTTCTGTTAATTATTTCGAGATGAATCCAACTCTCAAAAATCTTAAACACCAAAGTATACCAAAAACTCCGAGGAAAATTTTACTTGAAGTATAGTTCTTTTCTATTCACCTAAACTAGAGTGTATTTCACTAGAAAAATCATAACTAAATATAGAAAATTGATAAAATCATGAAACCACTTTTGTTGGTCTTGTTATTCCAATACCTACCAGATGCCAACATTTTTGTACATTGATATTATACAGACCCAAGCCCTAGTTCACCCCCCCTTATTAGGTGGTATTTGGCTTTTCGAACACAAAATAGGTTCCCCAAATGCTTTTTCCATTACTTCCAAATGCAGCAAACTCGATCTATCAAAACCTACTGAAGTGAATAATGTGTTGAATGCTTGCTTGTTGTATTGTAATGATGCTTGTATGCTTTGTGTTGATTATAGCTTTGTTTGCTTGCATGTGCTATCTTGACGACGGTAGCTGCGATTATATCGAAGACCCGAAGAGGTGGTTATTAGTGGATTATTATGGTTTTCTTAGAAGAATTCCAGGGACATATAGTGCCATATTACTGATCTCAGGCAAGCCATCTTCTTGCTCATAAGTCTTCTCCTACTATTTTACTTATGCATGTTTTATCTTCTCTTTATAAAAAATGCACAGTTTTACTATATGTTGATGTATATATGGTAGTGGTTTGGCTCCTCCGAACTATTACACTTTGGTACTACTAAGTACACCCCCCTTCCCCTTGATGACACCTACTTGTCCCTAGTATGGTAGATGGTGTAATACACCATACCCCTTTTGGAGACCCTGATTTAGCTTAAGCAAAGCTATAGGATGGGAAGACCCCGAAAAAGTTTACAAAATATTTTATGATAAAACCTTGGTGAGGTGGGACCTCCCAGGAGATGTTGAGAAAGAAAAAGGTTTTGTTTTACAAAATGCTGAAGGAAAGCTGGAGGAAAAAGGTTTGCAAAAACGCACCGATTCTTTGTAGTTTAGCTATAACAACATAACCCGTGCAACCACATTACTCTGGAATGGGACAGGGCTGGATTTGATGTTTGTTTATTCTGGTATAAGCTGCCTCGCAACGACTACAGGGGATTAAAATCCCTGGAGGGTGAGCCTTCTCTGGCTGAGTCCATGTAAAACATCGACCGGGAGAAGGAACGAAGTGTCTGCGGGCCTCCACGTGTTACTATGAGCCCCTCATTGAAAGCGCACACTTGGGAAGTGGAAAAAGCGCTCCGGTTGGCTTGAGTACTATATAGGGTGTCCCGGTGTTGAGGGGAACAACACTCATAGGGTAGGCACTTATACTGGAGTGGCATCCGGAGAGTCTTGATCGGTTACTCGACCCACGATCGGTGTAGATCAGGGTAGTGTACCCGCATGGTGTGGGTAAAGTGTACAACCTCTACAGAGTGTAAATCTATTCGAATAGCCGTGTTCGCGGTTATGGACAGGTTGGACAAACTTCTGTAGAGCGGTGCTGGTTTTGTTTTCAAACAGGATTTCTGAAAAGCAATGGCTTTGGAAATGTTTTGACCATGGCATGGTCGGAAGGATACCTGTTTTGACCATGGAATGGTCAGAAAGGAATGAAAGGAGTTTGGTCATGGGATGACCAAAAGGAAGGAACAAATGGGTGACCCAGCCCTAATGTTTTCCCAAAACTTTTCAAAAAGATTTCTAAAATGTTCACGAAGGTTTTCAACAAAGATATGTAGATGCTATATCTACAAGAGAAACTAATTGAGAAAAGAACCTCTCTTGGAGCCCTCCTACTACCACAACTATATTGCATATCGTGTTGTTATTATTATTCTTTTAAGGTGGTTTGCGAGTACATTCAAAGTACTCACTGGCATTGTCCCTGACTATTAACTTGGTTAGATATCAAGAAGAAGATGAAGTTGGCGACTATGCGAGCTAGGACGTTCTCCTAGTCAGCTGCCTGTAGGTTAAGGCATGGCTCGGGCTCTACACTTGATGAAGTTCCGCTGATGTTCATTGATGTAGCCGTAATGGCATGTAAGGTATGACATGTATCCGTTTAGGTAATGGATGGTTACTTTGATACTTGTCGGTTATGTGCCACGACTAACTGATCATGAGATCGTGGTGTATGCATAACAGGAATTCTCGGAGGATTAATCCGGAGGCCCTACAGAAAGATCACGTTTTATATTATTTTTCTTTTATGTTCAGAAAAAACCAATAGGCCTGTAGGAGAAATGACATTGTAGCCGGATTATTCTAAAATTGCTGTTTTAGAATGTCTCGCTTGCAGTCAAATTATTGAGACCTGCACTCGAGGTCTTTAAATTTCGTGTGTCACCCTCCCAATGTCTACAGTTTATCATACCCAACTTGTAGCAATGCTAAGGGCAAATTTACTAAAGATAATGGCAAAAGCTGATTTCTATTTGGACGCCCAGTTTGAGAAAAAGAAGTTTGAAGTTTCAAAGACAATATTACAAAACTATCATATAAATTTTTCTATTTTTCTTTCTCAAACTGTATCTCAAATTTTGACATGATATTGTGCAACATTGTAGATACTTCCTCCATTCAGAAATATAAGACGTTTAGCTTTGTGAATCGAATGTATCTAAACGTCTTTTAGTGTATAGGTTCGTAGAGATTCGGTGTAAATCTATATACTAAGTGTCTAGATTTATTCATTTCACAAAGCTAAAATGTCTTATATTTCCGAACGGAGGGACTATATGCTATGCCGGCATACTAAATATTTTGCACAATCTTTAAAAGACACATATAAAGGACGGTAGATAACAGGTGCACCACAAGCTCCGGTATTGCAGAGCAGATATATTCCCGCACACGCGTTAGCACATATCCATTGCATGGCGTTCATCAGAACGAAGTACGGTACACACTACTCCAGTCGGGAACATTCCTGCCGGCCAGGAACCGTCGGGAATGACTGCAGAACCGTCAGGTCAGGAATACATATCGCTGACGGGTATCGTCAGGAATAACCCGTCAGGAGCAATCTGTCAGGAATGCCGCTGATTCCTGACGGTGGCCGACGGGAAAAGGATTTCCTGACGGTATTTGCTGACGGACCACGGGAGCCACGGAAATGGAGAAAGCTGACGGTTCGCCTATCAGGAATACACGTCAGGAACTTTGCCGTCAGGAACACTTGAAGGAGTCTGACGCTCAGGTCGCCCCATCAGGAATGTCGCACCGTCAGGGAAGTTTTTCCTGGCGTGGGCACTCTGTCAGACAAGCTGGTTGGCCGTCAGCAATGCTACTGAAGCAACTCTCAAATACAGCCAAAATTTTATTTCAGATATAAAACTTGATGGCAATATATATATAGATGCTATCTTTACCATAAACTCACAGCGTTAGATTCACAAATCACATTCAAGATTTTTTGCAGTGAACAAAAGATCACAATATCCACAACAATCCATAATCTATCATAAGATCCACTTGTTTCATGTAGATAAGACAAATCTAGAAACATTCAGGTTCACAAGTGTGCAAAAAAGAAAGTTGAACTGCAACATGGTAGCTACATGCTTGAGCAATATTCATGCCTAGCAATCATCCTAGATAGGTGAATCCTCCGGTGTTCGAGTTGTATGATTCTAGCTTGATAGGGGAGTATCAGTTTCCTCTTCCGCATGGGACGATGTCGTCAATGGAGTGCCACCATTTTCTATAGACGGGGAAGATTGATCCACCTACAAAAAACACATGAAGATACATTTGTTATACTTGCTGCTACTAACCAGTACCATACAAACATGTGAAAAACTGGCAATAGTATGTACGTATGAGCTGATGGTAGTATTACTGTCCCAGCCAGTACTATGTATAAAGGCTAGCGATTATTGGTCTGCCAATTTAGAGTCCCATTTTTATGTACAATAGATACATGTACTTATGATTGTAATTTGAACAAATATCGCTAGAATTTGTATGACAATACATGCACTATGTTGTCAAATCTGATCAGGTAAGAACAAGAAGATAAATGTACTCACAATCCATCTGATCAGACCAATAGTACTTACATGATCACTATCTTCCACTGAGTCATCTTCAAGGTCTTCGGGCACGGGAAGTCCAACATTGATATATAGAAACTGTTATGTTCATACTGGTTCAGTTTTGGGCAATTAAGAAATCCTAGTATATGCAAATCGTAAAACTTACTTTCACATGTTTAGAACTATTCTTATTCTTTTTTTCCAAGTACTGATTCCTCCTCAACAAATCTTGGTAGGATATGGAGTTTGTAGGCTTTATATTGCTTCTTCTAGCAGCAACAACAACTTGCGACCCATCACCTATCGAAAGTCATCCATGAGGCATGCCACCACTGACAGAGTATGTTACCGCGGGATCGAGATCACGGTCACGTTCCTGCCAATCTTCCGGATATGCACGTTTAAGACCCATCTCATAATCATCCTTGCAACACGATAAACAATATATCACATTTCAGATTACTAATGATAGTACTTCAATGGATAGAGCAAAGTTCGTAGCAACTTACAAGACGTTTCTTAGTCCTCAGGTTGTCAATACAGGTGTTGCTTCCACTCTCTCTATATTTCTTAGCTCCTACTTTCATGAGCTTGTAGGTGTTCATGCTTGTTGCTTGTTCAGGTCCAAAAGTCTTCTCCTGCATATGAAAACTTGATCTTTTAACAAACTGCCACAGCTAGAAATCTAGAGAACACATGAATCTGAATGCAACTCACAATGTATTCTTTGGTGCGATTGAAACTTCGAGATCCACCCTTGTTTTGTGCAACATCATCTAGTGATGATGTGCGTGAGATAAATCCATGCTCACTGACTGTATCAAATTTATCAGAGCACCAATATGCACATAGGCTCTCCCATGCCTCGGTATCTTTGCACCATTCCAGTCTACCTTCTACATATTGGGATTTATTGAGCGTTTTTTTACATGCCTCCGAATCTGTAATAGGCTCGTCATGAATGAAGCAGTACATCTTGACAGCCTCCTTACGAGCTTGGTACATCATTTGCTTCAATTGTTTCCTTGCCAAGTTCTCAAGAATAATATCAGCACCTAATCTTGCCAGGGGTATCATCAACTAGTGTATAGATGCTCTGCAAACAAAACAAGTTAAATATGGCACAGATTATACTTCATGTGTACTATGGAATGAATTTAATATTTCTAGAAGTTACCCAAAACTCTTACTTGAACCGGTCCGCAGCTGACTCACTTATTTCACCAGTTTGCTCATTAGGTGGGTCAACAATACAATAATCTTCCCATTCAAATGCATGACGCTTGGTTTCCACACCAGCACTGTTCTTCTCCTTGATTATAGATGGGTATTCATATTTCAGAAGTGTTGTAACCTGACCCGCTACCGATTTATCTCCTTTGAAGGAACTACATTACATTAATATGCATAGGTCATATAAATATAAAACTAAAAGTAAACTGAACAGAAAAAACTATGCTAAGACATGGATGCATAGAGAAAATGTTGTGTTAAATTTATACTCACAAATCAGTTTCAGGTTTAATTGGAATACGAACACCATTTGGTGGCTTCTTCAGCTTAGTGCTGGTCCGCCCCTTCTTTTTCTTAATTACAGGGGCATTATCACTATTGTTGGAAGCATTGATAATGCTATTCTCTTCTGACACCTCTTGTGTGGGTCTTCTCCTACGCCGATGAATAATGTGACCTGCAACCGCATCCTGCAATATCACTCAAGTTATTAGATAGCAAGGCAGTTTGTATTGAACAAGTGGCGGAGAAATTCATCATAAATGCAAGTTCATAATAATATCATATCTTGAGTGTTGAACATTTGAAGAAAGAAAATTGTAGCACATCAAAACATCAAGTATTAAACTAAAGATACAGTTCCATAATCATCATAACATAGGTGATAAGCTAAAAGTAAACATAGTCAGAGTTTTTCTTCATCCTCTTATTTCTTGCACTTCGTCCTCTTATTTCTTCCTCCTGTTCTTCCAATTCCGCTTCTTCATCTTCTTCATCTTGTGATTCTTCTTCTTCCACTTCTTCCTCCTCATCCACTTCTTCGTCCTCATCCACTTCTTCCTCCTCTTCACCCGATTCTTCTTCTTCATTTGAAGAGGGAGTTTTGCGCTTCTTTGCCAACACCTCTAGTTCCTTAGGATCAGTTATTTCATCTACACCTGTAGGATCCAAATTATCCAACTCATGTCCTATCTCTACCCCAAATATTCCTTCTAAGACATCCTCTTGAAAGGTTGGCAAATCTTCAGATAGCACTTCGGTGTTGTTGTCAACAGGGAGCAATCGGTCTCTAGGTGGCACGTGGTACACAAGCCACCACGGGGATAATGCGGGGCTTTGACATGCATATGGCAGATAGTACACTTGCGTAACTTGACTAGCCAACACAAAGGGATCAAAGTTGGTAAGTCTTGTGCTATGTTTAACCTCCACCAGACCTAAATTCGGTGTGCGCCTAACACCATTAGAAGTTGGATCAAACCAACGACACTTGAATAGTGCTAGCTCAAGTTCCATACTACCTTCCCATGAGATCTTCAGAATGTCCTCAATGATCCCAAAATACTCAATAGGATTATCATCCCCATCATAACCAGTAACACAAACTCCTACATTACATGTAGCCAAGTCATTTTTTTCTCCTCATACTTCTCTGAACGAAACCTATACCCATTAACATCATAAACTCCATAGATTTTCACTCTTTTCCTAAAGCCATGTGATATTTGACGCAATGCATTGTTAATACTTGAAGTTTTCTAACACTGCATGAAATATTAGTTGTATTAGTGTTTGGTTCAAATTAAGTTGAAAAAAATCTACAAGGACATAAGACAAAGAACACATTACAATAGTTCTAAACCACCTGAAAAAGTCAGGGCACTCTTTGTTGACAACTCTTGAACCAAATAACCTTAGTTCTAGAATTTGTTTTTTAGTTGGTGTGGTTTGACCAGTCCAATGTATTGTGTCATATTGTCTACAAGGAGAAAACAAAATTCAGATAGTTCAATAACATATACATATTCAAGCTAACTTTCTAAATTTCTACAAGGTAGACAACAAATACTTGAAGAAACAATCCATCTCATCGAGGTTTGTCAAGATATACATAAATGCTGCATTGTATTCCTTTGTTGTGAGATCATAAAGGCCACCAAAACTTATGGACCTTCCAGGATGTTGAAACATTTCAAGGTCACAAGTGGACTGAAATGCCATTGCGCCATCATCATACCTAGGTGGTCGGTTTCTAACCGAGTGTGCACTTGACTTTAAATAAAGAGAGAGAAAATTGGTGGCCTCATCAATTAGGTAGGCCTCGGCTATTGATCCCTCAACTCGAAACTTATTACGTACTTTCTTTCTAAGCTTTCCAATACCCCTGAATGAAAAGAAAAACATCAATAAAGAAATAGACTAACCAAGGACAGACAATATGATATAGTTCCATTTAATTGTACCTCTCATATCGATACATCCATGTATTCTGGACCGGACCGGCTAACCGGGCTTGACGAGGCAGATGGATCATTAGGTGTTGCATGGGATTGAAAAAACCAGGAGGGAATATCTTCTCTAGTTTGCAAATCAATATCACAATATTCTTTTCAAGATTAGTTACCGTGTCTTTGCTGAGTTGTTTAGCACACAGTTGCCTATAGAAAAAGCTAAGCTCCGAAAGACAAACCCAAATATCTTCATGAAGAAAACCACGAAAAGCGGCAGGAAGTAGACGCTCGATGAATATATGGTAGTCATGACTCTTCGGACCAAAAAATTTCTTATCCTTCAAGTTAACCCCCCCTTCTAAAGCTTGCAGCATACCCATCAGGAAACCTCAAACATTTGAACCAATTTAAAATGATGATCTTATGCTTCCCCTCGATGCAGAAAGGGGCCCTTGGCTTGTCCCACTTGCCATTCGGCAATTTTTTTAGATGCAGCCCGATACGGTTGCAAATCAATTCTAGATCCTGCCTTGCTTTCACATTGTCCTTTGTCCTATCAGGTATGTCAAAGCATATGCTCCAAATAGATTCAGCCACATTTTTTTCATTGTGCATTACATCTATGGTGTGACGAAGAAGCAATTTTTCGAAGGAAGATCCCAAAAACAGCTAACATGGTTCCAGTTGTGTTCCTTTCCATATAGCCCATCACCTACTCGTTGTGCTTGGGCACGTGCTTGCACACCAGTCAAACGACTAGGTGGCCCCTCTACCACTACGGCACTACGGTATCTTTTCGAAATGCATCAGCTTGTGTTCTAAACTCATGGTCTGGAGGAAGAAATCTCCTATGGCAATCTCCTATGGCCCCTCTACCGTCCGATGGTTTCATATAAAAAATCTTTGCTAATGAAAAACTACAAACCCAAACAAGTACAACAGTGTACAGCACTGCAGCCGCACGTTCTTGCGATCTTAGCTCCACTCAGATATGCAAAATCCATCCTACCAATTTTCCCATATCAACTTTCCCACATTTCCTATATGCATGCATCATTAGCTAAAAACAGATTGCTCCATGCTACACCACTGTCTTCCATGAAGAGGAAACAAGGACTGACAGGAAAGCCAAGAAATTTGTTGATCAGTGCGACAACTGGCTTCGCGTCTCCTGGCATGTAAGGTTGGAGGACATTCAGATCCATCCCCTGGACGGTCTCTCGCAGCGTCTGTGGACGGGCACAGAAAAGGTGGTTCCTCTCAGCCAGCTCATCTGCTAGCTCGCTCTGGTGGTTGTCCATCAGATCTTCATTGACAACAACGATAAGAGGTTTGCCCAGTCGCAGCGTCTCAAATATGCTTCCAGAACCTGTCAGCAATAAGTTAAGTGAGCAATAGCTTTGAGTGTTCTTTCCGACAATTCATGTCCACATTCAACCGCCGACATGTCCACATTCAACCGCCGACATGTCCACATTCAACCGCCAACATCATATTATTTCCATAATCTTGATTCTAAAGTGTTAAGAGTCCAAGGGACTACGTAAGTGCAACTATAAGCCCTGGTTCCATGATCACTAATGACTAATGGCAATTCAATAGGTACTCCGACTGCTATAATATTCACTGGAACTGTAAAGTTCACTACAGCGACCTACTAGTAGGGGAGATATCTTGAAAAGCTAGTCTGTGGCACTTATTCCCTTCTCGCCAGAAAAGTAGTTTGAGGTAAACTACAATCCACAAGATATTTCTACAGGTTTAAGTGTTGCGAAAATATCCGTGCGAAAGAGGTTGCTTTAGGGCATACAATTTCATCAGGAATTATACAAAAACCAATATATATAGGTCAAGCATTCACTATAAAATCAATCTGCTTCAACTATTTTCCGTTATAGTTTTCTCAACAAAAAAGAATCCATTTTCTAGATTTGATCATCACCTGCATGACTGATGACTAACGAAGCTTCTCTTATGTAGTCAGCAATACTTGGTGAAAAAGTGAAATGCTCAACTTGAAGATCTGGATTTCCTGAGGCCTATATTCCAGAAGAATAAACGAAATTCATGCTTCATACACACAGTTAGCACCAACGTGTCAATTAATTGACAGTCAACCAACAGGTACTGACTACATAAATCCCTTTCTTCCTTTCAGACTACACATATAACCAAACATGGGCCTAAAAACACCAACCAGAAGTTGATGTTATTAGCAGTATAGAACAATCAAGTTGCTACAAGAACGATGGTATCAGTTACTGAAGAGTAAATTTATCTGCCATGCCAACACAAATGTATGAAAATGTTTAATCTAGAGACCAGTTTTTGTAATTAAAAAGAATTAGCCTATTGAAGATCAAGGGAAACAGGCACTGTGTGAAGTTTGCAATGCCACTGCATAGATTACAACAACATTGGCTGTTATAACCAAGATCTTTGGTTGTAACATGTCTATACTAAGAATGTTTACCAAATGATGCCAAATATAGATTAGTCGAAAAGTTCATAAAATCAGAACATAAAGCCAAAAGAAGTATCTATGCAAAATACAAATTAGTACAAGTTAAAACAAGGATCATGGTACAGTTCACCAGAAAATAGTAGGTAGTACATTATAACTAGGACCACCTCTTCAGATGCGCAATTTGTCATAAAAACATCTTTATGCAATTTCTTTCCACAGGTAATGAACAATCTACCATCAAGTTTTCAAATCAGCAGTTATAGATGTTAGGTCATCAGATAATGTCCATTTCAGGTTTGACAAGCACTATTACAAATCCATTACCCTATGCAAAAAGGATTACGAAACATTTTCCCCCTCTTTCCTATTAAGTATATTATCGACTATGATTTTTGATAACAAATGCTGCATTAACGAAAAGGTGCAGTTCAATGAAAATTGGCTGCAGTATTGGGAGAAATATTACCTCTGATGGCATGTATGTTCCTCGGCCCATTTAAATCACAAGGTGAGTGTAACCTTTCTGCAGCAGTGCTTGTTTGACCTCCTCCGAATCTACCACTTTGACAAGAGCATCGAAACATGTAGTCCCTACTGTGATAAACACCACTCGCCTTTCTCTATCTCCCATTTCTTCTGAAGGCTAAGGGCTCTATACACAAAATATGTTAGCATCAAGGCTTTTGAGTTGTCAAGTCGCCTCCCAGCGGCTAGGAGACTATTTCGTGACTCATCGACCCCACAAGCAGCATTAGACTCTTACAACAGTATGATCAATCATATTTCCTTGTACAGATTTCAAAAAGATTTCTGTACAAGATGTGAATATATTTGAACAACTATATGTATATATCACATAACAATGGAATAGAATTTATTGTGTGTAAAATAATCCCAACGATATTGATGCTCCAACAACTTTTGGAGATATTTTGCTCCAGCGGCCAGCTACTTGTTATGTACAGTTGACACAGACCACTCTATTAACAGAATTAACTACAATTAGCATGAGGAATCATACAACTAGAACAGACCAGTGCAAAAAATTGCTATCATAATCGTTGATTAAAGGGGGAAGAGTCCCTCCTTTAGCTGTCCGTTGTTAGAAAGGATGAGACCTCTCCGCGAAGGCGCGAACTAACGCGGATAGCACCCAGCAGAATCCGCGCAGTGCGGACTTGAACACGGGTGGCAGGTTCAGCACCTTGAACTCCAGCCACTGAGCTAACGCTCATGTCGGCCTACTCATCTAGTATATTTGCATTCTGCAGTCAATCACAGCACCGAAGAAGCTGCCCCAAATCAGGACAGTTCAACGCACAACAATGGCCAATGCGCACTGGGTAAACAAACTTATTTCACAATTGATTCCAGACGCACAAAAGGTCTAATGCTGGGATCATGAATCAAACAACGAACCGTGGGGAATCAATCCCATCCTGATCTGACCTCAAGCTGCCAGCTGATTTTTGTAAAAATAAATTTAAAAAAGGACCGAATGGAATATAAGTGGAGAAAGAGAATCAAACCTCCAGCAGCCGTCGGTAACGAAGAAGGCCAAAGGGGGGCAGAAACGGGGGAGTTTGGACTGGTGGAGCGAGCCAGACGCCCTGAAGAAACCCGAGGGGAGACGGAGGAGGAGGCCGCGTGGAACTTGGAGAGAAGAAGGAGGAGGGCCGCAGTGCACTAACCTGCGCCGCCGCCCTGCAGTCGGCTCTCCTCTGCTCCTGCGCGGCTGCGTTCGGGCGACACGACGAAGGGGTACGGGAGGAGCGTCGGGGAAGGAGGTGCGGGCTAGTTCAGTTCAATCTAAGGGCCCGTTCGGTTTGCAGGTCCAGAAATCGTAGGAACTAAAAACCAACTCCATAGGAATAGGGCCAGTAGCCGTAAACCGTAGGGATACAGAACAAAGGAATGCTACAGACTTTGAGCTTTCGGTGCTGCTGGGATTTTTTTTTTTATTGTGGAGTATTACAGTACGATTCTTCAACCAGGACACCTGATGATCATTGTTTATTGTGCATGATTGCTCTCCCTCTTTGCATGTGTAACCGAGGACCCATTTATTTAGCAGAATGGCAGAGCTTTGCCTCGGGCCTCCACGAAGCATGAGGTTTCGGTGGATATTTCATTTCCTGCAAAAAGTACAGGTTTCCAAAAATTTCCAAGGAAAACAGCGAGATCATACCTGCAGAACGAACGCTACCAAAGAAAATAATTCCTAAGGCTCCGCTTGGTTCGCTGGACTTTAGGCAGAAATAGGCGTTAGTTTTACGGATCGATTGAGGTCTGGCTAAAATCCTTCGCACCCTTCGTAATATTCGAATCTCCCGTAACTAAAATAGTAAAACAAGCGGGGCCTAAGGAATTGAAACCCATAAAATTCACCTGTAAAGTTCCTACACTTTTCCCGTGAACCGAACGGAGCCTAAAGGAGCGACGAAACTGGTCAAAGGGCGGCCCGCAGCACGGCACGGAGGCACCTTAAGCTCTTAGAGCATCTTCACTCCCCACTAAAGCCTTAATGCCTTGCTTACTTCCTTCGTATTTTTATTCACTAAAATTTTAGGAATATACGGAGAGTTGTGTTCACCCAATACTCTCTAATTTCCCAAATACTCTTTTCCAAAAATATTCTACCATAGAAGAGAGTTTTCAATCTAGACAAAAACATGAAGGATTTGTGGGGATATGCCAGAATTATCCCAGCCAAACCCGGCGTGGTAAACGGACTGCGGGGATTTTGCGGGAAATGAAATAATCTCCTACTATCCCCGCGAATACACTAGCGAATACGAGAGAAGTAAACAAGGCCTAAGAGTGAAATGGGGGCTCCGACGTAGAAAAACCCGCTCAGCCCTCTCTCCCAAAACCGAAATGGCGATGGCGTGGCCTAACCAAATATCCGCCCCCTAGGCCGAACCCAACGTGAGGGGTCAATCAGGGGCGTCGACGCAACTTGAAAAAGTTGGCGGGCCAGCCGTATTGGCGGGACACTAAAATCTTCCCTCTCTTTTCCCTCCCTTTTCCCTCCAGGCCGCCCAGTCCTGCCATCCTCCCCTCGCCGCCTACTCCCGCCATTTCCCCGCTCCAGCTCTCCCCTCCCGTGCGCCACCGCCGCCACCACCATGCCGCCGAAGAGGTACCAAACTCCCCGCGCCTCGGCGCCTGAAAAGAAAGGGAAGGCCGGCAAGCAGCGGCCGAAAGGGATGACCAACACGGAGTGGGCGTTCGACATCCAGCGTCGGCAAGTGGAGAACGCCAGCCGCCGGCTGAGGGAGAAGAACTCGAGGCTGCGCAGGACGGCGGAGGCGTAGGCGGAGCAGGCCCATGCGGCCACTGTTGGGGTGCAGCGTGCGGCCGCCATGGCGGGAATGGCGGTGCCGGCCTACAACGCTAGGATCCACATCCTCGGGAGCCAGAGCAGCATTTCCCCGACGCCGTCCAGCCACTCGAACACGGTGCCACACCTTCCTCGTTTCTCACCGGGCAACGACTTTTGACCCGCTCGGCGGCTCCAACCCCAACTCCCTCACCAACGACACATCAGCGGCCCATTGCCGCCTCCCTGCTTTCACGCAGAGGCCTGGCTTCAGTCATTTTGCCACGAGCAGCAGCCAGAGCGTCCCCAACCTGTTCAGCACCGGCAGTAGCCAGAGCACCCCAACCTGTTTCGCGCCGGCAACAACCTAATTGATCCCAACCTTTTCAGTGGATCACACTACGATGACCGCACGAACGAGTCCATCATGGCCGACATGATCAACGGCAGCTCCGCCTAGGCTTTCACGCAAGAGAAAGCCACGGCATATGAGGAGGATGACGGTGACACATGGATGGATGAGTTCTACGCAAACGCGGAGGTAGCCGAGGCTGAGGATGAGGTGGTGGAGGTACTGGTGACCATCGCGGTCGACCTTAAAGGGAAGAAGAAGGCAGTGGAGGCGAAGGGGGAGAAAAATAAGAAAGGAGGCGACGGATGCAGCCCCAATTGAAGCTCGAGGGAGGATGAGTGTCTCGTCGAGGCTTGGAAGACTGTCAGCATAGACCCCTTCACCAGCGCCAACCAGAACTCGGACTGCTATTGGAAGAGGGTGGAGGCAGCGTACGATGAGCGGCGGTTGTTGGATCCCTACTTCAAGGTCTTGCACCACGACCGCAATGACTCCAGTATGTCTCACCGTTGGTCCATGATCCAGCACACCTACAATAAGTGGCACGGTGTCATGGAGGAGGTGCGCCGCGTCCATGTCAATGGCACCAACTACGACGATCGGGTAAACAACCCCCATCGTCGCCCGCTCCCGCCCATTTCAAACTTGTGTCCGACTTGTGTTTTTCGTAGATGTGGGCCATGATCTCCGCCTACCGCGAGGACAACGACGACAACGAGTTTAAGTTCATCCATGTCTTTGCATGGATCGAGGGGTGTGACCAGTGGGGAGAGTCGTGGACCTCTCTCACGAAGGCCAAGTCCAACAATTACGACCATTCGGACGGCGCCATCTACGGCATCGGAGGGCTAGCCCGTCGGACACATGAAGGCCAAGGCCATGAGGGACGCGACACCGGCCATTGCGAAACTACACCCATCTATCCTAGCTTGCATGACCGACGCTTCCATGAGGGCGGAGTAGGCCACCAGGTTGGATCCGTCATTGAGCGATAGGACATCAAGATTGGCCTCATCAAGGCCAACATGGTGGCAAAGAAGAGGAGGGAGGACTTGGCCTTGATCCTCTCCGAGAACTGAGCGATCGCTAACCAGAGCAGCAGCCCGACACCGGCGACTGCGCCCCCGACCCTGACCCTGATATCCACCTAGCCGAACACCATTGTTTCACCGTCGGCGACCCCTAGAGGTGCCTCCTACCGCGGCGGATGATCCCCTTCCATTTGATTTTCATGTTCCCCGTAAGTTTATTTTAATCACAGATGGACTTGTATTCCGGTGATTTGCGGCAATTGCACCTCCTGAACTATGATGTGCCCGGTGGTGGCAAAACTATGTTTACTTTCTGGCGATCTTTTGAATGTTTGAATTTGAAATTGCGATTTGGGGGGTTGTTTAGGGGCGATGGCTGGGAGGCGGTGACTGATACATTGCAAATGTATCTATAATTTTTGATGTTCCATGCTTGGTTTTATCCACTTTCTTGTGTTTTATTCCAACTTTGGAGTACTTTTCATATGATTTCTTGGACTAACCTATTAACAAGAGCCACAGTGCCAGCTGCCTGTTTTCTGCTGTTTTTGGTTCTAGGAAAGTCAGAAAATGAATATTCTCGAAATTGGATGGGACAAAAGCCAAAGTGCCTATTTTTCCGGAAGTGATCAAGTGCCAGAATACGAGACGGAGAAGGGCCAGGGAGCCACCACACCACCTGGCCGCGAGGCCAGGCCTAGCCCGCGCTAGGGGGTGGTGTGGCCGCTCCCGGCACCCCCTCGGCCTCTCCTTCCGCCTATATATTACCCTCAGGACGAAAACTCTAAGTACCCGATCAAAAATCCACGAAAGAGTATGTAGCCGCCGTCATCTCTATCCCTAGATCGGGAGGGATCTAAATCTCTTCCCGGCACCCTGCCGGAGAGGGGAATTCACCCTGGAGGCCTTCTTCATCACCATGCAAGCCTCCGGTGTGATGCGTGAGTAGTTCATCCTTGGACTACGGATCCATGTAGTAGCTAGATGGCTGGTTCTCCTCCTTTGTGCTTTCATGTTTAGATCTTGTGAGCTCCGTTCATGATCAAGATCATCTATTTGTAATTTTGCATGTTGTGTTTGCGGGGATCCGATGGATATTGAGATGCTATTTCAGATTGATTATTGATTCTAGCATGTCTTTGTTATTTGAGATCTTGTATGCTTTCCGTTGTTAGTAGCTATCTTGGCCAAGTAGATGCTAGCAACTCCAAGAGTCAGTATTTATGCTCGATAGTGTGTTCATGCCTCTGGTAATCTGGGGAAGTGACAGAAATCTCTAAGGTACTAGATGTGTTGTTGCTACTAGGGAGAAAACAACAATCCTTTGTTCATAGAGCAATCATATTGTTTACTTTACACGCAGTTCGTAAAGCAATAATCGGTTGCTTGCAACTTAATACTGGAGGGGGTTGGGATGATAACCTGAAGGTGGATTATTAGTCATAGATGCAGTTGGATGGCGGTCTATGTATAATGTTGGAATGCCCAATCAAGTCTCAAAGGAGTCAAGATGATTAGTATATGCATGTATTGCTTTCTCGGTGTTTGTCAATTGCCCCGCTGTAATTTGTTCACCCAGCATGTTATCTATCTTAAGGAGAGCCACCTCTAGTGAACTATGGATCCCGGTCCTTTCTTTTACATACAATCTACAATCTTTTACTGCTTTTTGTTTACTTTCTGCAAACTTTTACTTCTTTCCATTCAATACGTTTAATCCTTTATTTTCCGCAAAACACGGTGAGATTGACAACCTCATCGCAAGTTGGGGACAAAGTTCTGTGGTTGTGTTGTGCAGGTCTCCACGTTGCTACTAGCACCGGTAGTGCGCCCTGCCAAAGCTCAGCTAGTAACACCTTTGAGGTGTTTCCTTGCTCCTACTAGTTCGATTAAACCTTGGTTTCATAACTGAGGGAAACTTGCTGCTGTGCTCATCATACCTTCCTCTTGGGGTTCCCAACGAGCTCTACATCAACACCTCCATCAAGCAATTTTCTGGGCGCCATGCATTGAGCCATCAGTGAGCCATGATAGGAGGTACCTGTGTCAGTGCCCCCGTAAGGCCAAATGCCAGACCCCGTATGGGGGGCGAGTGGGGATTCTCTTAGAGCATTTCCACTCTCCCTCCATTTAACATCCGACTAATGGACTTTGGGGGGCTGTTTGGACGGTAGCCGGCTAAAAAATTGATGTTATCGTCCAGTCCAAACCCCCATACCAGAGAGGAAAGATTTCTGCATGTAAGGCTAGAGGTAGGCTAGCCATTTGAGGAGGAGAATGAGAGGAGAGAAGAAAGATTCCTGCATGTAAATGTGAGAGGAGAAACTGCCATTTACATGCACGTCAGCGCCCCCAGCAGCCCCCCTATGGGCTGGGTTTGCATCAGGGTGCCAAATGATTTTTCTAATTTAGGGGGGCTTTAGGGGGACGGTTGGGCGCGTTTTTTGTCATTGGCGCCCCCTTATCCGCTTGGGGGGGCTTTAGGGGGGACCGAGTGGAATTGCTCTTACAATGCCTAGCATGACATGGCCTATAAGACATGTTTTTTAAGAGCAACCACATATTTCATTAAATGAAAATCAAGTTAAAAAAGCAACACAAGTGATGCTTAAAGACAAATCAAAATAAAATGATGCATGAGACTGAGCGTCCTCCGGAAGATGTGAACCCTTCCAGCCTTTGTCTCCTCCTAGTGACACGTGTTCATATTTACAATTTTTTGTAGAGTTTTATACATGAAGTCAATGTTTTCTAATGTTTTATCAGGTTTGATCTGTATATACCACGTGGTTTATACCCCTCATGTTGTGATTTGTAGCAGTATCCAAGGGATAAACATGCCCCTCGTCAAAGTATACCGAGCACTCTGAATATACATGATGGGCTAGTGATATCCTTAATTCTTTTCAGTATCCTCTTACTGGTAGATGTGTTATGTAGAAGCATCCTTGTTAAGTTTAAACATATCTAGAATTTTTAATACTCGTGCCCATCCGACTAATACAATACTCGTTCCCCTCCATCCCTCCCGTCCCTAATGTCGCCCCCGCGTGGCGGCAGTGGAGGGAACCCTAATCCCGCCACCACAAGCCCCCACCTCCCTCCCCCTCCTCCACCGCCGCCAGATGGTGTAGCCGGGCAAAGCCTAGCAGGGGTCGGCGCCGACAGGGATCCTTTGTACTCTTGCACTCGCCTGGCACCATGGCGGGGCTGGTTCTCCGACGCTTGTGGTTGTCGGACCTCCGGCGTGTGGCGGCATGTGGGTGAGGTGGCGACGTGGCGGAAGGCGTGGTGTGCGGGCTGGTAGCGACCGATCTCCGGCGTGCTAACGGCGGCGGGTGGTGCAGCTGCAGCCTGGGCGGACGACGGGCCAATCTCGGCCCAATAGGTTCGGACGGGCTGCCATTTTCCCGCTGCATCTCGATAACTCCCATGACAACACCATGGAGGTTGGGGTTAGTCCCGAGGCACGAGGAAGATGGTAGAGGCGGCCTACTTCTCCATCAAAGGTGGTCGGCCTAGCTGGTTTGTGGATCATCCCACTTCCAGCACCGGCGATGAGTTAGGGAGGTAAGGCTGCCAGTGAAAACCGATCCGTTTTGGCGGGCGATGGCGGAGTTCTATGATGTTACCTTGTTGAAGGCATTGTCGTGCAGCTTTTGCTGATCCACTCATGTTGCTCTAGGGAAAACCCTAAGATCTGGCTTCCAGGTCGGGCGATGGCGGCACAACAGTGTCGCATTCTCTCTTGGGAGCATCGTTTGTGGAGCAGCATTGGGTGGAAGAGGAAGGAGCGGTGGTGTCAGTGGCTAGTGTGGCGAGAGTATGTGCATAGATCTACAAGTTGCAGATGGTTTGGCAAAAGGTAGTAAAGGCGGCGACATCCGGAGCGTGTGCGTGGGTACCGTTATGTGGATAGGCTGGGCGGATCTAGGGCACCTTTTGCATGAGTTCGAGCCACCATGCCCAGGCACTTCGGCTTCTCTTGGTGAGTCGCTATGAGAGTGACTGTGGGGCGGGATCAAAAAAGGCAGCTAGGTGTGTGCTAGATCTCATCGGGGCGCTGGCGATATGGCTATCATTTTGCTGATGTTTTGTTTTTGGCGAATTCGGTTTGTTTGATCTTTGTAATGGCTTTTGCCAAACATTGTGGTTCTAATAATGAATAAAGTTTGTGTGCATCGCTTCATTGATCAAATTGTATTACAGTAAGAAATGATTTAGAATTCTAGAACTCTGATCTGGAGCCTCTTCAAAAGTTCATATATTTTAGTACTCTCTCCAATCCAAAGTCATTGACTTGGATTTGTCTAGATTCATATGTATCTAGACATGCTTTAATACTAGATACATCTAAACCTAGACAAATCCAAATCAATTATTTTAGATCGGAGGGAGTATTGGTTTTGTAGAATGATTATGTTCAGGTTTTTACATGCATGGTTATAGATACTTCCTACAAGAGTTGTATCTAAAAATCGATATTTGGAGATTCTTCATCGAAAGTGCTTATTTAGCATAGACGTTTTAGCAGCATACATATATGGTGAGTATTGATAGTAAGATGTCTTGTGTGCAGTTATTTACATATCATGATCATTTAGTTTTCACTTTGAAACATATGTTGACGTGTCATGCTATTGTTATGAGCATATGGCAACATGATTTGCATTAGCACATTTTGGTTAACATTTAAGTGAACTGAAGGGTGTCATGAACGTTACTTGTGTGTTAGGGTTTACCTTCTAGGATGACCCGATCTTCCACAATTCTCAGTTGTAGGTGGAGGATTTGTGAGGGGGGGAGAGATATGGAATTGAATGCACACGCAAAGAAATTAGCAAATCCACACTCAACACAAAATAGAAAGTTTGTCGTTGGCTCACTCTGGTGGCTACTGGTTCAACAAAATCCGTAGGATCGGTGTTGATCAAGACTCTCTCTCGAACCTAATCAGTGAGGGATAAGAACCTTGGTGAGATCTTGATAGCTTTCAAAGAGATCACTCATTTGAAAGATCTTGTACAACATGGATGCACAAAGGACAAAATCCAAAGAGGTGGGGGATAAATATGTCTTCCCGAGAAAGGAAGATGAGACCAGAATAGATAGATTCCTCAAGGGGTAGTCTTCTAGTTCTATTATCAAGTATCAAGTCAAACGGTGAGCCACAAGGGCTATTTATACTCCCTTTGTTTCAATTTACTCTGCGCGTTTGACTGGACATGGAAAACAAGGAAGCATGTTACTCTCTCTCATTTTCATCAAAAAATCTAGGAATTTTTGGAATGGATAGAATCAACATGGAGCTACACATCTAAAAAACGAAGGAGTAAGAAAGTGAAAAACAAGTTAGTTCTAGCACGCCTAGGTATGCGCACTCGGTCAAATGCGCAGAGCTTTTTGAAACAGAGGGAGTAGTACTTAGGGCGAAGGGGTAGATAAATAGAATATTCTAGGGTATAAAACCTAGATCTGTGCGCAGACAGGTAGTTCTGGCGGTAAGTCCAACGACGTCAGGCATGGAGCCGGTTTCATTCCGGTGGGCACTTGGTTGGTCCGGCGGGCGTCATACCCGTATACTAGGAGCCATTTCGATGAGGCACTAGGATTGGAGGGTGTCCGCTAGGTCTAGCGTCGGTTTGAGCGGAAGGCTCTAGTGGCAGGTCTGGCTGGCTGGTTCTGGTGCCAGGTTAAGCTGGCGGTTCCGGTGGCAGGCCCTGCTGGTCGGGTCTAGCGCTGATTTGAGCTAATGCTCCTTTTTGCATGCACTTCACTCCGTCTTCTATTGACGTTCTCTCTTGGCATCTTCCTTAGGGTTCATAGCTGAGGATACACAAGGTATTGACATGAAGTAGAAGGACATTCAAAGGGGAGTCAAAGCCACACATAGAAAGGAGAGTGTTCACCTTGTCATGTAGGAGATTTGCTCGGGCACGAGTCATCGGTCCACTTGGGGGACTTGGAGTTGTAGATCTAGTGACATCGTAAGGACACTCTACATCAGGTCCCCCCTTAGAAAAGATTCGTCATCGACTCTTGATCATCCTCATCGCCGGGTAGATTGATTTTATAACTCTTTAATGTTCCTTTCTATGAAGCCTAGAAAGCTCACAACAAAAGATAAACAACACTCAAAGAGTAGCCAATTCATGAAGATTATAACACGAGTCCTTAAGTAGAAGGAAGTCACCTTAGGGTGTAGAAATAGCTCGTATAAACTCATCTATACGGAAATCTCTAAAGTTTGTCTTGTCAACTCATGGTTGGTAGAGGTTGACATGTATGCATTTGTACCTTCACACAACATAGACCAAGCAAAATATTTTTGTGTGTGATAGAGTAGAATGTCATTCGTGGCATGTCCATTATGGGGGTGCTCTCAAAAGATCTTTTTGGCAACTCGTGCTCGATCAAGGTTGTCATTATAGTGTGGGTACCTACACACAACATAGGAAAAAGGAAAAACGTGTGTGCATGGTAGATAAATACATCATCCATCATGATGTATCTTTTCTTGTGCACATCACCATTAGTATCAATCAAGTTTATATTATGTGCGTGGTGAAAATACAAGTGGAGAACATGCTTATCATGGCAATTATCAAATCTCTCCAAAAGTTGAGAATGCTATGGGGGTAATCTCATTATAAACCATATGATAAGTATTGTTGCAAGCAAAACAAGTGAATGCGTAATTATTCATATTATTGCAAGAAACGAGAGAAATTGAATACGATCATGACAAAGCATGTCCGAAGCAATAGCATGGTTGCCTACAAACATAGGGAAAGAGAAATTGTTCGTCTAGTTTGTCGCAACACAACAAGAAATTGTATCATCATTGCAAGCAACAATGGGAAAATTGAAGCAACTATGACATGGCATGTCTATGTCAACATCATCATAATTATGCAAGTCCACTAGTGGGACACTCTCATCATCAACGCCCTTATTTTTACCTTTGTAGTCCCTCTCATGAGAAGTGGGTGTTGTGGTAGTTGGAGCCTCCTTGTGGCCAACTTGTTCATCATCTCCAAATAATGGATTGGTGACCCACCTTAAGGCTTATTGATTCATGTAACCTAGCACATCATGAGAAAACACACTAGAGGTAGAGGTAAGTCGTTAGGAATCAAAATGGCCCTACTTGACCTATCAACTCTCACTCTCACTCATGCCCTCCAAGCGCAAGCATTCAATCTCTCGTGTGGTGGAGTCACTCATCTCACTTTTACTCTCACTCAAGTGGGCTAAGTGGCTCTCATATATACTCACGTGGGTTTGGTACCACATCATCACTCAAGCATATAGGGATAGGATCGGTTTTCCCAACTCCATGTGACTCCTTTGGTGAAGGGAAAGTCCTATGCTCAACATCCTCAACCTTGTCGTTGTCTTGTACTTTGGGTGCCATTGTGGTGGTGGAACTAGTGGTGGAAGGCAACATATGAAGAGGCTCATTTATGTTGGCCTTTGACGTGATCTTATCTATTTCATCCAATTGTTTGGATAACAACTTGCACTCTTTTATCTCGTGTGGAGTCATATTTTTTATGTACTTGTCCAACTTGGTGAATTAGAGGTCCATCTCTTGCTTGTATGACATTTTTGGAGTGCTTGAAGAAGAAGTTGCGTTGAAGTTCTTGTAGTTGGATGCTTCATCTTGGACTTGAAGTTTTGTCATTGAATCTTGGTGGCATGAAAGAGCATCGGCGCTTGGTGCCACTTTTGTGGGGTCACTAGTAATGGAAGGCGTCTTATGGTGATTGTGTCAACGGAGGTCATTGGCGTGCCTTGCTGAAGGTTTATGTTGGTGACACACTTGTTCATCCACATGACACTCGCGATGATGATCATTTGTCGTGGCACTCTTCTTGTGATTGTGGCGCCTTCTTGAGCTTGACACCTTAACTTTGACGATCATGCTCATGTTCTTGGCAAAGTTGCCGTCCATGTTGTTCTTAAGCTTGGAGAGGGCGCTATCCAACTTGTCCATTTTATTGTGGTACTTGGCTTTCATGTGTTGGTCTAGACCATCAAAGCGACTATCCATCCTCTTGAACTCGACTTGAGTTTCTTCGAATTGTTCATCTTGGCACTTCTCAAGAGCGGAGCAACGTGAATAAAACTCTTCTCATATGGTGAAGTGGCTAGCCCTTGTCATGTATGGTCCTTCATCGTGCAGAGGAGCTTCACTACTTTCCACCGGTGCTATCTGTCACGGGCAAAGAGAGTTGTATATGGAAGTGGAATTTGTGGGGAGGGTTAGATCTTTACCTCACCTTGAAGATTCGTATCGAACAAGTAGCCACACTTGTGAACCAAACTACTTGTGAAGCAAAAGCGCAAAAAAAAAAACGTCACACTAAGAACGACTAAGACACTCAAAGCCGTATGGTTAATGGGTTGGGATGGTGGAAAACCAAACGAAGCGACCAAAAGAAAATGATATTGTCCAAAATGGATAAATTTCAAAGATCCAAAGGAAAAGGTTACGATAAAAAGACAAAGAACACACATGTGGAGATAAATAGGGTAAGCACGACTATGGAAAATGAGCAACATAACCTATCAAAACTATGCTCGGTTGTCATGCCAGTGCAAGAAGAGACCATAGCTTGTTTGACAAAAGAGTATGAGCAATTAATTTGTGTACTTTCCTTAGCCGCGCTTTCTCTCTTGTTTATAAGCTTTGAGACTCTCTATACTTTAGGAGACTATGTATTTTTTATCTTTTTTTTAATTTTTGCTCTCACTATCACTATCCAAGGACAAGTGCGCAATGCTTGGGAAAACACAAAATGAGCTACTCTTTTTAGGATAGGTAACACAAAAAGGATGATATGGGGTTAATCAAGGTGGAGCAAGTTATACCTTAGGTATAGTCGATGACGCACTTGCAACCTGTGTTGGGAAGATGTTCGGGTGGCATGGTGTCGACAAGCTCGAGTGATGAAATTACGGAATCTTGTTGTTAATTTAGCGACACACACATGAGACACAAACAAAACAAGAGGAAACTATCAAAAATTAGGGTCAGAAAATTTTCGGCAGCTCAATCGGCGGTGTCGAGGCTGCTGTCGAACTAGTCGTCGTGGAATCTGACGACACTAGGATTCTAGCCGGTTCAGTTTCGACGGCAGGTCCGGCTCGCTGGGTTTCCCGCCGGATTGAGTTCGTGAATAACTCCAAAACTTTGATCCATCAAATCGGGGAAATTTTTCCAAAATTGAGACTGGGGAAGGTCAGGGAAGGTATGTCGACACCAAATGCAACAGATCCACGGACCAAAACCACAAAGAACTCACAAAATCCAAAGATCGATCTGAAGGTATCTTGGGATCTTTTTGGGAAATTTTTAAATTTATGGTGGAAAGAAAATTTGAGGAGAATTTGGTGATAAAATGAGGGCTCTTGATACCAATATGTTAGTGTTACCGTCTAGGATGGCCCGATCTTTCACAATTCTTGGTTGTAGGCAGTAGATTCGTGAGGGAAGGGGGAGATTATAAGGGTATTTTACCCTCTACTGTTTTTGGTTGGCAATGACACCGTAGTTAGAGTGGACTAATGTTGCCTACTAGTGTCTTACACGGGCTTTAGTCTAAGGGTGTGTTGGAAGATCGTCGGAGACCCTCCTATTTCGATAACGAAGCTTTGTTCCAGAGTTTTGCTTCTATGTAACTTGAGTCTTTTAGGAACTCCACACTAATAAGAGGGGTATTCTCAATGAGTTGGTTGGGGACCAATTCCAAATCCCTTTGGTAGAAAGCAATAGGAGGTCCCGATCTACATTTCCACCAAGCCAAAGTTCATTCCCCCCTGAGTTCATCGAGTTTGCTTGTTACTCTTGGTTTGTGGGAAACCCTAGACGGGTAGGGTCGCTTTGAGGCATTCGGCTTGTGATTTGCTCCGTGGAAAGTCTGTGAGGGTTTAGAGACTACCTTAAAGTCTACCACGATCAAGTGAGCTATTCCTTCTTGGAATAGGCTCGGAGAAGAAGGTGAGCCTTCGTGGCACTGGGGAATCCTTTGTGTGACCTCACACCTCTCCAACGTGATGTAGCCCCCTTACCAAAGGGAGTGAACATGGGAATACATCTTCGTCTCCGCATGCTTCGGTTATACCTTAACCGAATCTCTTACTTTTGTTGTTTATCTTGTGATAGCCTTCGTGCTTGAAGTATCTTATAGCATCATCTAGGTTGCCTCACCTAGTTTTTATTTAGGCACACTTATATTCTGCAAAGCCTAAAACTTGCAAAAGATTATAAAGAAATTTGTAGAAACCTATTCACCACCTCTAGGTATACCATCTTACACTTTCAGAGAGATATGGAATCGAACGCACACGCAAAGAAATTGGAGAATACACACTCACGCAAAGCTTGCCGTTGGCTCACTCCGGTGGCTACCGGTTCAACATAATCCCTAGGATCAGTGTTGAGCAATACTCTCTCTTTAACCCAATCGGTGAGGGATAAGAACCTTTATGAGATCTTGATAGCTTGCAAAGAGATCACTGAGTTCAAAGATCTTGTACAACTTGGATGCACAAAGGGAAAAATCCAAAGAGGTGGGGGGTAATATGTGTCCCCGAGAAAGGAAGATGAGACCAAACTAGATAGATTCCTCAAGGGGTAGTCTTCTAGTTCTATTATCAAGTCTCAAGTCAAAGGGTGAGCCACATGGGCTATTTATAGTACTTAGGACGAAGGGATAGGTAAAGAGAATATTCTAGGGCATCAAACCTAGATCTGTGCGCAGACAGGCAATTTCGTCGGTAAGTCCGGCGGCGTCGGACATGGAGCCGGTTTCATTCCGATGGGTGCTGGGTTGGTCCGGCGGGCGCCAAACCGGTATATTGGGAGTTGTTTCGGCAGGGCTCCGGGATTGGATGGTGTCCACCATGTCTGGCGCCGGGTTGAGCTGGCAGTTCCGGCGGCAAGTCCGGCTGGCCGCGTCTGGCGCCGATTTGAACTGTTGCTCCTTCTTGCGTGCACCTGACTCTGCCTTCTCTTGAATTTCCCTCTTGGCGTCGTTATTTGGTTCATAGCTAAGGATACGCAAGGTATTGCCATAAAGTAGCAGGCCAGTCAAAGGAGAGTCGGAGTCACACATGGAGAGGAACGAGTTCACCTTATCATGTAGGAGGTTGGCTCGAGCATGGGTCATCAGTCCACTTGAGGGACTTGGCGTTATAGATGTAGTGACGTCGGTAGCACATGCTGCATCATTGTGTGACCTCACATTGGGTTTCTACCATGCTATTATTTTGTCTTTTCTCCTTGCTAATTAAACGGGAATTGAACCAGCTAAAATAAGCATCCTAGGGAGAAATCACATGAGTGGTGTCTATTGCAAAATGCAATTAATTCGTGCTGAATAGTAACTAGAATTTCTTCGAGGAAGTACTTGAAATTCAAAGAAAGTTACTCCATGTGTCCCCTGTGATTTAATTGATCGGTGAATCACAAGAAAGAGGGAACATAGTTGAAGTTACAAAATCCCAATAATGCATATGTCGCACATTAGCTTTCTACTTTGTGCGTCACACATTTAGAGAAACGCCGCTAGGTGGCCAAGCAAGTCGGTAGGAGCGGCTTTCGAATGTTACAAATTCTGTGTGTGAACTCAGACTTATCCTTTGCTAACGTTTGTGCGTGAACTTAAACTGAGGCTCAAAGTTCAGGTTCTAAGACCCAGTGAATGGTGAGAATTCAGCTATGATGAGATGACTGTCATGTCTGTTCTGACTTGCACATAACTACTCTCTCCGTTTTAAATATAAAATGTTTTAACTTTGTGAAAGGAGTGTATCTAGACTTTTTTTATTGTATAGGTTCACTTCAAATCTAGATGAACCTACACACTAAAAGGAGTCTAGATACATTACTTTCACAAAGCTAAAACATATTATATTTTAAAACGATGGAGTACACGTGAAGTCCCCAAAAAATTAGTGTGCGCATAAAAACGGAAATTTGCAGATGGATGAAAATATGTACTAACTTATACATGAAGTCAATGTTTTCTCATGTTTTACCAGGTTCAATGAACACTCTCTGAGTATAACTGCTGGGCTGGTGATATCCTTATTTATATTCTCGGCGGTAACCCATATTGTGTTCTGCGGGATGTTTCTGTGATATTCTTTTAAATGGACAAATTTGATCTGGGCAGTCCTGGTGAGCATTCAGGTAAAGCATTTTGTCTACCGCTGCAAGTCATTGAGGTAAATCCTTTTGTTGCGCCTGATAAAATCTTTTGCAATACTATTTGTTTGCTTTGGGGAGTGTTTTTGCACTTAGTTAGACCTGTGGTTGCTCTGGCTCCATTTCAGTCGGTAGAGATGTTCCTGCAATGAGACAACTTCATAGAATCATAAGAATCGCCTGAATGCAGATTTCCTTCGCACCTGCTCCCTCCGTTTAGAATATAAGACGTTTTATCTTTATAAATCGAATGTATCTAGATATTTTTTAGTATATACTCCTTCCGTTTTAAAATACAAGATGTTTTAGCTTTGGAAAGCAAATGTATCTAGACTTATTTTAATATGCAGGTTCACTGAGGTTTGGAGTTAATCTACACACTAAAAGATGTATAGATACATTTTCTTTACAAACCTAAAACATCTTATATTTTGAAACGGAGGGAGTAGGTTCGTAGAGATTCAAGTGAACCTATACACTAAAATGCGTCTAGATACATTTATTTCACAAAATTAAAATATCTTATATTTCTGAACGGAGCAGATGATTGCTTTCTGGAGTACTGAACATCCAATGGGGGCATGTATATCTTCAAATTGGCCAGTCTCAACATCAAGGACACAGATTGCTCGCAGCTACGGATACTTTTTGCAAGGTTGTTGTGTCAAATGCGAACAATTTTTCCAGATGCGGGTGTTTTCTTCAGGCGGCACCAGAACAGAAAAGGTGCAGCCTGACACAAACTGGCAACCAAGGTAACAGAAGCACCGGAATCCCCCATCTCCATGCACTAGTATCAGCACATTACAATACAACTATACAAGTAATCTAAACAAATGATATTGAAATAAACAGAACATATAGAGCATCAGCCGACAGGTTATTATTGTAGTTTAGACTAAATTCTGGTGAGATGACCCAAGATTCAGAAATATTACACTCTGAAGATGAGAAAATAACGGAACAAACAAAGACCTTATAAGACTTAACATACACCTTGCACTGACCCAAATTTCTGCAGGTGATAAAACTGATAATAACCAGACGGTTCGATTGCTTCAGCAAGTCACATAAACAACCACTTTGACATGAATTTATACATTACATATAATCTTCCCGGCGAAGTCGCAACATGGAAATAAACATATAACAAAATGGGCAACATCAACCTTTGCTGAAAGCTGTCATGGCAAGGCAGAGGGGCACGGACTGAATGCTGTGCCGCATGCAATCCACTGTTTCTTGCGGCTGCAAGGGAGCATGCAATCAGGAACCTTCTGCCACTCCTTGTTCAGAAGGTCGTATATCACAAGGCGGTTCATCCGCTTCGCCTTCAAGGAGAGCATGAGCAAACCGCTGTTACCCAGGCAAGTCATCCTCATGTGCTTACCGTAAAACTCTAAGCACCAGACATTTGGCATTCTGTCCACCTCCTTCCAAAGGAGAGTCATCCTCTGCAACTCCCATATGCAGACGCAGGTTGCTGCGTTCTTGCACACCAGGCCCACAAGCATGATTCTTCCCTGGAACTCAGCAAGTGTGTGGTCAGTCAGATGCAGCGGCAGTGGGATGATGAACTGAGTCCAAATCCCGGTGCTTACATCATATGACAAAACACCCTCTGGTTCTGAACACATGAAGTATAGCGTGCTGCCAACCGCGACAGGCTGTGATCTGAAATTTACAGCCAGTGGAAGTTTGATGCTCGGAGGGAAATCACCTGGCCTAGACCACATGTTCTGCACAGAGTCATAGACTTCATGATTTCCATCATTCCGTAGCCACATCACTTTGTAACCCTCGTTAGAAGTTGTTCCATTCAGTGCCATCCCCACTGACACCCTTGACCATGCCTGAACTGACCTTGGTGGAATTTCCTTTAGTGATTGCGTAAGAGGGTTGCATATGTAGAAATTCCTGTGGCTAAGATCCAATAAGCAGACAAGGCCACCTGCAGACGCCACTGGAATTACTATTTTAGCAGGAGCAACCGGAACAGAAGGGTGGTGCCATTTCTTCCGCGAAGGGTCATACATTGCTACATTGTTGCTCGCATTCTCGTGTGTGATTGTATAGAACCATGGCATTCCATGTGGAACTTCTGAGTACTGCTGAGAGAAGTTGTCTGAGCCTACCAGAGAACACCACTTCCGACAAACACTGCGGAATCGAAAAATTGCAGCAACTGGAAGCCTTGCTATGACAGTTTCAAAAAGGTCTTCAGGGAACTCTCTCCAAATATCCAGCTTCATTGGTTCAGCTGAGTTCAACAAGGATGCTTTCTCACCGTTTTTGTCTCTGCGCGGTCGCTTGCGAGGAGGAGATTGGTTAGTTTCCATTATCTTCAACAGTTCTGAGCTGTATCCAGTCCTTCCTCCACAGTGATCATCCTTGATTGAACCATGCTCAAAGTCAAGTAAATACCACCTGTAAGATATCAATATGCCCAATTAATCCATATTAGTTGATGGCAAAGAAAATCTGGAAAGTGTAGCAATAAGAGCTTTTGATTGCAAAGAAAAAGGAGATGAGATGATCGCCAGTTTTATGTAGTACAGAAGTTATGACTTTGACTTTGGAATAAGATATTCACAATTGTCTTCACAGATTGTCAAATCAAGAACACATGAATACTTGCTATGACATTTAGTAATTACACAAGGTACCCTGATCAAATAAAGGAATCTATGTGGCTATCAGGCGAAATATATATAGAGTTCTAGACAGGAACATGATACTTTTGTACTCTAGATAAGCAATGTGAATATGTGCACAGTCTAAGCAGAGTTTGAACCACTACCCAAACCTGTAATATTGCTAAAATTGTATTATAATTGACTTTTTTTAGTTACACTGACTTACTGAGCACAAGCAATAACACAGCTTTTATACTCCCTCCGTCTCAAAATAGATGTCGCAAATTTGTCTAAATTTGAATGTATCTAGACGCTATTTAGTCTAGATACATCCAAATTTTGAAAACTTTGAGACATCTATTTTGAGAGGGAGGGAGTAAATATGATTGCCAATTTTAGTATAGAAAGATCTATAGAACTTAACATACAAATGCATTGTTTATTCCCTAAAATACACAGCTTAACTATGCTAGATATAATCCGCAAACTCTAAGAACTGTATAAGTGCAATGCTTGATGAAGCACAGCAGTAAAGTGATGAATAAGCACATATCATTATGTTGTTCACTAGTCCGTATACACACAAGGAAGATGCCACAAGAGCTTGGATTTGAGCACCTTAGCATTAGCAATCAAGTAACCATGTTTCCTTTTTGTTTACTACTAGTAAAGGCTTGCAACTAGCCTTTGACGTTGACGCCACCAAAATAATAACTGTTTTCATTTTGTCGCCTGGTTCCTTGCCTAAAAGCTAAAGAATATTACAAAACGGTGCGCCTCCAAAGTCAACTTAATTAGGATATCTTAAGAGGAGCAGAAATGCATGCTCTAAAATAATCTCTACGTCACTTGCTATCTGTCTCCACGGTACCGCTTGGTGAAGCGCAACAGTAAAGGTGCAATGCTTGATGAAGCACAGCACTACAGCAGTAAAGTGATGAATAAGCACACATCAGCATGTTCTTCACCAGTCTGTATAGACAAGGCAGATGCCACAACCGCATGGAATTGGGCACCTTACCATTAGCAATAGCGTAGCCGTGTTTCCTTTTTTTTCTTTACTAGTTTAGGCTTTCAACTAGCCTTGACATGGACGCCGTCAAAACCATCACCGTTTTCATTTTGGGCCTGGTTCGTCGCCTAAATAAAGCTAAATACCAAAGAGTAGTAGAGTAGTACAAATGGCGCGCCTCTAAAAGCCAACTTAATCAGGATATCTTATAAGAGCGGCATGGCATGCTCTAAAATAATCTCCACGTCGCTCTCTTTCCAGGATCCATGGATGCGCGTGAGCAACCCAATCCTATGCTTAGAGGCGTAGGGCAATGTCAAACGCAAACCGGCTAAAATATGCTCCACTGCTATTACTACTACTACCACCGTGCCGCACGGAATACTACCAAAACAATAAGGTACGTATGAGACAAGCGCGAAGTACGGGCGACGCCACGGGGACAGAAGAATTCTTCCATTTTCCTGCGCCGCACGCCACCGCGCCCCGAGCTAATCCTTCCAGGGCGGCCAAATCAGCCAGCGCGGTGGAGGGGAAGGGGTGGGGGAAACCTGTGAGGTGCCGCGGCAAGGCTAACTAATAGCAGCGCCAACAATCAGACCGTAAAATTTGATCGAACCGCCCGCGGTGAACAGACCATCTGAGCGCTTCGGAGCGGAGGATCTACGCAGAACGGAACTAATCTCCTCGCTGCCGAAGCGCGCCCCCGCCGCCGCGGAGCAGCGAACAGAAAAACGGAGAGCGAACGGGAGGCGGAGGAGAAATTCCGACGAGCGCGCGCGGAGCAGATCCGAGTGGACCGGCGGGAGGAGCCAGAGGGCGACGGGGGGAGAGGAGGGGGGAGTAGCGAGGAGGTTAGGGGAGGAGAGGGGGAAGGGGTTTGGGATTGGGATAGCTTGCCTGGGGAGGGGGCCGTGGGCGTGGGCGTGGACGGCGCCGTAGAGGTCCCATAGCTCCTGCACCTGGCCGACCAGCTGCCGCAGCGCCGCCACCTCCCCCATCGTCGTCCGCCGCCGCCGTCGCCACCGTCGCGGCCGCCCGCGGGAGGCTGCTGCCTGGCTGGCTCTGTGCGTGTCCCTCCCTCCCTCCCTTCCGTTCCCCCACCTTTTCTGGGGGGCTGGCTTGGCTCGGCTCGTCGCTTTTGCCCCTGCCTGTCTGCCTAAATGCCCGCTGCTGCAGCCGTGTGCGGTGTGCCCCCGCGTGCGTGCTGTCTGTGTGTGACTCGTGCGTGCGCGCCCGCTGGCTGGCTTATATGGTGCGCGCCCGTGCGTCGCGTGTGCCGTGTGACTCTGCGAGATCTCCTGCTCGACTCGACACTGTGTTATGTGTAGCGGTGGCGCTGCGGTTGGTTGGTCGGGTTTGCTTTGTTGCGTTGCTTGTCGTGTGGTATGGTTGTGCGGTGCGGGTTAAGTAAGCATAACTGTTCCGGGGGTTTGCCTTCGCCGAGTTTAACCAAGACCACAAGGTAAGACTGACATGTACCCCTTGTTCAACTAAGTGTTTTTGAGCAAAACAATAATAAGGTAAATAAATATCGCGTCAAAATAAGAAATTTTCTTTTCTCGAGATGGTGGTGTCTACTTCGGCGCCCGATGTGGTGCCCGCCAATAAAAGCGTGCTCTATTAGGGCCTAATCGCCCAGATCTCGCGGTTTTTATGCCCACGTTGTGGGTCTTCTAGGATCTTCAACACGTCTACCAAGCTCGACACGAGATGCATACGCCGTTCATAGGCGATTGATGAAGCATTTGTTTCAGTGCACCTACCGGCTCTTCTTCCCCCACCTTCGTCCCCCTTGCCACACCGTCACTCCGCCCATCGGCAATGCCAAATGTCAATGCCCTAGATTAGGCGGCGCCAATCCAAGCATGATGAGAGCTCATTACTCGTTGCGGCCGCCAGTTAGGCGCCCAAATTGTCATGGTCAAGGTCGTGTTGCGTTGGTGTCAGTCATCTCCGTTTCCATTCTACCCCGCTCTTTCATCCTTCCTAGTTAATCCAGTTGCTCTCTCCTATCCACCCAAAGGTATCCGAGGTTACTTGTTGGTTGTTTCGTCAAACCATCTCCTCTAATCGCTAGCGAGAGAGTCATTTTAAGATTTGAGCCAGCCAAACATCTCTAGGTCTGACCATCACCATGGAAAAAGCCTTCTCTCATGGTATAGTTCTCTTCTCGTTGAGCCCCCTTTTCTCCTCGGTCCACATATAGAAGAAAAATGCCGATTATGGAGTATAAAATATCTATTACCAACATTCATTATAAGATAAGGTTCTGTAATAATGTACATTTAGTTGTGTTCGAACAAACATGTCCTCATGGATTCCAATCAGAGCGAGGCACAACGATATATACGTTGCTTTGTAAGCAAAGAGAAAAAAAAAAGAATCCCTGAGAAAAATTAAAGGCGCATGGAATGGAATGGGCGGTCACGTAGTAGTAGTTAAATGATTACTCGGGTGGGAATCGATCGACACCATAATGAAAAACTGCCTTCTCTCATTGCGTAGCTTTGAATGCTTTGTAATGAGTAGATTCGAGCGGCAACTTGTCCCCATCGAGCCGGATTCTGGCCCTGGTTGCCCAACAAGGCTCAAAATTAAAGGAGCATAACATAATGTGCCGCCACATTTTTCGAGTGGTGATCAGGACTCTAGCCTGCCTGCCTGCCCGCGGCTGGACATATAATGCATCAAACAGTTTTCTGTTGTCCCAAGGTTGGTTATCCAGCAGCAAATTAGGCTGTGTTGTTGTTTACTCAAGTATAGATTCTGCTGCGAGTAAATTAAAACAGTAATAACACAGCGCTGATGCAGTTGGGCGGTTGATCTGATCTGACGGGTAGATGGATGGATGTATCTTGCAAGGAAGCTTTCTTCCATTAATTATGAGGAAAGCGGGCGAGCAGCTGCGGATTTTATTCGTCCATATATTCGCCATCATGGCCGGCCGGCCGGCCGGTGGAAGCGGTGACGGTAACTTCCATCCGTCCTTCCGCCCTCGATCGCTCGCTCGCCAACCAAAGTGCAATCGATCGCCGGCGACGAACAATCCATCCATCCTTCCAGCTACGTAGACGTACGATCGACAGGTACAGGTGCCTAGTCACTGTACTAATCAATGCCCGCGGTGTAGACCGGTAGAGACGTAGAGTATGTAGTATGTACTTAGTGGAAACCATCATGGCAATTCGACATCATATTCCATGAGTGCCGCTATTAGCTAATTATAATCCGTCCCAATTGGTCATTAGATTTTTCGCTACTAGCGATCTAGTGCAATTAGGTGCAGCGCCGCAATGATTCGTAGGTAGCTAGTGCAGGTACGTCGCCGCAACGTATAAAATGTCCTTGAATTCTTAATTGGTTCTTGGAAATTTGAGGAAATTCGAATTTCAAAGAGTTCTATATGAGTTAATAAAAAAAAAATTTACGAAATTCTACCGATCTATTAAAAATCATCAACTACAGCACAAAAAGATCCAAAAGTAAAATATATATATATATATATATATATATATATATATATATATATATATATATATATGCTTTAAACTGCCTAGCAACAACTACAAGTGAGCCCAAGGCGCGTCACTATCCTCGCCCTCTACTAGAGACGGACAAAGCTTGTCGTAGTAGAGCTTGTTGTAACAGACAGATGAAAAGTCGTTGAGCTAAGGCCACGAAATACTAGCCTCCCAGAGCAGCAACCATCGCCATCGATGACAGTTGTAGACCGGAATAGACTAATCTGAAAAAATATCAAAGAACACGAAAATAGATCGGCTCCCGCGAGATCCGCCGGACACATGAATTCACGCGTCCTCCGCCGGCACTAGATGCACTACCGGAGCAAGGATAAAGCTGGAAAGCCTTATTCCGATTTTAGGATTAAGCATCGTCTCAACATCCCCAAAAGAGACTAAAAAACGGGTTAAACAAGAAACATAAACCCTCCTAGAGTTCAAGAAAAATATAAAACCTCCCGCGGGCTAGAGACGATGGTTTGGCACACCTCCAAGGTCCAAAGGCCACCGGAGGAGAACGGACGGGCATCGCCAGCGAGAGGGACGTATACCTAGATGGGTTGTTTCTCGCCGCCTCATCCTTGGGTGCTTCACGCACAACTTACCGTGTTGGCGTCGTAAGAGCACCTCTAACCCATCTCCAAAAAATTAGAGGACTAAAAGGCTCCCTATCCTTCAGGGGAGCAAATATAGTCCTCTAAATTTTGCGTCGTGGATCCGATCCTAAGTAATTTGGAGGAATAAAAATAATTTTTAACAAAATTTGCAAAATTAAGCACATGGATACATAAAAACATATACCACATAAAGACTCCTAATTCATAAATATCGATAAGTTAGTCATATAAAGTGATAGCATCATCCTAATTTACTAAAATCACACTTAAACACCATTATGGAGTGCATTACTAGCAAGGTCTACCTATTCATAATCGATACTAATGACCTAGCATCTCCACTAGTTTTTTGATTAAAATGGGTATGTATTTCTTTCCAAAATTGTTAAAATGGCCGGCCGGCTTCAACAATTGTTTGATGATGCCACACAAAGTACAAATCATTGTCATCATTCTCTGACCTTAGAGCTTCTTTCTTCTTCACCTTGTTATGAATATTTATTATTTTCAGATTAGGAAATTGATGAGCTTTAAATAAAAAATGGGGGTATACCGAAGTAAACTCACCTTGTTCCGGCGGCGCCGGGATGGGAAGGTGCGGGCGCAAGGGCTGGCGTCTGGGTTGGCACGGCTGCCGATGTCGGAGAAATTGGCGGAGAAAGTGGTGGTGCGGGTGGCCACGGCGCTCCTGCGAGCTCGGTCGGGGAGTTACGCCGGTGGCTAGAGGACGAAGACATGCCGAGGTGCGGATCCGGCCGTATCTCGACGAATCCTGGTTGTCGTTCGTCGAATCCGGTGACGGATTTGCAGCCAAGGAAAGTAGCTTGTGGCGGCTGATTCCGGCGGCGTTGGCTAGCCGGAGAAGTTCATGAGGGTCGGGGCAACCTTCTAGGCGTCGACGTAGGCTGGATCCGACAGCCTGTGTCCTGGAGGGCAATCGGCAGGGGCGGACGGACGGGTCGAGAGAGAAAATATATAGGAGTCGACCTCTCGGCCGCGTATATTTGCGAGTCGAAAACCACGACTCCTAAAAGTTTTCTCCTCTAAACGCCAATACGGGATCGGTTTGGTACGGTTTTAGCCTACCGTTAAAAGAGTACTCCCTCCGTTTTAAAATGTTTAAAAGGGAGGGAGTATATTTTAGAGATGCCCTAGCTCGGTCTCTGAGTTAACGAATTTCAGCACATCGGAGAGATCCTTAAGATTTGCAAGAGAGGCAGAGCAGAGCAGACGCTGCAGGGAATAAAGCAAAAGTGGGCCTCACACGTGTGGAAGCAGGGGTGCAAATTCGCGGAGCAGCTTCAGCTAGCTCGGCTGTGAACGGGCGGCACGCACGCACGCACGATGATCCACCTTTTCTTTTCCACCTTTATTTCTTTCGCGCTCACACAGAGGGCGAGAGAGAGAGAGGGGTACGTAAATTTAAGTCACAACACCTGCTTAACCCCGGGGGTTAAATCAGCTAAACGAGCAGTAGGGCTAGCTTGATCTAAAGATTATTATTACTTTCCCTAGTAAAACCTTTGGTCCTTTTATGATTTGTTTTGCGAAAACCTTTGCTCCTTTTTTATCGCTGCTTTTGCCCACCTCCTCCATCCATCCAGCTGATGATCTACCAGCTTTGGATGGGTAGGGATATTATCATTGCGTCGTTGAAATCCCCCTTTTAATTATTTCCTTGGGAATTCCTCTCCCTTTGCTTTGCTTTTCTCGTCCTCTGATCTACCGTCTCATCATCTATGATCTCCTGATGCCTTGGATCATTGCGTCTTTGAAGGTTTGCCCCCCGTGGTAATAATTAGCAATAATACTCTTTTTACCACTATAGGTCTTGATGGCCACAGGGAAAATCAAACAAACAAAACCCACTGGGAACGTTCGATCATTGATCCCGAATGCACATTAATCATTTCTCTCGTTCGCGTTTTAGGATCGACGGGCGTCTGGACGGGATTAATCTGACCGTAGACGGTGACGGGCACGCAGGAGCAGTGGCCAGTTGTTGGTTACTTCCTCTACCTGCAGAATTCTTCCTACTAGTACTAACTACCAAGCCCATGGATGATGAAGAATCATGATGGCCAATCATGTCCCCTGTAACTTACACTCCAAATCAGGAGGGGCTCTCCTCCTGACCGAAATTTCAAGCTAACCATCCAAAAGATACGCACGCACGCAGGTTGGGTCTCGATCGATCGGGTTGGCGATCGATCGATCGGGTCGTGTCGTGCGGATCCGGTGCTGGTGGCCACTCGGGATGGAATGGAATGGAATCATGATTGCTTCGCGTCGCTGCATCGCATCGCATCTCTCTCCCTCCGGGAAGAAACAAGAAACGCTAGTCCAAAACGGCACCCGATCGATCCTTGCTTTTAACTTTGCGACCACCAACCAACCGCTGCCGATGCCAACACTGTTTCCATCACGACTCAGGTACCCATTTCTCCACATGTGAGTATGTGACTGGGCTCTGCGAGTTGTAACATGGCGTGACCACGTGGTGAGATGGGTCGAGATATAGCGCACGCCGGCGCATCATGGCCTCCCTGAACTGAACTGAATCCTGGCCCGTTCATGACTTGTTTGAAGCGGCGGTTGCAAAGATGGATGGAACTCGTGATCGATCACTAGACGTAGGAATGTAGCTAGCTACTCTAGGATGGAATCATGGAACTATGGTCGGTCGGTCAGTCAGACCGATGATCATGGCCGATGACCGAGAGGTAAAATAAAAGTTGGTGGAGACTGGAGAGGAGTCGAACGACCGGCCGATCTGGTGCTTACGGGTTTGCGCATCTTTTGACGGCCGGCCGGGGTTTGAATCCTGCCGCCGAGGCATCATACTCGTCGAGACACACCGGCGGGTGCGTGCCATCTTTTTTTATTTATCTTTGATTCTCGGGACCGATCTTTGCTGAAAGCAGCTCCTGAAAGATCTTCCTTTGATCAGCGCGAGCTCCTGTGTGAAGAACCTCTGTCGGAACGGGAGAATTTTTATGGATATACAGCAAGCGTCGGCAAGGACGACGTCGTACCATCAAGGTAACGATTGTCACGCCGGTCACTGTTGTGCTCCTGTGTAGACCCCCATTGGCGCCGTCAAAATTAACAGAGATACGGGCTGATGGTCAGGCGGTTATGGAGGATGGATACAACGGATGATCTGCGGATGGACGGCGGGGACGATGGACAGACTGATGTACGTCGCAGCTAGCACAAGGACCTACTGTATTTGTCACGGCCGAGATCGCGATGATGGTGATGACCGATCGATCAGTCGATTCCAATGCTGATCTGAAAAACCAAGCCGAATCTCTTGTGGGGGCAACTGTGATGAGACACACATCACAGGTTTGTATTCGAAAGAACAAACGATCATGACCGACCGTGATTCCAGACGAAGCCTTTCTGTTGATCGCATATGCAGAGGAATGGTCGTGATGACGAGTTCATTCAATTCAAGAGAGAAAACAACTGCCGTGGCGAGGCAGGGAGGCAAAACGAACATGTACCATAGCTAGCCAGCCATAGGAGCCGGTGGGGGGTTTGGGCTATGGTTTCCATTGCGAGGAACCTTTGTCAAAGGATGCATCATGCCCGGCGGTAATCCGTGCGTCTCGGTCCAGCTTTCCCTTTCGCGCTTCCTCTGGTCAAGCTCCACAATCATTTTTTCCTCCGTTCCGGCCCATTCTATCGCATCATCCCCACGCAGGCTGTCGCCTAGGTCGCCTTCGCGTAGGAACTGTTTGGTTTTGTTTCGCACCCGCAGTTTTTTTGGGTACCTGCCTGACCCCTCTTCGAAAATTCCAACACATGTCGCCTTCTTCCGGCGCGCACAATCACAACTTTTCTGCAAATAAATATCTCTCACACTATGAATCTGATTGACGATCCATCTTTCATTGTCGATTTTATCTCGATGAGATCTTTTTTTTAATACAGGATGAGACCCTAGGCCTCAGCATCGAAAAGATGTATCCGGCCTCGCTTAACAAAGGACTGACAAAAAGCAAACAATAAAAACTGAAGTCATCACACAACATCTACAAAAGACGGAGTGGAGAATGACCTAACGCTCTGGCGGCTAGGGTTTTGAGGCGACTTTGGCGGCGATCGACTCCGACGAAGGAATCTAGTCCTGGACGATCCCTGTCGTGATCACGTCTCCCGTTCGGGCTGATCAAGGGCCTGTCTGGCACAACTTCCCGGCCTTGGCGGTGAGTCGATCGCGCGGGCGAGATCGGATCGGGGAGTAGAGGAGGGATGGCGGCGGAATCCTCGAAGGCGACGAGGGTGCACGAGGTGGATGAACTGCTGAGGAACCTGAACATGAGCGAGGCGGATGGAGATGGCTTGTTCTTGGCAAAGGAGGAGAGGGTGAGCCTCCCAGAGGTGAAGTGGATGGTCGTGTCGTCGGCAAGCTATTGACTGTGAAGGGGTTTAGCGAACAATCCCTAGAGAAGACGACGAGGGCGGCGCATGGAACCCGGAGAGGGAGCTGATGTTTAGGTCCATGGAGAAGAATGTGTCCATTGTTCAAGCACACTGCTTGGGCGATTGGAACCGCATAATGGAGGAAGGGCCATGGCTATTTCGGGAATGTGCGTTCATGGCGGAGAAGTTTGATGGGGCGACGACGGTGCCGTCGGTAATGCCCAATAAAGTCTAGGCTTGGGTCCAGATACACCGCATACCGCCTCTGTACCGAACTGATTCAATTCTTAGGCAACTTGCAGCAACGGTGGACGAAGTTGATCGTGTTGAACTGAGGGCGGTCTCCTTTGGCAATGTCGAATTCCAGAGGGCCATAATCAAATTGATTGCGGACAAGCCACTTCAAAAGGTGGTTACCTTCTCACATAAGGAGAGTGAGAGCATGATGCTCATGGTCAAGTACGGGAAATATACCAAAATTTTGCAACTTTTGTGGCAAGATGGGGCATGAGCATCTGGAGTGTGGGTCTAGTGAATTTGCAGAAACTGAGTTTCAGTATGGCAAGTGGATGCTAGCGGAGGAAGCGACCTCGCATCTGAGCACGCCCCGAGTGAGGCGGGATTTTGCACAGGCATGGGAGGGTGCTAGAGGTCGACCTAGCAGCACGACTGAGCGTGGCGGACGCTCGACTATACAGGGTGTACGTGGGCGTTTCAATGCGGCTCATGGTTGGGGTAATGGAGGAACATGGAAGGAGAAGATGACTAGTGACAATGCACCGAGGAAGAGGAACTCGGGAGAAGCAGGTCTGGTTGATGATATAGACGAGGCACTGAGAGATACAACGGCGAGCCTGTTAAAGTCGTTGTCGAAAGAGATGGAGCAGGGGGAGAAACCGAAGGCACATAAGTAGTTGGATATGACAGGAAAGGCTATTGTTGCCTATGATGTGCCGTCACCCCCACCGCAGTATGTACCAACGAAGGACGAGGAAGAATAAGGGCAATGTTATCCCAATGGTGGGCTCCCTAGAGGAGCACCTCCAACAACAATGAGTTGCTTGCCATGGAACTGTCGTGGTCTTGGCGATGCCGCGACAATCAAAGAACTTCGCGATTTCACGACGTGTTTCGCCCCCCACGAACTTGTGTGTCATTGAAACTCAAGTGCACAAGTCGAGGGTAGCGGCATTGACGAGGGTTTAACTCGTCAATGCCCATTGTTATGGACTTGGGTTTTGGAGAAGGAGGGAGCGCTGGAGGCATCAATCAGCTAGCAAACAAGCACACAGGGACGCAAGGTTTACCCAGGTTCAGGCCTCGTAGAGGTCCCTACTCCTGCTTGTCTGCTCTTGGAATTATCGAGGGAGTCGAAAGTTACAGGGGGTGCGCAGATGCAATCTGGTGATGGTTGTGGAAACTAGGGTTGTGTTCATCCTCCTTGCCGCCCCCTCCTAGCCTTTATATAGATATGCTAGGTCTCAGGTAGCAGGTCGAGTCGGTTACAGATTAGGGTTTGTCCCTTTAAACTTTCTATCTTAAGCTTCGTCTTGCACTGCAAGCAATCGGAGTCTCTGTGGGTCACTCGAATCCTGTATTGGGCCCTGGTAACACCGTGGGCTTCCATCATATCTAGACCGTATATACCAAGCTCGAGTACCTATAGGGTATACCCATGTCATTATCCCCCGAGTGTCCAGTGGAATCGCAGATTCGAGTGGAGACTTTATGAAGTCTATCGAACGCGTAGCCGAACATATTCTCGAGTGCTTTGATTGATGTCATAGGGATTGTTGATATATGTGCCTGATTCTTTCGATGTATCGGGATCAGTTAACTGCCTTAGGGCAAAACAACGTAATCTACTCAAACTCGAGTCCCCCCAGACTCGAATTCGGAAAAGTGCTGGTGTAATTCGACTCAAGCCGAGGAGGTCTTACATGAGTCAAATTCCAGTGTGTAAATGTGAGCACTCGACGCGTCCATCAAGGCATATTCATCGCACATGTAGGTACGGATATATTTCTGGCAGTGCGTAGTAGATGCGTTGCCAGGCCTTATTCAGGTCTTATCTTCATGCTGTAAGCGCGACATTCGAATTTTTTGTCATCGCGGAGATGATTCGGGTGGCCCAAGAGACGTAGTCTCTTTGCAGGGAAAATATGAGGCGGTGTCGCCGTATCATTCGAGTGTGGATGTTATCGACACACAGTGCAGTGTTCAGGAAAAATAATCATAGGGTGCACGGCCAACGCTCCCTATGGGAGTATCCCCCGAGTGCCTATTCGAGTCATAGACTCGAGTGGGGACTATAAGTACTTTACAACTGTTGTCGACTTTATTTGCTTGTTTCAGTCGAATGTGCTTCCAGTGCTCCCTATGGGAGTAACCAAGAGTTCACAATTGAATCGTTTATTCAAGTGAAGGGTTTTCATGAAGCTTGAATACCTGCGTGAAAGTCTTTCGGGTGCGCGACCAGCGCTCCTATTAGGAGTAGTCCTCGAGTGCTTGGTTGAGTCGAAGACTCGAGTAAGGACTAAAGTAGTAAAAAAATGTTCTTCAGCTGGGATTGATGACGTCAGTGCTGACGACGAGATGACTTCAGCTACCCGCGTGAGCGGCTTTGATGGGACGTGACGAGTCGTGGGTCCCACTTTCTGACTTTGACTTGACTGGGCGTGCGTAATCTTCTGTTTTAACTGCGTCTCCTCGATTTCCGTGTGTAATGGGAGTAGTGGGGGACGGTTCGCGTTTTACCCTTGCCACGCGTCAGTGCCGATGCACGCCACGTGTCTGATAGATTATCTACTGGTCGTTGGATGTCATCTGCTACGAGGTTAAGTAGGGGCACACCGTGCGGTAATTTCCCACATCTCTCTTCTTGCTCGCGCTTTCTCCGCCATTGTTTCTCTTCCTACTCCTTTGTGCACCTCTTCTCCGTGGCACTGGACCATCTGCGTGTCTTCCCTAGTTACTTCCTGCGCTCGTATCGCCATCGCAAGATGGGCAAGAAGAAAGGAGGCTCTTCCACTGGATCCGCGGCCACCATTGTCGCCGCCAAGAAGAAGGGAGGCACCGCCACCATGGGCACCAGCGCCGCCGACACTGGGAAGAAGAAGGGCGCGGGGACTCGTGTCACCAATGGGTCCTGGCGCCCATCTATCATCAAGCCCGTGGACCTATTCAATCTTCGTCAAGATGGAGCACTTCCTCCCGCAGAAAGCGACTCCCACGTGTCTGGCAAGGAGGTAATTACCGTTCCTCCTGCGGGATTTCGAGTAATGTTCCTTGCATTCATCATCCGCGATCTCTCTCTTCCCCTGCATCCTTTCGTTAGGGGTCTTCTCTGTTTCTATGGGCTCCAGCTGCATCAGCTATCCCCAAATTCGATTCTCTGCATCACTTGTTTTATCACACTTTGCGAGTGCTGGCTCAGAGTCGAGCCACACTTTGGTCTATTCAAGAAGCTTTTTAAGCTCAAATGTCAGTCGGCGTCTGGTTCGGTAGTCTACGACATAGGAGGCTGCAGGATCCACGTCGACTCCTCCGCCACTTACTTCAATATCAAGCTCACCACGTCTGTCCAAGGGTGGAGAGATAAGTGGTTCTACATCCGCAACCAGAAGGCCGACGGAGAACACTACGGACTTGCGCCCTTCGATCTCGTGGCGGCTTGCAAGAGGAGGCGCTCCTAGAAGAACGTCGTGATGCCCGGTGAGTCCAAGGAGACGGAGATGCTGTATCAGCATGTCTGCAACCTCAAAGGCCGTATAGGCAAAGAAGAAGGTGGCGTTGCGCTCATTCGCACGTGGTTGCGCCACCGTATCCAGCCTCTACAGGCCTGAGTCCATCCGATGTACCACTGGACCGGTGTGGGCGATGTCACTCGCATATCTATGGAGGGAATTTCTGTGGGTGAGGTAGATAGGAGGTTGCAACTGGTGACCAAGTACACCGCTAAGGAGGATCTCCCAAGCGAATTAGTCATGCCTCCTTTCGACGCCAACAACCCTCCACCTGAGGTAGAGTTTTCCTATGAAGTAGTCTGCATTTTTCGATTGGTTGCCAAGTTCTTAATGTAACTTAATGTTTCTTCTGATTGTAGGACTGGAAAGTGGCTTCCAGCTTGCCTCCTCAGCCTGAAGAGGTTATCCTGCGTGAGGCGGTGGAAGAGGACGAGTCGGATTCGACTGTCCCGATTGAAGAAGAGGAGGAAGCCCCCGAGTCTAGTGGCCACGGCACTCGCAAGTGCTCCCGTAGCGAGGATTCTGACGCTTCTTCACCGACGATGCCGGAGGGATCTCCTGCTGCTGTGGAGGAGCCTATCCCTGCTGTGCCTGTACGCGCCATGGCTCCTCCTGCTCGAAAGAAGCTGAGGTTGCCGAAGGAGTCGTCGGGGGACTCTTTTGATCTTGAGAACTATGACGGGTAAGTTGCTGATATCTGCGAGTGCATCTTGTTGTTCTTTGGGGTTTTCTTCTGATAGTGGTGCTGGTCTTGTTTGTAGGTAAACGGCGTCGTCTTCCTCCGACGATTGCTAGTTTGTGAAAGAATCTGGAGTCGTAGACTCCAAAAGCAAGGAGGTGGTTATATGGTCGCCTTCTCCTCCGGTGGCGACCCACTCCGGTGCCAACTCCTTGAGTTTCCCATATGCGGGGGAGCACCATATGGTTGCACGGATGACTACCCGTCATGCATCTTCGGAGTCCCTGGAGGAGCACGTAAGTATCTTTTTTGCCGCCGGTAGTCGAATTTGTGCTTTTGGTTATTGCTGAATCTTCGTTTCTCTTGGTGTAACTCATCGTGAAGGAATCTGCTCGCCTTGCGGAGCAAATCCTTGCCTTGGGTCGACAGCACGCTCTGCTGGATAATCGCCACCGCGCAGTCGAAGGTTGGCACTACTCTTTTCTCTTTGCTCTGTTTTCGTAGAAATTTGTCAACTAAATTGCTGTTATGCCCTGTCTTTTGTAGGTGAGCACAATGAACTTCTCCGTCGCATCACTTCCCTCGAGAAGGGACTTTCCACAGCGGAGAAAAGGCGCGATGAGATAGTTGTGGCTCTGGAGGAGTCACAGAAGCGTGAGGAGGACTTGCACGCTTCCACTGCCGAGAGGGAGAAGTTGTTCGAAGAACAACTTTTCTCGATTGCAAAGGCTCTCTCAGGTATTGTTCAGTTGCATCTGTATTTTTCCCTATGTTATTTCATGTCACTATGCTGATACTTTGTGTATGCAGATGCCGTCGGCGTAAGCTTTGACGCCCAGGCCCTGCGTCGTGTGGATGCTTTGGCTGGCGCAATAGCCGCAGTCGAGGACCACATCGTGTCCCTCCAAGATACGCTCGGGAAGGCCAAGAACGTGTTGAACCACCTCCGTGAGGATATGTTCCCCAAGGCTAACTTAATTGAGACTCTTGATGTCTTGGTGGAATCCTTCACGGAAGGCATCTTGACAGATTTCAAGAATGTTATGCGGTCCCTCGACGCTACCATGGCACTCGCGATGGCGCAAGCACATGGTGCGGAGCTGTACCCAAGCGCAATATCTGAGGTGATGCCTGTCGACGCGGAAGGCCAGCAGGTAGTGTTTGCTCCCTTCGCCACTAAATGCAGTAAATACGGGCATCGTCTCATCGAGACAGTCGCCCAGTATTCTGAAGAGTTGCGGCGAGTGAAGGCAGCGAAGGTGTTGGCGTATGGGGCTACCACCAGGAAGTCTGTGGCATCAGAGACTGCCACAGATTTGAGGAAGCCCCCGAAGCCGAAGTCCAATTCAAAGAAGAATATTGCTCCGTAGCTTCCCTTTGTAATAGATGTAGCTTTCTTTTGCTGATCCGCATTTTGTGGGGAGTGCCCCCTTGATACTTTATCGAATTTGAATGCAATCCTTCTTTTTATAAATGTATGATTGGTCTCATTTGCCTCTTGCTTGATTGTAACTAGGGTCCTTCGAGTGATCCTCGTGACTCTCCTCCCACCAATGAAACCATGGCGCATCCGCGTTCAAAGGTGGAGGAATTGTCATTGCTTTCACGACTGCGCGGCCGTATTAAGTAGTTGGAGAGTCAGTTGCCCATTATCCGCCGTAAAGCGGATGTGTGGAAGTTGAAATCTGAGAAGGCCACCGCCCGTGAGAAGTATCTCTTGGATGAAGTGGCGCAGTTGAACAAGCAGTTTAAATGTTAGCTCTCTGTCTTCTCATCTTGTCTTTTAGCCAGTCGCAGTGATGGCTTGTCCTTACACTTTGCTTCTTGCTTGGTGTAGTTGTTAGCGCTCGTCATCCACGGGATGAGAAGGACCGGGTGTTCATTCGAATGAATGACCTGACCCAAGAGCAGCTGCAGGCTAGTGGGTACTTTTGGGTGGACCATGACCATGCAGTCGCATTGGCGACCCTGCAGGATCGTTCTTCACGATTACTTCAATGCTTGAAGAAGACGAAGTCGTGCCTTAGGCATATCTTCCAAGCAATGTTTCCTCTCGACGCTGTGCCCTCAAGCATGTTGGCTCTTCTGGCGAAGTTTCAGGATATGAGCGCGGTCCGCGAGTGCGTGCGGAAGCAATTGGTCGCTGGTGCCAAAGCTGCGTTGTTGCTGGTGCGACTGCATATGCCAGATGTGGACGTCGCGTCTGTTGTTGTTGGACCTCCGCCTCCGCCAGAAGGGATGACTTGGAACATGGTTCCGCACTATGAGGCAGTTGATCGGCCAGCAATAGTACCTAGAATTACTACTAGAAAAATATATAAAAGATCATTGGGCCATGCGGGTTCCCCGTAATAATTATGTCCCATCCCTTTAGCTAATTTAGCTCTTAATACAGAGGACATCGTCGACTTCTTCGAAAAGCAGTCGAATGTTCTCCTTTCGTAGCTATAGCATTTTTTGTGTCCTGCACATAGATGTATAAGTGTTGTAAAGTTCATATGATTGTGGTAGGTGTATTTGATACCCATTAATATGTGAATAGCTTTCTAGCTTGTAGTATTTGCGAGTGTCTTGTACTCTGCAGTTTCCTTTCATTAGCCTGACATGTATTTACCTCAGCACCTTGCCAACCTGTCAGGTGCGTTGCAGCTGGGTTGGTTTTTATCAAGGGTTCGATTGGTAATGTGTCAGCTACTCAGGATACTGCGACTTGTTCGTGGAACAAAGGTATAAAGGGTGGCGCAGCCCCCGAGTGATAAAATTGCGAGAAAAATAGGAAAGACACCGAGTTTTGGGGCACTTAGCTTTATTTATTTGTAGAATAGTACGAGGTACAATGTGTGGCTAAGTAGCCTGGCTGAATATCCTTATTTGTAAACTAAAAACATCTAGGGGTAGAAATGGTGCAGCTGCGCGACGTTCCAGGGGTTGGAGTATGCGACTCCGCTCTCGAAATCTTTAAGGCGATAGGTGCTACCTAGGATTACTTCTGTAATCTGATGGCTCAGTGTCGGCGCCAGAAAAGTGCTGGTGCGATGTTGATGTAGAGCTCGTTGGGAACCCCAAGAGGAAGGTATGATGAGCACAGCAGCAAGTTTCCCTCAGTTATGAAACCAAGGTTTAATCGAACCAGTAGGAGCAAGGAAACACCCCAAAGGTGTTGCTAGCTGAGCCTTGGCAGGGCGCACTACCAGTGCTAGTAGCAACGTGGAGACCTGCACAACACAACCACAAAACTTTGTCCCCAACTTGCGATGAGGTTGTCAATCTCACCGTGTTTTGCGGAAAACAAAGGATTAAACGTATCGAATGGAAAGAAGTAATAGTTTGCAGAAAGTAAACACAAATCAGTAAACAGTTTGAAGATTGTATGTAAAAGACAAGGACCGGGATCCATAGTTCACTAGAGGTGGCTCTCCTTAAGATAGATAACATGCTGGGTGAACAAATTACAACGGGGCAATTGACAAACATCGAGAAAGCAATACATGCATATACTAAACATCTTGACTCCTTTGAGATTCGATTGGGCATTACAACATTATACATAGACCGCCATCCAAGTGCATCTATGACTAATAATCCACCTTCAGGTTATCATCCGAACCCCCTCCAGTATTAAGTTGCAAGCAACAGATTATTGCTTTATGAACTGCATGCAAAGTAAACAATACGGTTGTTCTATGAACAAATGATTGTTGTTTTCTCCCTAGTAGCAACAACACATCTAGTACCTTAGAGATTTCTGTCACTTCCCTAGATTACCAGAGGCATGAACCCACTATCGAGCATAAATACTAACTCTTGGAGTTGCTAGCATCTACGTGGCCAAGATAGCTACTAACAACAGAAAGCGTGCAAGATCACAAATAACAAAGACATGATAAAATCAATAATCAATCTGAAATAGCATCTCAATATCCACCGGATCCCCGCAAACACAACATGCAGAATTACAAATAGATGATCTTGATCATGAACGGAGCTCACAAGATCTAGACATGAAAGCACAAATGAGGAGAACCAGCCATCTAGCTACTACATGGATCCGTAGTCCAAGGATGAACTACTCACGCATCACACCGGAGGCTTGCATGGTGATGAAGAAGGCCTCCAGGGTGAATTCTCCTCTCCGGCAGGGTGCCGGGAAGAGCTTCAGTTCCCTCCCGATCTAGGGATGGAGATGACGGCGGCTACAGACTCTTTCGTGGATTTTTTGATCAGGCCCTTAGGGTTTTCGTTCCGAGGGCAATATACAGGCGGAAGGAGAGGCCGAGGGGGTACTAGGGCTGGCCACACCACCCCCTGGTGCGGCAAGGCTTGGCCCGCGCGGCCAGGTGGTGTGGTGGCCCCCTAGCTCCTCTCCGTCTCGTATTCTGGCATTTGATGACTTCCAGAAAAATAGGCACTTTGGCTTTTGTCCCGTCCAATTCCGAGAATATTCATTTTCTGACTTTCCTGGAACCAAAAACAGCAGAAAACAGGCAGGTGGCACTATGGCTCTTGTTAATAGGTTAGTCCAAGAAATCATATGAATAGTACTCCAAAGTGTGGACAAAACACAAGAAAGTGGATAAAACCAAGCATGGAACATCAAAAATTATAGATACATTTGCAATGTATCAACATCCCCAAGCTTAACTCCTGCTCGTTCTCGAGTAGGTAAGTGATAAAAAGAAAGAATAATTTTTGAGTTGACATGCACCATCAAAGACTTGATCAAAGTATTTGTAAAACATTCAAAGCTGGCATCATAGTACTTCAATCATAACATGAAAGACAAAGTTCTAGCAATAAGACAAAGAAACTATGATGCAGCATGAAAAGGCACAAACAAAAGATTCATGAATAACAATGCTTTGCAAGACGTTTATTTGTTTCACCTAAAGAAAACATAGCATAATAGCATTCAGCTTGTCCCTCAATAGAGTAGCAAATATAAATGCATAGGACACCTTCAAAGTTCATAAGAGTGACTAGATACAAATAGTTTAAAACAAGCAATATCAAGTTATGCATCAATCAACTAGTCTTGGGACAATGCACATAGAACTAAGAATGGCCACTATGCTCTCAAAGTAGGTGCATAAAGGTAGAAAGTGGAGACACAATATAATGGTGGAAGAAATGCCTTTTTTATAAAAGGAAGTAGGGATTCAAGTCTCATAAAGAGCTTCCAAAAATTATGGTACTTATAGCTTTCAGCTCTCATTGCCCCTACCATAAGCATCTTGAAGTGATTAAGGTTAAAGTGAACAAACTATGGTGTACATGCTTGATGAAGTATAAGTTAGAAATCTCATGTCCCTTGTATACGAGGGCCGCTCCTCATGCTACTCAAGTTTAGTCACCGGTAAGTTCTTGTCATCGTAAGTACATGTCTATCATAGAGAACCGCCAACTAGGTACCCCTTGCCCAATGATACGGAAGAATCCCCATATCAAAATGACAAGAAAAGCAGACAACGAGCATCTCAACAATCTTCTTATTTACCATGGGAATATGGTGCTTTTTTCTCTCTTTCCTCTTTTCATAATCTCTTTTTTTTCTCTTTCTCTTTTTTCTCAATAGGACTCTTTTTTTATAAGAAGAATGCTTCATACACAGCTCATTATGGTTACGCTGCAGGTTTCCACCATGTCAGCATGGATTAGACCAGCGGCCCAGGCGTTTCTCTAACACATATACATAACTCCATGGACTTACAAGCTCCCCTTTCATTTCACACCGACGACATCCATATACAAAAGAGCATGATATCAACTAGGTACAAGTACCAAGTGCAATGTTGAAAGCGTTCCCCATGAAAGCATGGTTCTGCTAATTCCCAACAAATAAGTGCAAGCATATACAACATAGACGACACAATGGTTCAAGTTTATTAAGGGCAAGAAAAGTAAAGGGCGCCATCAAGTTCGTGAAAGCTTTAATCACTAGTTTTCTCATAACAAGTTTAATTTGGAAGGTAAACAAAAGCATGAATATACTTGGAATAGCATAAGCTAGTAGGTAGTATGGTGGACTCTTTGGAATAACTTGGTTTAGGGAGTTGGATGCATGAGTGGAACTCATACTTGGTTGTGGAGGCTAGCAAAAGACTGGGAGCTACAAACTAAGAGAGCAATAATGGCCATAATCATGTAGAGCGACAAAACATCATTGATCAAAGCATAAAGTGATACTACAAGTTGAAAACTAAAGGATCATAAAGGCTGTGGTGACTTGAGATAGTCATAACATGGTGTGAGCATGCGCCAAGTCAACCCAAATAAAGCATCAAAGGAGAATACCACTATACTATGCTTTAATATGCTAAAACAACGCATGATTCATCCAAGGCACATTAAGCAATCTCAATTGTTTATAACAAGTCATACTACAACAAAGAATACTAAGCATAAAGCCAAAACAATATCAAGCATGGCATGACAAAGCATAGGCCACGGTAAAAAACAACCTCTTTTTACCACATAAGCATGAACTTTCCTACTCTTTTCCAAACCAAAACAAACTATTTGCAAACCAATGTATGAAAGAGGGGGTCCAACCAATTTATCCATAAAACTAAGAAAACCAAAGCAAACAAAAACCAAAACGAAAACAAAAAAGAAGACGCTCCAAGAAAAACACAACTGTGCATGAAACAATAAAAATGAAGCATTTGGAAGAAACCTGGGATTTTTATTGATGAAGAATGGGATGCCTTGGGCATCCCCAAGCTTTGACGCTTGTACTTCTTGGATATTTCTTGGGGTGACACGTGTGGCATCCCCAAGATTGAGCTTTAGTCCATCCTTCATCTCACTACTCATTCCTTCCGTACACCTGAAATTTTTCCTTCATACAAAACTTCACACATTCTTTATTAGCAACATTAGTGCACTCAAGATAATAAGTCTTAAAGTTAAGTTCTAACACCAAATAAAATTCCATTAGAACATTAGCTACTGTAGCACTTCCCTCAAAAAGCTCAATTCCCCAAAAGAACTCAAAAAGGAACCAACAAGAAGCAAATGCAGAAAATGGCAGAAATCTGTCAAAACAGACCAGCAGGTAAAGACGAATTTTTTCGAAGACCTTCTGTTGCTCAAATAAAAAAGTGTTGAACTAACGAAAGTTAGATAACACCCTGTGGCATAAGAACAAAAACTCACGCCTCAAAAGACGTTCAGAAATTTTACACGAATTTGTACGGTGAAGCACAGAAATCTGTTTCGGGACAGCAACTTTCCCAATCGTTACTTCTCTCTCATTAGAGGTTACTCTTTGCACAAAAAGCAAATAAAAAGGATAAGGAGCGGTTATTACAGAGGTAATAACTTCAAAGACTCATCTAAAACTTTTGGGTTATCTTCCAATAAGTAGTTTTCTTTAACGCCTTTAAGTTAGGAATAAGAAGCAAGAAAAAGGATCAAGTGTTCTCAAATGAAGAAGCATTAAGATCAATACCAGAAATATTTTCAACAAGGCAAGGTATATCATCCAAATAAGTTTTAGAGGATCCTCTCTCAATGCTCTTAGGTTCACTATTCTCATCAAGAGGATTTGCAGGAACAATCCAATCGAGATTCTTTTCTATGGCATCATGTATTGCAAGTAGTTTAAAGGGTATTGGTATCTTAGGTTCCTCCCCATTAGGTTCGGTTCTGTTCATCTTTTCTAGTGTACCAACAACATCTACACATGATCCTAGCATATTGAAATGACTTTCCTATCTTCCTTGGCAACATCATAGAACTCCTTAAACAAAGTTTCTAGAATAAAATCCATCTTTTCAGGGTCCTCAATTTCTTTAAGCTTAAGAAACATTACTTGCATTAAGGGGTTGAGGTTAACAAACCTAGCTTCTAACATGTGAATTAAAGAAGCTGCAGCAATCTCATAGTTTGGAGCAAGTTCTGCAAGGGATCTATCTTCAGTATCTTCATGCTTACTAACATGATTAAAGAATCCTTCGATATTATCTTTCCCAATTATAGAACCACTACCAATTGAAAGGTCTTTCAGGGTGAATTTGGGGATCAACATGGTGAGCTAAGGAAGAGGCAACAACTAACTTAATTTTTTTTGTGTTTTTTATAAAGAAAGCAAACTAGTAGAACTATTTTTTGTGTGTTTTTGATAAAGAAACAAGCAAACAAAGCAAAAGAAACTAAGAAAAACAAAAATAACAAAGTAAAGAGATTGGTTATGAGGGACTCCCCTTGTGAAGATGTCCTTGACTCCCCGGCAACGGCGCCAGAAAAATGCTTGATGGCTCAGTGTCGGCACCAGAAAAGTGCTGGTGCGATGTTGATGTAGAGCTCGTTGGGAACCCCAAGAGGAAGATATGATGAGCACAGCAACAAGTTTCCCTCAGTTATGAAACCAAGGTTTAATCGAACCAGTAGGAGCAAGGAAACACCCCAAAGGTGTTGCTAGCTGACGCTTGGCTGGGCGCACTACCGGTGCTAGTAGCAACATGGAGACCTGCACAACACAACCACAGAACTTTGTCCCGAAATTGCGATGAGGTTTTCAATCTCACCATGTTTTGCGGAAAACAAAGGATTAAACGTATCAAATGGAAAGAAGTAATAGTTTGCAGAAAGTAAACACAAAGCAGTAAACAGTTTGTAGATTGTATGTAAAAGACAAGGACCGGGATCCATAGTTCACTAGAGGTAGCTCTCCTTAAGATAGATAACATGCTGGGTGAACAAATTACAGCGGGGCAATTGACAAACATCGAGAAAGCAATGCATGCATATACTAATCATCTTGACTCCTTTGAGATTCTATTGGGCATTACAACATTATACATAGACCGCATCCAACTGCATCTATGACTAATAATCCACCTTCAGGTTATCATCCGAACCCCCTCCAGTATTAAGTTGCAAGCAACAGATTATTGCTTTATGAACTGCATGCAAAGTAAACAATACGGTTGTTCTATGAACAAATGATTGTTGTTTTCTCCCTAGTAGCAACAACACATCTAGTACCTTAGAGATTTCTGTCACTTCCCTAGATTACCAGAGGCATGAACCCACTATCGAGCATAAATACTAACTCTTGGAGTTGCTAGCATCTACGTGGCCAAGATAGCTACTAACAACAGAAAGCGTGCAAGATCACAAATAACAAAGACATGATAAAATCAATAATCAATCTGAAATAGCATCTCAATATCCACCGGATCCCCGCAAACACAACATGCAGAATTACAAATAGATGATCTTGATCATGAACGGAGCTCACAAGATCTAGACATGAAAGCACAAATGAGGAGAACCAGCCATCTAGCTACTACATGGATCCGTAGTCTAAGGATGAACTACTCACGCATCACACCGGAGGCTTGCATGGTGATGAAGAAGGCCTCCAGGGTGAATTACCCTCTCCGGCATGGTGCCCTACACAAGTGAGCATGAAAAACCAAATAGCAGATATTGCTCACCGATGCCTCTTTCATTAGTTATCCCATTACTACTCAGGTTAAGTTGTTTAGGTCCTTCGTTATCCATCAGACACTCACATACCCTACACATGCTTTTCTACGACTCGCATGGCTCAAACAACTCCTGTAGTAATGGCTCATGGGATTGAGGAACATGCTTGGTGGGGTTTAGAAGTAAAGGCTAGCAGAACTTGGGATTCAATTTAATGCAATCGCGACTCAATGATGCAAGAATAAGATAGAGGCAATAGGTACTATATGTATGCAAGCATGTGGTAGTGCTTGCCTGGTAGCTCAGTTGAAGCGAGAGATGGATCTGGGTAGAACTCCTGTGATTCCTGATAATTCTCCTGCTGGGCGTCGCGGAGAGGACGGTGGTGACGGATCGGGCCGGGGAGCAGCAGGACGACGACGAAGCAGGCGGCCGGCGAAGCTAGGGTTTCGGGCGGCGCGTCGGTGTGCGGCGGGGCTGGGCCGGCTCATCCTCGTTGCTATGTACGGGGTGAGGCAGAGGTTCACGCTGGCCCTCCTCGACAACCAAGATCGCCATGCCACCGGCTGTGTTGACGAGGAGATGGAGGAGGCCGACGGTGGGCGCCGGGCTGGGAGAAGAAAGGGGGTAGCAGGGGTAGCTGGGGAGGAAGGGCACGGCCCTGGACTATGGACCCTTGTATGCTTTCTCGATGTTTGTCAATTACCCCACTGTAATTTGCTCACCCAACGTGTTATCTATCTTAAGGAGAGCCACCTCTAGTGAACTATGGACCCTTGTCCTTTCTTTTACTATCAATCTAAAATCAACTGTTTACTGCTTTGTGTTTACTTTCTGCAAACTATTACTCTGTTCCACTCGATATGTTTAATCCTTTGTTTTCAGCAAAACCGGTGAGATTGACAACCTCATCGCAAGTTGGGGACAGAGATCTGTGGTTGTATTGTGCAGGTCTCCACGTTGCTGCTGGCACCGGTAGTGAGCCCTGCCAAAATTCAGCTAGCTACACCTTTGGGGTGTTTCCTTGCTCCTACTGGATTGATAACCTTGGTTTCAACTGATGGAAAACTTACTGTTGTGCTCATCATACCTTCCTCTTGGGGTTCCCCAACAAGCTCGTTAATACACGAGTCAGCAAGTACTTTTTCTGGCACCGTTGCCGGGGAGTCAAGGACATCTTCACGAGGGGAGTCCCTCATAACCAATCTCTTTACTTTGTTGTTTTTGTTTTGCTTAGTTTACTTTTGTTTTGTTTGCTTGTTTCTTTATCAAAAACACACAAAAAATAGTTTTACTAGTTTGCGTTCGTTATTAAAAAACACAAAAAAATTGTTCCTATCTTAAGTTGCCATTATGTCTAGCATTGCTCCAGCAACTCTTACACCTGAGGAAATGATTTTCACTTTTAAACAAGGAATTGAAGAAAGTTTCAAAGAAGCTTGGTCTAGAATCTCTGATCTACATGAAAAAACTGAACCTAAAATGGCTCAAAGCTTGTTCCTTAGCAGTTTTTACCTTGGAATTGCTCTTTGCTATAGATATGCTTTGGATGTTGTTGTGGGAGGAGATTTCCTCCAATGTAATGAGGATGATGTTGTTAATGCCATAAAGAAGTTGATCTTTACTTACAACTTACCTAGCAAATCTGATTCTTCCTTTATGAACATATTTGCTAGATTGAACACTCTTGAGACCCGCACTACTAGTTTAAAGGATTGCTATAATACATTTAGAGAGCATCATAACTATGTTCCAATAAATTCTAAACCCTCAGAATGGCTTCCCACAGTAAAGATTGCGAAACTTTTCATGCTCGCTGTGATATCATGTCTGAATTTTGTCTTATGCCCAAAGATATTTATGAATCTTTGAATCTTTGGGGGCTTTCAGAAGGAGGAGAAGACATTTTTCTTGCTAATAATGCCACAATATTACCCATTGGAATAGCTGAAGGAGTGTTTACAAATATCCTAGGTAAAATGGTCTCTATTGATTATCTTGTTATTGAATGTGTAGGAAAAGGACAAATCACACTTGGACGATCCCTATTGAAACTCCTTGGAGCAATAATAGATGTGGAAAAGGCCACCATGCACTTTGTTTCTCCACCAAGGATTCACAAATTCCCCAAGGTTAAGAATAAAATTAAGAGAGGTAAGGGCAAGAAATTTGGTTTTAATGCTTCTTCAAACACTTGATTCTTTTTCTTGCTTCTTATGCCTAACTTAAAGGCGTTAAAGAAAAGTACTTATTAGGAGATAACCCAAAAATTTTAGATGAGTCTTAGAAGTTATTACCTCTGTAATAACCGCTCCTTATCCTTTTTATTTGCTTTTTGTGCCAAGAGTAACCTCTAATGAGAGAGAAGTAATGATTGGGAAAGTTGTTGTCCTGAAACAAATTTATGTGCTCCACCGTAAAAATTACTGAGAGAGCTCTGTAGGTCGGATTGAGCTGTAATGTTTTGTGCTTCTGCCCCAGGTTGTTATCTAACTTTAGTTAGTTCAACACTTTTTGATTTGAGCAACAGAAGGTCTTCGACAAAATTCGTCTTTACCTGCTGGTCTCTTTTGACAGATTTCTGCCATTATTTGCATTTGCTTCTTGTTGGTTCCTTTTTGGGTTCTTTTGGGGAATTGAGCTTTTTGAGGGAAGTGCTATAGTAGCTAGTGTTTTAATGGAAGTTTTATTGGTGTTGAAGCTGAACCTAAATACTTATTATCTTGAGTGCACTAATGTTGCTAATAAAGATTATGTGAAGTTTTGTATGAAGGAAAAATTTCAGATGTATGGAAGGAATGAGTAATGAGATGAAGGATGGACTAAAGCTCAAGCTTGGGGATGCCACGCGCATGTCACCCCAAGAAATATCCAATAAGTACAAGCGTAAAAGCTTGGGGATGCCCAAGGCATCCCCCTCTTCATCAATAAAAATCCCAGGTTTCTTCCAAACACTTCATTTTTATTGTTTCATGCACAGTTGTGTTGTTCTTGGAGCGTCTTCTTTTTCATTTTTGTTTTGGTTTTTGTTTTCTTTGTTTTCTTAGTTTTCTGAATAAATTGGTTGGACCCCCTCTTTCATACATTGGTTTTCAAATAGTTTGGTTTGGATTGGAAAAGAGTAGGAAAAGTTCATGCTTAAGTGGTAGAGAGAGCTTGTTTTTGACTGTGGCCTATGCTTTGTCATGCTATGCTTGATATTGTTTTGGCTTTATGCTTAGTATTATTTTCTTTAGCATGACTTGTTATAAACAATTGAGGTTGCTTAATGTGCCTTGGAAGGATCATACGTTGTTTTAGCATATTAAAGCATAGTATTGTGGTATTCCCCTTTGATGCTTTATTTGGGTTGACTTGGCGCATGCTCACACCATGTTATGACTATCCCAAGTCACCACAGCCTTTATGATCCTTTAGTTTTCAACTTGTAGTATCACTTTATGCTTTGATCAATGATGTTTTGTCGCTCTGCATGATTATGGCCATTATTGCTCTGTTAGTTTGTCGCTCCTAGTCTTTTACTAGCCTCCACAACCAAGTATGAGTTCCACTCATGCATCCAACTCCTAAAACCAAGTTATTACAAAGAGTCCACCATACCTACCTACTACCTTATGCTATTCCAAGTATATTCATGTTTTTATCTACCTTCCGAATTAAACTTGTTATGAGAAAACTAGTGATTAAAGCTCTCACGATCTTGATGGCACACTTTACTTTTCTTGCCCTTAATAAACTTGAACCATTGTGTCGTCTATGTTGTATATGCTTGCACTTATTTGTTGGGAATTAGCAGAACCATGCTTTCATGGGGAACGCTTTCAACATTGCACTTGTACTTTGTACCTAGTTGATATCATGCTCTTTTGTCTATGGATGTCATCGGTGTGAAATGAAAGGGGAGCTTGTAAGTCCATGGATTTATGTATATGTGTTAGAGAAACGCCTGGGCCGCTGGTCTAATCCATGTTGTCATGGTGGAAACCTGCAGCGTAACCATAATGAGTTGTCTATGAAGCATTCTTCTTATAAAAAAACAGTCAGATATTGAGAAAAAAAAAGAAAAAGAAAAAAAAGAGATATATGAAAAGAAGAAAGAGAGAAAAAAGCACCATATTCCCATGGTAAATAAGAAGATAGCTGAGATGCTCGTTGTCTCCTTGCCTTGTCATTTTGATATGGGGATTCTTCCATGTCATCGGGCAAGGGGTACCCCGTTGGCGGTTCTCTATAATACACACGTACTTACGATGACAAGAACTTACCGGTGACTAAACTTGAGTAGCATGAGGAGCGGCCCTCGTAATCAAGGGACATGAGATTTCCAACTTATACTTTGTCAAGCATATACTTCATAGTTTGTTCACTTTAATCTTAATCACTTCAATATGCTTAAGATAGGGGCAATGAGAGCCGAAAGCTATTTAGTACCATAATTTTTGGAAGCTCTTTATGAAACTTGAATATCTGCTTCCTTCTATGAAGGCCTTTCTTCCACTTTTATATTGAGTCTCCACCTTCTATCTTTATGCACCTACTTTGAGAGCATAGTGGCCATTCTTAGTTCTATGTGCATTGTCCCAAGACTTGTTGATTGATGCATAGCTTTGATATTGCTTGTTTTAAACTATTTGTATCTAGTCCCCCTTGTGAACTTTGAAGGTGTCCTATGCATTTATGTTTGCTACTCTATGAGGAACAAGCTGAATGCCACTATGCTATGTTTTCTTTATGTGAAACAAACAAACGTCTTGCAAAGCATTGTTATTCATGAATCTTTTGTTTGTGCCTTTTCATGTTGCAACATAGTTGCTATGCCTTATTGTTAGAACTTTGTCTTTCATGTTATGATTGAAGTACTATGATCCCAGCTTTAAATGTTTTACAAATACTTTGATCAAGTTTATGATGGTGCGTGTCACCTCAAAAATTATTCTTTCTTTTTATCACTTACCTACTCGAGGACGAGCAGGAGTTAAGCTTGGGGATGTTGATACGTTGCAAATGTATCCATAATTTTTGATGTTCCGTGCTTGGTTTTATCTACTTTCTTATATTTTGTCCACACTTTGGAGTACTTTTCATGTGATTTCTTGGACTAACCTATTAAAAAGAGCCATAGTGCCAGCTGCCTGTTTTCTGCTGTTTTTTGGTTATAGGAAAGTCAAAAAATGAATATTCTTGGAATTGGACGGGACAAAAGCCAAAGTCAGTTTTTCACCGAGGGACACATGGAGCCAGAATACGAGACGGAGAGGAGCCAGAGGGCGGCCACACCACCTGGCCACGCGGGCTAGGCCAGGCCGCGCCAGGGGGTGGTGTGGCCAGCCCAGGCACCCCCTCAACCTCCCCTTCCGACTATTAGATGCCTCCGATACAAAAACCCTAAGTACCCGATCAAAATTCCACGAAAGAGTCTGTAGCCGCCGTCATCTCCATCCCAAGATCGGGAGGGATCTGAAGCTCTTCCCGGCACCCTGCCGGAGAGGGGAATTCACCCTGGAGGCCTTCTTCATCATCATGCAAGCCTCCGGTGTGATGCGTGAGTAGTTCATCTCTAGACTACGGGTCCATGTAGTAGCTAGATGGCTGGTTCTCCTCCTTTGTGCTATCATGTTTAGATCTTGTGAGCTCCGTTCATGATCAATATCATTTATTTGTAATTCTGCATGTTGTGTTTGTGGGGATCCAATGGATATTGAGATGCTATTTCAGATTGATTATTGATTCTATCATGTCTTTGTTATTTGTGATCTTGCATGCTTTCCGTTATTAGTAGCTATGTTGGCCAAGTAGATGCTAGCAACTCCAAGAGTTAGTATTTATGCTCGATAGTGGGTTCATGCCTCTAGTAATCTAGGGAAGTGACAGAGATCTCTAAGGTACTAGATGTGTTGTTACTACTAGGGAGAAAACAACAATCCTTTGTTCATAGAACAATCGTATTGTTTACTTTACACGCAATTCGTAATGCAATTATCCGTTGCTTGCAACTTAATACTAGAGTGGGTTTGGATGATAACCTGAAGGTGGATTATTAGTCATAGATGCAGTTGGATGGCGGTCTATGTATAATGTTGTAATGCCCAATCGAATCTCAAAGGAGTCAAGATGAGTAGTATATGCTTGTATGCTTTCTCGATGTTTGTCAATTGCCCCGATGTAATTTGTTCACCCAACGTGTTATCTATCTTGAGGAGAGCCACCTCTAGTGAACTATGGACCCCGGTCCTTTCTTTTACTATCAATCTAAAATCAACTGTTTACTGCTTTGTGTTTACTTTCTGCAAACTATTACTTTCTTCCACTCGATACGTTTAATCCTTTGTTTTCAGCAAAACCGGTAAGACTGACGTTGGGGACAGATTTCTGTGGTTGTGTTGTGCAGGTCTCCACGTTGCTACTGGCACCGATAATGCGCCCTGCCAAAGTTTAGCTAGCTACACCTTTGGGGTGTTTCCTTGCTCCTACTGGATTGATAACCTTGGTTTCATAACTGAGGGAAAACTTACTGTTGTGCTCATCATACCTTCCTCTTGGGGTTCCCCAGTGAGCTCGTTAATCCACGAGTCAGCAAAATCCTATCAAGATCATACCTTTGCCTTGAGCATCCCACTTGAGCTTGATGTATACGATCTTGGTCACCTTCAAGATGGAACTCATTTCTGGATTGCACTTGATTTCACTTGCTTGATGAAGACTTGAGAAATGCTCCCCCATACTCCATGGGGAAGCCTCTTCTTCAAACTAGTCTTCATCATTCCATGATTGCTGAGGATGGCAAGCTTCAAGCATGAGATCTTCTAGAGATGACGCATCTTGATCTTGCACTTCAATTCTTGATGATGTCTTGAAGATATCCATGAGGAGCTCCATCTTTGTAACACCCCAAAAATCCTAATCAAGATTATCAAGTTCTAATCACCCAAAGTTAGGGTTAACAAAAACTTTTATTACAAATTTGAATATGAATGCATGAGTGTTTTGCATTAGTGTAAATTGATTGAAATTGCCATGCTTGATTGCTACAAATGATGAGGAATGGTTTAAAGATGAATACTACATCATCCAGGCCAATTACAAACAAAATCAAAAGAAAAAGAAATCAAATATGAATAAATAAACCAAATGGTCATTTTGGCCAAAGTTAACCACTAGGCCACTTTGAGTGTTCCTAGAAGAGAATTTCTAACAAAAACATTTCTACTTATTTTCACCCCTTGCTAGACCAAGTAAAAGCGTATCAAGGCCCACTTTACAAACTCACCAAAATGTTTTGCAAATAAATTTAAAGGAAAGTTGAAAATTGAATCAAGTGTATGTGCTAAGATCACACTTTTTCAAAAACCCTTCAAACCAATTCCAGTTGACCTCTCCAAGCAAACATAGACTCTCAAGCTTAAGATCAAATCACCCACAAAGTTTCATTCAAAATTTCCAAAGTAAATTTCTTTCGGCCATTACAACAAACACCTGGCCTGCACTAAACTAACTACTGCCTAACTTCACTGTTTTGCACAGTGATCCTCGACCATTTGGTCCCCTCTTAACCCCCTTGTCTCCTCTAAGTCTAACCAAGCACTAGTAAAGGCCCCCTTAGCCGTGTGCATAGTGGAGCGCCACCCATTTGTGGTTGTCACCAGCCGACAGTGGATAGCGCGCCAGAAGCCACGCCGCCCTCGCCCACGACGCGCACCAGACATGTGACCATCCACCGCCACCCCTTGTCCAAGCCATGACCGCTCATAGCCCTGGACCACCCTAGCACTGTCGCGCTCTATGTCTATATGCCATGCCTAGAGCGCGCCAGCTCGCCGCACCCGACTGCCTCGCACAGACCGCGCCTCACCCTCGCCGCGCACGCCCACACTCGTCATGATCACCCCAACCCCGCAGACACCCCCGTTCACCGTCGCGCGACCCGTACCTGCCGCACGCCGTCGCAAACACCTCTGTATCCGTGCGGAGCACCACACGCTCCCGACCAATCCACACCGCCCCACGCCTCGCCTTTAAGCCAGCAACGATCGCTAGGGAACACAGCACCGCCCACTAGCCTCCGCCATGCCGATAGCCTCCTGTAGCGTTGTCACCGACGAGCTCACGCCCGCACCATTTGGTCCCCTCACCATAGTATAAGTAGAGGCCTCCCTAGCCTCATTTTTCCACACCCCAACACTCACCACTCCTCACTGATCCTCCCCTACTTCTTCCTAGAGCAAGGCGAGCTCTCCCTCGCCGGAATTTGGCTGGAGCCCGCCGCTGCTGGAGGAGAAGGGCGTCGTTGATTTCGACCACCCCAAGACCTGTCGTGACCGCGCCTCGAACCGTCGCCGTCTACCACGTCGATTGCCCCCGTCACCCGACCCTATCTAGAGCCCAAGTGAGCCTAGCCAGACCCCCACTGCCGCGTTAGGTTAATTCCTCACCAGAGTAGTTCGTCGTCGATGACGACTACCAACTTTTAGATTAGAATTAGATCTCATGGTCTAGATTTGCCAATACTGTTTCGTTTATATGCAGTCGCTAACCAGTGGGTCCGCGCTGTTAGCAGCCCGCTATGCTGTGTAGTGTAGTTGGGTCGGCCCGTTTAGCTTTCCCACTCAGGCCTGGAAATTCAAATAATGATTTCCCTTTTTAGTTTAAACTAGTTTCTACCCACAAATTCAAAAATCAATTCAGAGAGTTTCACTGAACCAAATTGCATGATTCAAATTTTGCTGGAAAGGTCATTAAATTATCTATCCAAGCCCGTTGGATTTAAATCATTTGGAGTTAGATATAATCTATAGCAAAAATAACAAGACAGTGACTTTTGCAACTTCAAACATTTTTCAAAAATCAACCATAAATGCTTTTGAGTTGATTCCAACTCTCAAAATCACATTTGATAAGATCTATCTGAATATGTAAAAATATTTAGGATTGTATGCAATGACTTTGGACTAGTACCAAAAGGATGCTATTTAGGCATTTCTAGTCACTTTATTTCTATTAAATGATAATCTTAAACTTTATAAAATATGATCAACACTTTAAATCACATTCCCATGTATTAGAAAATGTGGTTATGACATGTGTCAACATGATCCCATATTTTAATTGGAGAATATTAAATCTTAATTAATTTCAATGAGTAGAAATTACTTTTCTAAAATAAAATAAACAAGACTAAGTCTCTATTTCATGTGATGATTGTGATGATGCTAGATCATCAAGTGTGAGCCTTAGTGTGTTAAATAGCAGTAGTTAATTATTGTTTGGTGATTGTGTACCCCGTATTCTTTTGTAGACGATAGTACCGATAAGGGATACGAGGAGGAGGAGTTTTATCAAGAAGACGAATAATAAAACTTCAATCACTGCACCAATCAAGGCAAGCTATTACTTGCAAGCCATCACTACTAAGCAAGCTAGACTCTTGCAAGCTAACACTTGCAAGCTTGATAACTTAAGCAAGATGCATTAGGCATGCTTTGGTTATACCACTTTGATTATACCAAATCCCAAGTTTTACTTGCAAGCTTTATTCTTTTACTTTACCAAAGTTCTTTACTTTTAATATAGGTAGCATAAAGAGTATAAAACTAGGCCTATTTAGTTACACTTAGATGTCATTCTATGGCATGAGATTGAAGATTAGCACCCCTCATTAGTGAACACTCTTAACCTTAGTGGCTAGTGTTGGAGATATGCCCAAGAGGCAATAATAAAAGTGGTTATTATTATATCTTTATGTTTATGATAAATGTTTACATCCCATGCTATAATTGTATTAAACGGAAACATTAATACTTGTGTGTTTTGTAAACGTAAAAGGGTCCCTAGTAAGCCTCTTGTTAAACTAGCTTGTTGATTAATGGATGATCATGGTTTCCTGATCATGGACATTGGATGTCGTTAATAACAAGATCATATCATTAGGAGAATGATGTGATGGACAAACACCCGTAGTAAGCATAGCATAAGATCAAGTCATTAAGTTCGTATTGCTGTAAGCTTTCAAATACATAGTAACCTAATCCTTCGACCATGAGGTTATGTTAATCACCATCACCGGATGGATACTTTGATGACATCAAACGCCGCTTCGTAACTGGGTGGTCATAAAGGTGTCATTGGGTATTCTGAAAGTATGTGTTGAAGCGCATGAACCAAGATTGGGATTTGTCCATCCATATGACGGATAGATATGCTCTGGGCCCTCTCGGTGGAATGTCATCTAGTTAGCTTGCAAGCATGTGACTAGGTCACAAGGGATGACATATCACGGAACGAGTAAAGAGTACTTATCAGTGACGAGGTAGAACTAGGTATAGAGATACTGACGATCAAACCTCGGATAAGTAAAGTATCGCGTGACAAAGGGAATTGGTTTCGTATGTTAATGGTTCTGTCGATCACGAAGTCATCGTTGAGTATGTGGGAGCCATTATGGATATCCAGGTCCCGCTGATGGTTATTGATAGGAGATGTGTCTCTATCATGTCTACATATTCACGAACCGTAGGGTGACACACTTAAGGTTCGAAGTTGTTTTAAGTAGATATGGAATGTGCGTTGGAGAACGAATGTTGTTCAGAGTCTCGGAATGGATCCGGGACATCACGAGGAGATCCGGAATGGTCCGGAGAATAAGATTCATATATAGGGGATCATTTTCTGAGTTAGGAAATGTTCCGGAGTATTTGTATGAGGGTTCTAGAAGGTTTCGGAATGTTCTGGAAGGTTCTAGAGGATTTCTTGGAGTTTGCTTGAAAACCAAGAAAGGGTCAAAGGAAACCTAGTGGGGCAAGACACGGATTCGTGGGGGAGGAGGACTCCTTCCCCCTTCCCACCGCCGGCCATAGGAGGGGAGTCCTACTAGGACTCCCCCTCCCCAGGCGTGCCTCCCCCCCTTAAATAGAAGGGCAGGGGCGCCCCCTCCAAGCTCTCTTATACAACTCCAATATCTGCCGCCTCTCTCCTCCACCTTTCTTCTGCACAGGCATAGGCGAAGCCCTGCAAAATTCTCTACTCCACCACCACCACCACGCCGTCGTGCTGCTGGGATTCCGTGGAGAAGATCTACTACCTCCGCTGCTCGCTGGAACGAGGAGAGGAAGGTCTACTTCGACTCCGCACGTGTGACCGACTGCGGAAGCGCTGCCGAAACGCGGCGCCGGAAGGATCGTCCACTTGACCGACTGCGGAAGCGCTGCCGGAACGCGACGCCGGAAGGATCGTCCACACGATCTTGAGATCGGCAAGTGATCGACTACATCAACCACGAGATCTAATCTCGTTAACGCTTTCGGGTCTACAAGGGTTAGTACCGATCTATCTCGTTGCACATGTCTAATAGATTAGATCTTGGCTTTTATCTAGATTAGATCTAGATTTTGTTCGTTCTTGCGGTAGAATTTTTTTGTTTTCCATGCTACGAACCCATCAGTGGTATCAGAGCCGTATCTATGCGTAGATCTGTTGCACGAGTAGAACACAATGTTTTTGTGGGCGTTGATGCTTTTGTTGTCGGTGTCTTAGCGTGTACTTTGCATCTTGCAGCATGGTGGGATGAAGCGGCTCGGGCTAACATTACATGTCATCGCACATGAGACTTGCTCCACGCTTGACGTGCAACTTGCTTTGCACAAGTGGCTTTGCGGGTGTCTGTCTCTCCCACCATAGTTAAGATTCAATTTACAATGAGCATCTGACAACACTTGTATCAACGTTGTGGTTCTTGTTCGTAGGTAAGATCGGTCTTATGCGAAAGCCCCAAACCACGTAAAACATGCAAAGAAAATTAGAGGCGTCTAACTTGTTTTTGCAGGGGTTTTGTGATGTGATATGGCCATCATGTGATTATGATTATATTTGATGTATGCAATGATCCTTGTTGTAATATGGCAACCGGCAGGAGCCTAATGGTTGTCTTTTAATTCTGTTAAGACCTGCATGTCTATTCATCTTGTAATAGCTTTATTCCAAGTAGTTGTAATAGTTACTAGTGATGATGGACAACCATGAAGTGGCACCACTGACCTTGACGCAATGCTGGTGATGATGGAGATCATGTTCGTGCTTTGGAGATGGAGATCAAAGGCGCAAGAAGAAAGGGCCATATCATATCACACTTATTATGAATTGGCTGTGATGTTAATCCTTTATGCATCTTGTATTGCTTAGATCACGACAGTAGAATTATAAGATGATCCCTCTCACTAAATACCAAGTAATAAAGTGTTCATCCTTAGTTGGCACCATTGATAAGACTCGTCATTTCGAAGCATCTCGTGATGATCGGGTGTGATAGACTCTACGTGTGCATACAACGGGTGCAAGCCAAGTTTGCACATGCGGAAACTAAGGTTAACCTTGACGAGCCTAGCATGTACAGACATGGTCTCGGAACACGGAATACTGAAAGGTAAAGCATGAGTCATATGGATGATATGATGAACATGTTGATTGTTCGCCTTTAAAGCTACATCATCTCACGTGATGATCGGACTTGGTGTAGTGGATTTGGTTCGTGTAATCACTAAAACAACTCGAGGGATGTTGTTTTTGAGTGGGAGTTCATTTGTAATTTGGATTAGTCGAACTCAATTTATCATAAACACAATCAAAGTGAATTTGCATAGTTTGTTGTAGTCATTGGCATCCGTTCACCACCTTATGCTTAGTTATAGTTGAGATAGTGGAACTATAGAAATTCTAGATATTTACTTTACGAACTGGTATCGTATTGTTTTGAATGTCAATTTAAAGTTTATAAGTCCTATTGCAAACTTTCAGCAAACTCCGTTTACTCTGTGAAGTTTAATAAATAGTATTAAATCAAGAGTAACAATTCCAGTGTTAGTATCTAATGTATCATGTTTACCTCCATGATTCTTGATACTCAAAAGATTGTTTTTAATATCAAGTTTACCTAAGAGCTGGAAGCAATGTTTCAGAAACCATCATATGTGAAAGGTATTGCGATATCTAAAACAATGTGTTGGTTACAACATGATAGAGTATACATCCTCATATTTGATGAGAATTTGTGAAGGGTGGAGACGCTAGTCGTCCTAATCCTCCAAAAGGTTTTGAAAAAGAAACATTATACTCGCAATTCACCTTTATAAGCTATAGCAGCTTGATCATGAAAGTTTTCATGATAAGGATGAATAGAAGATGTAAGTAAAATGTTTACTACACTAAAAGATTACTAAAGAATGGAATTTTGAAAGAATGCCAAACATTTGATGAAGGTGATCCACTTCAAAGTGCAAGTCCAAAGGTATTGGTATTTGACTATACACACTTTGTACTATGTGTCATGTGAATGACACCACTATTGATGTTGATAGATTCTTTTAAAAAGAAAAGGAATTGCTAAAAGAGAATCTATAAAATATTTGGCAGAAAAAAAAAGATTGGAGATGTCCAACTTAGGTATATAGAAGATACATGTTATGGCTGTATTCCTTGGTTGTTAAACAATGTGGTTTTGCGGTATTGGATACCGAATTGGTTGGTATGAAGTGTCATACAGGACAACACAATTCATGAACTACAATGGCCTAAGTAACTAGCAAGAGAATGAGTGATGATGTTCATCGAAAACAAATAAAGTGTTATTGTGTTTTTCGTTGACATCAAACCTAGCCTTCAAGATTTGTTTTAATAATTGTTATTTTGTTCCGGTATTACGAGAACAATGGTTGTTCAAATAATTACCGTATTCCATAAAGGCTGGATGAACTTTTACAAGTCTGGTGGGAGAAATCACATCCATAAACACTATTACTAAAATGTCGCAAGACAAATGATTGAAAGATCACTTATGAAGTGACATCGTTGTTTAAATTATATTTGAAAGAAAACATGAAGAAACTCCATGTTGATGGAATTTTGGAGTCTTTGATTTTGATCAATTGACACATGTGAGACTTTCCTCGAGATAATTGAAACTCCGTCCATAGGCCAGAGAGGAACGGATGACTAGCTTATTGGAAATTGTGCATGCTGATGTGCATAGTCCATTATGTATAGCCATATGCGATGGATCTTTTTGCTTCATATGCTTTCTCCAAAAATTTGAGTGAATATATCTGTATATTTACTTAATAAGGAGGAAGTATGAAACATTTGAAAGTTGTTCAAAGACTTTCAAGATGAAGTTGAAAATCATTGTAACAAGAAAATAAAGAGTTTATGATTCGATCATAAAGGAAGATAGTTGAGTTACATGTTTAGCAAAAACACCTAAGACTTGAGGAATTGTTCCATGATTTGTATTTCCCGATAAACCATAGGAGTATGGCATATTCGAGAGATGAAATCAAACCATGTTTGAGATGGTAAGATCAAGGGTGTCATTTATAAAACTGCCATTATATATTAAAGATTAAAGCTTTAGTGACTACCACTTTCACACTGAAAAGAGCTCCATCGTGATCCGTTGAAATGACACCATATGAGTTATGGTTTGGGATAAAACCCGAATTGTCTTTTCTTAAATTTTGGTATGTTATGCATAAGTAAAATGTTTACAACCAAAGTCGGATAAGCACGTCTTTGTCGGTTATCCCAAAGAATTTGTTGGGAATTTCTCCATAACACCGAGGACAAAAGAGTTTGTTACTTGGAACGTCAAGTTTCTTGAGAAGGAATTTTTCGTGAAAAGTTAAGTGGGAGGACAATAGAACTTTGATAAGGTTGTTGAACCTTAGCTATATGTGCTAAGTAGCGCAGCGCCGGAAAGTGTCCAAGTGACGGCCGCAATGCTCATGGCTCTCGTGATTACAAAAGGTGTGATCTCGGAGATTAGAGTTCCTATAGAACCGTGTGGGTCGGTAAGAATCAAATAGTAAGATTTGATAAGCAAGTCATTATTGTTTTGACAATGATGAACCGACTACATGCAAAGAAGCGATGATGGGCCCTGACTCCATAAAAAGACTAGAAGTCATGGAATCCATGATAGCATCCATACACGAGAAATCAAGTTTCTGAACTTTGAAGACCCTCCGGAAAGGCGTGAAGCCTATCGGTCGTGTTTGGATTTATAAAGAAATAAGACATGGATGTTTAACATCTATGAAATAGTCGACATGTCAGAAAGAAGTTTACGACAATGTTCAAGGAATTGACTATGATAAGATTTGATCTTTCATAGCGATATTTAGTCTGGACGGATTAATGTAGCAACCACTACATATATTTTGGTATATGGTAGTTGAACAAACAAAACAAGTTCTTCTAATAGAATGGTTACCTAGGACGTGTACATGACACGATCAAAAGGGTTTTGTTAATTCAAAGGATGCTAAAAGAGTATGCAAAACTTCGATGGTTGAAGTAAGCATAGCGGAGTTGGAATCTTCACCATGATGAAACTGTTAAAAGAGTTTAAATTCATCGGAGATGATGAAGATGCTTGCATTTGCAAGAAATTAAGTGGGAGCACTGAGACATATTTCTAATACATTATGTAGAGGACATATTGTTGATTGGAAATGATGTATCTTGTATTGACACAGGTTAAGAATTTCATTTCGATGAAAGACTTAGGCATAACCCAAATTAGGCATCAATGTCTATATGGATAGATTGAGGCGCTAATATGGTTTTGCCGAATGTACATAGATAAGATGTTGAATGAGTTCAATATGGAAACAACAAGAAAGGTTCTTGACGCACGGTAAGGACTGAATCAAGATTCGAGCGTATTGACACGAGATTCAAGTGTTTTGACACTTGGTGAAATCACAAGAATATTTTGATCAATCATTCTTTGAGATGTACACATCCAGATATGTCCTATGCTCTAAATGTTATGAGCATATACCAGAATGATTCATAAGATGATCATTGGACAATAGTAAAGATATTCTTATGAGATTTGGAAGAACTAAGAATATACCATGTATAAGTGACAAATAGTTAAAGGTAGTTCATTGTAAAGTGTTACATTGATACTAGTTTTTTCATAAGATACAAATTAAATTTATCTCATTTTATACTATGGGCAGCACAATGTAATGGAAAAGATGTTCCATGATGGATTTGGATGAGTTCCAAAAATTGAGACATTGTAACGGATATTACAACAAAAGGCTAAGTATATAAACTGCCATAGTAGCAGCAAAGGAGGGCATTTGTGTTAAGTAGTTTGTTATCAAACTAGGTGTGGTTCAAAGTGGGATAATACTATGAAGATATATTGTGTGATAATAATATCAACATATTTTAAGCCGAAGGAACTAGAGGTCTCACCAAAGGACCAAATTTATACAATTGGAGAATGAGTAATGCGTAGAGAAGCAAGGACATGCAAATACACACGGACCTGGAAGTGTCAGATCTGAAGATTATGTTTACCACTAGCAATAGTGTCTATACAACACCAGAAAGCCATAGGTGTTGAATGCACAAGTTTTTAACTAGATTATTGACTCTAGTGCAAGTGGGAGACTGTTGGAGATATGCCCAAGAGGCAATAATAAAAGTGGTTATTATTATATCTTTATGTTTATGATAAATGTTTACATCCCATGCTATAATTGTATTAAACGGAAACATTAATACTTGTGTGTTTTTTAAACGTAAAAGGGTCCCTAGTAAGCCTCTTGTTAAACTAGCTTGTTGATTAATGGATGATCATGGTTTCCTGATCATGGACATTGGATGTCGTTAATAACAAGATCATATCATTAGGAGAATGATGTGATGGACAAACACCCGTAGTAAGCATAGCATAAGATCAAGTCATTAAGTTCGTATTGCTGTAAGCTTTCAAATACATAGTAACCTAATCCTTCGACCATGAGGTTATGTTAATCACCATCACCGGATGGATACTTTGATGACATCAAACGCCGCTTCATAACTGGGTGGTCATAAAGGTGTCATTGGGTATTCTGAAAGTATGTGTTGAAGCGCATGAACCAAGATTGGGATTTGTCCATCCATATGATGGATAGATATGCTCTGGGCCCTCTCGGTGGAATGTCATCTAGTTAGCTTGCAAGCATGTGACTAGGTCACAAGGGATGACATATCACGGAACGAGTAAAGAGTACTTATCAGTGACGAGGTAGAACTAGGTATAGAGATACCGACGATCAAACCTCGGATAAGTAAAGTATCGCGTGACAAAGGGAATTGGTTTCATATGTTAATGGTTTTGTCGATCACGAAGTCATCGTTGAGTATGTGGGAGCCATTATGGATCTCTAGGTCCCGCTGATGGTTATTGATAGGAGATGTGTCTCTATCATGTCTACATATTCACGAACCGTAGGGTGACACACTTAAGGTTCGAAGTTGTTTTAAGTAGATATGGAATGTGCGTTGGAGACCGAATGTTGTTCGGAGTCTCGGAATGGATCCGGGACATCACGAGGAGATCCAGAATGGTCCGCAGAATAAGATTCATATATAGGGGATCATTTTCTAAGTTAGGAAATGTTCCGGAGTATTTGTATGAGGGTTCTAGAAGGTTTCGGAATGTTCTGGAAGGTTCTAGAGGATTTCTTGGAGTTTACTTGAAAACCAAGAAAGGGTCAAAGGAAACCTAGTGGGGCAAGACACGGATTCGTGGGGGAGGAGGACTCCTTCCCCCTTCCCACCGCCGGCCATAGGAGGGGAGTCCTACTAGGACTCTCCCCCAGGAGCGCCTCCCCCCCTTAAATAGAAGGGCAGGGGCGCCCCTCCAAGCTCTCTTATACAACTCCAATCTCTGCCGCCTCTCTCCTCCACCTTTCTTCTGCACAGGCATAGGCGAAGCCCTGCAAAATTCTCTACTCCACCACCACCACCACCACGCCGTCGTGCTGTTGGGATTCCGTGGAGAAGATCTACTACCTCCGCTGCTCGCTGGAACGAGGAGAGGAAGGTCTGCTTCGACTCCGCATGTGTGACCGACTGCGGAAGCGCTGCCGAAATGCGGCGCCAGAAGGATCGTCCACTTGACCGACTGCGGAAGCGCTGCAGGAACGCGACGCCGGAAGGATTGTCCACACGATCTTGAGATCGGCAAGTGATCGACTACATCAACCATGAGATCTAATCTCGTTAACGTTTTCGGGTCTACAAGGGTTAGTACCGATCTATCTCGTTGCACATGTCTAATAGATTAGATCTTGGCTTTTATCTAGATTAGATCTGGGTTTTGTTCGTTCTTGCGGTAGAAATTTTTTGTTTTCCATGCTACGAACCCATCAGCTAGTGCTAAGTATAAAAGTTGACCACCTTAGATGGGAATACTTGGTGAAAATGATTATGAAAACCTTGGAATGATGAGTCATTGTATTTAAATGTTTGACATGTGTTGAGAAACACAAGGATTTGATGATGAAAATGTTGAGGCATGAGCCTTAGCCCCTTTATAAAAACTAATGGTTGGGTTCGGATGCGATACCATTCCAATTTTACCGTACAACCACAATACCTGAATTGGGTAGGGCTTAGCCAGAAGTTTATATGCCTTAGTATGGGTTCCCTCGTGGAAGAGGTTTGAGCTGAGGCTACCTCTTGATGATGTCCACCTATGCAGTGCCCAGGATGGTAGATGACCATGGTTGGGAGGCCAAGCTCATAGGGGAGGTGCCTATACTAGAGTGTGTAATTGAAAGGTTATGATTGATTATCCGCATACTAAGTATGAATGATTCAGGGTTATCCCTAACGGATGTATCGAATTTTTTGGTGAAAGTGTACCACCTCTGCAGAGTGTCAAACTATTCGAATAGCCACGTCCGCGGTCATGGACAGTTGGAGTAGCCATACTGTTCCGTCGTCAGATGTTTTCAAAATGATTTGTGAATTGAATTGTGACTTTGACTTGACCACAACAGGGTTGTGGATATGAAAACTTGGTTCCCACTTAAAAGTGATTTAGAACATCAAATTAGCTTTCTTTACTTCTAAACTCAGTTCAAGATAAATATGGCTTTTTGCAGATAAACCTAGAGCTTAAGATTCCTACTAGAACTACCTTCCTTGTTAGTGATAGTTTGCGAGTACTTAAAGAGTACTCGTGGCTTTGTCCCTGGCTATTCCCGTGGCTAGACTATGAGGAGGACTACTAGGATGATGGACAGCAGGATGTCTACGACAACTAGGATCATCTCCCATCGTCATCATTGCCTGTGACCCTGAATATGGAGCCCACTACTATGCTTTATTATTCCGCTGCTTGATTGTAGTAAGACTGGATCATGAGATCCTTTATTTGTAAGACCTTATAATGGTTTGTAATGGATGATATACTATGATATCCAATATGTTATGTCTCACAAAAATGGTAATCCTGGGATTGCGAGGTATGGCATAACAGGCATCTGGGATTAAAAATCCGGGTGTTGACAAGTTGGTATCAGAGCCATCCTGACCATAGGAGACCCTAGTTAGAATGGATGTCCGCACAAAAACTTAGTTGCAAAACAGAAGAAGTGAGAAATTATGAAAACCTATTCCCATTCTTATCCTTGATTCTTTCAAAAAATTCATGTTCCTCAAAAATTCTTACATTCCTACATAAAATTTGACACACTTGATCACCTCACTAACTTACTCATCCTAAATTCTTATAGATGGAAGTTCAGTATTGCAAGTTCTACCAGTTGGGTAACAGAGGCCAACTGATCTTTGAGAGGGATCTAGATGCGCTGTCAGAGTATCTCGAGCGCCCGCATCCGGAATTCTTCGGAGCCCAACTCAACGATCACATCGGAGGAGATCTACAATGGCTGGTAGTTGCAGACCTCTGAGGCAAGATGGAAGCATCCACTTCTGAGAAGATCCAATTCACCACGTGGGAGAACAACTGGCTAGATGGATTAGCTAGGGCCATGCATGAAGCTCTTGCCCATCTGTGCGGACAAAGCATCAACTTGATCCAGGGAACTCGCTTTGCTCACTTCGCAAGGCGTGATTCTATGGGAATGCCATTGGAGATGCCAAGCCACCAGGAGTTGAAGCACCAGGTGGACAATCTTGACTTCATGTTGTATGATAGGCAGAAGGAGTTGGACAATGCTCGAGCCTACGCCAACCACAACCTTGCCATTGCCATCAAGAAGGACCAGACCATCGCCATGCTCGTCAAGGATCGCCAATCACTTCGTCATCAACGCGAGAAGAAGGATCGCACCATTGATCGTCTTCGCAAGAAGGTGGCCGCTCTTGAGAAGACCGTCCGTGAGCAGGAAATCCAGCTTGAAGCAAAGGAAGAGGAGGAAGGTGAAGATATCTAGGGAGATCTTTACTCTTACCTCAGTGATGATAATGACTACCTGGCGGATGATGCCATGGAGTTCCACGTGGATGATGATGATTCCGACTTCATTGATGATGACTAGATGCACTTGATCACTACCATAGGAATGAGTTGTACCGGCCCCACTGTATCGTAGTTTCACGGAATGGTTCTTAAAACCATTTGTTTTCCATTTGTGTGTGGTGTATGTTTGTATTGTGTGCTTTGAATGAATGAATGAATGAATAAGAAGAAGTGTTAGTTTGCAAAAAAACGGAGTCAAACTCATAGTTTAAAGCTTTTGAAACAAAACCATGAACCTTAGAAATTTCCCTCTATCCCATTATCTATCTCAATCTTCAGATGACTCGTGTAAACCCCGGAGGAAGCAACTCATCTCAGGACCCGATGCTGCAGATTCTTCAGATGCTAGTTTCAGACCGTGAAGCTAGTAGAGTAGAACGCCAAGCACCTAGCCACTCTTCAACAGATAGCTCAAATGGCCCACAATAATTAAGGCCACGGAAACCAGGATCACCATGGATCCAAGCTCAAGAACTTCTAGAATACCAATCCCCCTATCTTTAGTAAGTCTAAGGATCCCTTAGATGCTGATAACTGGCTGCAAACCATGGAGAACAATCTAGAAGTAGCAGGAGTTGAAGCCAACAAGAAGGTACTGTTTGCCACTCATTATCTGGAAGGAGATGCAAGAGCCTGGTGGAATAGCACCCGTACCATGAACGACGGTCAGATGATGACTTGGGAAGCATTCAAGATCAAGTTCAGACGCACCCATGTGCCGCAAGGTTTAGTCACCAGAATGAGAGATGAGTTCAGAGAACTTAAGCAAGGAAGGATGACGGTAGTTGAGTACCGTGACAAATTTCTGTCCCTAGCTAGATATGCCCCTGATGAGATGAACACTAAAGCCAAGAAGAAGGAAAGGTTCCTGAATGGATTGCATGATGATATGCAGACTGTGTTAGTCAACATCCATTTTGCAGATCTAGAAGAGCTAGTAGATTTTGCCATTCAGATGGAAGGAAAGATCAACCAAGCCAATGACAATCGCAAGCGCAGAATGATGCACATAACTGGATCCCACAATACCCAGAAGTATCGCCCCAACCTGTCTGCAGGATATGCCCCAAGAAACAATAGACCCCCTATGTCCCATCCCAGCTATCCCAATCGTAGTGGAGGAAACTTGAAGTCTGGAGGAAACCACAACAACAACCCCGACAACTCCAACAACTTCAACCATGCACCGCCCAAGTCCAACAACAACGACAACAAATGTCGTGCTGGGTATGTTTTCTGTTAACTCAGTACTTGCAAGAGTGTTGTTTGATTCTGGAGCATCGCACTCGTTTGTTACAGAAGAATTTGCATGCACTAGTAAGATTCAACCAACAAAATTGAAGCATGTTATGATAGCTCAAATACCTGGTTCAACCGCCAAATCTAGAAAAAATTGCAAGGATGTAGCTATCAGAATCCATGGGATAGATTTTTATGCCAATCTAATAGTACTTAGAACCAAAGGTTTGGAAGTCGTACTAGGAATGGATTGGATGTCGAAACATAAAGGATTGATGGACTGTGCCAAGAAAGCCATAACCATGACTAGTACCTCTGGAGTATTAGTAGAGCATTGCTATGTTACAAACGTATCTATAATTTTTGATGTTCCATGCTTGGTTTTATCTACTTTCTTATGCTTTGTTCCAACTTTGGAGTACTTTTCATATGATTTCTTGGACTAACCTATTAACAAGATGCCACAGTGCCAGCTACCTGTTTTCTACTATTTTTGATTCCAGGAAAGTCAGAAAATGAATATTCTCGGAATTGGACGGGACAAAAGCCGAAGTCAGTTTTTTCATCGAGGGGGACACAGAGCCAGAATATGAGACGGAGAGGGGCCATAGGGCGTCCACACCACCTGGCGGTGCGGCTAGGCCTGGCCCGCACCAGGGGGTGGTGCGGCCACCCTGGGCACCCCCTCGGCCTCCCCTTTTGCCTATAAGATGCCTCCGATACAGAAACCCTAAGGACCCGATCAAAATTCCACGAAAGAGTCTGTAGCCGTCGTCATCTCTGTCGCTAGATCAGGAGGGATCTGAAGCTCTTCCCGGCACCCTGCCGGAGGAGAGAATTCACCCTGGAGGCCTTCCTCATCACCATGCAAGCCACCGGTGTGATGCGTGAGTAGTTCATCCTTTCACTATGGGTCCATGTAGTAGCTAGATGGCTGGTTCTTCTCCTTTGTGCTATCATATTTAGATCTTGTGAGCTCCGTTCATGATCAAGATCATCTATTTGTAATCCTACATGTTGTGTTTGTAGGGATCCGATGGATATTGAGATGCTATTTCAGATTGATTATTGATTCTATCATGTCTTTGTTATTTGTGATCTTGCATGCTTTCCGTTGTTAGTAGCTATCTTGGCCAAGTAGATGCTAGCAACTCCTAGAGTTAGTATTTATGCTTGATAGTGGGCTCTAGGGAAGTGACAGAAATCTCTAAGGTACTAGATGTGCTGTTGCTACTAGGAAGAAAACAACAATCCTTTGTTCATAGAACAATTGTATTGTTTACTTTACACGCAATGCGTAATGCAATTATCTGTTGCTTGCAACTTAATACTGGAGGGGGGTCGGATGATAACCTGAAGGTGGATTATTAGTCATAGATGCAGTTGGATTACGGTCTATGTATAATGTTGTAATGCCCTATCGAATCTCAAAGGAGCCAATATGATTAGTATATGCGTGTGTGCTTTCTCGATGTTTGTTAATTGCCTCGCTGTAATTTGTTCACCCAACATGTTATCTATCTTAAGGAGAGCCACTACTAGTGAACTATGGACCCCCGATCTTTTCTTTTACCATCAATCTAAAATTGTTTACTATTTTATGTTTACTTTCTGCAAGCTTTTACTTTCTTCCACACAATACGTTTAATCCTTTGTTTTCAACAAAACCGGTGAGATTGACAACCTCACTGTAAGTTGGGGGCAAAGTTTTGTGGTTGTGTTGTGCAGGTTTCCACGTTGCTACTAGCACCGGTAGTGCGCCCTGCCAAAGGCCAGCTAGCAACACCTTGGAGGTGTTTCCTTGCTCCTACTGGTTCGACAACCTTGGTTTCATAACTGAGGGAAAACTTACTGCTGTGCTCATCATACCTTCCTATTGGGGTTCCCCAACAAACTCTTTATTACATGAGTCAGCAAGTATATTTTCTGGCACCATTGCCGGGGAGTTAAGGACATCTTCACAAGGGGAGTCCCTCATAACCAATCTCTTTACTTTGTTATTTTTGTTTTTCTTAGTTTATTTCTACTTTGTTTGCTTTTTCATTTTATCAAAAATATAAAAAAAATTAGTTCCTACTATAGTTGTTATTTTTGTTGGTCAGTTATTGTCTTGCTTTATCATGCTTTTTATCAATGGTTAGTTTTGTTGAAACTGAATCTAATTGGCAAGGTGGGTTCACGGAAGAACAAAAATATTATTATAAGGATCACCGCTTGTCACAAAAAGGGAAACACTTATGAGAACAAATTGATAAATTAAATACCATTGCTAGAAACGTGTGCTCTACTTACAATGTTACTTATTGCGTTGATAAATCTTGTTGCTGTAGGAGGTATAAACACCTCCCTTTTCAATGTGAGTATAATGATAATGTTACCATACCTTCTTATGTTAAAGGAAATTATGACTTTTATGATGTGGAACAAATTGAAGAATTTATTGCTTGGAAGGGTGCATTTGAACTTGTTAGTTTGCTTGAAAATACTAATGATTCACCTTATAAATATGAGGTTTATGATATACTTAAATTTTGCTTTGATAATTACAAGGAAGAAAATAGCTATATTCTTGAATATATTAATAGATGCTTTCCACAAACGGAAGAAACTAATGCCTTGTAGGAGCTTATGGAAGAAGAAGTTGCTGAAACGGGAAGCTCATTAGATGAAAAGAGGAGGAGAGTGATGAACAAAAGCAGGAAGAATGGATTAGCTACCCATGCATACCTTCTAATGAGTATAACTCTTTATCCCTTACATTATTTGATTGTCCCCCATGTTTACCAAAGGAGGATGAATGTTATACTCATGTTATTTGTGATAATCCTTTATTTGTGCCTAACTTTGAAATGCATGGTGCTAAAGATTTTTGCTTAGAAAATGTTTATGATAAAGCTCTAGATGATGGTCCTATATTGAATGATCAGTCATCTTGTTATAGAATTGTTAAAAGTGGGTTTGAAGGTTTCAATCCCACTATTTTTGAGCTTGATAAAAATTATGTGTTTGTAGATCATGAAAATCATACTTTATGTGATAGTTATATTATTGATTTTATTCATGAGGCTACTGAAAATTATTATGAGAGAGGAAAATATGGTTGTAGGAGTTTTCATGGTACTGAAACACCTCTCTATGTGCTGAAAGTTTTCAAGTTGCTCTTGTTTTATCTACCCATTCTTGTTACTATGTATTTCTTTGATTTATTTTGTTACAAGATTCCTATGCATAAGAAGTGGGTTAGACTTAAATGTGTTTTAAATTTGCTTCTTGATGCTCTCTTTTACATCAATTCATATTTCTTATGTGAGCATCATCGAAATTATCAAGTCTAACTTAAAGGCGTTAAAGAAAAGTACTTATTAGGAGATAACCCAAAAGTTTTAGATGAGTCTTGGAAGTTATTACATCTGTAATAACCACTCCTTATCCTTTTTATTTGCTTTTTGTTCGAAGAGTAATCTCTAATGAGAGAGAAGTAATGATTGGGAAAGTTGCTGTCCCGAAACAGATTTCTGTGCTTCACCGTAAACATTCGTCTAAAATCTCTGTACGTCGTTTTGGGGCTTGAATTTTTGTGCTTCTGCCCCAGGTTGTTATCTAACTTTCGTTAGTTCAACACTTTTTAATTTGAGCAACATAAGGTCTTCAAAAAAATTCGTTTTTACCTGCTGGTCTGTTTTGACACATTTCTGCCATTATTTGCATTTGCTTCTTGTTGGTTCCTTTTTGAGTTCTTTTGGGGAATTGAGATTTTTGAGGCAAGTGCTACAGTATCTTGTGTTTTAATGGAAGTTTTATTAGTGTTTAAACTGAACCCAAAGATTATTATCTTGAGTGCACTAATGTTGTTAATAAAGATTGCATGAAGTTTTGTATGAAGGAAAATTTTCAGGTGTATGAAAGGAGTGATGTAATGAGATGAAGAATGGACTAAAGCTAAATCTTGGGGATGCCACGCGTGTCACCCCAAGAAATATCCAAGAAGTACAAGCGTCAAAGATTGGGTATGCCCAAGGCATCCCCTTCTTCATCAATAAAAATCCCAGGTTTCTTCCAAACACTTCATTTTTATTGTTTCATGCACAGTTGTGTTGTTTTTGGAGCGTCTTCTTTTTCGTTTTCGTTTTTAGTTTTCTTGGTTTACTTAGTTTTATGAATAAATTGGTTGGACCCCCTCTTTCAAACATTGGTTTTCAAATAGTTTGGTTTGGATTGGAAAAGAGTAGGACAGTTCATGCTTAAGTGGTAAAGAGAGCTTTTTTTGACTGTGGCCTATGCTTTGTCATGCCATGCTTGATATTGTTTTGGCTTTATGCTTAGTGATCTTTGTTGTAGCATGACATGTTATAAACAATTGAGATTTCTTAATGTGCCTTGGAAGAATCATGCGTTGTTTTAGCATACTAAAGCATAGTATTGTGGTATTCTCCTTTGATGCTTTATTTGGGTTGACTTGGCGCATGCTCACACCATGTTATGACTATCCAAAGTCACCATAGCCTTTATGATCCTTTAGTTTTCAACTTGTAATATCACTTTATGCTTTGATTAATGATGTTTTGTCGCTCTGCATGATTATGGCCATTATAGCTCTCTTAGTTGGTCGCTCCCAGTCTTTTGCTAGCCTCCATAACCAAGTATGAGTTCCACTCATGCATCCAACTCCTAAAACTAAGTTATTCCAAAGAGTTCACCATACCTACCTATTAGCACTTGCTATTCCAAGTATATTCATGTTTTACCTACCTTTCGAATTAAACTTGTTATGTGAAAATTAGTGATTAAAGCTCTCACGAACTTGATGGCACACTTCACTTTCTTGCATTTAATAAACTTGAACCATTGTGTCCATCTTTGTTGCGTATATGCTTGTGCTTTATAAGAGCAGAACCATGTATCATGGCGAACGCTTTCAACATTGCACTTGTACATTGTACCCCGTTGATATCATGTTCTTTTGCTTATGCATCCCGGTGGTGTGAAATAAAAGGGGCACGTGTAAGATCATGGAGTTTGTATGTGTGTTAGAGAAACGCCTGGGCCGCTAGCATAAGCCATGCCTAATCATGGTGGAAACTTGCAGCATAATTATAATGAGCACTCTATGAAGCATCCTCAATAAAAACCTATGTAGATAGCAAATAAAAAGATCGCTGAGATGCTCATTGTCTGCCTGCCTTGTCATTTTGATTATGGGATAACTCCTATATCATGTGCAAGGGGTACCCCGTTGGCGGTTCTCTATGATAATATGTACTTACAATGACAAGAGCTTACTTCTGACTGAAGTTGAGTAGCATGAGGTTCGGTCTTCGTAAGTAAGGGGCATGAGATTTCGGCTTATAACTTGTCAAGCATATCCTCTTAGTTGTGTCACTTTAACTTTAATCACCTAAAGATGCTTATGATAGGGGCAATGAGAGCTGAAAGCTAATAGGTACCATAATTTTCGGAAGCTCTTTATGAAACTTGAATCTCTGCTTCCTTCTATGAAGGCCTTTCTTTTACTTTTATGTTGAGTCTCCACCTTCTATCTTTATGCACCTACTTTGAGAGCATAGTGGCCATTCTTAGTTCTATGTGCATTGTCCTAAGACTTGTTGGTTGATGCATAACTTGATATTGCCTGTTCTTAAACTATTTGTACCTAGTCACTCTATGAACTTTGAAGGTGTCCTATGCATTTATGTTTGCTACTCTATGAGGGACAAGCTGAATGCCACTATGCTATGTTTTCTTTATGTGAAACAAACAAACGTCTCGCAAAGCATTGTTATTCATGAATCTTTTGTTTGTGCCTTTTCATGTTGCAACTTAGTTGCTATGTCTTATTGTTAGAACTTTGTCTTTCATGTTATGTTGAAGTACTATGATCCCAGCTATCCATGTTTTACAAATACTTTGATCAAGTTTATGATGGTGCATGTCACCTAAAAAATTATTCTTTCTTTTTATCACTTACCTACTCGAGGACGAGCAGGAGCTAAGCTTGGGGATGTTGATACGTTGCAAACGTATCTATAATTTTTTATGTTCCATTCTTGGTTTTATCTACTTTCTTATGTTTTGTTCCAACTTTGGAGTACTTTTTATACACTTTCTTGGACTAACCTTTTAATAAGATGCCATAGTGCTAGCTGCCTGTTTTCTACTGTTTTTGGTTCCAGGAAAGTCGGAAAACGAATATTCTCGGAATTGGACGGGACAAAAGCCGAAGTCAGTTTTTCACCGAGGGGGACACCGAGCCATAATACGAGACAGAGAGGGGCCAGAGGGCGGCCACACCACCTGGCCATGGGGCTAGGCCTAGCCCGCGCCAGGGGGTGGTGCGGCCACCCTGGGCACCCCCTCGGCCTCCCCTTTCGCCTATAAGATGCCTCCGATATAGAAACCCTAAGGAACCGATCAAAATTCCATGAAAGAGTCTGTATCTGCCGTCATCTCCATCCCTAGATCGGGAGGGATCTGAAGCTCTTCCTGGCACCCTGCCGGAGGGGAGAATTCACCCTGGAGGCCTTCCTCATCACCATGCAAGCCTCTGGTGTGATGCGTGAGTAGTTCATCCTTGGACTATGGGTCCATGTAGTAGCTAGATGGCTGGTTCTTCTCCTTTGTGCTATCATGTTTAGATCTTGTGAGCTCCGTTCATGATCAAGATCATCTATTTGTAATCCTACATGTTGTGTTTGTGGGGATCCGATGGATATTGAGATGCTATATCAGATTGATTATTGATTCTATCATGTCTTTGTTATTTGTGATCTTGCATGCTTTCCGTTGTTAGTAGCTATCTTGGCTAAGTAGATGCTAGCAACTCCAAGAGTTAGTATTTATGCTCGATAGTGGGTTCATGCCTCTAGTAATCTGGGGAAGTGACAGAAATCTCTAAGGTACTAGATGTGATGTTGCTACTAGGGAGAAAACATCAATCCTTTGTTCATAGAACATTCGTATTGTTTACTTTACATGCAATGTGTGCAATTATCTGTTGCTTGCAACTTAATACTGGAGGGGATTCAGATGATAACCTCAAGGTGGATTATTAGTCATAGATGAAGTTGGATTACGGTCTATGTATAATGTTGTAATGCCCGATTGAATCTCAAAGGAGTCAAGATGATTAGAATATGCATGTTTGCTTTCTCGATGTTTGTCAATTGCCCCGCTATAATTTGTTCACCCAATATGTTATCTATCTTAAGGAGAGGCACCACTAGTGAACTATGGACCATAGTCCTTTCTTTTAGCGTCAATCTACAACTGTTTACTGTTTTCTGTTTACTTTTTGCAAGTTTTTACTTTCTTCCACACAATACGTTTAATCCTTTGTTTTCAGCAAAACTGGTGACATTGACAACCTCACTGTAAGTTGGGGGCAAAGTTCCGTGGTTGTGTTGTGCAGGTTTCCACGTTGCTACTAGCACCGGTAGTGCACCCTGCCAAAGGCCAGCTAGCAACACCTTGGAGCTGTTTTCTTGCTCCTACTGGTTCGATAACCTTGGTTTCATAACTGAGGGAAAACTTACTGCTGTGCTCATCATACCTTCCTCTTGGGGTACCCCATCGAGCTCGTTATTACACGAGTCAGCAAGCATGTATCTGAAACTTTCCCCATTAATTCAAGTGCAACAAGAGTTTAGCCCAACCAACCCTAGACCAAGTTAGAGTAGTTTGTGAATACCCCGACGTGTTCCCAGATGAATTGCCCGGTATGCCCCTAGATCGGGATATCGAGTTCATCATTGAACTAATTCCTAGAACCGGACCCATAGCTCAGAGACCTTATAGTA